>CM062813.1:1153879102-1154572076 GCA_031772625.1 Pinus tabuliformis | reverse complement strand
ATCTCTCTCATGAGGTCTAAGGAGGCTGGAATCTTGTGAATGTAAAGAATTGTTGTTGGTTTGAGTTTAGAACTATTGGGTGATTTGCTTTGAAGGAGGTGAAGAGGAGATTTCTTTCTGCTGGGAAGGTGATGCTGGATTGGGCCTCTTATGGTTGTATCACTTCCTGAACCTTACTTCTTCCATTAATAAAGCATTTGAGGTTCTTCTATATGCATGTGTCTCAATGGTGTATTGTTATACTTGTGTATTTGATTTATTCTAATCCTTGAATCAATTATGAATGTATGCTTCTTGTAGTTTCCCTCTCTTGCCATTTTGCAGGATCTTGGTGTAGTTGGGCCAGTGAAGGAGCAAGGAGCTGGGGCCAAGCAGCAAGGAGAGAAGATTGAATCAACCATTAGCGAAAGACATCGGTTAGTGGATCTCTTTCTCCCCTCTTTTACATCTCATAAAGAAGTAATCTCAGATAGCTTTGCTTTGATTGTTGCTAAGGAACTATCACCCTTACAGTGGGATAGGGTCATTCCGTATTGGATACTTTTCCCAACAACACACTTAAGTGTAAAATCCTTTTAATTACATCTCCAATCCTTGGCTCTATCTGACTATTGAGGAGTTGTGCCATTGGATGTATGAATGTATCTACAAATTCTGAAAATGAGGAGGTGGTAGAAGTTTTCCTCACTATCTTTGTCCTATGAATCATTGATTGATTCACTCCTTGTTCATCCTGCTTACTGAGTTTGATAGGAAAAATATCACCCTGCTAAAAAAGAAACATGTGGACAATTACAAAGCTATAACTGAACACTCCTTGTACAGTAAAGTTCATGAATTGTTCAAGTATATTATCAGCCAAGAATTGGCTATAACTACAAATGAATGTTGGTTGTTGATCTTTGTTAAAAATGGATAGGAAACCAACGATATTCTCATCAACAGTTTGCTCATCTGGATATCCTAATAAGTAGGAAAGCAGAGAAATGTAATGTCTGGAGGCTTAAGGAAACATGGAAGATGAGTAGGGTGGATTTTGTTTTGGGTAATTCTACATCCTCAAGTAAAAATATTTCAAAAATTTTGGCTCTTTGTGGAAAGGTTAACTTATGTTACAGATCCATAAGTGTTGTTGGTGAAAAATGAGTGAGAGAGTCAAATTGGGGGATTAGGAGCATCTGGTTTATGGTTTCAACAGAGATGGTGATTAGAATGTCTCCATTTTGAGCCATGAATGCTCTTTTTAGAGGGGTCATATTTGGCTTGACACCAGGTAATGAGGTCAGGGAACTCATGTGTTTTTGGGAAACAAAAAAAGGTAATAGGGATTCCCAAAATCTGATTGGGTCTTGCTTGTCTAGGTAATTTTGTTTGAGCCACAAGTGCGGCTCATACAAATCAAACTTACACTTGGCTTCTGCAATTTTAAACATCGATTCTACAATAGGAACATTTTAAAGATCGATTTGGGTTGGAGTAGCAGTGCTTTCCTCTGCGCTTTTCTTTTTATCTTTCACTTTTGGGGCCATGCTGGCAGACAGGTGGAAGAGCGATTCTAGTAACAGACTTAGCGAAGAGGAAAATGTCCTGCAGAAACTGTTTACATGTAAATAATAGAAAAGATTCATAGGAAAATGCCAAAGAGGCGGGTAC
This sequence comes from Pinus tabuliformis, assembly GCA_031772625.1. Lineage (NCBI taxonomy): Eukaryota > Viridiplantae > Streptophyta > Pinopsida > Pinales > Pinaceae > Pinus > Pinus tabuliformis. Next base: position 1,154,570,423 of record CM062813.1, on the reverse strand, counting down.
AGTTTTATTTATAACATGTTGGAAAGGGCTAACAGTTTTATTCATGAGCGTAGCTTCTTTAATTCACAGGAGCGAAGCTACAACGGGTGACTATAATGGGTATGATAGTAGGGCAACGAGCACGTGAGGTGGCAATGGATAGGTTGAATAGCTAATGGGTATTTGGGGTGGTGGCTTGGGATTGGTTGAGGGATAACTATTAAGGCGTGGGATGGAAGAGTCGTTGGCGGGGGGGAACCACGAGCTGTTTCTAGGGGGGTAGCGAGTGGTTTACGGTTTTGAGCGAGGGAGGGGGGGGCGTAAAGTAATAAGGTGGTGCCACATAGGGTTGGGGTGTCTACCATTAAACCCGCTTTGTGGACCCCACCCCCCATCGCGTTAACAAGAAATATTCGAGGGGGGTGCAAAGTCTCTCCCCGCCATTGATCCGCGCAGGGAGTAGATCAGTCGTTAAATGATGTGCTCCATTTATTGAAATCCGAAAAGAAATTTTGTCATTTATTGACTTTGGCCTAATCATATATGCGCTTTATAACATAATTTTTAATGCCAAAGATTTATAACCAAGAATTAATCCCAATTAAGGAAATTAATCATTAATTAACAAAATTTAACTTTTTTCTAATGTGGCGCATTTGAATGAGCATCCCATTCATTTATTTTTATTTGAAAATGAAGCCTTTGTTTTCTTTTCTCTTCCCTGACATTTTATTTTTCTTTTTCCTTCTTTCTTTAGGGAAACTAACTCCTAACATTTTATTGATATGGATGCCTATAAAATATAAAATTTTCCTAACATTTTTTTTTCATCCATATCCTAATTTAACATTTTGAATTTATTTTTGACTAATATACTAACTTATCAAAACCAAATACTGTTACAACATCGGCTCCAGCTGGGGACTCCTTCCCCCTATGGGATGCAGAGAACAAGCAGATACAAGCACCTTCTCCTTGGGCTATGGAGTCTTTGCTAAAACAAGCACACACTTGGAATTTTCTCAAAATAAAATGAACTCTCTGGGTATTTACAGATGATGAAAGGATGGATTAAAATCTAAAACTGGATATAATGTTTCAAGTATTTCCCATTGATTGGAAATGAGGAATACTCTCCTTCCAAATTTTGTAGGATGGATGTATTATTCCCTTTGACTTCTGTAATGCTAAATGGACCAAACTAGACGTTTTCAAATTTTGCATGCTTTCCTTTATCCTCCCCCCTTGTATCCCATCTAAGCACTAGGTCACCTTTTGTTAACACCCAGGTTGTTCCCTTTGACTCCCAAGGGAATACGGCCGGGGTAACCACTAACCAATCTTTGGATTACAGTTTCTAGCCAAACTGTAATCAGAGAGGGCTCTCTCTTTATGATTTGTCTCTGTTTTGATAGTATTTTAGGCTAGATATAATGTTTAGGGTTTTGTTTTATGTTTTGGTTGAGGGATGTCTTCTGCATCTAAGGTGTAAGTTTTCAGGCAATATTAGTCCATTGGGCAATGGAGTCTGTGGCTACAGGTTGTCTGAAATATTGAGTTGAGTTGCTGAAATTACAGGGCCATTTAAATATCTCATGGAACAAATCTGAAATTGTGATCATGAGGTGTGTTCAACCAGTGAAAGGCAATTAAGAATTTTCCACTAAGCTGGGAGTGTGAGAAAGAGATATACTGTACAGGAAGCAAACTTGAATTTCCTGAAACAATAATCACTGTGAAAGATATAGTGTAGAGGTGCAGCAATTAAGAATTACACCTTTATAACTGTAACTGAAGAAAACATTTATAATAGCATAGATTGAGTCCAGGGTAATCTGTGATTGAATCCTAGAACTATTCCTTTTCCTTGCCATTAACTGTAAAACACAGAATATGAATGAGCTATGAGAAGATGACAAAACACATAACGAAGGGTTTAAAGAGGACTTATTGTGCCATGAAACACGCAGGGATCCTGTAACATTCAGCAAAACACCACAACGACTCAGATAATGCAGAGCTTTGGAAATTCCATCAGCTTATGTATTAATAGTCTGGAAATTTATAGCATAAGAAACTCTTGAAGAGAGATCAACAACAACCCCTGCAATATTATGCGAGGGGGAATATATACAATTGGTCATACAAAATATATGGAGCCTTGAGTCATTCTAGAAATGAATACGTTCACCCACTTTTCAAGATAGTAGATAAGCAAGTTATTACATCATTGAATACAAATAAGTGCTCTTTATGTATGTCAGAAGATATTTTGACCTTTGGAGGCCACTGAGTCGGTCTGAATGTTCTGCTTTAACTCTGGAAAAATGTGCCTTTATGGCTGTCGTGCTGTAGTTTTTTGGTCCTGTCATCTGTAGCTGTCAATCTTGCTTTATTGGTCGATTAGTTCTGCTGAGTTGGCCCAGCCTTTTCCTTTTCATGCATGCTGGTGTTATCAAATTTTCCTGTGCATGATCACCTATGAATTTAAATGAAAATTTGATTTACAGGCTCTGGTTTATAATATCAACTGTATCATTTTGGTCCAGTATTCCTGTGTGGGCAATTGATGTCTTAGAATTGCCTCTAATGTCTCATCTGCCTCTGTGTATTTGTAGAAGTTGGGAGGCACTTCAAACAGATGTTTGATCTCATCCATGACAAAAAATAAGTTTTCTACCCTGTTGTAGAGACTTTTTCCTGTAGCTGGCCCTATTTCCTCTGAGGTGCTGGGCCTTTCAGTGATCTGATTTGGGCCTTTCAGTGATCTGATCATTTTGCCTTCACTAACATCATATGCAGACATTAGTCTTTGCTGGTTAGTGGGAGCCATTTTCAACAAATGATTATATAGCTGTATTTTTATTGGCTCATTCCTCCTCTTTATGTCAATGAATTGTTGTTTGATGCTCGATTCACCTTCTCTCTGCTGGCTTGAGGAGCTGACTTCTCCTCCCACTATCCTCTCTTGTTCCTGCTGGAAGTAACTTGCTGAGGCCTCCATACTTGGTGGGCCCATGCCCAAAGATTGCCCCATAGGCATTTCCTCTTCTGAAAGGGGATTCATTCTGTGTCTTTTCTCCCCTTGAGTTGTTGCTGTTGTGAGGGAAGTCTCTCTGTCCCTCTTTCTACTTATATCCTCCTTTTGTGGGGTTTGGAGGATTGAGGCTTCAGCTGTTGTTTCCTGCCTAGGAGGCACAATTTGTGGTGGCTGCTGCTCAGTAAAAATTGGGGCCTCAGCTTCCTTTTCTTGCTGCAGTGGCTGCTCTTTCTCTTGTTGCCCCTCTTGTGGCTATTGTACTTATTGTTGTTGCTACTGTACCTCCTCATGAGGTGGCTGTTCTAGTTCCATTTCATTTTCCTTGCCTTTGGTAGAGGTTTGCTCAGTAGCTTTGGCTGCTTGCTGATTTGCTGTGGAGGAAGATGCAGCTGTTCCCACTTGAGTGCTTGGAAGAGTAAACACCTGTGAACAAAGCTCTAGGTCAGCCACCTTTTTCAGATTTCTTAGTGCTCTTTGATTTAACTCTTCTTGTGTGATAGGCTCCTCTAAGGTTCCTCTCCTCCACTTTGTTTGATTTGCATACTTTTCTATATGAGGAAGTCTTACGTGGTCATAACTGGCCAGCCTATATTTGACCCTTCTTAGGCTTATGAAGTGATTGGGGTCATATGGTTTCCAAAGGAAACTGGTTTGCAAGCCAAGGGATTCTAACATTTTATCCACCTCTTGCCAACCTTCCTCCCTTTTGTTGTAGATAAAGTGGCCTAATTGGTTCCTGACCTTGAGCTGTGCTTTCTTGCCTCTGCCTGAAAAGTGTAGCACATCAGCATTCCCAAATTGCCTGAAGTATTCCAGGGCAAACAATCTCATGGGCACATATTTGGGCAATCTGTATGGGGGCAACTCACACCCATATATCCTTATAACTGTGTGGTTCTGGTAGAAGTACCAGTCCCCAATGCTGTATGATTTAGACAACTGAAGTACCCTTTGCATCTCATCAATTAGTCTTGGAGGAGGTGAGCTCATCATCAGAGACATGGCTGGGTGGATGAAGAGATCTATGAAATCACAGTAAGTATATGGAGAGTCAGGTCTGCAGTGGAAGACAGAGGACCAATAGACCACTGACCTTGGATTGCCTTGGGCATCCACTCTTTTTACAGCAAAAGAAAACTTTTCATGTTGATAATATAGGATTAAGTGGTAGATGTAAGAGGTGTATCTGAACACCTTTTCTCTTGCCAAGTTCATCAACTGCTCATGTATCTTATCAGAGATGTAGGTGGCATAGTCATAGCAGATTGGAGACTTGCTAGGAGCGAACATGAGCATGATCACCAGCACAGTTTCATCAACAAATTCAATTGAATTATAGCCCAAAATGGGACTAATCATGTCTGCAAGATCTCTGCCCAATTGGTTGAGGTATACTTGGTTAATAGGAGGATACTTCACAGAGTCAGAGCCAATGTATAGCTGATTGAGTTTGGTGACCTGAGCATCTGTCAATCTAGCTCCTTGATTTATCAAATCTATTAGTGATAAAGGAACTAATTTCTTCTCAGTCTTGAAGTTCAACATCTCTTTGATAGCTTCAAGGGTGATATAGAAAACAATTGAGCCTGAAGGGTCAAGCACAGCCCTCTGAGTAGGATCATAGCATTCGGCACATAGGTGGATTAAATCAGGAAACTGGTTGACCTGAGGGAGCTTGAAGATAGGGAGAAAAGAGTCCCATATTCCCAATACATCTGTTCCACTCTCATGTTTAGCCTTCAATTCATTTAGCAGGTGGATGTGGAACTTGGTTTTCATCAGCATTTCCTCTGATATTTGATAATCCAGGCTGCTAGAGGTTGCCATTCCAATTCTCTCTGAGGGGCATTTAAAGGAGCAATGTTCAATGCTACAGGAGCTACTGGAGGATCCATTGTCACTTTTAGGATTTCTGTTGTTTATAAACTGGTGTTACTGTGCAGAGCAACACCAAAGAGTTTTTTTTTAAAAGAAAGGTGAATTACTGATGAATAGAGAATAAATGGTTAATTACAGCAATTGAAATACTGCTCAAAGTATGGATAAGACAAATGCCTGGCTTTAAACTCTTTTTCACAGCAAATTGGTGCAGTTTAGGCTACCAGTCCACGATTGCGTGAACAGAATGTAAGTTTTATGAAAACTCTGGTAATATAAAGCTCAGCTGGTGAATTTCGACCTTACAGTGCAAATGGGGACTAGGCACAGGGGATTCACTGGTGAATTATGTGTTTTTTCACTGTTTTAAGCTATTTTTGGCGATTCACAGACAAAACGAGGCGCAGGAGGGATTTACAGGGATAAATACCTGGCAACTGTTAACAATGGTCACGAATGCAGGTGGAAATGGCGCGCCAGCGGTCTCCAGGTCGAATTCAGCCGGTTGGCGTGAGTTTGGACGTGAAAAACATGCAGAGAAAACGACAACCGTTTTTGCAAAAAGTGCAAAAAACGCGAAATTTTGGCCAAAATATGGATTTTTTGGAACATTGGCACTTTTTTTGGATGACGTCAGCATGACGTCATCAGGTGGGGTCAAGGTCGGATGACGTCAGCATGATGTCATCGGGTGATGTGGCGGCATAAGAGAGATCCACGGGGATAGTGAGGTGGCAGACAGGTGGAGCAAAGGCGGACGAGGGTGTCGACGCGGCGATGATGCCGGCGGTGATGCTGGCAGTGACGCTGGCGGTGATGCTGGCAGGCAGGTTCACCGAAACCGGAAGTGGTTAGCGGTTTCATATCACACCGCCTTCCATACGGAAGCGGAATTGTCAGAGGGGCCTCCGATACGATGTGGGGGTGACGCGTGGCAGAGAACTGATGTCATCCTCTGACAAATTTCGAACGGTATCTTTCGGACGTCGGGGCCGATCCGAAATGCACGAGGGCCATCGGATGAAAAGGGCCCGATCCGACGGTCGATGGATTGTTGAGGTGGCCGGATGATACGGATGGGGGGCGGGATTAAAATAATATATCTTTTGAGATTTGCGCCCGGCGGGAACCTTAGGAATTTGGCGGTTTACATGGTTTTTCAATGTATTTTTATAAAAATGCGGATAGCGCTAAGACTTTGGATAAATGGAAAAAGTGGGTTTTTATATGTATTTTGCAAATGAAGCGGATTAGGGGTAAAAAGGGGTTTATCCCAAGGTTTCTTAGCAAATGAAGGGTTTAATGGGTTAAATGACTTCTGAAGGGGAAAGAGGGGTAAGGCTTAGGGCTCTTAAACTGACCAGATGTCAATTTAATCCCTGATAGTGAACATATGGCTATAAGGCCAAGAGGAGGGATATTTATACAATGCTTGGGGTTTATACACCGTAATGTTATAATAGTAGGGAAAGGGTAACATAAGGGATTTAGATAATAGAAGTTAGGGGTTAATATGGATGGAAAAGGTGAATGAGGAGTGAAATCACTAAGTTTATGTGAAGATAACTTAGCTTAGGGAGTAGATCAAAATAAAAAGATTTTTAGACAAGAAATGTGGCTTTCAAAGGAATAAGAACCAGCATAAAACCTCAAATTCTTTCATGAACACAACTGATGAAGGGATGTTTAGTAATGAAGGTGAAAAGGGGGAAAAGGAAGTTAGTCATGCTTCTTTGTTTTGCTGCAACATGATGGAGAAGAAGACCTTCTCAATCCGTTGATATTCCTTTGTGAATAGGTTAGCACAAATTGAATTGTAAGGAATGACATTTCTGCAACCCCATCTGCCTACCCATCTACTTGCCTAGCATTTTTTGTTTCTTCATGGAGGGTGCACTTAGACTTGCAGACCCTTATGTGCCTTTTCTTTTCTTTGGCTTTTTCCTTTTGATTTTCTATCTAGAACTACCCTTATTGCTTCCAAGGTCCCAGATTAAGCAGTTGGTAACCTCAATTCTCTACCTAAGCTACTGGTTTTCCAAGATTAAACAGTTTGGACAGACTTCTTTCTCTATTCTACAACAGAAAAATTGGAACATGGCATGATCCAGATTAGGCTTTTGGACCATCCATCAAAACTTAACCAACATGAAGCTATATACACACCTTGTCTCCTTTTGGAAATATGGGATCTTTGTATCACCAAAGCAGAGCATATTTGAAACTTTCTTTGCCAATCATGAAATATGAAACCTATTGGTATAGGTAGCTAACAGTGGCTCCACATGGGGATGGCTTTTCCATTTGAAAAGCCAAGAACAGCAGGTCAGAATGCCTTAGCCCTTGACTGCTTTTACTAAAACTTGAAGTATGCTGCTTTGACATGCCAAATTGTACTCTTCCCATCTTGGTAGATCTCTGAACTCATTAGCTTTTTGCTGACAACCAATAAAACTTGAGAAACTGCATTTTTACATTTTAACAGAAAGTAATATATACACCTGAATATGTACAAGGGAAACTCAGGCTGCACTTATGGATAGTAGTCAAAATAGTGCTTCAACATCCTGCCATTCACAGGACCTTCATCCAAATCAGTTTCATTAAGACTTTTAAGGAAATAAGTATTGTTTCCTTGTACTGCTTGAACAGCAAATGGTCCTCTCCAAAGGGAATCAAATTTTCCATGTTTTCCCTTATCTTCTCTTCTTGAGTCCCACTTGAGGACTTTGTCTCCAACATTAAAATCTTCTGCCTTGGTCCTTCTGTCAAAGGCTTTCTTTAACTTTTCTTGTAAAACTTGAACTCTGCTGTAAACTTGGTCTCTAGTTTGCTACAAACATATTATTTGATTTATCCTTCTTTGCATATCATTTGGCTCAGCTTGACTCTCTTGAAGTAATTTCATGACAGGGATCCCCAGTGATGAAGGAAATTTGGCTTCTAATCCATAAACTAACTCATATGGGCTGATCCCAATTGATCTTTTGGTTGTTAGTCTATCTGCCCATAAGGCATTCACAAGCTTCTTATGCCAATTCTTCTTATTTTCTTCCAATACCTTCTTTATGATGTTCACAAGGCTTTTTTTTATGATTCAGCAAGGCCATTTCCTTGGGGATAATATGCAGTAGAATGGCCCAAGGTAATGTGAAATTTGTGGCAGAAATTCACCATCTTCTTAGATCTGAAGGCAGCAGCATTGTCTGTTATTATTTTATCAGGACAACCAAATCTAGAAAGAATATTAGTCTCAAGGAACAGAATGATAGTGGAATCATTTGCTTGTCTGCATGGAACAACTTCGATCCATTTAGTAAAGTAGTCTGTAGCTGTTAAAATCCATCTATGTTGGCCTGAAGATGAGGGATGAATTTCCCCAATGAAATCCAAGCCCCATTGTTGAAAAGGTCTCTCTGTTGCAATAGGCCTCAAAGGAAGTGGCAGTAACTTTCTCTTTCCCTCAAACACTTGACATTTATGATAGGAGGTGGTAAATTTCTTGACATCAGAGAAAACAGTGGGCCAATAGTAACCAGCCCTTAGCATCTTATCCACAGTGGACTTCCAATACAAGTGTCCACCACAGTCACCTGCATGAAATTCTTTGGTGATATTATTAGCTTCATTTTCAATCAGGCAGTTTAACAATATACCCTCATGGTTTTTCCAAAGCAAATTGCCATCCATGACACAAAATCTTGAAGCTTTCATTTTTAGGAACCTACACTTAGTTCTGGACAATCCTGGTGGAGAACACAAGTTTTGTAACACATAACATATATCAGAGTACCAAGGGGATTTTTCAAAGGCTACATTGATCTTTGGAGTCGCCAGCTTCGGTTCATTGTCCAGCTGGTTTATGTCTAGGGCTTGGATGTTTGCTTCTGTCATTAGTTTGGCCAAACCTTGCCCTTTTATTAATTTTGTAGGTTTTATTTCAATATCAAATTCCAAAATGTTGGCAATCCATTTTCCTCTTCTACCCTCTAAGTTTTCTTGAGTGAGAATGTCTTTTACAATGGGACTTGGCACATAAGCTATAACATGGGAATAAAGGATGTAAATCCTAAAGTCTTTAATGGCCTTGACCAAAGCATAAGCTTGCTTCTCCATGATTTGATATTTCAGAGGTGCATCTCTAAGAGCTCTACTAAAGAAAGCAATGGGCTTCTCATTTCCTTGGTCATCTTTCTGTAATAAAACAGCAGCAATAGTATGCTGGGAGGCAAAAGAGAAAATGATAAATTCTCTGTCAAATTGAGGATTTGTTAGGACTAGGGTTTGGGTAAGGGCTAATTTTATACCTTCAAAGGCTTGATTTTCTTCAACTGTCCATTTCACTTTTGAGTCCTTCTTTAGCATGTTATTTAGTAATCTGATCAATTCTGCTAAGTCTGGGATAAACCTTCTCAAGAAGTTGATCTTACCCAAGAAGGCTTGTAATTCTTTGATGTTTCTTGGGTGGGGCATTTGTAAGATAGCTTGTATCCTGTCCGGGTCAATTCTTATGCCATCCTTAGAAATGATATGTCCTAACAACTTACCTTCTTCCAAACCAAATAGAGACTTCTTGGGATTCAAGGAAATTCCGTATTTCCTACATGTTAAGAAAATCTGTCTTAAGTGCTTCAAGTGTTCTTGGTCTGATTTTGAGAAAGGTGTGAGGTCATCTAAATAAATGACAAGAAAGTCATGAATCTCCTTGGCAAAAGCAATATCCATTGCTCTTTGAAATGTTGCCCCTGCATCTTTCAATCCAAAAGGCATTTTTACATATTTGAAAGTTCCCCATGGGGTTGTGAATGCAATTTTGTCTTGATCATCAGGGTGCACTAGGATTTGATTAAAACCTGAGAATCCATCCAGTAATGAGATCCTTGATGCTCCTACCACTCTTTGGAGAATGTGATCCATCTTAGGTAAGGGATAGTTGTCTTTGAGGGACACTTGGTTTAGATTTCTAAGATCAACACAAAGTCTTATTTCAGTAGTTTTCTTTCTTGTGGGCACCAAATTTGAGATCCAATCAGAAAACCTGATTGGTGCTATGATACCAGCTTTAAACATTTTTTGTACCTCTTTTTCAATTGCAGGGAGAAGCATAGGTTTTATTCTTCTCAATTTTTTCTTAAATGGCTTTTGATTTGGCTTGAGAGGGATGGTATGTTGGATAATAGAGGTGTCATAGGATTTTAAGTCCTCATAACTCCATGCAAAGACATCTTGAAACTTTTTGAAAAGGTCAATGTATTTGGGCTTTTGATCAGGGGGTAGGGAAGCAGATAATTTTATTATCTTGGGCTTTTCAATGGTTCAAATGTTGCATTCTTCAATGGCAGAGTTAAGGGGCTGCATTTTTGGTTTTCTTGGGACATCATTTGAATCAAAGATATCCTCTAGTGGAGTTAGGCCTGTTGGAAGAAAATTGTCTTTCAATTGTATTACTTCAGCCTCAGCATCAGCCACTTCTTCACAACTGATTTGTTGAATTTTTTGTATATTGTCTTTGTTGAAAATTGTTGGATGTAGGATTTGGTGAGCTGTCTTAGGAGATACTGGCTTGTTATTCTGTTTTCTCTGTATTTGTGATTGACTTGCTCTTTCAAGTATTTGTGATTGACTTGCTCCTTCAAGTATTTGTGATTGACTTGCTCCCTCAATGTCAATATTTAATCCTGCAAATTCTTGTTGCAGGGTCAGGAAATTATTTATTTGTGCATCATCTTCAAATACTTGCCAGTCCTTGACATTGTTTGGGACAGAAGGTCTGTGTTTTACCTCAGCTGTAAAGCAATGGTGGGGCTCAAACGGTAACTTGCAGGTGCTTGCAAATGTGGCCAAGCTATGAGCATGCAGGTTATGGGTCCTGGGAATCTTGGTAATTTGAAATTCAGTGAAGGACTGTAGTAGTTCAGCAGCAACAGATCTATAAGATTTCAGTCTTTTATCATTAGTAACAAAATTTCCCTTTACTTGTTGGATAATCAAGTCTGAATCTCCCATAATTGAAACTTTTATGGCTTGTAAGGATTTTACTAGCTTAAGGCCTAGCAAGAGAGCTTCATATTCTGCCATGTTGTTGGTGCATCTGAAGTTTAACCTATAGGCTCGGCCTTCTGCATGACTGTTTTGTTTATTATGTATCCAAACTCCAGCTCCTGCCCCTAATTTGTTGACTGACCCATCAAATTCAAGGAACCATAGGACTTCTTGTTCTGGGGGAGACTTAATAACTTCTTTGTGATCTGGGTTTGTGAGTTGAAGTTCTGGGTTTTCATTTATTTTGTCTTTTAGGACAGTCTCATCACTTGTTTGGATCAGCTTTATTTTTAGGGCAGAAACTTGTTCATTAATGTCCTGATCTTGTTCAAGTGTTTTGGTTTCAACATCATTATTTGTAAGACCTATATTTTCATTGAAAAGAATGTATGAGTCTATGTCAGAATGGACAACATATATGGGAAAACTTTGAGGTTTTTCTTCACTGCTGACCATGTATTTCATAAGTGACTCTCTATATAACCTCTTGGGTTGACCAAAGACTGAGATGGTTGCGTATGACATGTCTAATTGTAGGGAACCTTAGAGTTTAGCCCCCCATGACCTTGATAACAACATCCCATATTTGGGTGGGATATCAGCAACCACAACATCCATGAGGATTGTTTTATTGGGATATTGAACTAGGGACACACATAGATCTTTTATCAGACCTAAACACTTAACTTGGCTGGAGTCAAATGAGAATAAGTCCTTGTATGGTCTTGTAATATCTAGATTCAATATTTCCATGACTGATTTAGGCATCAAGTTGTGAGAGGCACCTGAGTCAAACATTGCATTGTGTAGTATCTTATCATGAACATGCAGGCTGACATAGAAAGGTAGGATACCTGTAACAGCTGTCTTTCCATCAACCTCTGGACCGAAAAGAAGTTCAGGGGTGTCATCCAACACATTGACATTATCTTTATTACGAGTAATTTGAAGGGACTTCTTGATTTGTTGTCTATAAATGTCATGCTTGGCTAGTTCTGAAAGAGGAATAGCTACTTTTAGTTTGCCAATTTTAGCTTCTAAGTCAAAGGGTTTTTCAGATTGGATTTTGGGGTTGTGGATGACAGTCTTTTCCTTGTTCACTAAGTCTTCTTCTTGGTTCTTATCTCAGTCTTGCGGCTTGTCCTTCTTACTCATCTCTTGAGGAGTGTTACTTGGATTGGGCTACAAGGGTGATGAATCTACTGGTTGTTGTTTTGAGGGAGATGTTTCAGTTATCTCTTCAACTGTTACCTCATCTGTACTTGGACAAGTTTTGTCACTTGTTTATGTGATAATAGCTTTTTTAGGCTGTGTAGTGTCCTTTGTCTTGTCAGGCTGTGTCACATTTATAGTTCTGCTTCTTAGCTTGTATTGTTTATGAACTTCATAAACAACTGTGTCATATCCTTGTTTAAAGTCAAATGACTCACCTGACCTGGTTTGGAATTGCTGAATGTCATCATCTTTATGATCCTCCTGACTCAAGAAAACTTGTTGCTCATCATTTAGGCCCATTAGGTTAATGTGGGTGTCATCTGTTTGCTCATTTGAAGTGGATGCCTCAGTATAGTTTTCCTGGAAAGGAGGCCTTATGTCTTGATCAGAACCGGTTTTGCCAGTGTTTGGGTTTTGATTTCTCCTAAAATTTGGATTCCTGATAGGGTTATTTTGTGGTGCTTCCCATGATGGCTTTCTCTCGACTGATTCTACTCTATCACCCAATCTCTTCATACCAGTAAGTATTGCATCCAGTTTTTGATCAAAGGCAGAGGGTTCTTCTTTGAAGGTGGTTCTCCTTTCCAATCTTGCCCTGTTTCTTTTGGCAATCAGGTTAGCCTCTACTGTGACAGCAACTTTTTGGGCTTCTTCAAGGGTTTCAGGCGCCCTTTATTTTAATTGATATGCCATATCAGGGTCAAAACCATCAGGAAATGTGTACAAGGCTAAATCAGGGGGGGTCTTAAATTCTGTGGTATTGCGTTATATACATTATTGAATCTTGCACAATACTCCAAAACGGTCTCTTGAGGACCTCGTTTGATTGTGTCATATTCACCAAGTATGTGCAGGGGATCTTTCTTCTTCTCCCATCTATTAGTAAAGTCTTGATAAAGGTCATTAGGTATTGTGATGGTATTTGCAGCCAGTGATCTAAACGAAGTTCTTACATCCCCTGTGAGGCTCTGAACAAAGATTCGCATTCTCACACTGTCATCATCTATTTCATAGTTCTCATAGTGGTCTTGCATCCTTTTGGCATGTTGAATTGCTATGAAAGGGCCAGTGGAGTCAAAATATGAGATTTTGGATTGATAGTCCTGAGGTAGAGCTGGAGCATTGGCAGGTAACTGCAGGGGTGCATATCTATTAGCCATATTTGCAGGATTTATAGGGTTGACAGGGATAACTGGGATAGCATGAATGATTGGTACAACAGGGGTAGTGGGAAAGGTGGAAACTAGTGTGTTGGTCAAGGGAATATGTGCAGTGGATGGAGGTGTGAAAGGAGGGCTTTGAGATGTGGATGGTGAACTGGGGGAATCAAGGGTAGACCGAAATAGAACCTTGATTGGAGTTGGAACAGGGTTTGGATGAGCTGTCTCAGGACTTGAATCAGCAAGAGTTTCCTGTCCCTGCTGCTTCCTAATGATCTTAGGGATTGTATTAGGATTTTCAAAAATAGCTGGTGGATTTGGGTCAGGATTTGACCTTGTATATCGTGGATTCTTCTTGGGAGCCAGCTTCTGAATTTCTTTTTGGTATTTTTAGGATATTTTAGGACTGTTTTAAGGGGCTGCTCAAGCTTTTAGAACCACTGTCTATGGACAGACAACAGCTGAAAAATAATATGTTCGATCCCCAGTGGAGTCGCCAATTATGTTAACACCCAGGTTGTTCCCTTTGACTCCCAAGGGAATACGGCCGGGGTAACCACTAACCAATCTTTGGATTACAGTTTCTAGCCAAACTGTAATCAGAGAGGGCTCTCTCTTTATGATTTGTCTCTGTTTTGATAGTATTTTAGGCTAGCTATAATGTTCAGGGTTTTGTTTTATGTTTTGGTTGAGGGATGTCTTCTGCATCTAAGGTGTAAGTTTTCAGGCAATATTAGTCCATTGGGCAATGGAGTCTGTGGCTACAGGTTGTCTGAAATATTGAGTTGAGTTGCTGAAATTACAAGGCCATTTAAATATCTCATGGAACAAATCTGAAATTGTGATCATGAGGTGTGTTCAACCAGTGAAAGGCAATTAAGAATTTTCCACTAAGTTGGGAGTGTGAGAAAGAGATATACTGTACAGGAAGCAAACTTGAATTTCCTGAAACAATAATCACTGTGAAAGATATAGTGTAGAGGTGCAGCAATTAAGAATTACACCTTTATAACTGTAACTGAAGAAAACATTTATAATAGCATAGATTGAGTCCAGGGTAATTTGTGATTGAATCCTAGAACTATTCTTTTTCCTTGCCATTAACTGTAAAACACAGAATATGAATGAGCTATGAGAAGATGACAAAACACATAACGAAGGGTTTAAAGAGGACTTATTGTGCCATGAAACACGCAGGGATTCTGTAACATTCAGCAAAACACCACAACGACTCAGATAACGCAGAGCTTTGGAAATTCCATCATCTTTTGTATTAATAGTCTGGAAATTTACAGCATAAGAAACTCTTGAAGAGAGATCAACAACAACCCCTGCAAGATTATGCGAGGGGGAATATATACAATTGGTCATACAAAATATCTGGAGCCTTGAGTCATTCTAGAAATGAATACGTTCACCCACTTTTCAAGATAGTAGATAAGAAAGTTATTACATCATTGAATACAAAATAAGTGCTCTTTATGTATGTCAGAAGGTATTTTGACCTTTGGAGGCCACTGAGTCGGTCTGAACATTCTGCTTTAACTCTGGAAAAATGTGCCTTTATGGCTATCGTGCTGTAGTTTTTTGGTCCTGTCATCTGTAGCTGTCAATCTTGCTTTATTGGCCGATTAGTTCTGCTGAGTTAGCCCAGCCTTTTCCTTTTCATGCATGCTGGTGTTATCAAATTTTCCTGTGCATGATCACCTATGAACTTAAATGAAAATTTGATTTACAGGCTCTGGTTTATAATATCAACTGTATCATTTTGGTCCAGTATTCCTGTGTGGGCAATTGATGTCTTAGAATTGCCTCTAATGTCTCATATGCCTCTGTGTATTTGTAGAAGTAGGGAGGCACTTCAAACAGATGTTTGATCTCATCCATGATAAAAAATAACTTTTCTACCTTGTTGTAGAGACTTTGTCCTGTACCTGGCCCTGTTTCCTCTGAGGTGTTGGGCCTTTCAGTGATCTGATTTGTGGCGAATGTGTTGACCCTCTTGGCATACTGCTCATGTGTAAGTAGCCTTCCTGCACTGTTCAGTAAGCCAAGGAGACCTCTGTTTTGCAATGCCACAAATTTGTCCATGAATCTATTGACCTCTGTCTGCATGTCCTGGGTCCTTCTTTCTAATGTCTGCACCAGGCTTCTTAGTGTTAGGACCCTCTTTATTAACAAAATAGTCTCAGTCCTGTTGGAGATTCCCATAGTTGCTAACTGAGCACTTGTTCTATTATTAAGCACATTGATCATCCTGTTGGCAACTTCAGGCATATTGCCTAGAGAGGCCCTTGATCTCTGGATTTCCCTCTGTGCTTTCGCAATGAGCTCCAACTGCTCATGAATTGTCTCAATATATTGCCATTGATCAGTGATGGATTGGCCAATATTGGCCCATAGCACTGTCTTGAGCTCAGCCACTACTTTATCCAGTGTGAGCTCCTTCTCCAGCTCCTTTATCCTGTCTTTGAGGGCTTTTATTTCCCTGCCCTTTTCTGCCACAGTCTGCTTGGATTGATCATATCTTTCATTTACCTTGGCTAAATTCTCCCTGGCCTCATTTAATTCTATCATTTGGGCTTCCAGGACCTAAATCTCATTTCTCAGCTTTTGCATGTCCAGGCTTGGGGCCTGCTCTGTTGTTGGTGGTGGTGCTGAAGTAGAAGGTGTTTCCTGTTCTGTTTGTTGAGTGAGGGGAGCAGTAGTTGGAGGAGCTTCCTCAAGGTTAATTATTTCTGGAGGAGGCTGAGATGTTTGACCTCCTTCCTTTTGTTGTAATGCTGCTTACAATGCTGCCTGTGCAGCCTCTGATTCTCCCAAGTTTTCTTGAGTCTGGATCAGCTGTTTGTATAAAGACACCAGCAAAGCTGCCGCATCTTGATCATGTCTCAGCTGGGCAACTTCTTCCGTTTGAGGGTGAATAGTTGTTGGGATTTTGATCTTTTTCCTCAAAGCTGCCATGTCTGCATCCCTTAATTTCAATAATGCTTGTATGCCCTTGATGTCCTTGGGGTCATGCCCAATCTCTATGATTATATCTTCTAAGGCCCTGATCCTGTTGTCCTTTGCTTGAGAGGATGCTCTTTCCAACTCAAGTTGGGAAGCTGTATTATTTAGGCTATTTTCTAGCCTGTAGTTATCCAATGTCTTGTCTGCCAAGGAGGCATACACCATCTCACCCGTTTGCTTATGCAATTCGATTTTGTCCATTGGGTGGATGTCCTTGGCAAGGACCTCAAGGTTGGTCCTTATGTAATCTGCAGGGGACTGTGGTTGCAATGCAGTTGGCATGAAGTGACTCATGATCATTTTGCCTTCACTAACATCATATGCAGACATTAGTCTTTGCTGGTTAGTGGGAGCTATTTTCAACAAATGATTATATAGTTGTATTTTTATTGGCTCATTCCTCCTCTTTATGTCAATGAACTACTGTTTGATGCTCGGTTCACCTTCTCTCTGCTAGCTTGAGGAGCTGACTTCTCCTCCCACTATCCTCTCTTGTTCCTGCGGGAAGGAACTTGCTGAGGCCTCCATACTTGGTGGGCCCATGCCCAAAGATTGCCCCATAGGCATTTCCTCTTCTGAAAGGGGATTCATTCTGTCTCTTCTCTCCCCTTGAGTTGTTGTTGTTGTGAGGGGAGTCTCTATGTCCCTCTTTCTACTTATATCCTCCTTTTGTGGGGTTTGGAGGATTGAGGCTTCAGCTGTTGTTTCCTGCCTAGGAGGCACAATTTGAGGTGGCTGCTGCTCAGTAAAAATTGGGGCCTCAGCTTCCTTTTCTTGCTGCAGTGGCTGCTCTTTCTCTTGCTGCCCCTCTTGTGGCTGTTGTACCTGTTGTTGTTGCTGTTGTACCTCCTCATGAGGTGGCTGTTCTGGTTCCATTTCCTTTTCCTTGCCTTTGGTAGAGGTTTGCTCAGTAGCTTTGGCTGCTTGCTGATTTGCTGTGGAGGAAGATGCAACTGTTCCCACTTGAGTGCTTGGAAGAGTAAACACCTGTGAACAAAGCTCTAGGTCAGCCACCTTTTTCAGATTTCTTAGTGCTCTTTGATTTAACTCTTCTTGTGTGATAGGCTCCTCTAAGGTTCCTCTCCTCCACTTTGTTTGATTTGCATACTTTTCTATATGAGGAAGTCTTACGTGGTCATAACTGGCCAGCCTATATTTGACCCTTCTTAGGCTTATGAAGTGATTGGGGTCATATGGTTTCCAAAGGAAACTGGTTTGCAAGCCAAGGGATTCTAACATTCTATCCGCCTCTTGCCAACCTTCCTCCCTTTTGTTGTAGATAAAGTGGCCTAATTGGTTCCTGACCTTGAGCTGTGCTTTCTTGCCTCTGCCTGAAAAGTGTAGCACATCAGCATTCCCAAATTGCTTGAAGTATTCCAGGGCAAACAATCTCATGGGCACGTATTTGGGCAATCTGTATGGGGGAAACTCACACCCATATATCCTTATAACTGTGTGGTTCTGGTAGAAGTACCAGTCCCCAATGCTGTATGATTTAGACAACTGAAGTACCCTTTGCATCTCATCAGTTAGTCTTGGAGGAGGTGAGCTCATCCTCAGAGACATGGCTGGGTGGATGAAGAGATCTATGAACTCACAGTAAGTATATGGAGAGTCAGGTCTACAGTGGAAGACAGAGGACCAATAGACCACTGACCTTGGATTGCCTTGGGCATCCACTCTTTTCACAGCAAAAGAAAACTTTTCATGTTGATAATATAGGATTAAGTGGTAGATGTAAGAGGTGTATCTGAACACGTTTTCTCTTGCCAAGTTCATCAACTGCTCATGTATCTTATCAGAGATGTAGGTGGCATAGTCATAGCAGATTGGAGACTTGCCAGGAGCGAACATGAGCATGATCACCAGCACAGTTTCATCAACAAATTCAATTGAATTATAGCCCAAAATGGGACTAATCATGTCTGCAAGATCTCTGCCCAATTGGTTGAGGTATACTTGGTTAATAGGAGGATACTTCACAGAGTCAGAGCCAATGTACAGCTGATTGAGTTTGGTGACCTGAGCATCTGTCAATCTAGCTCCTTGATTTATCAAATCTATTAGTGATAAAGGAACTAATTTCTTCTCAGTCTTGAAGTTCAGCATCTCTTTGATAGCTTCAGGGGTGATATAGAAAATAACTGAGCCTGAAGGGTCAAGCACATCCCTCTGAGTAGGGTCATAGCATTCGGCACATAGGTGGATTAAATCAGGAAACTGGTTGACCTGAGGGAGCTTGAAGATAGGGAGAAAAGAGTCCCATATTCCCAATACATCTGTTCCACTCTCATGTTTAGCCTTCAATTCATTTAGCAGGTGGATGTGGAACTTGGTTTTCATCATCATTTCCTCTGATATTTGATAATCCAGGTCTGCTAGAGGTTGCCATTCCAATTCTCTCTGAGGGGCATTTAAAGGAGCAATGTTCAATGCTACAGGAGCTACTGGAGGATCCATGGTCACTTTTAGGATTTCTGTTGTTTATAAATTGGTGTTACTGTGCAGAGCAACACCAAAGAGTTTTTTTTTTAAAGAAAGGTGAATTACTGATGAACAGAGAATAAATGGTTAATTACAGCAATTGAAATACTACTCAAAGTATGGATAAGACAAATGCCTGGCTTTAAACTCTTTTTCACAGCAAATTGGTGCAGTTTAGGCTACCAGTCCACGATTGCGCGAACAGAATGTAAGTTTTATGAAAACTCTGGTAATATAAAGCTCAGTTGATGAATTTCGACCTTACAGTGCAAATGGGGACTAGGCACAGGGGATTCGCCGGTGAATTATGTGTTTTTTCACTGTTTTAAGCTATTTTTGGCGATTCACAGACAAAACGAGGCGCAGGAGGGATTTACAGGGATAAATACCTGGCAACTGTTAACAATGGTCACGAATGCAGGTGGAAATGGCGCGCCAGCGGTCTCCAGGTCGAATTCAACCGGTTGGCGTGAGTTTGGACGTGAAAAACATGCAGAGAAAACGACAGCCGTTTTTGCAAAAAGTACAAAAAACGCGAAATTTTGGCCAAAATATGGATTTTTTGGAACATTGGCGCTTTTTTTTTTGGATGACGTCAGCATGATGTCATCAGGTGGGGTCAAGGTCGGATGACGTCAGCATGACGTCATCGGGTGACGTAGCGGCATAAGAGAGATCCACGGGTATGGTGAGGTGGCAGACAGGTGGAGCAAAGGCGGACGAGGGCGCCGACGCGGCGATGACGCTGGCGGTGACGCTAGCAGGCGGGTTCACCGAAACAGGAAGTGGTTAGTGGTTTCATATCGCACCGCCTTCCATACGGAAGCGGAATTGTCATAGGGGCCTCCGATACGATGTGGGGGTGACGTGTGGCAGAGGCCTGACGTCACCCTCTGACAAATTTCGGACGGTATCTTTCGGACGTCGGGGCCGGTCCGAAATGCACGAGGGTCGTCGGATGTAAAGGGCCCGATCCGATGGTCGACGGATCATTGAGGTGGCCGGACGATATGGATGGGGGGCGGGATTAAAATAATATATCTTTTGAGATTTGTGCCCAGCGGGAACCTTAGGAATTTGGCGGTTTACATGGTTTTTCAATGTTTTTTTATAAAAATGCGGATAGCGCTAAGACTTTGGATAAATGGAAAAAGTGGGTTTTTATATGTATTTTGCAAATGAAGTGGGTTAGGGGTAAAAAGGGGTTTATCCCAAGGTTTCTTAGCAAATGAAGGGTTTAATGGGTTAAATGACTTCTGAAGGGGAAAGAGGGGTAAGGCTTAGGGCTCTTAAACTGACCAGATGTCAATTTAATCCCTGATAATGAACATATGGCTATAAGGCCAAGGGGAGGGATATTTATACAATGCTTGGGGTTTATACATTGTAGTGTTATAATAGTAGGGAAAGGGTAACATAGGGGATTTAGATAATAGAAGTTAGGGGTTAATATGGATGGAAAAGGTGAATGAGGAGTGAAATCACTAAGTTTATGTGAAGATAACTTAGCTTAGGGAGTAGATCAAAATAAAAAGATTTTTAGACAAGAAATGTGGCTTTCAAAGGAATAAGAACCAGCATAAAACCTCAAATTCTTTCATGAACACAACTGATGAAGGGATGTTTAGTAATGAAGGTGAAAAGGGGGAAAAGGAAGTTAGTCATGCTTCTTTGTTTTGCTGCAACATGATGGAAAAGAAGACCTTCTCAATCCGTTGATATTCCTTTGTGAATAGGTTAGCACACATTGAATTGTAAGGAATGACATTTCTGCAACCCCATCTGCCTACCCATTTACTTGCCTAGCATTTTTTTTTTCTTCATGGAGGGTGCACTTAGACTTGCAGACCCTTATGTGCCTTTTCTTTTCTTTGGCTTTTTCCTTTTGATTTTCTATCTAGAACTACCCTTATTGCTTCCAAGGTCCCAGATTAAGCAATTGGGAACCTCAATTCTCTACCTAAGCTACTGGTCTGCCAAGATTAAACAGTTTGGACAGACTTCTTTCTCTATTCTACAACAGAAAAATTGAAACATGGCATGATCCAGATTAGGCTTTTGGACCATCCATCAAAACTTAACCAACATGAAGCTATATACACACCTTGTCTCCTTTTGGAAATATGGGATCTTTGTATCACCAAAGCAGAGCATATTTGAAACTTTCTTTGCCAATCATGAAATATGAAACCTATTGGTATAGGTAGCTAACACCTTTCTTGAAATTCCTTTCTCTGGCCTTTCTTTCAAACAACTCCTTCATTTTATTTTGATATTTCCTTAGCTTGTACTGAATTTCATCCCTGTCCTCATTCAACTCAATGATTTGATTAATTCTTCTTGAGAATTCATATTTTTCTTCATAAGATTCCTGAAGGAATCTCATAATAGGTAAAGCTAAATGAGTGGGAAAAAATACTTCCTTACCATAGACTAATTGGAAAGGAGACTTGCCTGTGGACCTCTTAGGAGAAACCCCGTTTGCCCAAATTGCATGGATTAGGTCACTGTCCCAACTCCTTTTTTGGTCTTCAAGAGTCTTCTTAATGACCTTAACTAAGCTCTTGTTGGAGGACTCTACTAGCCCATTACCCCATGGATAGTATGGTGTATAATGGTGTAATAGAATTGAATACTTTTGACATAAATCAATCATTTTAACACTACTAAAAGTTACTGCATTATTTGTAACAATTTGTTGAGGACGTCCAAATCTTGATAAAATATTTTCCTCAAGGAATTTATTTACAATAGTATCAATTGCATTTTTAACAAATATAGCCTATACCCATTTGGTAAAATAGTTTGTAGCAGTTAGAATCCATCTATGTTGATTACTTGATTATGGATGAATCTCCCCTATAAAGTCCAACCCCCATTGAAGAAAAGGAGCCTAAACCAATACTGGAACAAGAGGGAGTGCTGACAGCTTCTGTTTCCCTACAAATATTTGACATTGTGTGCAACTCGTAACTCTTGCTCCGACTTCTTTAAATAGTGTGGGCCAGTAGAAACCTGCCTTTCAAATTTTGTAAGTTGTTGCTATCTAGGCATAGTGTCCACCACAAAACCCTGCAAGGAACTGATCTATAATTCCCTTTGTTTCATTTTTAGTCAAACAAAGAAGAAGGATATTGAGAGGATCCTTCTAGTATAGATTACCATTGATAATACAGTATTTCACTACTTTAAGCTTCATGGCTTTACACTGCTTCAAGTCAAGTTCAGTTGGACATTGAAAATATCTAAGAAATTGCACAATATCATAATACCAATCAGAGAGTAGATATTTCTGATCTATATGAATGAGGATGGTTTGTTCTAAATAAGGAGGTTCTTGTGGCTTCTCCTCTATATTTTGAGAAGGTTCTTGTGGATTCTCCCATTCTGCATTTAAAGAAGTTTCTTGTGGATTCTCCCTTTGTGAAATTTGAGTAGGTTCTTGTGGATTCTTTTTAGATGACAGTTCATAAATGAATTTTATCCCCAATACTTTGCAATTGGATTCAACCAGAAATTTGGCCAAACCTTGACCTTTTACTAGATTTGTGGTCTTAATCTCAAGATCAAATTCAAGAATTTTAGCAATCCATCTCCCTATTCTTCCATTAGTATCAGGTTGGGTCAAAACAATTTTAACAGCATGATTAGGGACATAGGCTGTAATGTGTGAATGCAAGACATAGGTTCTAAAGGCTTTGAGGGTTTGTATTAAAGCATAAACTTGCTTTTCAATAATGTCATATCTAAGCTCGACATCCCTCATGACTTTACTAAAGAAGGCTATGGGTTGGTCATCACCATTTATATTCTTCTGTAAAAGAACAACTACTAAGGTTGTTTGTGATGCAATAGAAAATATGCTAAAAGGAGAGGAGTAGTCAGGATTGGCTAATGTAGGGGCCTCAGATATAGCCTTTTTGATCTGATCAAAAGCATATCTGGCAGAAACTGTCCATTTCACTTCATTTTTCTTCTTTAACATATCAGTTATATCTTTTACTATCTCTGCATAATTAGGGATAAACCTTCTGAAAAAATTTAATTTTCCCAAGGAAGGTTTGTATCTCCTTCTTGCTTTTAGGTAGAGATAGAGTTTGTATAGCTGAAACTCTCTTTGGATCAATGATAACTCCCTCCTTCGAAATATTATGCCCTAGTAATTTCCCTTCCTTTACAAAAAATAAAGATTTCTTTGGATTTATGGATATGCCAAATTTTCTGCACCTATCAAAAACCTTGCTCAAGTGTTTTAAATGATTTTCATCAAAATCAGAGAAAACAATTAAATCATCTAGATAAATGACATTAAATTTAGATGTCTTACCTACAAATGCTAGACCCATGGCTCTTTGGAAAGTGGCTCCAATGCTTATCAGTCCAAATGGCATCCTGACATACATGAATGTACACTAGGGAGTAGTAAAAGCAGTTTTATCTTGGTCTACTTGACTTACCATAATCTAGTTGTAACCAGAAAATCCATCTAGCATAGAAATCCTATTTTCACCTGAAACTTTCTGAAGTATATGTTCCATTTTGGGAAATGGGTAGTTATCCTTTAAACATGATTTGTTCAGATTTCAGAAGTCTACATATAGCTTAATTTCACCAATTTTCTTTCTGACAAGAAGTAGGTTAGCTACCCAGACATGATACCTCATAGGAACTATGATATGAGCATCAAGCAATTTTTTAAGTTCTTTCTGAATAGTTTGGAATAAGTATTGGATTCATTCTTCTTAGTTTTTGTTGGAAGGGTTTTGCTTCTAGTTTCAAAGGGATATTGTGCTCAATTAAAGATGTATCATAAGTTTTTAATTCATTATAAGACTAGGAAAAAACATCTTTGTAATTTTTAAGAAGCTTCAAGTATTTGCTTTTAACATCCAAAGGCAAAGATGATGACAATTTAACATTTTTCACTTCATCTAAAGTCCCAATATTGCAATCTTCGATTCTTCTTCAAGTGAATTAGAAAAGGGGCTTTTGGAGACATCATTATTATCAAATAGCTTTTCCAATGGAACTAATCCTTTGGGAATAAAATTATTAGATAATTGAATGATATCATGATAAAAAAAAATAGGACTGAATAAAGTTTCTAGGCTCTGTTGATTTGATTCTTGGACATCTTTTTTATCTTCTTCAATTTTCATATTTGAGAATTCATCAATGACTTGAAGAAAATATTTTAATTTCTCATCATCCTCAAAAATCTGCTAGTGTTTAAGGTTATCAAAAATTGATGGTCTGTACTTGAATTGAATCTGATATTCCAACAATACTAGCTCAGGGATTTTGAAACAGCTAGCTGAAATAGCAAGTGAATCAACATGCATATTCTCATCTCTGGGTATAGAAGTTATGTTAAATCCTGGGAAGAAATTTTCAATTATATCCCAAACTTTGTTTTTATAAGATTTAGTCTTGGGTGCTTTGTTTGACAAAAGTTCCTAACCTACTTCACTATTAGCTCAGAATCAAAAAAGACACTCAAGTTTTGGACCTTTAAACTCTTAGCTAGTTCAAGACCAAGAAGCAAAGCTTCATACTCAGCCACATTATTGGTGACTTCAAATTCAAGTTTACATGACTCGGTAATATTTTCTTTATTTGCTGAGATTAAAACAATGCCTACTCCTGCTCCTTCCTTTGAGAAAGAGCCATCAAAATAAAGTTTCTAGATGTCTGATTTTACAATTTTAGGTTGGAAACTATAATTTTGATGGCAAGTTGAATACTTGATGAATTTTTTAAGGACGACTGAAAGCAACCAAAATCCTGATCTACTGCATAGATGGGGTGATGTTTTGCTTGATCAGACCTACAAATAGTATGGAGGAATCTCGCTTCCCTATATAACCCTAGATGTTCACCTCCATAGACTAGAATAGTAGGAAAAGACATGTCCATCTGAAGTGATCCTCCAAGTTTATCACAGCATGATCTAGATAGAAGTATGCCAAAATTAGCAGGAATATGAGTGACAACTATGTCTAAGACTATACTCTTGATAGGTATTTGGGCTAAGGTCACAACTAGGTATTTGATTAGTCCTAGGCATGGTACATTCTTTGAATCAAAGGTGTAGAGGTCATGATAAGAACAAGTATATTGTAACTAGAGCTGATCCATAATTACCTTTGGCATAAGGTTATGAGAAGCTCCAGAGTCCAACATGTAGTTATACAAAACAAAGTCATGGACCTTTAAAGTTACATAAAATGGTGGAACAATCTCATCAATCATATCAAAGCTAGGGACAAAAACTATTGAGGGTTTTTCATCTTGCAAACTAATAATATCTCCCTCAGCATCTACACTAGAGGATTGTATCCACTTAGACACTTGATTTTATAACCAAGGTTTTTGGAAAGTTCAACTAAAGGGATAGGAATCTTGACTCTTTCCAATTATTTCTCAATATTAAAAGTTATCAAAATGGTTTTATCAGATGAAAATGTTTCAGTAGATGACTCTGCAGTTTGAGGCGTTGGAGTTTGTGTTTGAATAGATTTTGTTGCAGGTTCAATTATAGTTGTAGATTTAGGAGGTCTACCTGGGCTTGATCTAGGTCTTAGATAACACCTCTATTTAATTCTGCAATAAAAAATTCAGATACTGCTTGATATTTGGAAATTTGAGTATCGCCTTGTTCTTGTTCAAAAAACTGAGAGGAAGATTTAGGTACTATTGCCATTTGTACTACTGAGGAATCAAGATTATTAATATATTCAGTAATTAAAGGACCTACATCCTGAGGTTGTTGATCATCAATCAACAATGGTGGTTCGATGTTTTGATCAGAACTTGATCTCTAGAGGATATGCATTTGAGGAGCTCTTCGAAATTGGGTTTGAGCTTGTGGCCTAACAAAAGTTTGTTGAATGGTTCTAGGTTGTGCTTCAATTTTACAAATCCCATTAGGAATGTTTCTAAGTAAAGATGTAATTTCATCAATTTTTTGATCTTCAAGTTATTTGGAGGACGATGAGTCATCAATCTTACATTTTAATTTTCTTTCTTCTTTTTTTGCTTTAGCTTTAAGTTTTCTAGAAGCAAACCTATTAGCTTCAACCTCTATGTCATTTTTTTGCATATCTTCTAATGTATTGGACACTCTTTCTCTTAACATGACTGCAAAGTCATCCTCAAATGATTTGGAAAATCTAACTTTTGCAGCTGCTACCAGTGGCTTACAATCAGCAGGAATTTTATGATAGAGTTTATTAAATCTCTTGATAAATTCAGCTACTGGGTCACTAGGGTTTCTCTTTAATTCTTGAAATTCAGTAAGAAAGACATGGTCCTTATTTACCCCCCATTGATTCTTAAACATAGTTATGAGCTCATTCCATGTTTTAATAGAGTTAGGTTTAAGTTGTCTAAACCAAACCCTAACATTTCCTTCTAAGGATTGCACAAATAATCTCATATAAACATTTTCATGTTCCATGTTCATATTATTGTTGGAAATAATACTGAGAGGGGGGGGGGGGGGGGGTGAATCAGTATTATCACATCAATAAAACTTTTTCATTTCCATATTCAGATTCATATATTCTACTTCCACAACTTCTTATGATTCAGTTAGTTGATCCTTAATGAGTGCATTAGAACATTATCAACCATATTAACAGTAAACAGGTGCAGTAAAATAGAACAGATAGTCACACATAAGCCACACACATGAACACCATGATATAAGGTGGAAACCCAATGTGGGAGAAAACCACCTACTGCAAGTCATCTCAATCTTCTTCTTAATAATAAAATCCTTTTACAATATTTATGTATTGGTGCAGTCTTATACCAGTACGCAGGCTTCTACTTGCAGAGAGCTACAACCCTCTCTCGTTCTCCAGTCTCTCCAGGAAGGGAGCTACAACCCCATAGTTCTTGTACTAGCCGATCCATTTACTAGTACGCAGGCTGCTACTTGCTACAATGCTCCAAAGTTTTCAACCGCTACTGGAAGGGAGCTACCACCCCCTTAGCTCTTGTACTAGCTAAGATACTAGTACGTAGGCATTGGCCTACAATCTTCTCTCCTCCAGGTACCACGTTTCATACATTTTCAGACTGGATACTCCTGAAGCACAACACATAATCTGAAAGGCCACGTTTCATCCAATTTTCATACTGGACCCATTAATATCATTGAAGCACATAATCAATCAATCTTCTGAATCACCCAAACACTAGATCAATACATATACAAGGATAATATATGTGTTAGCACCCAGATCTATTCCATCAGATCACATAAATATGAGCCATTATGATCCTGATCCAATATTAGTTCTCATCTATCAATACTGAAGCTAAACACAATCAACCAAACAGGATATGCAGAATACTGACAACTTTAAACTGTCATCAGAACCCATCAACAACTAGAACCACCTGTGACTTCAAATATCATAGCTCAAATTGTATACGCTACTACAATGAACCAAACCTGCATACATACGCGCTTACACCAAAGCCAACCTGCATACAGATCTATAAATATTCAAACATGACTTGCAGCGATTTCAAACTCAAGTTATACCCAGTTCAGATCATTACAAGCGTCAGTATACAGATCTAGAATAAGCATAATAAAATATATATAGAGATAGTTCATTTCAAACCATTTGATCCCGATCTATCCTTAGATCTTGTTTTCCATCAATTGGTGAGATCCCTCTTTAGCTCAGATCTAGATCTGCATCATAACCCAATCACAGTATTCCAGATCTAGCACTTTATGAGATATTCAATAATTCAGATGACACTTTGCCAAATGATCTCCTTCCTCTTTTATAGCCTTAGTCCTTTCTCAATACCACGGTCCAAAACCATAGGATCAAAAAAACTGTTGGACTAATACCATGAACCAACCATGAAAGTGCGTGAGATCAACACTTTTGGATGCAATACCACAGACCAAAACCATAGGATCAAAAACTATCGGACTAATACCATGAACCAACCATGAAAGTGCGTGAGATCAACACTTTTGGATGCAATACCACGGGCCAAAACCATAGGATCAAAAACTGTCGGACTAATACCATGAACCAACCATGAAAGTGCGTGAGATCAACACTTTTGGATGTAATACCACGGGCCAAAACCATAGGATCAAAAACTGTCGGACTAATACCATGAACCAACCATGAAAGTGCGTGAGATCAACACTTTTGGATGCAATACCACGGGCCAAAACCATAGGATCAAAAACTGTCGGACTAATACCATGAACCAACCATGAAAGTGCGTGAGATCAACACTTTTGGATGTAATACCACAGGCCAAAACCATAGGATCAAAAACTGTCGGACTAATACCATGAACCAACCATGAAAGTGCGTGAACGTTTCTCTTGCATGAAGGGAACTTTTCTCTGCATGAAAGTGCGTAAACTTTTCTCTACATGAAATAAACTTTTCTCTGCATAAAAGTGCGTGAACATTTCTCTACATGAAATAAACTCTTCTTTGCATAAAAGTGCGTGAACTTTTCTCTACATGAAATAAACGTTTCTCTACATAAAAGTGTGTGAACTTTTCTCTACATGGAATAAACTTTTCTTTGCATAAATGTGCATGAACTTTTCTCTACATGGAATAAAATTTTCTCTGCATAAAAGTGCGTGAACTTTTCTCTACATGAAGGAAACTTTGTCGCACTATAATTTATCAAATAAATTTGTTGCACTATAATTTATCATTTGTGTGATTTGCCATCAAGGACAACACTTGTCTCATAATGCCAACAATCTCCCCCTTTGGACTTGTCATACTGAGAATTGTCATCTGATATCTCTTCCGTAGATTCATCTAGATATATATAAGTGAGTTGATCTTCTATGAGTTGTTTTCCATCAAGTACAACACATGCATCATAATGCCAACAATCTCCCCCTTTGGACTTGATGGCAACAATACCAAATCACTCTCCCCCTTTGACATCAAGGGCAAAGGGCGAACCAAGATATTCTCTTTCCTAGAAAGGCATTCCGCTGTTCATACTCCCCCTGAGTACTTGCTGAAATCTCTGAATGAGCTCCCCCTTTGTATATGCCATGGTGCACCAATCTGTCCATGCTGAAATCTCTGCTCTGCTGATATATGTTGTTCATGCTCCCCCTGATTGTAAGCAAGGTCTACAAAAAGATGTTCTATAAGAAGAACATGACTCTATACATCATAAATGACCTTCCTATCACCAAAGACTCATACATACATCTATCTCCCATCACAATGGTGATATACCAAAAGTTTACATATGATAACATAAGAGAATAACATCATTCATCCCAGGCATAGTGGGGAAACCAACATAGGCCGTTACATGACCTGAAGAGATCTCATCAAATGACTACAATAGATAGAGACACACTATTACATCATGAGTCTTGATATGACCTTTACATCGAATGATATACATGACATTTATAACAGAGACCATGCACCTAAATAAGATCATGATAAACATCAGCAACGACACTGCATGATCTGCTCCATAGCATCTGTCAACAGTAACTTGTATTAGTGCATGAATCATCAAGGTATGTCCGTATCAACTCATCCTTTTGAACAGAATCATTCACATTCTATCATATGTGAGAAACACCATAGCCATCCAGATCTGCATGAACCAAGTATCATCAATTGGGAATATCTGCATCAATCAACATATGAAACAACCTATCATCATATAGGTAAGAACTCATCATCATCATGTCTCCAACAATGCAACTTTGAATAATCATTCATGTATCCAGCCAACAATCCTCATCCATATATGCGCCAAGAACAATAAGAATCCTGCATCATAACTGTAATATATGATCTTTATGCATATGACGACAACAGCATATGAGTGACTCATCATCAAGTAAAGAAGATGTGAATTAAGTATTGCTCCTTACCCTTATGAAGATCACCATGTAAGCACCATTAGAGAATCAACCACAAATCTGATCTAAATATCACCTATGTAACCCCAAGAATCATCTGAACAACTCATAACCATATCATAGCAAGATGAATCATTTATCCACATAAGCATCATCACCAAGGACTATTAACCATAATGCCAACAATGCATTAAAAGCATATGCTCCCCCTAAACCTGTGCCATCTTGGTTACTGTCAGATCTGATCATGCATATCAACATGAAGTATCAAGACATCACCATTATCAAGTTAACCATGAAGTCATTTCCACACATCATCAGCAAATTGTAACCATTATCAAACAACGCAAATAATAAACTGAATCATAACTGATCCTTTTCCTGAACCTGTCCCTACTGCCTTTCCTCAAACAATCATATACGCGACTATGCCATAACCAACTCGCGTATATATGTGACTTCTCTTTAAGAAACTTGCGTATGAGATTTAAGACATTGAAGTTTTACATTTCTAGCTCCCTCTGATTCTGTTATGTCTGTATGTTGTGCTGTGCCGCCTCTTTCTGACTGTACTTCTTTCTTCTTCCACATCTTCAAGTGTGATGATGATGTTTTCTCCTTTTGGTGCCCATACTTTGTTCCTGCTGTTGGATACCTATACCAATAGGTTTCATATTTCATGATTGGCAAGAGAAAGTCCAAATATGCTCTGCTTTGATTATGCAAAGATCCCATATTTCCTACAAAAACAAGGCATGTAAAGAGCTTCTCCTTGGTTCAATTTTGATGGCCTTGTTTCTATTTTGATGGATGATCCAACAATCTAATCTGGATCATGCCTTGCTTTCAATTTCCAGTTATAGACTAGAGAAAGAAGTCTGTCCAAACTGGTTAATCTTGGCAGACAGATAGCATAGGTAGAGAAAATAAGGCTCCCAACTGCTTAATCTGGGACCTTGGAAGCAATAAGGTTAGAAGTAGATAGAAAAATAAACGAAAAAGCCAAAGAAAAGAAAAGGCAAGCAAGGGTTTGCAAGCTTAAATGCACCCTCCAAGAAGAAACAAAAAATGCTAGGCAAAGTAGCTGGGTAAGTAGAAGAAGGTGCACAAGCGGTCTTCACTTCAGATGTCATTAATCTTGATGGTCCGAATGAGAAAGGAAAAGCTAAGAAGCATGTCTAATTTCCCCTCCTCCCCTTTTCATGTCATTTACTAACATCCCCTTTGAATTTACATTGATGGAACTACTTGTGGTAATATGACTAAATTGCTATCCTTAGAAGCCACATTTCTTGTCTAAAATCTTTTCATTTTGCTCTACTCCCTAAACTAAGTAAGTTTCAAATGAACTTAGTGTTTTTTCCCCATTCACTTCCCCCATACATATTAACTCTAACTTTACTATGTAAATCCCCTATATCACCCTTCCCCTACTAGTATTAACATCATGGTGTATAAACCCCAAATTTTGTATAAATACCCACCCCTTGGTATTATAGCCAATAAGTCCCGTGTCAGGGATCAAATGACACCTGGTCATCTTGATAAACCTAAGCCCAAAACCCCTTTCCCCTTCATAAATCCATTTTCTCACTTTAAAACCCCATTTGCACATAAAAACCCCCTAAAAGTCTTGTGTCTACCCTTACCCGCTTCAAAATGGCTAAAAATCGTGAAAAACCAACTTTTCCCGTTTTTCCAAAGTCTAACGGGCGGGCTCATTTACACTGGAATTCGCGAAAAACCCGCTTTGCCAAATTTTCCGCCCATACACAGTTCCCGGGATAAATTAATAAAATAATCCCCGCCCCACACCGTACCTGTCTATCATTTTGCGCTCCCGCTGACCGTCCGATCAAACGATCTTAGATCCTACGGCTCTGGTTGCATCGGACCTTCTCCGACGTCCACCCGTTACCCACCCTATCCCCCTATCACATCTAACCTCCGACAGTCGTCAGATCATGCCCCTCCAGATCCGACGGCCATCGCTGCATCGGAGCCCATCTGCTGTCCGGACGATATCTTCCGACGGCCGTATTTTGGCTACGTCATGCGGCAGCCACATGTCCCCCCCACGGCTCATCGGAGGTACTACTGACATTTACCGCCACCGTACCATAGGCGGTGCGATATGAAATCGCCGACGGTTTCTGGTTTCTCCCTTTCCGCCCTCACTGCGTCATCCCCACGTCACTGCCAGTTATGCCGCCGCGTCATCCCTCCGCTCATCCATTGGTCGACCTGTCCTACCACCTCACCATCCCCGTGGACCAACCAGAACCCGCCACCTGGCCGGATGACCTCCCGCTGACGTCATCCGACCCTGACCCCACCTATGACGTCATGCTGACGTCAGCACAAAAACGCGCCAAAATCACCAAAATCTATATATGAGCCAAAAAGTCGCGTTTTTGCTATTTTTTTGGAGAAAGCCGCATTGTTGCTCTGCATGTAATTTTACGTTCAAGCCTGCACCAGCCCGTTGTAAAGGCTTCCAGACCACCAGAGCGTCCATCCTTCAAGCATTAGTGAGTTTTAACCGACCAGATTCCACAGGTATTACTCATTTTCACTCTGCAAGTCCATTTTCACTGAATTCCGCTTATAAGCCTATGAACAGACCTTGAAATGCTAAAATCACCATTAAACTCCACTGAACCAACACTAATACCATACCAGTGCTGCCATTACATGTTTACAAGGCCACATTGGGCAAACTGAACGCAATTTTCTCACTGGTTCGCGCAA
This sequence comes from Pinus tabuliformis, assembly GCA_031772625.1. Lineage (NCBI taxonomy): Eukaryota > Viridiplantae > Streptophyta > Pinopsida > Pinales > Pinaceae > Pinus > Pinus tabuliformis. The sequence goes on along the minus strand of CM062813.1, from coordinate 1,154,537,950 downwards.
TCGTGAACCAGTTACCTGCAAAAACCAAATTTACCATAACATATACGTTGTTCAACTCTGCTACTCATCCATTGGTTCAAAAGCAGCATTTCAATCGCTACAACCTTTCCCATTCACTCTTTGTCCTTATAAATTTCCATTGTCCTCAGAAGAAGCTCATTTTGTGTTGCTCTGCATAGTAACACCAGTCCTAAAAAGAACAGAATCCTAAAGAAAACATGGATCCCCCTGTGGCTCCCATAGCCCTCAATGTAGCTCCTCTGAATTCCCCTCACAAAGCATTGGGCTGGAAAGCATTAGCTGACTTAGACTATAACATATCAGAAGAAATGCTAAGCAGGAGCAGGTTTCATCTCCAAATATTAAATGAAATTAAAATCAAACATCAGAATGGGACAGACATCTTGGGAATTTGGGATTCCTCTCTCCCAATCTTCAAACTACCTCAGGTCAACCAATTCCCAGAACTCATCCACCTATGTGCTGAGTATTATGATGCATCCCAGAGGGCAGTGCTTGATTCTTCAGGTGCAATTCGGTTTCTCATTACCCCTGAAGCCATCAGGGAGATGCTGCAGTTCAAAACAGATAAGAAGTTGGTCCCTCTATCACTAGCTGATTTGATAATAGAGGGAGCCAGAATAACAGAGGCCCAGATTATGAAGCTTAACCAGTTATTCATCAAAGCTGACACTGTACAAACTCCTCCCATCAACTCTGTCTACCTCAACCAATTGGGCCTGGACCTTGTTGACATGATCAGTCCCATCCTGGGATATGATTCAGTGGAATATGTGGATGAAACAGTTATGCACATAATGCTCATGTTTTCTCCAGGTAGAAAACCAGTATGCTATGACTATGCCACATACATCTCAGACAAGATGCATGATCAGTTGATGAACCTATCAAGAGACAGGGTGTTTAAATACACTTCCTACATATATCATTTGCTTCTATACTTCCAGCATGAGAAGTTCTCCTTCCCAATAAAGAGAGAAGATGCACAGGGAAATTTGAGATCTGTGGTGTACTGGACATCTGTTTTCCACCTCACTTGTTATTCTCCATACACCTACTGTGAGTTCATTGATCACTTCATTCATCCAGCCATGACTCTACTTTTGGGCTCACCTCCTCCCAGATTGACAGATGAGATGCAAAGACTCCTGCATTTATCAAAAGCATACAGTATTGGGGATTGGTACTTCTACCAACACCACACCATCATCAGAATATATGGGTGTGAGTTGCCCCCATTTAGACTACCCAGATTTGTGCCTATGAGGCTACTTGCCTTAGAATACTTCAGGCAGTTTGGCTTTGTGGATATGTTCCACTTTTCAGGCAAAAGTAAGAAGGCACAGCTAAAGGTCAAAAGTCAACTTGGCCATTTCCTCTATAACGAAAGGGAGGAAGGGTGGAAGGAAGCAGATAGAATGCTTGGGGGCCTTGGTCTCAAATACAGCTTCCTATGGAAACCTTACGACCCTAACAACTTCATTACCATGAGGAGGCTTAAATACAAATTGTCTGCTTATGATCATTGCAGCCTTCCTCACATAGAAAAACATGCCAATCAAAGCAAATGGAGGAGAGGGACTTTAGAAGAAGCTGTTACTCAAGAAGAGCTTAATCAAAGAGCTCTAAGAAACATAAAGAAAATGGCTGACCTTGAGTTTTATTCACAGGTCAGCTCACTGCCGAGCACCCAAATTGGAGCAGCAGCATCCTCTTCAACCGCCCAACAGCAAGCTACAAGAGTTGCTGGAAATATATCAGAGAAGGGAAAAGAACAGGAGATGGAGGTAGAGCAGGAGCAGCAGCAGCAACAACAACAAAAATAGCAACAGCAGCAAGGAGAAGGGCAACCTGAAACACAGCAGCCCTTACAGCAAAAAAGAGTGGTAGATACCCCAACTACCACTGAGCAGCAGGCCCAAAATGTAGAACACTCAAGGCCTGAAAACATTACTGATGCCTCAGTCCTTCAAACTCCACAGAAGGAGGACCTAAGTAGAAAAAGGGACAGAGAAACACCCATGACTTCATCCATCAACCAAGGGGAGAAGAGACAAAGGTTAAATGACTTCTCAGAGGATGATGCGGTAATTAGACAAGCAATGGGTATGGGCCCACCTAGCAGGGAAGCCTCGGTCAGTTCCATCCACCAAGAGCAAGATAGAACCATGGGAGGGGAAGTCGCTTCCTCCAGCCAGCAGAGGGAAGCAGAGGTAGGCATCAAACAACAGTTTATAGACATCAAAAGAAGGAGTGAACCCATGAAAGTTAAATTATATAACCATTTGTTGAAAATGGCTCCCTCCAACCAACAAAGATTAATGTCTGCTTTTGATGTGGACGAAGGCAAGTTGACTATGAGTCACTTCATACCCACAGCGCTCCAGCCACAATCTACTGCAGATTACCTCAGGACTAATCTAGAGGTCCTGGCCAAGGACATCCATCCAATGGATAAAATTGAGCTGCACAAGCAAACTGGCGAAATGGTGTATGCCTCCTTGGCAGACAAAACGTTGGAGAATTACAAATTAACGAACAGCCTCAATGCTACAGCCTCTCAACTAGAATTGGAGAGGGCTTCATCTCAAGCCAAAGACAACAGGATAAGATCCCTAGAGGACATCATCGTGGAAATTGGGCATAACCCCAATGACATCAAAGGGATACAGGAGATCTTGAAACTAAGGGATGCTGACATGGCTGCATTAAGGAAGAAAGTCAAACTCCCAGCTACCATTCACCCCCAAACAGATGAGGTAGCCCAACAAAGGATGGAAAAGGATGCCACAGATCTGCTAATATCTATATATAAGCAGCTTCTGCAGACACAAGAAAAATTAGGAGAGTCTGAGGCTACTCAAGCGGCCTTACAAGCAGCACTAAAGCAAAGACAAGAGGGTCAGACTTGTCAACCTCCTCCTCAAGTCATCAATCTTGAGGATGTTGTTCCTACCACTGTGCCTCCACCTCAACAAGCTGAACAAACAGCTACATCCACTTTAGCAGCACCTACAAGTATAGAGCAGGCACACACCCTAGACATGCAGAAATTAAAGAATGAAATACAAATCTTGGAAGCTCAGATGACAGAGCTGCATGAAACCAGAGATAAGCTGGCCAAGGTTAATGAAAGGCATGATAAGACAAAAAGAGAGGTGGTAGAAAAGGGCAAGGAAATCAAAGCCCTTAAAGATAGGATCAAGGAGCTTGAGAATGAGCTCAAGCTGGATAAAATCATATCTGAGATCAGAGCAATGATATGGTCTAATATTGGCCAATCCATCACCAACCAATGGCCATACATTGAGACAATCCATGAGCAACTAGAGCTCATCCCAAAGGCACAGAAGGAAATCCGAACATCAAGAGCCTTATTAGGAAATATGCCTGAAGTGGCTACAAGAATGATCAATGTGCTTAACCAAAAAACAAGTTCTCAGTTAGCCACCATTGGAATCACAAATAGAACTGAGACTATTCAACTGATCAAGAGGGTTCTTACTCTTAGAAATCTGGTACAGACATTGGACAGAAGAACCCACGATATGCAGACAGAGGTGAACAGGTTCATGGAGAAATTTCAGGTATTGCAGAGTAGAGGACTCCCTAGCTTACTGAACAGCGGAGGGAAATTATTCACCCATGAACAGTATGCTAAAAGAGTAAATGTTTTTGCCTCAGCATAGATCAATGAGAAGGCCAGCACTTCAGAAGACACAGGGCCTATTACAGGGCAGGTTTTCTATAGTAAGATAGAAAATCTATTTTTTATAATGAATGAAATTAATCACTTGTTTGATGTGGCCCCAAATTTTTTCAAATATACAGAAGCAGAAGAGACAATGGAGGCCATCCTCAGGCATCAGCTCCCTACACAGGAATGGTGGACAGATGCAATACAGAGAATTTTATAAACAGTAAGGCATTCACCAATTTCTGTTTTTTACAAATTATTATGAAAAGAACAGTTCAGCAAAGTCAGCATGCAGCATAAATCAAAGCTGAGCCAACTCAGCGGATGTAGCAGGCCAGCAAAGCAGAAATAGAAGACCACAGCTGGCAAACCCGAGAATGCACTGCGCAGCCAAAAGTAAAAGCGTACTTCCAGAATTAAAACAGAGAGAGGCAACCGACTCAGTGACCCTCAAAAGTCAAAACAATCCTCTGACAGACATAAAGAGCATTTACGCTGCATTTAAAGATGTAATAACTTCTTGTCTACTTTCTGAACGAAGTAATGAAGATATTTTCTCTCTCAGATGACTCAATGCCTGAGATATTTTGTATACGCATTCCTATAAAGTCCCCTTCACATGAGATTACAAGGGTTGTTGTTGATTTCTCGAAAAGAAATTCTTATGCTGTAATCCTTTCAGGAGTTTAATAAACAAAGTGATGGAATTTCTTGGATTTCTGAGCTGTAGAATGCGTTTCGGTGTCTGTTGATGACTGCTGGATTCCTGTGTATTCACCATACAATAAGTCTCCGTAACTTCTCTCTGTTAAATTAGTTGTTTCGATAAATTCATACATGTTATCAGATTTCCTATACTAAGCAACAAGGAAAAAGAATAACTTTCAGGATTTATTCTCAGAATACCCTGAGTTCAATCTGTGTTGTTTATGAATGTTTTTCTTCAGCTGTAGTCTAGATAAGTGTAATTCTTAATTGCTGCACTTTCAGAATACACCTTTCACCGTGGCCTTTGTTACAGGAATTCAAGTTTTGCTCCTGTGCAGTGTGCTCACTTTCACCTCACCAACTTAATAGAAAATTCTTAATTGCTTTCTATTGGTTGAAATACATCACCACTAAACTCAACTTTGTTTGTCTAAAATACATAAATAGGCCCTGCAGTTTGAACGCCACCAGTCCAGCATATCAAAACATTTCACAAATCCAGACTCCATTGCCCAATGGTATTTCACTATCTAAACTCTACATCATAAGACCTGAAAGAAATCCTTCAACCAAACATAAAACAAAACCTGAGCATCATAGCTAGCCTAAAACACCATCATAACAGAGACAAATCACAAAGAGAGAGCCCTCTCTGGTTGCAGTTAGGCTAGGAACTGTAACCCAAAGATTGGTTAGTGGTTACCCCGGCCGTATTCCCTTGGGAGTCATAGGGAACAACCTGGGTGTTAACATAATTGGCGACTCCACTGGGGACTTCTTAGGATTTTTCAATTACTATCTATCTTCCAAAGCTACCATCAAGCCTGAAACCATCCAAGAGGCCTTAGAACTGTTTCTGTACCACAGTGACAGCTTTAGGGAAGAGCTAGTTAGGGAATATTCATCTTAGCTTTGAAACATATATAGCCATTCCAAAATCTTCATTCAGTCCTTGCATATATAAAACTTCCTATACAAGTTCTAAAGAATAGTTAGAAGCTGGCTCCCAAGAAAAACCCAAGGCACACTAGGGCAAATCCTGACCCTAATCCACCCATCATTGTTGATAATCCAAATACCATCCCAAGAAACATTAGGAGACAGCAAAAGCAGGAGAAGCCTGCTGATTCAAATATAAGTTTAGATCATCCCAGCCTCATTCCCACTCCTTGAAAAGTTCTTTTCCGGTCCACCCCTAGTTCCCCTAGTTCGCCATCAACACCTCAAAGTCCTCCTCTCACATCTTCATCCACTGCACATACTCCTTTAACCAGTCTCCCGTTTGCTACCCATCCCATTAACCCTGTTATACCAGTAATCCCTGTTGTCCCGTTTGTTCCTATCAACCCTCTAAATCCCATAAACATGGCTAACAGGTATGCACCTCTGCAGATACCAGCTAATGCTGCAGCTTTACCCCAAGACTACCAAACCAAAATCTCATTTTTCGACTCCAACGGCCCTCTGACAGTTGTTCAGCATGCTAAGAAGATGCAAGACCACTTTGAGACCTATGAAATAGATGATGACAGTGTCAGAATGAGAATTTTTGTTCAAAGCTTAACTGGGGATGTTAGAACTTGGTTTAGATCCCTGAATGCAAACTCCATTACAACTCCTGAGGACCTTAAACAAGCTTTTACTAACAGATGGGAGAAGAAGAAAGATCCTCTCCACATACTTGGTGAATATGACACTATTAAGAGAGGTCCCCAAGAGACAGTTTTGGAATATTGTGCTAGGTTTAACAATGTATATAATGCTATCCCACAGAACTTAAGGCCCCCTCCTGATTTAGCCCTATATAAATTCCCTGATGGTTTTGACCCTGATATGGCCTATTAGTTGAAAGAAAGAGATCCTCCAACCCTTGCAGAAGCTCAAAGGGTTGCTGTCACAGTGGAAGCTAACCTAATTGCCAAAAGAAACAGGGCAAGGTTGGAAAAAAGGACTGCCTTCAAAGAAGAACCCTCAGGCTTTGATCAAAAGCTGGATGCAATACTAAATAGCATGAAGAGATTGGGTGAAAGAGTGGAATCGGTTGAAAGAAAGTCATCATGGGAAACACCACAAAACAACCCTCCTAGAAATCTGAATTTTAGGAGAACTCAAAACCCAAACATGGGTAAAACAAGTGCTGACCAAGACATTAGACCCCCTTTCCAAGAAAATTATGCAGAAACTTCCACATCTAATGAACTCAATGAAGATCCTGAGATTAATCTAATGGGCCTTGATGGTAAAAGCCAAGTTTTCTTAACACAAGAGGATCATGAGGAGGATGAAATCAAAATATTCCAAACTAAATCAGGAGAATCCTTTGATTTTAAACAAGGATATGATACTGCTGTCTATGAAGTCCATAAACAGTACAAGCTAAGGAGTAGGACTGTGAATGTAAATCAGCCTGAAAAGATAAAGGATAAACAGCAGTCTAAAGGAAGCATAGTCACAGAACCTAATGACAAAACAAACTTGCCTACAGAAGAAGTGGGGGTTGAAGAAGTCACCGAACTATTATCACCACTACATCAGCCTATGGCAACTTCGTCCTCTCACCCTGATTTAAATATTACCCCTCAAGACATGAGTGAAAGGTGCAGGTCTCAAAGTCAAGATGAAAACCAACAAGAAGATTTAATGAACAAAGAAAGGGTTGCTATCCATACCTCCAAAACCCAAGCTGATAAACCTTTTGACCTAGGCACAGAGATTGGCAAGCTAAAGATAGCAATTCCCCTCTCAGAGCTAGCCAAGCATGATATCTATAAGCAACAGATCAAGAGATCCCTTCAGCTCACTAATAGCAAAGATGATGTAAATGTGTTAGATGATACTCCGGAATTACTATTTGGCCCAGAGGTAGATGGAAAAACAGTAGTCGCAGGGATATTACCTTTTTATGTCAGCTTGCATATTCATGACAAAATACTGCATAACGCAATGTTTGACTCAGGTGCCTCTCATAACCTCATGCCAAAAGCAGTCATGGAAAGATTAAACTTGGATATAACAAGACCATACAAGGACCTGTTTTCCTTTGACTCCAGCCAAGTCAAGTGTTTAGGTCTAATAAAAGATTTATGTGTGTCTCTGGTTCAATACCCTAACAAAACCATTCTAATGGATGTTGTAGTCGCTGATATCCCACCTAAATATGGGATGCTGTTATCAAGATCATGGGGAGCTAAACTCCAAGGCTCCCTGCAATTAGATATGTCATATGCCACCATCTCTGTCTTTGGGCAACCAAAAAGACTCTACAGAGAAACACTCATGAAATACATGGTCAGCAGTGAAGAAAAGCCTCAAAATTTTCCTATATATGCTGTCCATTCAGACATAGACTCGTTCATTCTCTTCAATGACAGCGCAAGCCTCTCAAACAATGATATTGGGACTAAAACACTCATGCAAGAACAAAACATTAATCAAGGAAGTGCCACCCATAAAACATCAATCAGTCAAGCACTAGACACTGCCCCTCCTCTAGTTGTCAAAGATTTTCAATCAAGTGATAAAATTGTCCTAGAAGACAGGCTAGAGAAGAAACCCCAACTCCTGCTTACATTGCCATCCCATGAACAGACCTTTAAATCTCCTTTCCAGCAAGATATCCTGTGGGTCCTAGAATTTGATGGCTCAGTCAACAAGTTAGGGGCAGGAGCTGGAGTTTGGATACATAACAAAGAGAAAAACCATGCAGAAGGCAAAGCTTATAGATTAAACTTTAGATGCACTAATAACATGGCACAGTATGAAGCTCTGTTACTAGGCCTCAAGCTAGTAAAGTCATTACAAGCTCCTAGGGTTTCGATCATGGGAGATTCTGATCTAGTGATTCAACAAGTGAAAGGAAATTTTGTCACCAATGACAAAAGGTTGAGGTCTTACAGGTCTGCTATAATTGAACTATTGGACACTTTCTCTGAGTTCCTTATCACAAAAATTTCAAGAAGCCACAATCTCCATGCACACAGTTTGGCAACATTTGCCAGCACCTTCAAATTTCCACTGGAATCCAACAACTGCTTCACAGCCGAGGTCAAGTACAGACCCTCCATTCCAAACAATGTCAAAGAATGGCAAGTATTTGAGGATGATATGCAAATAAACAACTTTTTAACCTTACAACAAGAGTTTGCAGGATTAAATATTGACACTGACGGAGCAAGTCAATCACAAATACTTGAGTCAGCAAGTCAATCACAAATATTTGATGGAGCAAGTCCATCACAAATACAGTTTCAACAGACTGCTCAGCCAATATCACCTAGAACAGCAAAACAATTACTGAATCCAACCATTTTCAACAACGAAAACATTCAGCAAATTCACCAAATTGACTGTGAAGAGGTGACCAACGCTGAAGCTGAAATCATAGAACTCAAAGACAATTTCCTTCCAACTGGCCTTACCCCACTAGAGGACATCTTTGATTCAAATGACATCCCTAGGAAGCCAAAAATGCAGCCATTAAATGCAGCCGTTGAAGAATGCAATATTGGTACCATTGACAAGCCTAAAGTAATAAAGCTGTCTGCTTCTTTGCCCCCTGATCAAAAACCCAAGTACATTGACCTCTTTAAAGAGTTTTAAGATGTCTTTGCATGGGGTTATGAGGATCTAAAGTCCTATGATACTTCTGTCATCCAGCATACCATTCACCTCAAGCCTAATAAAAAACCATTCAAACAGAAGTTGAGAAGGATCAATCCTATACTCCTTCCTTCCATTGAAAAGGAATTGCAAAAAATGTTCAAAGCTGGTATCATAGCACCAATCAGGTTCTCTGAGTGGATTTCAAATTTAGTCCCACAAGAAAGAAAACTGGTGAGATTGGACTTTGTGTAGACTTAAGGAATCTAAATCAAGTATCACTCAAAGATAACTACCCTTTACCCAAAATGGATCACATTCTCCAAAGAGTGGTGGGGGCTTCAAGGATGTCATTGCTTGATGGATTCTCAGGCTTTAATCAAATCTTGGTACACCCTGATGACCAAGATAAAACTGCATTTACAACCCCATGGGGAACTTTCAAATATGTAAAAAGGGCCTTTGGATTGAAAAATGCAGGGGAAACTTTTCAAAGAGCAATGGATATTGCTTTTTCCAAAGAAATTCATGACTTCTTGGTCATTTACTTGGATGACCTAACACCTTTCTCAAAATCAGACCAAGAACATCTCAAACATTTGAAACAGATCTTCCTAAAATGCAGAAAATATGGAATTTCTTTAAATCCCAAGAAATCCCTGTTCGGACTGGAGGAAGGCAAGCTGCTGGGTCACATTATCTCAAAAGATGGTATTAGGATTGATCCAGATAGAATCCAAGCCATCTTACAAATGCCTCACCCAAGAAATGTCAAAGAATTGCAAGGATTCTTGGGAAAAATCAATTTCTTGAGAAGGTTCATCCCAAACTTAGCAGAACTAAGCAGATTATTAAACAACATGCTAAAGAAAGATTCCAAGGTCAAATGGACTGTGGAAGCCAAGCAAGCCTTTGAAGGTATAAAACTGGCCCTTACCCAAACCCCAGTGTTGACTAATCCACAGTTTGACAGAGAATTTATCGTTTTCTCTTTTGCCTCCCAATATACTATTGCTGCGGTTTTATTACAAAAGGATGACCAAGGAAACGAGAAGCCAATTGCTTTCTTTAGCAAAGCCCTCAGAGATGCACCTTTGAAGTATCAAATCATGGAAAAACAGGCTTATGCTTTAGTCAAAGCAATTAAAGACTTCAGGATTTATATCCTCTATTCCCATGTTATAGCATATGTGCCAAGTCCTATTGTCAAAGACATTCTCACTCAAGAAAATTTAGAAGGCAGGAGAGGAAAATGGATTGCCAGCATACTAGAATTTGGCAATGAAATAAAACCTACAAAGCTAATAAAAGGGCAAGGCTTGGCCAAATTAATGACAGAAACAAATTTCCAAGTCCTAGACATCAATCAGCTGGACAGTGAAACAGAGCTGGCGACTCCAAAGATCAATGAAGCCTTTGAACAATCCCCCTGGTATTCTGATATCTGTTATGTGTTACAAAACCTGTGTGCTCCCCCAGGACTGTCCAAAACTAAGTGTAGGTTCTTAAAAATGAAAACATCAAGATTTTGTGTCATGGAGGGCAACTTACTTTGGAAAAACCATGAAGGCATATTGCTGCACTGTTTAATTGAAAATGAAACTAACAATATCATGCAAGACTTTCATGCAGGTGACTGTGGTGGACACTTATACTGGAAGTCCACCGTGGACAAAATACTGAGGGCTGGTTACTACTGGCCCACCATGTTCTCTGATGTGAAGAAATTCACAACCTCATGTCATAAATGCCAAGTGTTTGAAGGAAAGAGACAACTGCTGCCACTTCCTTTAAGGCCTATTGCAACAGAAAGACCCTTTCAACAATGGGGACTGGATTTCATTGGGGAAATCCATCCCTCATCTTTAGGCCAACATAGATGGATTTTGACAGCCACAGACTACTTCACTAAATGGATTGAAGCTGCCCCATGCAGACAAGCAAATGACTCAGTAATCATTCAGTTTTTGGAGAACAACATACTGGCTAGGTTTGGCTGTCCTGACAAAATAATAACAGACAATGCTGCTGCTTTCAGATCCAAGAAAATGGTGAACTTCTGCCACAAATATCATATTACTTTGGGTCACTCTACTGCATACTATCCCCAAGGAAATGGCCTAGCTGAATCATCAAACAAGAGCCTAGTAAACATCATAAAAAGGGTGTTGGAAGAAAATAAGAAGAATTGGCATAAGAAACTAGTCAATGCCTTATGGGCAGATAGACTAACAACCAAAAGATCAATTGGGACCAGCCCATATGAGTTGGTTTATGGACTAGAGGCCAAATTTCCTTCATCAATAGGAGTGCCTGTTATGAAGCTTCTTCAAGAAAACCAAGCTGAACCAAATGACATGCAAAGAAGGATCAATCAGATAATTTGTTTGCAGCAAACCAGAGACCAAGTTTTCAGCAGAGTTCAAGTTTTACAAGAAAAATTAAAGAAGGCCTTTGACAGGAGAACCAAAGCAGAAGACTTCAATGTGGGAGACAAAGTCCTAAAGTGGGATGCAAGAAGAGAAGAAAAGGGAAAGCATGGAAAATTTGATTCCTTATGGAGGGGACCATTTGTTGTCCAAGCAGTACAAGGTAACAACACTTACTTCCTTAAAAGTCTAACTGAAACTGACTTGGATGAAGGTCCTGTCAATGGCAGGATGCTAAAGCACTATTTTGACTACTTCCCATAAGTGCAACTTGAATTTCCCTTGTATATATGCAGATGTATATATTATATTCAGTTTAGATTGTAAAAATGCAGTTTTTTCTGGAGATTATTGACTATTAGCAGAGCACCCATAGAATCAGAGATAAACCAAGGAGGAAAAGCACAATTTTGGCATTTCAAAGCAGCACACTTCAAGTTTGGGATAAAACATGTCAAGAGCCAAGGCAATCTGACCTGCTGTTCTTGGTCTTTCAAGTGAAAAACCATCCCCATGTGGAGCCACTGTTGGATACCTATACCAATAGGTTTCATATTTCATGATTGGCAAGGGAAAGTCCAAATATGCTCTGCTTTGATTATGCAAAGATCCCATATTTCCTACAAAAACAAGGCATGTAAAGAGCTTCTCCTTGGTTCAATTTTGATGGCCTTGTTTCTATTTTGATGGATGATCCAACAGTCTAATCTGGATCATGCCTTGCTTTCAATTTCTAGTTATAGACTAGAGAAAGAAGTCTGTCCAAACTGGTTAATCTTGGCAGACAGATAGCATAGGTAGAGAAAATAAGGCTCCCAACTGCTTAATCTGGGACCTTGGAAGCAATAAGGTTAGAAGTAGATAGAAAAATAAACGAAAAAGCCAAAGAAAAGAAAAGGCAAGCAAGGGTTTGCAAGCTTAAATGCACCCTCCAAGAAGAAACAAAAAATGCTAGGCAAAGTAGCTGGGTAAGTAGAAGAAGGTGCACAAGCGGTCTTCACTTCAGATGTCAATCTTGATGGTCCAAATGAGAAAGGAAAAGCTAAGAAGCATGTCTAATTTCCCCTCCTCCCCTTTTCATGTCATTTACTAACATCCCCTTTGAATTTACATTGATGGAACTACTTGTGGTAATATGACTAAATTGCTATCCTTAGAAGCCACATTTCTTGTCTAAAATCTTTTCATTTTGCTCTACTCCCTAAACTAAGTAAGTTTCAAATGAACTTAGTGTTTTTTCCCCATTCACTTCCCCCATACATATTAACTCTAACTTTACTATGTAAATCCCCTATATCACCCTTCCCCTACTAGTATTAACACCATGGTGTATAAACCCCAAATTTTGTATAAATACCCACCCCTTGGTATTATAGCCAATAAGTCCCGTGTCAGGGATCAAATGACACCTGGTCATCTTGATAAACCTAAGCCCAAAACCCCTTTCCCCTTCATAAATCCATTTTCTCACTTTAAAACCCCATTTGCACATAAAGACCCCCTAAAAGTCTTGTGTCTACCCTTACCCGCTTCAAAATGGCTAAAAATCGTGAAAAACCAACTTTTCCCGTTTGTCCAAAGTCTAACGGGCGGGCTCATTTACACTGGAATTCGCGAAAAACCCGCTTTGCCAAATTTTCCGCCCATACACAGTTCCCGGGATAAATTAATAAAATAATCCCCACCCCACACCGTACCTGTCTATCATTTTGCGCTCCCGCTGACCGTCCGATCAAACGATCTTAGATCCTACGGCTCTGGTTGCATCGGACCTTCTCCGACGTCCGCCCGTTACCCACCCTATCCCCCTATCACATCTAACCTCCGACAGCCGTCAGATCATGCCCCTCCAGATCCGACGGCCATCACTGCATCGGAGCCCATCTGCTGTCCGGACGATATCTTCCGACGGCCGTATTTTGGCTACGTCATGCGGCAGCCACATGTCCCCCCCACGGCTCATCGGAGGTACTACTGACATTTACCGCCACCGTACCATAGGCGGTGCGATATGAAACCGCCGGCGGTTTCTGGTTTCTCCCTTTCCGCCCTCACTGCGTCATCCCCACGTCACTGCCAGTTATGCCGCCGCGTCATCCCTCCGCTCATCCATTGGTCGACCTGTCCTGCCACCTCACCATCCCCGTGGACCAACCAGAACCCGCCACCTGGCCGGATGACCTCCTGCTGACGTCATCCGACCCTGACCCCACCTATGACGTCATGCTGACGTCAGCACAAAAACGCGCCAAAATCACCAAAATCTATATATGAGCCAAAAAGTCGCGTTTTTGCTATTTTTTTGGAGAAAGCCGCATTGTTGCTCTGCATGTAATTTTACGTTCAAGCCTGCACCAGCCCGTTGTAAAGGCTTCCAGACCGCCAGAGCGTCCATCCTTCAAGCATTAGCGAGTTTTAACCGACCAGATTCCACAGGTATTACTCATTTTCACTCTGCAAGTCCATTTTCACTGAATTCTGCTTATAAGCCTATGAACAGACCTTGAAATGCTAAAATCACCATTAAACTCCACTGAACCAACACTAATACCATACCAGTGCTGCCATTACATGTTTACAAGGCCACATTGGGCAAACTGAACGCAATTTTCTCACTGGTTCGCGCAATCGTGAACCAGTTACCTGCAAAAACCAAATTTACCATAACATATACGTTGTTCAACTCTGCTACTCATCCATTGGTTCAAAAGCAGCATTTCAATCGCTACAACCTTTCCCATTCACTCTTTGTGCTTATAAATTTCCATTGTCCTCAGAAGAAGCTCATTTTGTGTTGCTCTGCATAGTAACACCAGTCCTAAAAAGAACAGAATCCTAAAGAAAACATGGATCCCCCTGTGGCTCCCATAGCCCTCAATGTAGCTCCTCTGAATGCCCCTCACAAAGCATTGGGCTGGAAAGCATTCGCTGACTTAGACTATAACATATCAGAAGAAATGCTAAGCAGGAGCAGGTTTCATCTCCAAATATTAAATGAAATTAAAATCAAACATCAGAATGGGACAGACATCTTGGGAATTTGGGATTCCTCTCTCCCAATCTTCAAACTACCTCAGGTCAACCAATTCCCAGAACTCATCCACCTATGTGCTGAGTATTATGATGCATCCCAGAGGGGAGTGCTTGATTCTTCAGGTGCAATTCGGTTTCTCATTACCCCTGAAGCCATCAGGGAGATGCTGTAGTTCAAAACAGATAAGAAGTTGGTCCCTCTATCACTAGCTGATTTGATAATAGAGGGAGCCAGAATAATAGAGGCCCAGATTATGAAGCTTAACCAGTTATTCATCAAAGCTGACACTGTACAAACTCCTCCCATCAACTCTGTCTACCTCAACCAATTGGGCCTGGACCTTGTTGACATGATCAGTCCCATCCTGGGATATGATTCAGTGGAATATGTGGATGAAACAGTTATGCACATAATGCTCATGTTTTCTCCAGGTAGAAAACCAGTATGCTATGACTATGCCACATACATCTCAGACAAGATGCATGATCAGTTGATGAACCTATCAAGAGACAGGGTGTTTAAATACACTTCCTACATATATCATTTGCTTCTATACTTCCAGCATGAGAAGTTCTCCTTCCCAATAAAGAGAGAAGATGCACAGGGAAATTTGAGATCTGTGGTGTACTGGACATCTGTTTTCCACCTCACTTGCTATTCTCCATACACCTACTGTGAGTTCATTGATCACTTCATTCATCCAGCCATGACTCTACTTTTGGGCTCACCTCCTCCCAGATTGACAGATGAGATGCAAAGACTCCTGCATTTATCAAAAGCATACAGTATTGGGGATTGGTACTTCTACCAACACCACACCGTCATCAGAATATATGGGTGTGAGTTGCCCCCATTTAGACTACCCATATTTGTGCCTATGAGGCTACTTGCCTTAGAATACTTCAGGCAGTTTGGCTTTGTGGATATGTTCCACTTTTCAGGCAAAGGTAAGAAGGCACAGCTAAAGGTCAAAAGTCAACTTGGCCATTTCCTCTATAACGAAAGGGAGGAAGGGTGGAAGGAAGCAGATAGAATGCTTGGGGGCCTTGGTCTCAAATACAGCTTCCTATGGAAACCTTACGACCCTAACAACTTCATTACCATGAGGAGGCTTAAATACAAATTGTCTGCTTATGATCATTGCAGCCTTCCTCACATAGAAAAACATGCCAATCAAAGCAAATGGAGGAGAGGGACTTTAGAAGAAGTTGTTACTCAAGAAGAGCTTAATCAAAGAGCTCTAAGAAACATAAAGAAAATGGTTGACCTTGAGTTTTATTCACAGGTCAACTCACTGCCGAGCACCCAAATTGGAGCAGCAGCATCCTCTTCAACCACCCAACAGCAAGCTACAAGAGTTGCTAGAAATATATCAGAGAAGGGAAAAGAACAGGAGATGGAGGTAGAGCAGGAGCAGCAACAGCAGCAACAACAAAAACAGCAACAGCAGCAAGGAGAAGGGCAACCTGAAACACAGCAGCCCTTACAGCAAAAAAGAGTGGTAGATACCCCAACTACCACTGAGCAGCAGGCCCAAAATGTAGAACACTCAAGGCCTGAAAACATTACTGATGCCTCAGTCCTTCAAACTCCACAGAAGGACGACCTAAGTAGAAAAAGGGACAGAGAAGCACCCATGACTTCATCCATCAACCAAGGGGAGAAGAGAGAAAGGTTAAATGACTTCTCAGAGGATGATGCGACAATTAGACAAGCAATGGGTATGGGCCCACCCAGCAGGGAAGCCTCGATCAGTTCCTTCCACCAAGAGCAAGATAGAACCATGGGAGGGGAAGTCACTTCCTCCAGCCAGTAGAGGGAAGCAGAGGTAGGCATCAAACAGCAGTTTATAGACATCAAAAGAAGGAGTGAACCCATGAAAGTTAAATTATATAACCATTTGTTGAAAATGGCTCCCTCCAACCAACAAAGATTAATGTCTGCTTTTGATGTGGACGAAGGCAAGTTGACTATGAGTCACTTCATACCCACAGCGCTCCAGCCACAATCTACTGCAGATTACCTCAGGACTAATCTAGAGGTCCTGGCCAAGGACATCCATCCAATGGATAAAATTGAGCTGCACAAGCAAACTGGCGAAATGGTGTATGCCTCCTTGGCAGACAAAATGTTGGAGAATTACAAATTAACAAGCAGCCTCAATGCTACAGCCTCTCAACTAGAATTGGAGAGGGCTTCATCTCAGGCCAAAGACAACAGGATAAGATCCCTAGAGGACATCATCGTGGAAATTGGGCATAACCCCAATGACATCAAAGGGATACAGGAGATCTTGAAACTAAGGGATGCTGACATGGCTGCATTAAGGAAGAAAGTAAAACTCCCAGCTACCATTCACCCCCAAACAGATGAGGTAGCCCAACAAAGGATGGAAAAGGATGCCACAGATCTGCTAATATCTATATATAAGCAGCTTCTGCAGACACAAGAAAAATTAGGAGAGTCTGAGGCTACTCAAGCGGCCTCACAAGAAGCACTAAAGCAAAGACAAGAGGGTCAGACTTCTCAGCCTCCTCCTCAAGTCATCAATCTTGAGGATGTTGTTCCTACCACTGTGCCTCCACCTCAACAAGCTGAACAAACAGCTACATCCACTTC
Organism: Pinus tabuliformis; assembly: GCA_031772625.1. Taxonomy (NCBI): domain Eukaryota; kingdom Viridiplantae; phylum Streptophyta; class Pinopsida; order Pinales; family Pinaceae; genus Pinus; species Pinus tabuliformis. The sequence goes on along the minus strand of CM062813.1, from coordinate 1,154,520,843 downwards.
AGCAGCACCTACAAGTATAGAGCAGGCACACACCCTAGACATGCAGAAATTAAAGAATGAAATACAAATCTTGGAAGCTCAGATGACAGAGTTGCATGAAACCAGAGATAAGCTAGCCAAGGTTAATGAAAGGCATGATAAGACAAAAAGAGAGGTGGCAGAAAAGGGCAAGGAAATCAAAGCCCTTAAAGATAGGATCAAGGAGTTTGAGAATGAGCTCAAGCTGGATAAAATCATATCTGAGATCAGAGCAATGATATGGTCTAATATTGGCCAATCCATCACCAACCAATGGCCATACATTGAGACAATCCATGAGCAACTAGAGCTCATCCCAAAGGCACAGAAGGAAATCCGAACATCAAGAGCCTTATTAGGAAATATGCCTGAAGTGGCTACAAGAATGATCAATGTGCTTAACCACAAAACAAGTTCTCAGTTAGCCACCATTGGAATCACAAATAGAACTGAGACTATTCAACTGATCAAGAGGGTTCTTACTCTTAGAAATCTGGTACAGACATTGGACAGAAGAACCCACGATATGCAGACAGAGGTGAACAGGTTCATGGAGAAATTTCAGGTATTGCAGAGTAGAGGACTCCCTAGCTTACTGAACAGCGGAGGGAAATTATTCACCCATGAACAGTATGCTAAAAGAGTAAATGTTTTTGCCTCAGCACAGATCAATGAGAAGGCCAGCACTTCAGAAGACACAGGGCCTATTACAGGGCAGGTTTTCTATAGTAAGATAGAAAATCTATTTTTTATAATGAATGAAATTAATCACTTGTTTGATGTGGCCCCAAATTTTTTCAAATATACAAAAGCAGAAGAGACAATGGAGGCCATCCTCAGGCATCAGCTCCCTACACAAGAATGGTGGACAGATGCAATACAGAGAATTTTATAAACAGTAAGGCATTCACCAATTTCTGTTTTTTTACAAATTATCATGAAAAGAACAGTTCAGCAAAGTCAGCATGCAGCATAAATCAAAGCTGAGCCAACTCAGCGGATGTAGCAGGCCAGCAAAGCAGAAATAGAAGACCACAGCTGGCAAACCCAAGAATGCACTGCGCAGCCAAAAGTAAAAGCGTACTTCCAGAATTAAAACAGAGAGAGGCAACCGACTCAGTGACCCTCAAAAGTCAAAACAATCCTCTGACAGACATAAAGAGCATTTACGCTGCATTTAAAGATGTAATAACTTCTTGTCTACTTTCTGAACGAAGTAATGAAGATATTTTCTCTCTCAGATGACTCAATGCCTGAGATATTTTGTATACGCATTCCTATAAAGTCCCCTTCGCATGAGATTGCAAGGGTTGTTGTTGATTTCTCCAAAAGAAATTCTTATGTTGTAATCCTTTCAGGAGTTTAATAAACAAAGTGATGGAATTTCTTGGATTTCTGAGCTATAGAATGCGTTTCGGTGTCTGTTGATGACTGCTGGATTCCTGTGTATTCACCATACAATAAGTCTCCGTAACTTCTCTCTGTTAAATTAGTTGTTTCGATAAATTCATACATGTTATCAGATTTCCTATACTAAGCAACAAGGAAAAAGAATAACTTTCAGGATTTATTCTCAGAATACCCTAAGTTCAATCTGTGTTGTTTATGAATGTTTTTCTTCAGCTGTAGTCTAGATAAGTGTAATTCTTAATTGCTGCACTTTCAGAATACACCTTTCACCGTGGCCTTTGTTACAGGAATTCAAGTTTTGCTCCTGTGCAGTGTGCTCACTTTCACCTCACCAACTTAATAGAAAATTCTTAATTGCTTTCTATTGGTTGAAATACATCACCACTAAACTTAACTTTGTTTGTCTAAAATACATAAATAGGCCCTGCAGTTTGAACGCCACCAGTCCAGCATATCAAAACATTTCACAAATCCAGACTCCATTGCCCAATGGTATTTCACTATCTAAACTCTACATCATAAGACTTGAAAGAAATCCTTCAACCAAACATAAAACAAAACCTGAGCATCATAGCTAGCCTAAAACACCATCATAACAGAGACAAATCACAAAGAGAGAGCCCTCTCTAGTTGCAGTTAGGCTAGGAACTGTAACCCAAAGATTGGTTAGTGGTTACCCCAGCCGTATTCCCTTGGGAGTCATAGGGAACAACCTGGGTGTTAACACCTGCATTCCTTAGCTATATGTCCAAGCTTGTTACATGTGTAACATCTTACATGTCTCATGTTTCTTCTATAGCAATCAACAGCTCTGTGACCAAACATATTGCAAGCAAAGAAATATCCATTAAAGTACCTTGAATGTGATGATATTTCTACATGATGGTCTTGAAACCTTCTTCTTCTACATCTGGCTGCAACATGTCCAAGATTATGACATACATAACATTCAACATTATTCATAGGAGGAGTAAAATATTTTCTTTGAAGAATTTCTTTCCTTGGTTGATGATGAGATTGACCTTTCATCTCCTTATTGAGCATTTCAGATTTTGCAATCGAGTCCCTTGTCTTACTTTGTGAACTAGATTCACCTTCAATAGATTCATGAAAACCAAGACCAGTTTTGATAGAAGGAGACCTTTGACTATTAAGAATATCATCCAAGACTTTAGTACTATCTTGAAATCATAACAGTTTATCATTTTCTTCTAATTTATCTTTTAGAATATTTACCTCAACTTGATGTTGCTCTTCCTTTTCAAGATACTGCTTCTACACGTTTTCTTCAGCATTTCTTTCTTCTTCCAACTGACATCTTAGTTCAAGAACTTCATTTTCATGAGCTTGTAGTAGTTCTTTATTCTGCTTCTTTGATTCTTCAAGATCTTCTTTTAGCAAGCGGATCGTGGCTTCAAGACTTTCATAGTAACTGGATCTATCTCTGAGTTTCTTGATGGTTGTGCTTCTTTCATTGACTTCATCTCTTAGTGATGTTACTTCATCCTGCAACTTTTGATATTTGTCCTTGAATAACTTCCTTACCTTGTTTCCTTCCTCTAGTTGAGCTTTTATTTTGGCAGCTTCTTCTTTGAAGACACATTCCCTTTTGTTCAATAGATCTTGTTGATCTCTAATTTTTTTTGTAAGCCTTTTAAATTCTGTCTCTATTTGATATCTTTCTTGCTCACCCATAAAAGCAAATTCAGTTGTTTCGCTATCACTTTCATCTTTTCCAAATGGATAGATAGATGGAACATCAGAGGATAACACATTCATACCTGATAGTTCATCTTCATTCTGAAATGATTCTGAATCTGAAGTGCTTCTTCCACATAATCCCCAATCGGTTCTCCCACTGTCATAGTTCTTCTGAGATGTCTTCTTCTGCTTAGGCGCTTTCTTCTTAAGCTTCTTTCCCATTGTTCCATGGATCTCCTTCAAGCGATCAAGCTTCTACAAAAGGACCTGCTCCGATACCAATTGTTGGAAATAATACTGAGAGGGGGGGGGTGAATTAGTATTATCACATCAATAAAACCTTTTCATTTCCATATTCAGATTCATATATCCTACTTCCACAACTTCTTATGATTCAGTTAGTTGATCCTTAATGAGTGCATTAGAACATTATCAACCATATTAACAGTAAATAGGTGCAGTAAAATAGAACAGATCATCACACATAAGCCACACACATGAACACCATGATATAAGGTGGAAACCCAATGTGGGAGAAAACCACCTGCTGCAAGTCATCTCAATCTTCTTCTTAATAAGAAAATCCTTTTACAATATTTATGTACTGGTGCAGTCTTATACCAGTATGCAGGCTTCTACTTGCAGAGAGCTACAACCCTCTCTCGTTCTCCAGTCTCTCCTGGAAGGGAGTTACAACCCCGATAGTTCTTGTACTAGCCGATCCATTTACTAGTACGCAGGCTGCTACCTGCTACAATGCTCCAAAGTTTTCAACTGCTACTGGAAGGGAGCTACCACCCCCTTAGCTCTTGTACTAGCTAAGATACTAGTACGTAGGCACCTACCTACAATCTTCTCTCCTCCAGGTACCACGTTTCATACATTTTCAGACTGGATACTCCTGAAGCACAACACATAATCTGAAAGGCCACGTTTCATCCAATTTTCATACTGGACCCATTAATATTATTGAAGCACATAATCAATCAATCTTCTGAATCACCCAAACACTAGATCAATACATATACAAGGATAATATATGTGTTAGCACCCAGATCTAGTCCATCAGATCACATAAATATGAGCCATTATGATCCTGATCCAATATTAGTTCTCATCCATCAATACTGAAGCTAAACACAATCAACCAAACAGGATATGTAGAATACTGACACCTTTAAACTTTCATCAGAGCCCATCAACAACCAGAACCACCTGTGACTTCAAATATCATAGCTCAAATTGTATACGCTACTACAATGAACCAAACCTGCATACATACGCGCTTACACCAAAGCCAACCTGCGTACACATCTATAAATATTCAAACATGACTTGCAGCGATTTCAAACTCAAGTTATACCCAGTTCATATCATTACAAGCGTCAGTATACAGATCTAGAATAAGCATAGTCAAATATATATAGAGATAGTTCATTTCAAACCATTTGATCCCGATCTATCCTTAGATCTTGTTTTCCATCAACTGGTGAGATCCCTCTTTAGCTCAGATCTAGATCTGCATGTTAACCCAATCACAGTATTCCAGATCTAGCACTTTATGAGATATTCAATAATTCAGATGATACTTTGCCAAATGATCGCCTTCCTCTTTTATAGCCTTAGTCCTTTCTCAATACCACGGTCCAAAACCATAGGATCAAAAAAACTGTTGGACTAATACCATGAACCAACCATGAAAGTGCGTGAGATCAACACTTTTGGATGCAATACCACGGACCAAAACCATAGGATCAAAAATTGTCGGACTAATACCATGAACCAACCATGAAAGTGCGTGAGATCAACACTTTTGGATGCAATACCACGGGCCAAAACCATAGGATCAAAAACTGTCGGACTAAGACCACGAACCAACCATGAAAGTGCGTGAGATCAACACTTTTGGATGCAATACCACGGGCCAAAACCATAGGATCAAAAACTGTCAGACTAATACCATGAACCAACCATGAAAGTGTGTGAACTTTTCTCTTGCATGAAGGGAACTTTTCTCTGCATTAAAGTGCGTAAACTTTTCTCTACATGAAATAAACTTTTCTCTGCATAAAAGTGCGTGAACATTTCTCTACATGAAATAAACTCTTCTCTGCATAAAAGTGCGTGAACTTTTCTCTACATGAAATAAACGTTTCTCTACATAAAAGTGCGTGAACGTTTCTCTACATGGAATAAAATTTTCTCTGCATAAAAGTGCATGAACTTTTCTCTACATGGAATAAACTTTTCTCTGCATAAAAGTGCGTGAAATTTTCTCTACATGAAGGAAACTTTGTTGCACTATAATTTATCAAATAAATTTGCTGCACTATAATTTATCATTTGTGTGATTTGCCATCAAGGACAACACTTGTCTCATAATGCCAACAATCTCCCCCTTTGGACTTGTCATACTGAGAATTGTCATCTGATATCTCTTCCGTAGATTCATCTAGATATATATAAGTGAGTTGATCTTCTATGAGTTGTTTGTCATCAAGTACAACACATGCATCATAATGCCAACAATTATTAGCAAAATCTAGGAAAGCAGTGACATGATCTTCTGCTAAAGGACTGGTTTCACCATTAAACCTTGGTAAATGCTTTAGATATCCATCAGGAGAATTTTCCAAGTTTTGAGGAAGGACTAAAGCAGCATATCTTGCTTGTACAATGGGTTGAAAAGCCATATTGGAAGGTGGAGTCTGGGGTGACTGAGTAGATGATGAAGAGGAAGAGGAAGATGATCAAGATGAGGGTGAAGAAGAAGAATCGGGGGGGTATTAGGATGTGGAGGAGAAAAAGAAGGAGGAGACCTCCTTGAAGATTTCAAAGGGGTTTTAATAACCAACTTCCGAACTCCTGAGGGAAATTCTTCCTTATTGTCAAACAAAGGATTTGAATAGACAAAGAATGTCTCTTTAAGATTAGTATAAGTTGATGGGAGTTGGAGAGATGAAATATGTAGGCTTGAATTCAGGTAAATGTAAACCCAATTCTTCCACAAACGAAGATGATATTATAGGAATGAATGGTGCTTGATATGACTCAAGTGATTGGATTAAAAAGGCTGATGGAAGATCTACTCATCTTGAATGGAGTTCAGAAACCCTATGGGGTAGTTCAGTCCAATCAAGATTAGATGGAAAAAATGAAAAAGGATCTACAAATGATATATCTTCACGGTGTAAATTTGAAGAAGAAGAAAAGGTTCAATGTCTTCTCCTTGAAGAGGCTCCCCTGATAAGTCTCTGTGGATTTGGTACAGGGTTAACAATCTTAGAATCAGAACATGATCTAGTATGCTTAAAAGGGAGCCAGCTTGAAACAATGGAATCGACAGGTGAAAGATTTTGACCTATATCTAATCCTTTATTCACCTTAAAAAAAAAGGGAAAAATCATTTCCCCAGGGAAAATAAATCTTTCAATCCTTTGCTCCCTGGAAACGGTGCCAATCTGATGTTGTCCTTTGAGATAACTCTAGGTCAATTAGTTATGCCAAAGCATCTATAATGTTTTGTTGTTTTAAATGATTGGATGACCAGTGAACAATTTTATAAACAGGTGCTTCAAACTTAGATAGATTTCCAAGTAAAATAAAAGGTTGTTCTTTAACTACACATAGTTAATTTGATTTTAATGGGGTGGAAAGGTAGAGCATGGAGAAGTATAATTGATTTTATATTCAAACTGAATACTTAACCAGTTATAAGAATAAATTAAGAAAACAATGTTTACTTATTTAACAAAATATAATTAAACTGTTACAGAGATCTGATGTAAAATTTATAAAGAGGAACTTACAATAACAAACAGTTCCGTAAATTATTCTCTTATTTAAATCACAACTTCACAGAGGATCCAAAATGAGACTGAAACTCAGTTAAATTTTGAATCAGATAACTGCAAAAGACTTAATTTATATGAAGAAAACATAATGAATAAACAAGATGAAATACAACTCACTGAGAAACAGGCCATATGAGGTAAATCAAGAATCTTTTATTATTCCAAAAAAAATGCTCTAGCTTAGTACAAATCTGATTGGTAGCTTGTTCAAGGGTTCAACCCTTAATAACTCAAAGGAGGAATTATTTTTAGAAAAATTTTCAAAAGATCTACAATCTGTTTGGAATAGCATACCAAAATAGTACAAAATTACAAAAATAGATCAATATAATAGGAACCGAGAAACTGCTGAAGAGGTGGCTCTATCCTTTGGGAATCTGTTGATGCTTTGGCCTAAAAATACTGATGAGCTTCCATGCTGTTAGAATCAGAAATTACTAAATTGTTTCCCACAATTGATCCCGTATTTCTTCACTTGGGATTTCCACATTTACCATCTTTCTAAATGTTTCATCTACTTCCATGTATCTCTCGAAATTTGGCTTGGTGAGAAACAAATTGTTTAATTTCATGCATGATGGTTAAATCGAAATCCAAGGCCTCTAGAAAGGCCTTCCTTGTTATCTATCCTTTGACTCCTGCGAATTTAGTTCTGTCCATTGCAATAGCATACAATTCCTTGTAATAATCCTCTAATTTAATCAAATTTATCATTCAAACCTACAAATCCTAGAAGTCCTTTTTGATTTAAGGCATTAAACTTTGAATGAAATCTTTTGACTTAAATATCCAGTGTTTGACATTTAGTTTCTAATTTATTGATCAAATTCCTCTTTTGTAATACCTTCTTAATTTCTAAGATGGTATTTGTTATGTCATAAATGTCTATTTCTTCTAGTTATTCTTTTCTTTTAGAATTTAATACTTAGCTCATATATGTGGCTTCTGCTGGCTTGGTCTTCAAGGTTGCTTTCTGTTCTTCTATCACTGCTATGCATCTAGTTATGAATTCTTACTGCTCAAAAATAATCTGTATGGATGGCCATACATCTATTGTGGATTGGCTGATTTGTGCCCAAATATTTTCCTTGGCATGTGCCAAATTAACTTCCATTATGAAATTACTCTCCAATTTCTAAATCTTAAGTTCCAATTTGTGGGACTTCTGCATCTCCTGCACATACAAAGTGTCATTCTTGATTTTCTGAAACTCTAGATTTTGGAATTTATGCAATAATTTCTTGTTTTCCTATTATTGTATGGCTAATTATTGTGATAACCTGGCTGGATCAACTGTTGCTGATGTGGACTAAATGGTTGTTGATGATGAACTAGGCTTTGTGCCTGCAACTACTATTGGGACTGTTGTGATTGGAACCATGGAAAGTTGTGTTGCTTCCTTCTCTTTTAATAACTCTTCAATTTGCTCTTCCATTTTCTTCAACTATATATTCTATTCAATGATAAGATTGAGCATATCCTCCTTTTGATGTTCATTCTCTGCTATATCCTTTGTTAGAGGATCCTCTACTGAAGGCAGCTTCAATTGTTTCTTCAATGCAACAATGTCCGCATCTTTCTTTTTGAGGAGTAGCTCTGCAACTTTTACATCTTTGGGATCATATCCCACTTTAATTACAAAATCCTCCAGTGATTTTATTCTGTTGTCTTTGGATAAAGAATAAATATTTTCTAACTTAAGTTGAGACTGAACATTAGAAAGGGTAGTCCTAAATTTTGAAAGAGACATAGTTGTAGTAGTCATAGTGGAAAATAGCATCTCCCCAGTCTATCTATGCATATCCATTTTGTTAATTGGATGTATTTGACTGGTATCAAATGAAAAGACAGTCTTTTTATAATTTGATGGTGATTTAGGAAATGGAATTTGGGCTTGTAGGAAATCCATTTGCATTCTGCCTTTGTCACTATCAAAAGCAAAAAGAAGCTTATGCTGGGAGGTTGAAGTTTGTTTCCAGAGCTGGGTGTACACATTGGATTTCAAAGTCTCATTTTTTTGTTTGATCTCAAGGAACCTTGAAAATATATTTTGATTATCTGAAGAACTAGTTCCTGTGGACTGAATAATTTCTAGAGTCTCTTTAGAAGGTGAAGTTGTAGGAGTGGTTGAACCACTAGTTGTAGGAAGAGTGGTTGAGGCACTAACTCCTACTAGTGTAGACACTTCTGGATCTCCAAGATCAATTATCAATGGTTGTGTTTCTTCTGTTGATGTGGCCAGGACAACCTTTGGCTTCTTTTGTTGAAAAATGAATCCTTTCATAATATCTTCAGTAAATGAAGTCTCCTCTCTTAGCCTTTTATGTTGCTTGCTCTGAGCATCTGGAGTCTATTCAGTGGGGGTAGATACAACCTGTTCATCTGCCTCTTGAAGAGTCCCATCAATCCATTGTTCTTGATTCATGAATTTTTCTATTTCTCGCCTTGGAGTATGATTAATAGGAGTCATCTTGAAATTAACTCTCAAAGTAAAAATAATGCCAAAAGGATCATAGGACCAAGTGAAGCTGGGTTGGAAATTCATCTTCCTTAACAATGTATCTTCCTCAACACCAACTGATATGGTGTTGCAAATAAGTGATCCAATATGTGCTTTAATCTTAAATTGAGATTTCCTTTTGCCTGACACAAAGTGTAGGTCATCCATGTGGATCATCTGCCTAATATATTCAAGAGAAAAGATTCTCATAGGAACATATTTGGGTAAATTGTATGGTGCAAGCTCACAACCATATACTCTTATCTCAGTATAGTTCTGGTACAAGTACTAGTCACCAGTTTTGGTCTGCTCACTAAGTGTAAAATCCTTTTTATTTCATCTCCAATCCTTGGCTTTGTCTGACTGTTGATGAGTTGTGCCACTGGATGTATGAATATATCTAAAAATTATGAAAATGAGGAGGTGGTAGAAGTTGTCCTCACTATCTTTTTCCAGTGAACCATTGATGGATCCACTCCTTTTTCATCCTGCTTGCTAAGTTTCATAGGCAAAAGATCACCCTGCTAAAAAAGAAACATGTGGACAATTACAGAGCTGTAATTAAACACTCCCTATACAATAAATTTCATGAATTGTTCATGTATATTATCAGCCAAGAATTGGTTGTAATTATACATGAATGTTGGTTGCTGATCTTTGTTAAAAATGGATAGGAAACCAAGGATAGTCTCATCAACGGTCTGGTCATCTGGATATCGTAATAAGTAGGAAAGTAAAGAGATGCAATGTATAGAGGCATTAGGAGACATGGAAAATGAGTAGGGTGGATTTCTTTTGGGTAATTTTTCATCCTAGGGTAAAAATATTTCAAAATTTTGGGCTCTCTCTGGAAAGGTTAACTTATGGTACAGATCCATAAGTGTTGTTGGTGAAAAATGAGTGAGAGAGTCAAATTGGGGGATTAGGAGCATCTGGTTTATGGTTTTAGCAAAGATGGTGATCATAATGTCTCCATTTTGAGCCATGAATGCTCTTTTTACAAGATCATATTTGGCTTGACACCAGTTAATGAGGTCAGGGAACTCATGTGTTTTTGGGAAACAAAAGAAAGGTAATAGGGATTCCCAAAATCTGATTGGGTCTTGCTTGTCTAGGTAATTTTGTTTGAGCCACAAGTGCAGTTCATAGAAATTGAACTCACACTTGGCTTATGAAATTTTAAACAGTGAGTCTACAAGAGGAACATGGTCAAGATCGAGTTGGGTTGGAGTAGCAGTGCTTTCCTCTGCACTCTGCTTTTTAGCTTTCCCTTTTGGGGCCATGCCGGCAGACAAGTGGAAGAGAATTTCTGGTAACAGATTGAGCGCATAGGAAAAGGTCCTACAAAAACTACTTACCTGCAAATAATAGAAAAGAGTCAGAGGAAAGTGCCAAAGAGGCGGGTATAGTTTTATTTATAACATGCCGAGAAGGGCTAACAATTTTATGCATGACCGTAGTTGCTTTAATGCACAGGAGTGGAGCTACAATGGGTGACTATAACGGGTATGACAGCAGGGCATCCGGTACATGAGGGAGCAATGGATAGGATGAATGGGAAATGAGTATGTGGGGTGGAGGCTTGGGATTGGTTGAGGGATAATAGTTAATGCGCAGGATGGAAGAGTCATTGGCAGAGGGAAACCATGAGTGGGAGTGGGGGGGGTAGTGAGTGGTTTACGGTTTTGAGCAGGAGGTGGGGTGTGGAGTAATAAGGTGGCGCCATGTAGGGTTGGGGTGTCCACCATTAAACCCACTTTGCGGACACCCACCCCCCCTGCCCCCCCCAATCGCATTAACAAGAAATAGTCGAGGGGGGTGCAAAGTCTCTCCCCGTTGTTGATCCGGGCAAGGAGTAGATCAGTCGTTAAATGATGCACTCCATTTATTGAAAGCAGACAAGACATTTTGTCATTTATTGACTTTGGCCTAATAATATATGCACTTTATAACATAATTTTTAATGCCAAAGGTTTATAACCGAGAATTAATCTGATTAAGGAAATTAATCATTAATTGACAAAATTTAACATTTTTCTAATGTGGTGCATTTGAATGAGTAGCCCTGGAATTTATTTTATTTGAAAATGAAGCCTTTGTTTTATTTTTGCTTCCCTAACATTTTATTTTTATTTTTCCTTCTTTCTTTAGGGCAACTATCTCCTAACATTTTATTGATATGGATGCCTATAAAATATAAAATTGTCCTAACATTTTTATTTTTCTTTCTTTTTCATCCATATCCTAACTTAACATTTTGAATTTATTTTTTACTAATATACTAACTTATCAAAACCAAATAATGTTACAACATACCCCACCATCTGGAAAGTGTAGCTTTTAGCACAATGTCCAATGCCTGGAATCGATGCTTTGGTACATCCCTTTCAAAGTTATCAAGAAACAAGTTTAAATCTTCTAAGCCATCATAATATGGTAAATTGTGTACCTCAGTAGATATACATCAGAGTGATTTAATAAGTCTATTGCATCACAACATTGGTACTTCATGCAATCTATTCTGCCAATGCTTAAGCTCCTCACCTGAGTCCGAGTTGCAGGAACTGTCATTTTCACAAGTAATTCTTCCATACATCGTAGGATTGATCCAATCTTTGTTCCATGCTGTAAGCTTATAGATTTGTTCAACATCATCCTCCTCATAGTAATCTTGAACTAGTTCAATATATCGTGCACCCTCAGTTGGATCCAATGGAACAATGACTCTCAGTTCCTTCTTCTCAAACGGCATGTTGCGCTTCTTCAGGTTAATGACATTATTCATATCAAATGCCTAATCGATTCCAAGAAGCACCAGGTAGAGATTACTATCATCTTTTGGGTGTGGAGCCTGATTATCTTCTTTATTCAAATATATTGCCACATTGGACCCCATTTTGTAATTTGGCGGCAACGCTGCCTATTTATTTATGCCACCAGGGGTGTAAAGGGGGGGTGACGACGATTATTTGGAGCCCCCACCCGGCAAGGGATAAGGGGAGTTGTCCCCGAAGCTAAAAATAGATGTAAAGTTGCCTTGTAAAATGTTGTAATTCCGTAGTCAATCTGGGTTGTTCATTAGGTGGAAATCTGACGGTAGAAGTTATGTTTAATTTAGGGTTTTTTCCCTAATAGGCAACCCCTCACTATATATGAGGGAATTGTACCGCGTCTATGCAGATGTGTATTATGAGCAAGAAAGAGAGTGGAAATTGTGTGAGAGCGAAGAGGGAATTACAACGTATCTGCTGTAGGTTGTATTTCTTCAGTTTGCTAGATAATATAAAAGGAAGGATTGGTTGCTTCTCCGTGGACGTAGCCCAAATTGGGTGAACCACGTATATCTGTGTCTTTCTTGTTTTATGCATTTGCTATGTTTATATTTCTGCAATATATTTTATATGCTCCATTTCTCTGTAATATATAATTTTATAACAATTGGTATCAGATTCGAAGGTCTATTTGGTTGATAAACTCGCAGGAGAGAAGGGCTCCTGGTTTGAGTGGGAGAAATGGTGGAAGATGGTACGTTTAGGGTCGAAAAATTTAAAGGCAAAAACTACCGGCTGTGGAAGATGAAGATGGAAGATTACTCGTATCAGAAAAATGTGTACCGACCATTGAGCAGAAAGATAAAGAAGATGACGAGTATGACAGACACAAATGGGATATTCTCGATAGAAAGGCACTTGGAACAATATGGTTATGCCTAGCAGCGTCGGCAACCTTTAATATTTCAAAGGAAAGGACAATAGATGGTTTAATGTTGGCATTGGAAAAATTATATGAAAAACCCTCAGCATCAAATAAGGTATTTCTTATGAAGCATTTATTTAATATGAAGATGTCAAAAGGTGGATCTATTGTTGATCATTTAAATGAATTTAATAAAGATACCAGTCAGTTAAGTTCTGTAGGGGTAAATTTTGATGATGAAGTTAGGGCTCTATTATTTCTATGCTCATTGCAAGCACATTGCCAGAAAGTTGGAATGGCTTAGTTATGGCCATTAGTAACTCTATCTCTGGATCTAGTACTTTAAAGTTTGATGATGTTTTGCATGCAATCCTTAGTGAGGAAATGTGACAGAAAATCTTTGGTGAGACATCAAGTAATTCTTTGACTGTAGATAGTAGGGGAAGAAGAATGGAAAAAGAAAAGAGCCTAGGAGATCGTACTAATTCAAGAAAAGGCAGATCCAAGTCCAGATCGGGGATAGTGTGATGGAAGTGTGGGAAGAAAGGACACCTGACTAAAGGCTGCAAGTCTCGGAAGGGAAAAGAAGGAGACGTGAAACAAGAAAATAATCATGAAGCGAATGTGACAGGTGATGTGTTGCAAGATGCTTTGATTCTTTCATTAGAAAATATTATTGATCCCTAGGTGGTAGATTCAGGGGCCTCATTCCATGCCACGCTTGATAGGAAACATTTTCATGATTATGTTCAAGGATATTTTGGACAGGTTTGATTGGGTGATGATAAAGCATGTAAAATCATTGGAATGGGTACAGTTTTCATAAAACAACAGAATGGAAATCAATGGTTGTGGAAGGAGGTAAGGCATGTTCCAAATCTAAAGAAAAATCTTATTTCAACAAGGAAGTTGGGAGGTGAAGGTTGTTTAATTACTTTTACAGATAAAACTTGGAAGGCCACTTAAGAAGCCCTGGTAATAGAAAAGGGATAAAAGGTTGGTACATTGTATTTATGCAATGGTATTTCTAATTCTATTAATGCTTTAACCTCTATAAGAGTAGATACGACATTGTGGCATCATAGGCTCAAGCACATGAGTGAGAAGGGGATGCAGATTCTTCACTCAATAAATTTGTTGCCAGGTTTGAAGCATGTTGATTTGGAATTCTATGAGAATTGTGTTTATGGAAAACATAAGAGAGTCAGATTCCTCAGAGTTGGGAAAGAAAAGAAGAGAGAAAAATTAGAGTTTGTGCATACATATGTATGGGGACCTTCTCAGGTATCATCTCTTGGTGGATCTCATTATTATGTTACTTTTATCAATGATGCAACCAGAAAAAAATGGATTTATTGTATTTGAAATAAATCTGATGTATTTGATATTTTCAAGAAATGGAAAGCTTTGGTTGAAAATGAGATGGGAAAAAGGTTGAAGTGTCTCATATTAGACAATGGAGGTGAATATTTCAGCAAAGAGTTTGATAGGTATTGTTCATAGAATGGAATTTGCAGAGAGAAGACAGTTCCAGGAACACCACAAGGAAATGGTGTGTCAGAAAAGATGAACAGGACAATCATGGAGCATGAGATTGCATGCAGGATTGCCTTTACACTTTTGGGCAGATGCTGTAGATACTGTTGTTTATATAATCAACAGAGGGCCTTCAAGTTCCTTAGATGGTAGTATTCCATAGGAGGGAATGGATAGGTAAAAAGGTAAACTACTCTTTTTTAAAGACTTTTGGTTGTGAATCCTTTGTCCACATTAATAAAGAAAAAAGAACAAAGCTTGAGGCAAAATCAAAGAAATGTACCTTTATTGGATATGGTGTTAATGATTTTCATTATCGCTTTTATGATTATGAAAAACACAAAATCATTAGGATCAGAGATGTTATTTTCATTGAAAATATTTTGTATAAGGATCAGATGCACGAAAACAAACGGGAAAAAGAAAACAGAGAATACACAATGTTTGATGAGATCATAGAAAAAGTGAAGGTGTCTGAAAATCATAATGATCAACACCCATAAAAACAACAGCGACAAGCACCTCAAACACCTGAAAATGTTGTTAGAAGATCTACCAGGATAAGTAGACCTCCTGAACGGTGCTCTCCTTCATCATATTATGTATTGTTGACTGATTCTGGTGAACCAGAATGTTATGAAGAAGCAGTGCAGGTAGAAACCAGGAAGAAGTGGGAGCAAGCCATGAAAGAAGAGATGGACTCCTTAACACATAACTACACTTGGGACTTAGTCAGGTTCCCTGCAGGTAAAACAACATTGCAGAATAAATGGGTTTACAAGTTGAAGGAATAAGATAGAGGTAGAAAAAGGTATAAAGCAATACTTGTGGTGAAGGGGTTTGCACAGAAAAAGGGTATAGACTTTGATGAGATATTTTCTCCTGTTGTTAAAATGACTTCAATCAAAACTATTTTAATTCTAGTAGCAGCTGAAGATTTTCATCTTGAGCAGTTAGATGTAAAGACAACTTTTCTCCATGGGGATTTGGAGGAAGATATATATATGCAACAACCACAAGGATATGAGGTAAAAGGGAAGGAGAAACTAGTGTACAGGTTGAATAAGAGCTTGTATGGCTTAAAACAGGCTCCAAGGCAGTGGTATCTAAAATTTGACAGGTTTATGTCTGAACAAGGTTATACTAGATGTCACTATGATCATTGTGTTTATCTCAAAAGGCAAAATGATGGAAGCTATATTATATTGTTATTGTATGTAGATGACATGCTTGTTGCAAGTTCTAACATGTATGAAATAAATGTGCTCAAAAGAAAATTGGCAAACTCATTTGCAATGAATGATTTGGGTGTTGCAAAACAAATCCTTGGTATGAGAATAACTAGAGATAGGAAGAATCGAAAATTAACATTGTCTCAGAGTGAGTACATGAAAAGGTGTTGAAAATATTTAATATTTAAAATGCAAAACCAATTAGTATACCTTTGGCTAGCCATTTCAAACTAAGTAAGGAGGTGTGTCCCAACACTCACGAAGAAATGGATTATATGTCTAAAGTTCCATATGCATCAGAAGTTGGAAGATAAATGTATGCATTGGTCTGCACATGGCTAGATATTGCACATGCAGTGTGAGTTGTAAGCAGGTACATGAACAAGCTAGGAAAAGAACATTGGATGGCGGTGAAGTGGATTCTCACGTATTTGAGAGGTATGAAAAATCAAGCATTATACTTTGGTGGTTCAAACATTGCTCTACAGGGAAATGTTGACGCAGATATGGCAGGCGATAGAGATAACAGAAGGAACACCACAGGGTATGTGTTTACTATAGGTGGAACAACTACCAGTTGGGTTTCAAAACTACAAAGTGTTGTTGCACTCTTAACGATGAAAGCAGAGTATGTTGTTGCTACAGAGGCTAGTAAAGAAATGATTTAGTTACAAAGGTTTCTGGATAAATTGGGTAAGAAGTAGGAGCTAGGCAGGTTATATAGTGTGTTGTCCCTTAAGAAACCAATTTCCTAGCTGTGTAGAAATTGTGCTTAAGATATTAATGTTTATAATTATTGTCACTTGTTTGTCACTTAATCGTATGTTGTATTCCCAAATGAAGGACCTGAAAGACTTGGTTTTTAACCCTTAATACTTAGGTGACATGAAAAATATAAAATTCCATTTGATTGCTGAATATAAATGATGAATGAAGAAAGCTTGAAGAAGTCAAAGACAATATGTTGTTTTACACAGAATCTACTATTTGTGACACGTGGAGAAGTTAAAGATAATATGTTGTCTTACATAGGAACTACTATCTGTAACTTAGAAGAATTGCAGGGATGGGAACTTCAAGTATAGGAGCGCTCTTTTAAGGGATTTTAACTTCATTTACATAAGCAAATAAAGACCTACAACTTCATTACCATACTTAAGGGAAGAAAACATATGATAACACATAACAGAGAAGTCACAAAATCATACCCAACAATGTGTGGAAAAATTCTAATTCTTTCATTAATCAACAATTTTATCAAGAATACAGTGGCCTAGTCTCCAAGTTCTCCCAAGTTCAAACCCTTTCTCTATAAATTTTCATCCTTTTATACATTATGAAACGGTTGGTAATCACCAAAATTGTCAAACTACATAACTACCTCCTAACTGCTTAAAGTAAAAGTTATTTTAGAATATTACAATGGAGGGTAAAGATACCTCATTCTCAAGAAAAATAAAATAATGGGAAGTAATGAAAATTTAGAAAACTGATGATAGTTGTTTGTTGTTCAGATCTGTGGCTTGGCTACTGATGAAGTTTCCCTATTGATGTTTTAATAATGGTTGAACTGTTTTAACACAACACAATGCATTTTAACAAAACCCCGTGCGTGGACTTGTGGGCCACGTATATATCGGAAATGTTCAGATTGGCTAAAACGCAAGGAAACCCAACCAATCACTATTGTCGAAAACAAAGCAATAAAGCCCCAAATCATTGCATATTGGGTCCACTTGAGCCGCTAACCCCCCATTCACATTTGAGCATGATCACCATTTGATCACTCATCCAACAGACGATCCGATCCTTTAGAACTCAATGAAACCTTAAGCCTTTTGAATGAAAACTTATCGTGTTCATTTTTTCAACAGTCCTTTGACTCCCACACCGACCCAATAAGAAATAAAATTGTTGGTTAAAGATTTATCGGGTTCAATTTAAAAAAAAAAAAAAAAAAAACTCGATTACTTTTCGATGCGATATCTATCGAATCTCGTCCCTTTCGGTGGACGACTGCGATTGATCCGGACTTCAACGTATTAGACTGCATTTCATACCCCATCGCATCCGATTTCTGAAATAAACCTCGTCCATGTTATCCATGTGACTACCATCAGATCTATGGTCTGTTTATTGGATGGCCCAGATCTTCTCGCAGTTTTATCACTTTCAAAAACCATTAATAATATAAAATCAACCATTCCTTTCAAACCTCCGCATTTCCTTTTATTTTCATTATAACATAATATCTAGTTTTTTCTTTCATATTTTGGTTTTCTTTCATTTTGTGATAAAACTAAAAATAGACTTAAATAACAATGGATGTTATCTGGCTCCACCTGGGGATAGTGCTTTTGCCACAGAAGCACTAAGAACCAAAAATCAGTGCCTTCACCTCGAGCATGGAGTCACATATTTCTTAGCTAATTAAACTTCTATGGAATTTGTACACTAAATTCACTGTGGTATCTACAATGAGAAGATGCTTATGCTGCAGAACTGGAAGTAATGTTTGAGGTATTGCCCATTGACAGGTAGCTGCAAATATTCACCATCAAGATTCTCCAGGAGGAATGTATTATTTGTCCTTGCTTTTATAATTCTGAATGGGCCATACCAGAGAGGATCAAACTTTCCATGCTTACCCTTATCTTCTCTTCTAGTATCCCACCTTAATACCAGGTCTCCAACTTTAAAATAATTCTCTCTAGTTTTTCTGTCAAAAAATACTCTTCATCTTTGATTGATACATAATCAAGTTGTCACTTACCTTATCCCTGTTTTCACTCAACTCCAATACTTTATTCATTCTTCTTATCAAAGCATTGGGTTCTTCTTTTTCCTCCTAAATCATTGCAATCACAAGCTTCACAAGCTAACTTGGGAACAGAGCTTGAGTTCCATACACTAACTCAAAAGGTGATTTTCCTGTGGAACTTCTTGTAGTCACTCTATAAGCCCATAGAACAAACTTTAACTTAGAATCCCAGTCTTTCTGGTTCTCTGCAACATTTTTTTTAAGGATCTTCATCAAAGTCTTATTAGTGGATTCAGCTAATCCATTTCCTTGTGGATGATAAGTTATTGAATGGGATAGAATAACATTATACTTTTGACAAAAAGCAATAAACTTACTTGAATTGAAGACTTGAGCATTGTCTGTTATGATTTTGACAGGGCATTCAAATCTGTTGAAAGTATTCTCCTCTAAGAACTTCATCACCACCTGGTCATTTTCCCATTTAGTAGATATAGCTTCTACCCACTTGGTGAAATAATCAGTGGCTACAAGAACCCACTTGTGCTGTCTACTTGAAGGTGGTTTAATTTCTCCAACAAAGTCCAGTCCCCATTGTCTAAATGGTTCTTCTATGAAGACTGGGATCAGAGGCAATGGAGCTAACCTCTTCTTCTCAGCAAAAAGCTGACACTTCTGACAGCTTCTAACAAACTTATATGTATCACCAAATAGAGTAGGCCAATAAAACCCTGCCTGGAGGATTTTATGTGCATTAGCCTTCCAACTATAATGTCCTCCACATAACTTCTCATGATATTCCTTAATGGTCTCTGTAAATTCATCCTTTGTTAAACATAAGAACAAAATTCCTACAGGATCGTTCCAATATAATTTGCCCTCAACTATCACATATAGTTGGGCTTTGATCTTTAATGCTCTTAACTTTGTTCTATCCAAAGATTGAGGACAAGAGAGGAAACACAAATAATGGACTATGTGCTTGTACCATTCTTAACATAAAAACTTATACCTGATCTTCATACCTGTGTCTAATTTTTCTTCACCTTCTTCAATTATTTCTTCATTCTAAGCAAGTTGATTCCCAATGCCTGAAAGTTTGACTCTGCCAACATTCTCGCCAATCCTTTCCCTTTCACCAGCTTTGTGGGCTTTATGTCCAATTCATACTCTTAGATCTTGGCTATCCATTTTCCCCTTTTTCCTTCTACATCACTTTGAACTAAGACATCCTTTACTGCAGCATTTGGCACATAGCCAATGATTTGTGACTGCAATACATAATTCCTGAAGGCCTTTAGGGATTTTACCAAAGCATATACCTGTTTTTCAAGAATATTATACTTTAGTTCAACATCTTTGAGAATCTTGCTAAAGAAAGAAACTAGCTGCTCCTTTTCTTCATCATTTTTCTGCAACAAGACAACAACTATTGAATTAGGTGATGCAAATGAAAAAACTTGGAAATTTTTTTGATAATCAGGGCTTATTAGAACTGGAGCAGCTTGCAATGCTTCTTTAATCCTAGAGAATGACTCTCTGCCTTCCTTGGTCCAATGCATTTCATTCTCTTTCTTCAACATATTAGTAATTTCTTTTACAATTTTTTCATAATTGGACACAAACCTCCTTAAAAAGTTTTTCTTTCCCAGAAACTTCTAAATATCCTTCTTACTCCTGGGCAGGGGTATTTTCTACACAACTTGCACTCTTACTGGATCTATCTTCACTCCATCTCTAGAAACAATGTGCCCCAATATTTTTCCCTCCTCCAGAGAAAAAATGGACTTCTTAGGATTCAAGGAAATCCCAAATATTCTACATTTCTCAAAAGTATTTTTTAGATGGTCCAGATACTCCTCATCAAACTTAGAGAAAATAGTGATGTCATCCAAATATATCACTACAAACTTATCTCCCACAAAAGCAATGTCCATAGCCCTTTGAAATGTAGCACCTGCATTCATCAACCCAAAAGGCATTCTAGCGTACATAAAGTTTCCCCAAGGAGTTGTGAATACAGTCTTCTTCTAATCTTCTTTATCCACAGCCACCTGGTTATACCTAGAAAACCCATCCAGCATTGACATCCTGAATGATCCTGTTACTTTCTGTAGCACATGATACATTTTAGGTAACAGATAGTTATCTTTCAAGGAACCCCTGTTGAGATTTCTAAAGTCCACACATAGCCTTATCTCTCCATTCTTCTTCCTTACAAACACTAAATTGGCCACCCAGTCAGAGTACTTGAGTGGAACTATAATCTTCGCATCAAGAAACTTTTTGACTTCTTTCTTGTTCAATGGTAAAAGCAGAGGATTTATGTGCCTAAGCTTCTTCTTGAATGGTTTAATCCCCTCTTTCAAGGGAATATTGTGCTGAATAATACTTACATCATATGTTTTAAGATTCTCATAGGACCCAGCAAAAACATCAACATAGTCCTTGAAAAGTTTAATATATCTCTCCTTATAATTAGGTTGAACTCCATTGAATAATTTGACTAACCTGGGTTCCAATATTGTGATCTTGAATTTTCTCATAATGTGGAGTTTTCTGTGAACTAAAAGCTACATCATTGGAGTTAAAATGTCTTTCAAGAGGGAAAAGTCCCCTTGGCAGAGTATTATATTTTAATTGAATAATTTTTTGATTAACTATAGAATTTTTCAAACCACTTACTTTTGCACCTTCTGTTGCTTCATCTTCGTCCTGATCAATCTCTGTGCCCTAAAAATCTACCATCATAGTAAAAAATTCTTTAATCTGTTGATCATCTTCAAAAATCTGCCAGTGTTTAATATTATCAGGAACAGAAGGCCTATGCCTCATTTCAACCTCATATCTCAGCTTTGGATTAATATGAGGCCTAAAAGTACTAGCAGCCATAGACAAAGAGTCTGCCAATCTATTTCCATCTCTTGGAATGAACTGAATATTGAAAGCCTCAAAAAAGTTCTCAACCAAATCCCACACTTCATTTCTATATGCCCTAAGCCTAGGGTGTTTCATTTGACAGTGGTTCTTTATTTGCTTTATAATTAGCTCTGAATCTCCAAAGATAGAAATTGAATTGACTCCCATTTTTTTTGTTGTTTGTCAAGCAATGATCAAAGACTCATATTCTGCCACATTTTTTGTTGCTTTGAACTCCATTTTAAAAGAAAAGGGGAACTTATTACCTCTAGGTGCAATAAGAAGAAAACCATCACATGTTCCTTCCTTAGAATAGGCTCCATCAAAGAAGCACTTCCACACCCCTTCTGTTTGCAGCTCTGTATTTACACTGGCTGAAGTAAGCTACCTTTGGTTATCTTCAGTCAGCTCTGCATTATCATGTAGCATAAAGCAAGAAAAGTCATCTTTCTCCTGGCTATATACAGGTGAATTACTTGCTCCATTTTTTGTAATTATTTTTACAAATCTAGTTTCTCTATACAACCTCCTTTCTTCTCCACCAAAAATTGGTATAACAGCATATGTAAAATCTAGCTTCAAAACACCACCCAATTTGGCTCTCCATGACCTCGATAGCAACATTCCAAACCTAGCAGGGATATCTGCTACCCCTACATCCATTAGAAAGCTTCTAGCTGGGATCTGGGCTAGTGACACCACCATATCTTTAATGACCCCCAGACACTTGATTTTATTTGAATCAAAAGAATACAAGTCTCTGTAAGGTTTACTAACTTGTAGGTTTAGTTGTTTCATCACTGATAATGGCATAAGGTTATGTGAGGCCCCTAATTCGAACATACAATTGTGCAAGAGGAAATCATGAATCAATAGAGAAATGTAGAAAGGAGGGGTTGAAGAATCTACCTCCTCCACATGTGGACCAAAAACCACTGCTGGTTTATCTTCTTGCAAATTCACAGTGTCATTTACATTCACATTCTCTCTTACATTGATAAACTTAGCAATCTCTCTCTAATAAACTGGTGCTTTGACCAATTCTATGAGGGGCACTTGAATTTTATTTTTCTCTAATTGTTTAGTTAGACTAAACACATAACACTGTTTAGTATTCCTTTAATTTTCATCTTCACCTCTCTTCATGACTGAAATCTCTTTTGGAATGGAAACAAGTTTTTCTAAAGGGATTTTTTCACTTTTGTCTTGAGAAGACTCACCTTGAAGCATTTGAGTCTTGCTACTTGTATTATGTTGCTACTTTCCTTTATTCAATTGTTTTGCAAGCTGTGGTTCTTGTGGAGTCACCTTCTATAAGTGAGCTGGAACTTGTTGCTCACCTTCATATTCTTTACTTCTAGACCTTTTCATTCATCTTAAGTCATATTTCTTATGTAGTTTTTCCTGCATAAAATCAAAAAACGGCTTCCAATACTCATAAATTTCATTCTCATCATAAATGGCATCTGTTTCATCGTATTCATATTCTTCTCCCTCAACACCTAGTTCATCTTCATCTACTACATACAATGTGAAAATTTGATCATCATGGTCCCTGGAATGCTCTGGTATTTCATCAGGATCTGCTTCTATATATAGTGGTGCTTGAATATGATCTTGATCTTTTCTCTCCTTCTGCAAAATTTGCAGAGGTTGTCTTCTATATTGAGGATTAAAATTTCTGTTCTATTGTGCTTGCCTCTGAGAATTCTTACTCTCCAACTCTAATTTAATCAATTTATTCGACAAAGTTTTAATTACATTACTCATATCCTCTAATGTTTGAATTTGAGAGGACTCTACTTTAGCCTTTCCCTTATCTTGGATAGGCTGTGTCTCTGGTGTTTTACCTACATCCACCAGATTTGCTTCTATCTCTAATGCATCAATTTGGATCTAATCAAGGGTTGCAGATCTTCTCTCCCTCAATGTAAATCCAAAATTTCACTCAAAATCCCTTGCAAAAGTTATTTTTGCACCAGCAGGAGGGGGCTTAAACTCCATTTTGAGACTATTGTACAATTTATTAAACCTTCTAATGAATTCAACAACACTTTCATCAGAGTTCTCCCTGATAGCATTAAACTCTTTGATTGAATACCCATGGTCTCTTTTCTCTCCCCATCTCTAGGTGAACAGGCGGTCAGGAAGCCCTTTAAACCATTTTCTTGCCTCTCCATCCAAAGATTGGGAAAAAAGGCTTAGAACAACATCCAGGTGTTCAACATTTAGGTTTTCCACAAAATGACAAAATACTGATATACGATTCTCTGTTGTTTGTTCATGCTCCCCTGTGAAGCGAGGAAGAATCTTCAAGTATTCTTGTGGCATTTGATTCAACTGTTGTGGAAATTGAATAGGTGCATACTTATTCATCAAGAATTTAGGTGTTGCCATGTTTGCTCCTAAATTTACTGAACCTTTATTACCAGCAAATGTGGAACCTGACTAAGGAGTAAATGGAGTGTGCTGAGCTGGTAATGTAGTTATAGGTTCAGGTTGAATAAGTATAACATATACTGAAAAAGAAAAAACTCTAAAGATTGTTCTTAATAATTGGGTTCTTGAAATGAATTGGATGTAAAAAGTGACTCTTGGTCAATAAAATATGAATGTGAAAGATTTGATGAACCGATGCCTAGTGCAGATAGTGTAGGACTTTGTGTAAGTGGAGTTTTAGGCCTTCCAACCCTCTTGGAAACTAGCCTCTCAGGATCTGAAAGGGCTTGAACTTTCTACCATGAGGTATCTAACCTTGTACGAGGCCTCTTTGGAGCTAGAGTTATTACTTTCGTTCAAAACAACCAAATATTTCCTCCTCATTGAACAACCAGAGGAAAATATTGAAAACCCAGGGAAAAGTGTTCTTATATTCTCTCCCCAGCAACGTCGCCAATTAATGTTGTCCCTTAAGAAACCAATTTCCTGGCTGTGTAGAAATTGTGCTTAGGACATTAATGTTTATAATTATTGTCACTTGTCTGTCACTTAATCGTATGTTGTATTCTCAAATGAAGGACCTAAAAGACTTGGTTTTTAACCCTTAAGACTTAGGTGACATGAAAATCACATAATGCCATTTGATTGTTGAATATAAATGATGAATGAAGAAAGCTTGAAGAAGTCAAAGACAATATGTTGTTTTACATAGAATCTACTATCTGTGACACTTGGAGAAGTTAAAGATAATATGTCGTCTTACACAGGAACTACTATCTATAACTTAGAAGAATTGCAGGGATAGGAACTTCAAGTATAGGAGCGTTGTTTTAAGGGATTTTAAATCCATTTTACATAATCAAATAAAGACCTGTAGCTTCATTACCATACTTAAGGGAAGAAAACATATGATGACACATAACAAAGAATTTACAAAATTATACCCAACAATGTGTGGAAACTTCCGATTCTTTATTAATCAATAGTTTTATCAAGAATATAGTGGCCTAGTCTCTAGGTTCTCCCAAGTTCGAACCCTTTCTCTATAAATTTTCATCCTTTTATACATTATGAAACAGTTGGTAATCACCAAAACTGTCAAACTACTTAACTACCTCCTAACTGCTTAAAGTAAAAGTTATTGCAGAATATTACAAAGGAGGGTAAAGACACATCATTCTCAAGCAAATAAAATAACGAGAAGTAACGGAATTTAGAAAACTAATGATAGTTATTCGTTGTTCAGATCTGTGGCTTGGCTGCTGATGAACTTTCTCTGTTGATGTTTTAATAATGGTTGAACTGTTTTAACACAGCACAATGCATTTTAACAAAACCCCGTGCATGGACCTGTGGGCCATGTATATATCGAAAATGTTCAGATTGGCTAAAACGCAAGGAAACCCGACCAATCACTGTTGTTGAAAACAAAGGAATAAAGCCCCAAATCATTGCATATAAGGTCCACCTAAGTTGTTAACCCCCCGCACACATTTGAGCGCGATCACCATCCAATCACTCATCCAACGGATGATCCGATCCTTCGGAACTCAACGAAACCTTAAGCCTTTTGAACGAAACCTTATCGTGTCCGTTTTTTCAAAAATCCTTTGACTCCCACATGGACCTGACAAGAAATAAAACTACCAGTTAAATATTTATCGAGTCCAATTTTAAAACTAAAACCCGATTACTTTGCGATGCGATATCTGTTGGATCTCATCCCTTTCGGTGAATGACTATGATTGGTCTGGACTTCAACATATTAGACTGCATTTCATACCCCATCGGATCCGATTTCAGAAATAAACATGGTCCATGTTATTCATGTGACTACTGTTGGATCTGTGGTCTGTTGATTGCACAGCCCAGATCTTCTCACGGATTTGTCACTTTCAAAAACCATTAATAATATAAAATTCACCATTTCTTTCGAACCTTCGCATTTCCTTTTATTTTCGTTATAACATAATATCTAGTTTTTTCTTTCATATTTTGATTTTTTTTCATTTTATGATAGAACTGAAAAGAGACTTAAATAACAATGGATGCTACAACATCTTGCTCCTCGTGGGGATAGTGCTTTTACCACATAAGCACTAAGAACCGTAGATCAGTGCCTTCACCTATGCATGGAGTCACATATTTCTTAGCCAATTAAACTTCTATGGAATTTGTACACTGAATTCACTCCGGTATCTACAATGACAGGATGCTTATGCTTCAGAACTAGAAGTAATGTTTGATGTACTGCTCATTGACAGGCAGCGGAAAAGATTCACCATCAAGATTCTCCAAGAGGAATGTATTATTTGCCCTTGCTTCTATAATTCTGAATGGGCCATACCAGAGAGAATCAAACTTTCCATGCCTACCCTTATCTTCTCTTCTATTATCCCACCTTAATACCAGGTCTCCAACTTTAAAATCAATCTCTCTAGCTTTTCTATGAAAAATACTCTTCATCTTTGATTGATACATAATCAAGTTGTCTCTTACCTTATCCTTGTTTTCACTCAACTCCACTACTTTATTCATTCTTCTTATTAGAGCATTGGGCTCTTATTTTGCCTCTTGAATCATTTCAATCACAGGCTTCACAAGCTGACTTCGGAATAGAGCTTGAGTTCCATACACTAACTCAAAATGTGATTTTCCTGTGGACCTTCTTGTAGTCAGTCTAGCAGCCCATAGAGCAAACTTTAACTTAGAATCCTAGTCTTTCTGGTTCTCTAGAATAGTTTTCTTAAGTATCTTCATCAAAATCTTGTTAGTGGATTCAACTAATCCATTTCCTTGTGGATGATAAGTTGTTGAATGGGATAAAATAACATTATACTTTTGACAAAAAGCAATAAACTTACTTGAATTGAAGACTTGAGCATTGTCTGTTATGATTTTGACAGGGCATCCAAATCTACTAAAAATATTCTCCTCTAAAAACTTCATCACCACCTGATCATTTTCCATTTTAGTAGATAGAGCTTCTACCCACTTGGTGAAATAATCAGTGGCTGTGAGAACCCACTTGTGCTATCCACTTGAAGGTGGGTTAATTTCTCCAACAAAGTCTAGTCCCCATTTTCTGAATGTTTCTTCTATGAAGACTGGGATCAGAGGCAATGGAGATAACCTCTTCTTCTCAGCAAAAATTTGACACTTCTGACAGCTTCTGAAAAACTTATATGTATCACCAAATAGAGTAGGCTAATAAAACCTTGCCTGGAGGATATTATGTGCAGTAGCCTTCCAGCTATAATGTCCTCCACATAACTTCTCATGATAATCCTTAATGGTCTCTGTAAATTCATCCTTTTTTAAAAATAACAACAAAATTCCTACAGGATCCTTCCAATATAATCTGCTCTCAACTATCACATTTTGCTAGGGTTTGATCTTTAATGCTCTATACTTTGTTCTATCCAAAGATTGAGGACAAGAGAGGAAACACAAATAATGGACTATGTGCTTGTACCATTCTGAACATAAAAACTTATACCTGATCTTCATACCCGAGTCTGATTTTTCTTCACCTTCTTCAATTATTTCTTCATTCACAGGTGTCAGCAAGTTGATTCCCAATGCCTGAAAGTTTGACTCTATCAACATTTTCGCCAATCCTTTCCCTTTCACTAGCTTTGTGGGCTTTATGTCCAAGTCATACTCTTGGATCTTGGCTATCCATTTTCCTCTTTTGCCTTCTACATCACTCTGAACTAAGACATCCTTTACTGCAACATTTGGCACATAAGAAATGATCTGTGACTACAGTACGTAAGTCCTGAAGGCCTTTAGGGCTTTTACCAAAGCATATACTTGTTTTTCAAGAATATTATAATTTAGTTCAACATCTCTGAGAATCTTGATAAAGAAAGCAACTGGCTACTCCTTTTCTTCATCATTTTTCTGCAACAAGACAATAGTTATTGAATTAGGTGATGCAAATGAAAAAACTTGGAAAGGTTTTTGATAATCAGAGCTTATTAGGATTGGAGCAGCTTGCAATGCTTCTTTAATCCTGTAGAATGACTCTCTGGCATCCTTGGTCCAATGCACTTCATTCTCTTTCTTTAACATATTAGTAATTTCTTTTACAATTTCTACATAATTGGACACAAACCTCCTTAAAAATTTTATCTTTCCCACAAACTTATGAATATCCTTCTTACTCCTGGGTAGGGGTATTTTCTGCATAGCTTTCACTCTTGTTGGATCTATCTTCACTCCATCTCTAGAAACAATGTTCCCCAGCAGTTTTCCCTCCTCGAGAGAAAAAATGGGCTTCTTAGGATTCAAGGAAAGCCCAAATCTTCTACATTTCTCAAAAGTCCTTTTTAGATGGTCCAAAGGCTCCTCATCAGACTTAGAGAAAATAGTGTTGTCATCCAAATAGATCACTACAAACTTATCTCCCACAAAAGCAATGTCCATAGCCCTCTGAAATATAGCACCTGCATTCATGAACCCAAAAGGCATTCTAGCATACATAAAGGTTCCCCAAGGAGCTGTGAATGTTGTCTTCTTCTGATCTTCTTTATCCACAACCACCTGGTTATACCTAGAAAACCCATCCAGCACTGACATCCTAAATGACCCTGTTACTTTCTGCAGCACATGATCCATTTTAGGTAACAGATAGTTATCTTTCATGGAAGCCCTGTTGAGATTTCTAAAGTCCACACATAGCCTTATCTCTCCATTCTTCTTCCTTACAAACACTAAATTGGCCACCTAGTCAGAGTACCTGAGTGGAACTATAATCTTGGCATCAAGCAACTTTTTGACTTCTTTCTTGATCAATGGTGAAAGCAAAGGGTTTGTTTGCCTAAGCTTCTTCTTGAATGATTTAATCCCCTCCTTCAAGGGAATATTGTGTTGACTAATACTTACATCATATGTTTTAAGATCCTCATAGGACCAAGAAAAAACATCAACATATTCCTTGAAAAGTTTAATATATCTCTCCTTATAATTAGGTGGAACTCCATTGAATAATTTGACTAACTTGGGTTCCTCCTGGGTTCTAATATTGTGATCTTGAATCTACTCATCATGTGGAATTTTCTGTGAACTAATAGCTACATCATTAGAGTTAAAAAGTCTTTCAAGAGGGATAAGTTCCCTTGGCAGAGTATTATCTTTTAATTGAATAATTTTTTGATTAACTATAGAATTTTTCAAACCACTTACTTATGCACCTTCTATTGCTTCATCTTCATCCTGATCAATCTCTGTGCCCTGAAAATCTTCAATCATAGTAAAAAATTCTTTAATATGTTGATCATCTTCAAAAATCTACCAGTGTTTAATATTATCAAGAACAGAAGGCCTATACCTCATTTGAACCTCATATCTCAGCTTTGGATTAATAAGAGGCCTAAAAGTACTAACAGCCACAACCAAAGAGTCTGCCAATCTATTTCCATCTCTTGGAATGCACTGAATATTGAAAGCTTCAAAGAAGTTCTCAACCAAATCCCACACTTCATTTCTATATGCCCTAAGCCTAGGGTGTTTCGTCTAATAGTGGTTCTTTATTTGCTTTATAATTAGCTCTGAATCTCCAAAGATAGAAATTGGCTTGACTCCCATTTGTTTTGTTGTTTGCAAAGAAATGATCAAGGGCTCATATTTTGACACATTGTTTGTTTCTTCGATGATCCAATGGATGTTGGTGGCCACCCACCTATTCCATTTGGACCCCCATGACTGTCTCTTTTAGTTTTTCAGTTTCCGTAATTGTAGAACAATTTACTATTTTTAGCAGTTTTTTAGGTCTTGAACTTTTGGAGCCATTTTGAGGCCCTAAATGACGTTTTTTGGGAAATCTGAGAGCAACATGGGTCTATGGATCGATGTTTCTCTTCCCAAAGTTGTAGTTCTCATAAATATCTTTCTAATGAGATATTGTACGCATTAAACGAAGATCGGGTGCCAAAGTTACGACCACAGGAAGTTGATGTACCAACTTACCCAAAACGGGGCCCACAATTTGGAATTTCATCTTCTAGGGTTAGGTTTTGGGATGTTAAGGGTTTTCCATTGTTTCTAAACAATAAATATGCCTTCAAGCCTCATTGTAACACAGTTCAGAGGCATGTAGCTGCCACATCTCTTCTCAGAGATAAGCTACCATCGCCCTAACTGGTTTCTTTCCATTTCTGTTTGTAAGCATATTCCAATATTTTACAGTAATGAAATGAAGTATTATTTCTGCTGCATATCTGTATTTATGGTTATCTCTGTAATTTGTTGCGTTCCTATTTAAATCCAGATCAGTGGTACCGGAGCGGTCTGCTTTTTCTCTGTTTTTCCATACATGTCCCCAACGAGGTCAGGATATGAGTTAGGGCTTGAACTGGTCAAACCTTTGCAAGACTAGCCTCGCAAAACCTGATGACCTCCCATGGCGGATGAAAAGAAAGATGAGGGGGTAGGATATCCTATCAAAATCTTGCTCGAAGAAGCCCTCGAGCGGCAAAGGAACGTGATGATGGATAGCTTTGCGCAGATCCTTCAGCGGCTACCCAGAGGCGATGCATCGGCTTCCAACAACTACTCTAGAAATGCCACACCATTTAAGGTACGAGTTAATTTTGAAATCCCCATCTTTGAGGGTAAAATAGACGCAGATGTCGTAGATAAATGGTTAAATCTGCTAGATGGGTATTTTTCTGTTCATGAATTTTTGAGTCGGGAAAAGATTGTTTCCGCTCTTCTCAAAGCAGCCCCCTACACCCACTTGGGATTCATTTTGGGATTTCATCAAGGAGCAGTACTACCTTGTCAAAATCTATGAGGACAAATACATCAAATGGGTTGCACTGTGGCAGGGAAGGGACCAAGATGTGCCGGAGTTCACAAACATTTTTCATACCCTTCGCACATAGTTGGGTATCAAGGACTCCGAGCTACATTTGGTACTCAAATATCGTGGCTGCTTACATAGATACATCCAGGAAGAGATGGAGTTCCTGAACATCTCGCTCGACACGGCATACCGATACGCTGTCAAAATCAAGAAAAAATTCAAACAAAAGAAGCGAGACTTTGGATCTGCAAATCCAAAGACCAAAGGACAAAGCTAAGGCGAGGTGACCCAAGACAACCCGTCGAAGCCACAAGAAAAGAACAACACCACGAAGTCGAAGAAGGACACAGGAAAGTGGTGTGAGTTCCACAAGAGTCCCACTCATAACACAGGTGAGTGTCGGACCAAGCAGTCACTGGTGGCCAAGTTGAAGGCTTCAAAATCAGATGCATGTTCCAACCCTGAGTTAGAACTCGACAAGGGGAATGGAAAATGGAAGCAAATCATTGATGTGGAGCCCAGCGTTGATGTTGCCACATCCAAGATCCAAAAGAATGAGCCCAAAGATCCAGAGGAGGGGGAACGTCTTTTCCACTCACAGATGTGGGTGAAGGGTTCACCGCTGCAATTCATTGTTAGTGGCAGCCAAAAGAACCTCATTTCAGCAGAGGTCATGAAGCGGTTGGGCCTACCGAATACACCACACCCGCAACCGTACAGTATCGGGTGGCATCATGAAGGACGAGATCTCAAAGTTCACCAGCAGTGCTGCCTTCCCTACAGCATCAATCCCTTCACAGATGAGGTATTGTGTGATGTTACACCTTTGGATGTTTGTGATGTATTATTAGGCCAACCATACTTATGGAGGCGAAATGTTGTGTATGAGTCAAGGCCTCGTGATGTCATTATTTCTTTGGATAATTCATTATATAGGATACCAGAGGTAGCCCCACCTACTGCCACCTCTTTGATCACTGCTAAGAAAGGCAGCAAGCTCATCTCATAGACTAGGAAATTTATTTTCTGTATGGTTCACTCCCAAAGTAAGGGGAAGATCATTTCTACGTCCATGACCCCCGCAAAGGGTTCCTCCACGCAGCAATAGCAACAAAGGGATACGGTCATGACAGAACATAG
Source organism: Pinus tabuliformis (assembly GCA_031772625.1). NCBI lineage: Eukaryota > Viridiplantae > Streptophyta > Pinopsida > Pinales > Pinaceae > Pinus > Pinus tabuliformis. The sequence goes on along the minus strand of CM062813.1, from coordinate 1,154,488,826 downwards.
GAACAACTTCTCCTCACCCACAGGGGTACCACACAAGTTTCAAGTGGGCGACAAAGTTTGGTTACATCTGCAGAAAGAATGCCTTACAAGAGCCCATCAGAAGCTCAAACCACTCCGACATGGTCCTTACAGCAGTACCAAGGCTGTGGGGAACAATGCTTTGGAGCACAACATTCCTCCATTCCTTCGCCTGCACCAAGTGTTCAATGTGGACTATTGTCAACCATGCTTCCCACCATTACTAGACACATCAGAGATTGCAAAACAAATTCAGCAGATGGAGGAACTCAACACAATGGGGACCATTGCTTCCTAAGGGGGGAGGAATGATCCAGGTGGATGTTGGTTGCCACCCACCTATCCCATTTGGACCCCCACAACTGTCTCTTTCAGTTTCTGTAATTGTAGCACAATTTGCTATTTTTAGCAGTTTTTCATGTCCTAAACTTCCAGAGCCATTTTGAGGCCCTAAACGACGTTTTTTGGGAAATCTGGGAGCAACATGGGTTGATGGACTAATGTTGCTCTTCCCAAAGTTGTAGTTCTCGAATATATCTTTCTAACGAGATATTGTATGCGTCAAATGAAGATCGGGTGCCAAAGTTACGACCCCGGGAAGTTGATGTACCAACTTACCCAAAACAGGGCCCACAATTTGGTGTTTCATCTTCTAGGGTTAGATTTTAGGATGTTAAGGGTTTTCCATTGTTTCTCAACAATAAATAGGACTTCAAGCCTCATTGTAACACAGTGCAGAGGCATGTACCGCCACATCTCTTCTCAGAGATAAGCTACCATCACCCTAGCTAGTTTCTTTCCATTTCTATTTGTAAGCATATTCCAAGATTTTACAGTAATGAAATGAAGTATTATTTCCACTGGATATCTGTATTTATGGTTATCTCTATAATTTGTTGCATTCCTGTTTAAATCCAGATCATTCGAACTCCAGTTTAAAAGGAAAAGGGAACATATTACCTCCAGGTGTAATCAGAAGAAACCAGCACCTATTCCTTCCTTAGAATAGGCTCCATCGAAGAAGCACTTCCACACCCCTTCTATTTGCAGCTCCATATTTACACTGCCTGAAGTAAGTTGCCTCTGGTTATCTTCATCCAGCTCTACATTATAATGTAGCAAAAAGCAAGCAAAGTCATCTTTCTCCTGGCTATATACAGGTGAATTACTTGCTCCATTTTTTGTAATTGTTTTTACAAATCTAGGTTCTCTATACAACCTCCTTTCTTCTCCACCAAAAATTGGTATAACAACATATGTAAAATCTAGATACAAAACACCACCCAATTTGGCTCCCCATGACCTCGATAGCAACATTCCAAACCTAGCAGGGATATCTACTACCACTACATCCATTACCGAGCTTCTAGCTGGCATCTAGGCTAGTGACACCACCATATATTTAATGACCCCCAGACACTTGACTTTATTTGAATCAAAAGAATACAAGTCTTTGTAAGGTTTAATAACTTGTAGGTTTAGTTGTTTCATCATTAATGGCATAAGGTTATGTGAGGCTCCTGAATCGAACATACAATTGTGCAATAGGAAATCATGAATCAATAGAGAAATGTAGAAAGGAGGGGTTGAAGAATCTACCTCCTCCACATGTGGACCAAAAACCACTACTGGTTTATCTTTTTGCAGATTCACAATGTCATTTACATTCACATTCTCTCTTAAATTGATAAACTCATCAATCTCTCTCTGATAAAATGGTGCTATTATAAATTATGTGAGAGGCACTTGAATTTTGATTTTCTCTCATTCTTTGGTTAGACTAAACACATGACCCTGTTTAGTATTCCTTTCATTTTCATCTTCACCTCTCTTCATGACTGAAATCTCTTGTGGAATGGAAACAAGTTTTTCTAAAGGGATTTTTTCACTTTTGTCTTGAGAAGACTCACCTTGAAGCATTTGAGTCTTGCTACTTGTATTCTGCTGCTGCTTTCCTTTATTCAATTGTTTTACAGGCTGTGGTTCTTGTGGAGTCGCCTTCTGTAAGGGAGCTAGAACTTTCTACTCACCTTCATCTTCTTGACTTCTAGACCTTTTCCTTGATCTCAAGTCATATTTCTTATGTAGTTCTGCCTGCATAAAATCAAAAAATTGCTTCCAATACTCATCAATTTCATTCTCATCATAAATGGCATATGTTTTAGCATATTCATATTCTTCTCCCTCAACACCTAGTTCATCTTCATCTACTGCATACAATATGGAAATCTGATCATCATGGTCCCTAGAATGCTCTAGTATTTCCTCAGGATCTTCTTCTATATACAGTGGTGCTTGAATATGATCTTGATATTTTCTCTCTTTCTGCAAAATTTGCAAAGGTTGTCTTCTATATTGAGGATTCAAATTTATGTTCTATTGTGCTTGCCTCTGAGAATTCTTACTCTCTAACTCTAATTTAACCAATTTATTCAACAAAGTTTTAATTACATTAATCATATCCTCTAATGTTTGACTTTGAGAGGACTCTACTTTAGCCTTTCCCTTTTCTTGGATAGGCTGTCTCTGGTGTTTTACCTGCAGCCACCAGATTTTCTTCTATCTATAATGCATCAGTTTGGATCTGATCAAGGGTTGCAAATCTTCTCTCCCTCAATGTAAATCTAAAATTTGACTCAAAAGCCCATGCAAAATTTATTTTTGCACCAATAGGAGGGGGCTTAATCTCCATTGGAAGACTACTGAACAATTTTTTAAACCTTATGATGAATTCAACAACACTTTCATCAGACTTCTTCTTGATATCATTAAACTTTGTGAGTGAATACCCATGGTCTCTTTTCTCTCCCCATCTCTGGGTGAACTAGCACTCCATCTCCTCCCATGTAGGAATAGAGTTATTAGGAAGCCCTTTAAACCATTTTCTTGCCTCTCCATCCAAGGATTGGACAAAAAGTCTTAGAACAACATCCAGGTGTTCAACATTTAGGTTTTCCACAAAATTACAAAATACTGATATATGATTCTCTGTTTTCTTTCCATCCTCCCCTGTGAAACGAGGAATAATCTTCAAGTATTCTTTTGCCATTTGATTCAACCGTTGTGTAAATTGAATAGGTGCATACCTATTCATCAAGAATGTAGGTGCTACCATGTTTGCTCCTGAATTTACTGGACCTTGATTACCAACAGATGTGGTACCTGACTGAGGAGTAAATGGAGTGTGCATAGGTGGTAATCTAGTTATAGGTTCAAGTTGAATAACTATAGCAGATATTGAAAAAGAAACAGACTCTAAAGAATATTCTTGAAAATTGGGTTCTTGAAATGAATTGGATGTAAAAGGTGACTCTTTGTTAATAAAAGATGAATGTGAAAGATGTGATGAACTGCAGCTTGGTGCAGACAGTGTAGGACTTGGTGTAAGTGGAGTTTTGGGCCTTCCAACCCTCTTGGAAACTATCCTCGCAAGATCTGAAAGGGCTTGAACTTTCTACCGTGAGGTATCTAAGCTTGTATGAGGCCTTTTTGGAGCCAGAGTTATTTCTTTCGTTCAAAACAGCCAAATATTTCCTCCTCACTGAACGACCAGAGGAAAATATTGAAAACCCAGAGAAAGTGTTCTTATCTTCTCTCCCCAGCAGCATCGCCAATTAATGTTGTCCCTTAAGAAACCAATTTCCTGGTGGTGTAGAAATTTTGGTTAAGACATTAATGTTTATAATTATTTTCACTTGTTTGTCACTTAATCGTATGTTGTATTCTCAAATGAAGGACCTAAAAGACTTGGTTTTTAACCCTTAATACCTAGGTGACATGAAAATCACAAAATTCCATTTGATTGTTGAATATAAATGATGAATGAAGAAAGATTGAAGAAGTCAAAGACAATATGTTATTTTACACAAAATCTACTATCTGTGACACTTGGAGAAGTTAAAGGCAATATGTTGTCTTACACAGGAACTACTATATGTAACTTAGAAGACTTGTAGGGGTAGGAACTTCAAGTATAGGAGCGCTCTTTCAAGGGATTTTAACTTCATTACATAAGCAAATAAAGACCTACAAATTCATTACCATACTTAAGGGAAGAAAACATATGATGACACATAACAGAGAAGTCACAAAATCATACCCAACAATATGTGGAAAACTTTCTATTCTTTCATTAATCAACAGTTTTATGAAGAATACAGTGGCCTAGTCTCCAGGTTCTCCCAAGTTCGAACCATTTCTCTATAAATATCCTTTTAGACATTATGAAACAATTGGTAATCACCAAAATTGTCAAACTACTTAACTACCTCCTAACTTTTTAAAGTAAAAGTTATTGCAAAATATTACAATGGAGGGTAAAGACATCTCATTCTCAACAAAATAAAATAACGGGAAGTAACATAATTTTGAAAATTGATGGTAGTTGTTCGATGTTCAGATCTGTGGCTTAGCTGTTGATGAAGTTTCTCTGTTGATGTTTTAATAATGGTTGAACTATTTTAACACAACACAAGGCATTTTAAAAAAAGCCTGTGTGTGGACTTGTGGTCCACGTATATATAGGAAATGTTCAAATTGGCTAAAACACAATGAAACTTGATCAATCATTATTGTCAAAAACAAAGGAATAAAGCCCCAAATCATTTCATATCGGGTCCACCTGAGCCGTTAACCCCACGCGCGCATTTGAGTGGGATCACCGTACGATCACTCATCCAACGAACGATCTGATCCTTCGGAACTCAACGAAACCTTAAGCCTTTTGAATGAAACCTTATTGCATCCATTGTTTCAATAGTCCTTTGACTCCCACATGGACCCGATAAGAAATAAAAATTCCAATTAACGATTTATCAGGTCCGATTTTAAAAATAAAACCCGATTAATTTTTGACGCGATATCTATCGGATCTCGTCCCTTTCGGTGAATGGCTGCGATTGATTTGGACTTCAACTTATTATACTGCATTTCATACCCCATTGCATCCAATTTCCAAAATAAACCTCGTCCATGTTATCCGTGGGGCTACCGTCATATTTGTGGTTTTTTTATTGTGTCAGACCAGGCAGTAACTCCTCAAAACAATTCATTGATTTCATTTAGGTTGGTGTTTATTATATACATGAAGGAGAGACTGTTCATTTCATCTCCTCGTGACTATTCATATTCTCTATTATTTATTTACATCAATTTCAGTTATTCACCCAATCGTAATGATTAGGTGTCAACATTCCCCCCCTTAATCTGAAGGATGTTCGTGAGTCCAAGCATCATTCTGAATCTTTCAAGCTTTTCTCTTCCAAGCACTTTGGTGAAGATGTCTACAATTTTCTCATTCATGGAACAATGGCGGAGATGGATTGTTTTTGCTTCAACATGATGTCGAATAAAATGATATTTAGTATTGATGTGCTTTGTTCAATCATGGAACTTTGGGTTCTTGGCCAACTTTATTGCAGAAGTATTGTCAATCATGAGTGGAGTTGATTGTACTTGTTTTACCTTCAAATCTTCAAGAATTTTCCTGAGCCACACAATTTATTTTTGTTGCCTCAGTTGTTGCCACGTATTCTGCTTCTGTTGTGGAATCTACTGGAACTGATTGTTTGCGTGATCTCCAAGAGATAGCTCCTGAACCAAGACTCATAGCATATCCTGAAGTAGATACCCTAGTTTCTTTATCTCCATCGAAGTCTGAATCAGAGTATCCAATCAAGCTAAAGTCGTCCACTTGTGTATACTTTATTCCAAAGTCTTGAGTTCCCTTCAAGTACGTTAGAACTCTTTTTGCAGCAAACCAATGTCCCTCACAAGGCTTTTGCATAAACTTGGAGAGGATTCCAACATCAAACGAAATGTTTGGTCTGGTAGTAGTTAGGTAGTTGAGACTTCCTACAAGTTGTCTATACTTTGTTGCATCCTCAAATTCTTTTCCTTCAATAGATGTGAGCTTTAAGTTTTGTTCCATTGGAGTAGTAAGAGGATTGCATTCTGTCATGCCAAACCTATTCAACAGATCTCCAATGTAATTATTTTGAGAAAGAAATATGGACTTTAGATGTTGAGTTACTTCAATACCAAGTTAGTAATGAACATAGCCCAAATCAGTCATTTCAAAAATTTTCCTCAATTCCTTCTTTATGGATACAATGTAGCTTTCATTGTTCCCTTTCATCAAAAGATTATCTACATATACCACAATATATACAACTGTTTTGCCAACTTTCTTGACAAATAAAGTTGCATCATCAAGATCATAATGTTTGAAATTGAGTTTCAGAAGATGCTCAGTTAGTTTTTCATACCAGGCTCATAGTGCTTGTTTGAGGCCATACAAGGATTTCACAAGTTTGCATACTTTATGTTCATTTCCTTTCACAACAAATCATTCAGGCTAGGACATAAAAACATTCTCTTTTAAATCTCCATTCAAGAAAGCAGTTTTTACATCCATTTGATGGACTTTCCAACTGTTCTAAGCTGCTAGGGAAAAAAGTGTCTGAATGGTAGCCCATTTTGCTGTGGGGGCAAAAGTCTCCTCATAATCGACCCCTTTCTTCTGTGCAAAACCTTTTGCCACAAGCCTGGCTTTGTGCTTGTCAAGTGAGCCATCAGCGTTATACTTGTTCTTGTAGACCCACTTGTAGCCAATTGGTTTGGTTCCTAATGGAGGATCAACCAGCTTCCAAGTGCCATTCTTTATGAGGGCATCATACTCCTTTTACATCGCTTCTTTCCATTCGTCATGAGAAGTAGCTTCTTTGAAGGAAGTTGGTTCAAAATCTGTAGACAAATTCAATTCACAATCATAAGAAACATCCATATCAACAGGTGAATTAGAGTCATCTACATCACCTCCATTTTGTTGGTTTGAATTTCTAGTTCCTGTCTTTCCAACCTCATCAGGATGAACACTTTCAAGTGTATTTATCAACCACTTTGGAGGACCTTTATTAGATGGTCCAGGCTGCTCCGTTGATTGAGTTGGGACTGAATCAAGATCGAGTCTCCCAATTCTATCAATCACATCACTTAAAGCATCATCCGTTGTTGGAGTTTCATGCGGGGGAGAGAGTTCTTTAGAAGAAGATTCCACATGTTGATCTAATATAGGAATCCCCCCTTCAAGATATGGAACCTAATTATCAAATTCTTGAAATTATTTTGCATTTGTGAATCTATCCAAGCGATCAAGTTTCCGCTCAACAACATTGTCAGTTTTGGATGATTCAAGAAAAAATACATCTCTAGATACAACAAACTTTTTATTGACTTCATCATAGAGATGGTATGCTTTGGAGGTATTTGAATACCCCAGGAAGATACACTTACGACTTCTTACACCAAGTTTGTTTCTATGTACCTTTGGTATCAAGGTATAATAGGTGGAACCAAAGACCCTGAGATTATTTACCGAAGGAATGTGCCCATACCACATTTCATATGGAGTCTTGTTTCTAATAGCATTAGATGGACATCTATTCTTTATATATGTAGCACATAGAACAGTATCAACCCAAAACATTATTTTTACTTTTTTTAAGAAGAGCATGGAGTGTACCATATTTAAGATTGTCCTATTCATTCTTTCAGCTACACCATTCTGTTGGGGATTATAAGGCACAGTTGTTTGATGTTTGATCCCATGTTGGCAAAGATAGTTTTCAAGTTCATTTGATGTGTATTCTTTTCCATTATCAGTGCGAATAGACCCAATATAACATTGTGCATCATTTTCAATCCATTTATGAAAGTTCTTGAATTTTTGAAAAGCATCAAATTTGTTCTTCAATAAATAAACCCAACACATTCTGGTGTAGTCATCAATAAATGTCATCATATATTTATTTCCATTTGCAGAAGGAACAGGCATTGGACCACATAAATCTGAATGAATGAGTTCAAGTTTTCTACGTGCTCTTGAATGTGAATTATGAAAATATTGTTTGCTATGCTTTCCTAGAATGCAAGCATCACATTGCTTAAATTTCATAGGAATTGTAGGCAAACTAGCAACACCATTTTTCTTCAACAAGCGGAGGTTGTCATAGTTCAAATGTCCAAATCTAGCATGCCATAATAAACTTGATGGAAGTGTACCTTCTTCATAATGAGAGTTGTATGAGAAATTTTTTGCACGAGCAGAGGTACCTTGCAGCTTGAGAAGCCTTTCTTCTTTTATTCCCGTCATGACAAGTGAGTGGTCAGATGCTTTTCTCACCTCAAGCTTGCCATCAAACATATGAATGGAGCGACCTTGATGGTGGATGTGGACCAAGGACAACAAGTTTCTCTTCAGCTGTGGGAGATATAGAACATGATGCAGAAGGAAATCTGGAAAACCAGGCAATTTAAGCCTGATTGTGCCAAGCCTTGATGGCTTGATTTTTGATTGGTCTGTAAAGTATACTGCTCCATCAACATTGTCAGTAAATTCTTGAAAAAAATATTTTCTATGAGTCATGTGGCAAGTTGCTCCCGAATCAAGCAACCAATCATTTTTCCAAGAAGCAAGAGAAGCATTAAAGAAATCTTCATTTACTCCAATATTACATTGTGCCACCACATAATGCTCAGATTCAGGTGCTTCACCTTTGTCTGTATCATTAGTTTTATTTTTTGTTGGTTTCTTTGCTACTCAATTTTGTCCCATGGTAACTTACATGTAGAAGCATCATGTGATCCATTTCTTTTGCAGCATATGCATTCCAAATCTACCTTTTCTCCTTGAGAGTATCTGCCCCCCACCCTGCCTTTGAAATATCTTCCTCTTCCTCTTCGACCACCTCTTCCTCTAGAATAATCTTGAGTAGGATTCTTTTCTTTATGAGCAAGGCACACAACCTCTTTAGAATATTCAGGGGTTGTCTTCTTTCCAAAAGCTTTCTCTCTTTCAGCAAATTTTTTCACAAGAGAGCCAAAGGTAATATCTTTGAGATTTCCATTTTCTTGCAATGACTCAAGATAATTGGAATAAGTAGGATAAAGTGCCTTGAGAAAAGAAATAACATGAATATCCAATTCAACGTTAGTGGCTTTGATATCATGCATTATAGATTTTACTTTGGATGCAAGAGCAAGAGGATCATTATTTTGCAATTTAAGAGTGAAGAGTTTAATCATGAGTTGAACAACTTCAAGTGCAAAATGTGAGTCATAGAGTTCTTTCAGCTTTTTTAAGGCTTCGAAAGCAGTTGAAAATGGTGAAATATGGCGACTCAACTCTTCACTTACAGATGTTGCAATTAATGCATAGGCTTTTTTGTTCTTATTTTCCCAAATGGTGAACTCTTTGTCTGAGGTAGGTTGTTCTGGCTCTTTGTCTCCATATCCAACACACTCCTTTCCACAACTCATTGAAAATGAGGGTGTGTTTTATCATACGGAACCATTCAAGATAGTTCTTCTTGCCAGTGAGAACTATTCCCACAATAGATATGATTGAATGCATTGTAAAATATGAGTGCTATAAAGATACTTCTGTTATCACTGAAAATTTGATTGCCAAAATAGCTCACACTAGCTTGAGGACAAAGTGTTTTGTAGCACATAAATCCTTTTGGCAGTTTTGCAGCGCAGCATGTTTTAGGTGATTTCGTAGCGCATAATTCATATTCTGCACTGGCTGCGCTACGAAATTGGGGATTTGTTCGGATCTATAGTTATTCTTTCCCAGCTGTCATGTTTATCAAAATCCATTGGGTTTGCATCAACAGTTGTCAGTTTGTAAGGTTTTTTAGTACCCCAGCAGATGGTGTTTCATTGGGTTTATCTGGAGCACTCTTTCCTTGGAAGAAGCCTTCTGTGGTAATCAGTGGATAAACAAGGGATCAGACTGTGGATATCACATCATTTATTTTGGCACTGTTGCAAGTGCAAGGGGAACAGACCATTGCTTTCACATCTTCTGTTGTTTCTACCCAGAGGTTATGTACTTTATTGAACTGTTTCGAAGGGCTGGTCTTAAGGATGATTGAGTATTCAAGCCTACAACATCAATATTCACGAAGTAAAGCGTTGGATGCATTTAGAGCAGGATATGTTGAAGTGCTAGTTGCTTCTGATGCAATTCCGGTAGATGTAGCAAAGCTAGATCAAGACATTTGCAAAATTGTTGATAACCGCTTCACAAGAGCAAGACTTCATGTTGAAAGATTGATTTTTATACAGTCATCATATTTGTCATTTGAACTTCTCAATCTTGAAAATGATCCAGCTTGCTTTTCTTTATGGAAGGGCCAGCCTATTGATTCCAGTCAAAGAAAATGGTTTTTGCGGGCAACACACTTGGGTTTATTTCTAGAGACGGGAAGCCTTGATGATTTAGCCCAGAGTAAAGCCCAGGCTTGTGGAATTGTGTTGAATTGCATGAACCTGGCATAGAAGGAGCAATGGTGATGGAGATGGTAATCCATTGATTATAGGACCACCTTCAGGTGGTTTGGTTCAAAATGAGAGATCTCCATACTGGTACACTGGCTACAAATGTTTTAGGTGATGTTTGTTACAGGCATACTTCTCTGTTTTAAGCAGTTAGCTTCCAGGAGGTATTTAGCGCGGCTGAAAGAATATTTTCGAAAACGGAAAGAGGTTTTTATTCCCGACATACTGAACTAGAAAAACCTCTTTCATTTTCTTCAGATTGATTATGAACTGGGAGAATCGAGTGACTAAAGTTGCGCTACGAAACTGCTGTAGGTGCAGTTTTTTAATTTCCTGTGTTACACCTCTTTTTCAAAGACAGATTCTGGGCAGTTGGAGAAGTGTTTTAAAAAACCAAAAGAGGTTTTTGTTAAACACGGATTGGTTTACAGAAACCTCCTTCATTTTTTCCAAATACGTTTTCTGTGAGAAGATATGAGCTCTGTCCCGAGACCCATTTTTCAGGCAAAACAACAGTTTCGTAGCAGCTGGAGCTAAATAATTCAATCTCAAACTAGAATTGAAAACAAAAGATTCAGTGTCTGATGCATATTTGTGGAAAGTACCAGCCCTTAAGCAAGCAAAGATCATGAGAAAGCTGAACACAAGCCTAAGAGCAGAAAACAAGGCTTTAAAGGAAGAAGTTAGCAGTTTAAAGAGGAAGCTAGGCAAACTAGTTGATTAATCCAAGGGGAAATTTGCTTTTCAAGTTTTGATAAATTTTGGCTGTCATCATTTTGAAACTTTTTGGAGCCCTTACACCTGTAAAAAATAGCTGAAGAAATCACGAAGTTAAGTCATCAGTGCTTTAAGATTCATGTGCTTTGTGTTGATTACCTACAGCAGTTTCGTAGCGCGCTACGAAACTGCTGTAGATGACTGTTTATGAGAAAAAATGAAATTGATGCTAAGGTCAGCAAATCTTAAAGGGGATGACTCGAGGCCAGCATGGAGATTATACAAAGCTATTCAGATATTCAAAAGGTGACAGGTGTGAGTATTTAAGGAAAAGGTGAAATTTTTGTCTTTTGTTAAAGTCTTCCTAAAGTTACTTTATAGCCGAATTATTAGGGTTTTGGTAGGGTTACCGAAATTTTGAGTGGTACACCTGTTCAGTTCACAAAGTGTCCAGATCATCTGGCATATTGAATTATGCGTGGTTATTAGAAGAACTAAATGGCTTGGAGCATAGTCTTTTAATGCATGAAGACTAATGGGAGGCAGAGACCGTGAAAATAGGGCACAGATCCTTATCAATTGATGAGTCATCCACATATCAAGTATCCGAAGCTGCTCATTCAGTGAATGTTCCTCCAGCATGTCTTGGCTATTACTGAAGTGGTACAGGTGTCAAAGTTCAAGAAAGCATCAATGCACACGAGGAGATAGACTTAGAGTTTCAATGGGAATGGGACTCTATGTTTTCACAGCGCAATACCTTTGTAATTAATTAGTTTGTTTAGATATGGATAAGGCAATTAATGATAGGATTTCGAGCTCCCTTCATGCATGTTGAGGAGTCTCAAGTAGTGGTAGTTTGGTTTTCCTATATATAGAAATGACTCTGATGTAAAAAAGGTTGGAGATTTTATACAAAAACAGAGTTTATTTGGGCCAATGTAAAGACTTATTACAGTAATAGTAAAACAGTGGTTGTTTCTTCTCAAGATTCTCAATGGATTATATTGTTCAAATGTGATGGTGGTTTATTTTCTTAATGTTCTTTTACAGCCTTGTTACAGCATAATCACTCAGAATTCATATCTTATGCTCTGACTTCCTGTATGTTTGGCAAGCTGTGGTTTTTGTGAAGTATGTTTGAACATCTAATGCAAAGAGCCTTGACTTCCATGAAATGACTGTGCTTTGGTTTACTAAATGTGTGAGACTCCATAGCCCAATGAAGACTAATTTGATATGTGTCCAACCAGCTTTGTTTTCATGAATGTGTGAAGAGTTAGCCATCTGTTGTTGTGATTGATTTTTATCAAAAGTCTGTGAGAGAGCCCTCTCTGACCAAAGAGGCTAATCTTTGGTCTAAAGTCTGGTTGAAAGAGTTACATGAAATCTTGCTTGGCTGCAGCCCTTAGTACTGATTTTGTGATAACAACTTCTACTAGCAAAAATGTGCTTTTGTGGAGAAAAAAACTTCTGCTGCTAAAAAAATGATTCTGATATATGATATATGGAGACAAAGGTATGCAGAATAATTTATCTTCAAAGCTATCTCAATCCAAATTCACAAAAAATATCAAAGATATATGTGAACAAATTATTTTCATCTTCATGGCATCTTCGCAATTATTGTCTATGTTGTCAAAGGAATCTACAGAAAACTACTGAGACTTGTATAAGCAATTCCACAAATGAATCAACTATTATAGTAATGCACCAAATTAGTCAGTCTACAAAAGTCAATTGGCAGTCTTCAGCATAACCTTAACTTCTCCGAAATTGCCCCTTTGCAAGCTTCTAGGATACAATGCAACTAGATTTATTGAGTTTACTATCTTATTTAAAGATGAAAATGAGCTTTATCAATGAAGCAAAGACTGTATAGCTGCTACTGCATCACCCTTATGTTCTCGCAATGTTCTCTTAGCCACTTTCTTGTCCAACTCAAGCTCAGTTGCAATCAGATCTACATCAGCCAGATCAATTTTGACAGCTGCATGTTCTTTTTTCTCAGATCCTCATTGCATTCCTATCTGCCTCTGCTAATGAGGCTATTGACGCTTTCCACCTGTGTAACTCCTGCACATACATTGAAGTAGAACCCGTGTGCAATACAACGCATGATCCAGCGAGAATCAACGTATAATCAACAGTTATAATCGGTGGAAGGTTAAACGATATGGGATACCAGTGCGGAGTATGTGTATACCAGATGTATACAATTGTCAGTAAGGTTAAATGATATGGATGTATATCAGTGCGGAGTATGGGATAAATGATACCAGGAGTATGGTGAAGATGGGATAAACCCCACGACCATAGTCAACGCAGCAGAGAGGTAATACAATCCCGTTCAAAATAGTAACATCCCAGCAGCCACACCAGCATATCTCCTCGCTTCCACCCACAATCGACACTCCATCTCGCACCTTGAGCAGCACTGCGACTGGTGGTTTCCAATGACAGATCCTTTATTTCTGGAATATCTGGATGTTGCTAGAGGCATTGGAGGATTTTCAGTCAGTATTACGTTTGACAGAAAACTCGGTGCATGCAAGGAAGATTATAGAGCAGAGCAGCGTATTATATGCAGGTGATTATGAATAAAAAACGGTCAGAGAAGAGCAGAGGAGCAGCGCTCTGTATGCAAGGCAGAACATAGCCAGAATAGGGAGTTACAAAGTAGAGGGAAGCCAAAAATGGCACTGGCTCTGATACCATGTCAGACCAGGCAGTAACTCCTCGAAACAATTCATTGATTTCATTTAGGTTGGTGTTTATTATATACATGAGGGAGAGACTGTTCATTTCATCTCCCGATGACTATTCATATTCTCTATTATTTATTTACATCAATTTCAGTTATTCACCCAATCCTAATGATTAGGTGTCAACAGAATTTCTTGCAAGTTTATCACTTTCAAAAACCATTAATAATATAAAATCAAACATTTCTTTCAAACCTCCGCATTTCCTTTTATTTTCGTTATAACATAATATCTAGTTTTTTCTTTCATTTTGTGATAAAACTGAAAATAGACTTAAATATTAATGGATTCTACAACACAGTGACAGCCAGAGTGCCATACATCTTGCAAAGAACACTGTGTTTCATTCCAAGACTAAACATATACAGCACAAGTACCATTTCATACAGTTTGTTTTGGAAGATGGACAGTTGAAGCTAGAAAAGATACACACTAGCCAGAATCCTAGAGATATCTTAACGAAAGTTGTAATCAGGGAGAAATTGAGATTCTACTCGGTTTCAATTGGTCTTCAAGTATGATGATGAAGATGAGAAACAACCAGATCCAAAGTGGAGTCATTACCCAGCAAATGAAGTAGCGATGGAGTTAGTATAATCTGTCTCCAAGTGGAAGATTGTTGGGTGTGGAGCCTGATTATCTTCTTTATTCAGAGGTATCGCCACATTGGACCCCATTTCGTAATGTGGTGGCAACACCGCCCACTTATCTGCGTCGCCAGGGGGGTTCAGGGCGGGCGACGACGATTATTTGGAACCCCCCTGGCGGGGGATCAGGGGCGCTGCCCCCAAAGATAAAAATAGATGTAAAATTCCTTGTAAAATTTTGTAATTTCATAGTCAATTTGGACCATTCATTAGATGGAAATCTAACGGTATAAGTTATGTTTAATTTAATGTTTTTCCCTAGAAGGCAACCCCTCGTTATATATGAGGGAATTGTATGCGTCTATGCAGATGGGTACTTTGAGCGAGAAAGGGGGAGGAGATTGTGTGAGAGAGGGAATTACAGTGGATCTTCAATAGGTTGTATCTATTCAGTTTGCTAGATAATATAAAAGGAAGGACTAGTTGTTTCTCAGTGGACGTAGCCCAAATTGGCTAAACCACGTATATATATGTCTCTCTTGTTTTATGCATTTTTTGTGTTTATATTTATGCAATATATTTTATGCATTCCATTGCTCTGTAATATATAATTTTCTAACATCATATACTATTTCCATTACCTCAAAATTAGCTATAGCGCGCACCCCTTCAATGTCTACAATTACTCCATGTAGGTGTCCCATAGGAATAATCTTTTGTTGGTTCGCCATTTGCAGCTGAATTGGGGACCACTGTAGCATAAAATTTCCCATTCCTTCCTAGGTTTTTTTAGGAAAAACATTCACATCAGATCCCAAATTTAAGATCACGTAGTCCATTTCAAACTCTCCAATCTATGTAGTCAATCTCATCTCCCGACCACTCATTTTCTTACTTTTGTCTACTTTATGCACTACGCATTATTCCGGTAGTGGATTACCCTTACCAGTGCAGTTATCTATTAACTCTTGCATCCCCTCCACCGCTTTCTGGTCCCTTAAGAGCTTCATGTAGGTTTGCAAGAAGAATTTCAATACTGAGGGATCTGTCTCCTGTGTAGCAATGACCTCTTCAAGCTTCTCTATTCATGCATTCTGATTCTTTGATGTGGAAGCCCTTGAATCCATAAAGTTCTTCTTCACCTCCATAAATGTTTATTTTTCCTTATGCAAATCAAATTCAGTATCTTTGTCAGTAGCCCTGTGCACCCACGGATTCTCTTATGGTTGTTTCCCTGCGACATTATCTTCCCCAGTGGTGATACCGCTTCGCGTAACTATATTAATGATTAGGTCATCCTCGCATGGTTTTGACCTCATCATCTGGATGTTTTGAGTGGGTTGTTGGTTCTTCTTCTCTTGCATATTTCTGATGAGTATAAGACAATCTTCTATTACGTGGTCAAACTGTCGGCAATACTGACAAGAGGGGGCTGTCGAGTTTTGACAATCTTGCGCATAGTGGTCTGGTTCCCCACAATTGTAACAAACAACCTGTCCGCAACCTATTCTATCTACTCCCCCTCATCCTCTTCCTTGTCCCTGGAATCCTCCGCGTGCTACAGGTGCGCCATGATCCTGCTGTGGACGTGTCTCAACTTGTACTCTATATGTAAGATTTATGTCAATCATTAACTCATAGCATCAGAAATTGCTCTCATCATGGCCTATAGGCTTATATAAATTGCAGAATAGTTGTTGGGGAGTCTATACGAACTTCTGCAACAAATGACAATTGTCAATTGAGTGTTTCCCTATTATTTGGCATTACACCGTTACTTGATCTAGTGGAAGTTTCTGGTTTCAGGGGGTTAGGACCTCCCCCAATTAGATAGTCTGATATACTGGGCAATGATCCTTGTCATGACCATTTCCTTTGCACCTTAAGCACCACACTTCAGGAAAGGTCTCATTTTTTACCTCTTTTCCCTTTTTGAGATCCTGCAACTCCATATGCAGGCTAGCCAACTGCGTCTGAATCTGCTGCACTCCTAGATTTGTATCCTGAATAGGAAAAGCCTCCAACTTCATAGAAATTTCCAACACTTCAGCCTAGAATCCAAGCTTTTGCTTTGACAATGAGAATCTTAAATGAGGCAACAACATAGAAATATACCAATCCTTATGTTGCTTTTCCGTAATTTGTAGATTAGCCTATTATAGCAAACATTTTAGCCTTTTATCAATATCCCATGCAGATTCATTCACCTTTTGCTTAATTTCTTTGACCTCAGTCACATACTGGGCTTGAGACTTTGGCTTTTTGAATTCATTATTCAACGCATCTTTTGTGTCTTTCAATGACGCAGTTGGATGAGTCGTATTGTACTTAATATACCAACTCAATGCCCTATCTTGCAATGTTGTGACCAGCTGCGCTTTCTTCATATCATCATTTGTTATCTGTTGTGACTTCCACACAACATCTGCTACAAACCAGAATTGATCAGGGTCTTCTGTCCCCAGACCCCTGAATATAGGCATCTTCATAGTGTTCGCCATACTAAATAGTGGAGGTGGAGGTGGAGGTGGAGGCATAGGTGTGTGAGGTGGAGGTGATGGTGGAGGTGGAGTGGATGGATGTGGTATTCCCGCAGTGCCCTGATCTATCGACTACGGCGCACCTCTGGGCATCTTTGGACTATTACTTTCTTCTTCGCTATCAGATGCTCCCAATAGAGGACTGTACTCAACAATTGTATCTAGATCTTTTCTAAATTGTTTCCCACTTTGCGTAGCTCCCGTCAAGCCTCTTCTAAACATTAATTTAGTGGCATAACCTGTTTCTCGCACAATAGCATTTTAATCCAGGTTTTCAAAGACTTTAGATACTTACCTCTTGGTCCTTTGAAAAATTAGCATTCAACTTTGTTATAACTGACATATTTATCAATCGTGAATTCAATGATAAATCCGCCCAAAATACTATCAATCCAGTAATCAACAACCTTCACAACCTTGTATTCTGATCCTTCCAGGTGCTTCACTAACTCTGGAGTCCACACAATAGGGTTATCCAACTTCCAGGTAGGTTGACCATTTACCAATTTAGCCAACCATTCATATAATTCACATGGAAAAGAGAAAAATAAAACTTTTTTTTCCTCTGTATACAAATATCTCTGCAACCACTCTTCTTTTGACAAATGCAAAATTTTGTTTTCTTGAGCTGCAAACTCATGCAACTTCCGATCTATCCACTTCTCAATCTCCTTCTTTGTTGGTTTCTATGAACCCCACATCACATGTCCCTTAGATAGATCCCGATCCCAGCAACAAAACCATTTGTTGGCTTAAGGGGGCTTGGACCCAGATTCAGAGTTAGTTGTGCTAACCAACAAAACCCTACACTACTATCCCTTTCGACAACAACCTGCATAGCGTAGGTTGGAGTCTCACCTGAGGTAGTATTGGGGGATGCTAGAACCAGGTTTTTGCATCCAAAGGGCTATGTGATGTGTTTTCTATAGATTTAGGGATTTATCTTGACCTTCGCAAACCCTAACCCTTGAAACCACAAACTTTCAGTAATTAACAGATTTTTGTCCTTCGCTGATTGCTCTAAACATGCATATCATCATATAAATAAGTAGATCTATGTCTTCGTGAATCTATTAAGTGTTTTTCCTGATTAAATACATTCAACAGTTCATAAATACATCAACTTTAGAAATAACAGTAATACACAATTACACATATATCACTTCAAAATATGTCTTTATTATGCTTCAGATTCTCGATTACAACTCTTTTCAACCATGCGCACGCAGTTACATGGGCTCGTGCACTCAACTGCAGACTTACCAAGGTCTACGCGCACACAAATGTAGAAGCATTCCCCTTCGCCCAAGTACATAATATAAAAATTCAGACTTAACTGATGTACTTATGTACTTAGCTATCTTATGACTCTTCTATGACTTCCTTTTATACTCTTCTTCATTACAATACCATGGTTTGTGAACCACAGGTCGAGTCTCAAAACAACTTGACCTTAACAAAATTAAGGGGCTCTGACCTTCCTAAAGCCCCTTTGACTCTTATTGACCTACATTATTCACGCTCCTCTCCTCAAAATGCGGAGACTTGAAAATATCTTTACAAATTTAAAAAAACTTTAACAAAATCTGACCCAAGGGACCCCATCCCAACATTGATGCAGGAGGGACAAGTGGTATTCTATGAGTCCAGGAAACTGAATGAGCACGAGCAAAACTATGTGACTCATGATCTTGAGTTGGAATGAAGATGTGGAGACATTATCTTCTTAGGAGGAGGTTTATATTGTTGAGTGATCACAGTGGGTTGAGATATCTATTTAACCAACCGAATATTAATGTCAAGTAGGCTAGGTGATTGGACACAATTAGTGAGTTTGACTTTGCAATTGGATACATCAAGGGTAAGGAGAACAAGGTTGTGGATGCTCTTAGTAGGAGAGTGCAGATGAACCATGTTTCAGTAGTGAGCTCATATGGGACATAATTACAGGATCAAATCTTACAAGTAAGACAACAGGATGACATGTACAAGGAGTTTTGGCACAAGTAAAAACAACAGGGTACAGGAGATAAGGATGTGGACTATCATCTCACGGAAGATGGCTTCGTGAGATTCAGGGACATGATCTATGTGTTAGATGAAAATGGGCTCAAGAAGCTTATCTTGAGGGATTTTCATGTCAAACCATATTCAGGTCACCCAAGATATCAAAAGACGTTGACAACAGTAAATAAGTTCTACTATTGGTTGAATCTGAAGAAGGAAGTGGCATAGTTCGCAGCTAGATGTTTGGACCATCATCAGCTAAAAGTAGAGTGTAAACATCCAGGTGGATTACTTTAACCTATTCTGATTCAAGAATGGAAATGGGAGGTCATTTCCATGGATTTCATTACAGGTCTTATGAGGACATTGAGGAAGTATGATTATATCATGGTTGTGGTCGATATGTTGAGCAAGGTAGCACACTTCATTCCGGTGAAGACTACTTATTCAACTAGTGAGGTGCCTTAGGTCTTCATCAGGGATATCGTAATATTGCATGGTTTTCTGAAGATGTTTGTGTCGGATAGGGATGCTAATTTCACTTCCAATTTTTGGAAGGAGTTGCTTGCAAGTTTGGGGACAGAGTTGGCCTTAGTATATCTTATCATCCGCAGACAAATGGACGGATAGATAGGGTCAACAGGATTTTGGAGGATATGTTGAGGTTGTATGCGATGCATTGGTAGATGATATGGGAGGAGTACCTTCCATTGGTGGAGTTTTCTTATAACAATGGCTATCAAGAGTCACTAAGGATGAGTTTGTTTGAGGCACTATGTGGGCAGAGTTTAAATACTCCCATCAACTGGAGTGATCAAGTGAATAGGGTAATGATAGGACCAGACAAGTTGGTAGACACGGAACAAGAAATGCAAGTTATAAAGAAGAATCTAAAGGTATCACAAGAAGGTAGAAGAGTTATTCATACCAACACAAATAATTTAAGTAATTTCAGGTTGGGGAGTATGTGTATTTGCACTTCAAGGCCAAGAAAAGTTCCTTGAGGATTGGATCATGTGCCAAGTTAGAACCATGATATTATGGGCCTTTCGAGATTATTGAGAGGATTGGACCAGTGGCCTATAGACTTGCATTGCCTCCGACATCGAAATTCCATGATGTTTTCCATGTCTCATTACTTAAAAGATATGTAAAGGATGTTGATCATGTTATTGATTGGTTTGTATTGCAGGTATAACTAGAAGTAGAATTCCAGCATGAACCTCAGTGCATATTGTAGCGTCAACAAATCATGCTCCGAAATAGAGCAATCAAGAAAGTTAAAGTGCAGTGGAAGCATTTTGGGCCCAATGAAGCTACATGGGAGATGGTTGATCATATGCAGACTATGTATCCTTCATTGTTTGCTGGTTGAGGCAAATCAATTTTGGTATATGTACATATTCATGTATGCTTGTTATTGTAAATACCACAATGAATTGTGTTATAAAGCTCCAATAAGTAGTATGGTTGCCATGTTGTCATGTTTTTCATGATCGTTTTCTTTTGAGTAGGTTTTTCATTGTAAATACTACAACAAGCTAGGTTATAGAGCTCCATGGGTTGTATGTTATGCTTTTCAATGATTTTGCTAGTTGAAGGTGTCATAGAAAACTGAGGATGTTGTTCCCCTAAGGGGGAGGGGTCTATAACAACCTTAGCTTAAAATTTCATGTAATAAAGTTAATAATGGAAAAATAAAACCAAGGTCAAGGGACACTTATTCCAAGATAAATGTTGGGGAAAATATCCTACTGGGAATCACATGTTGTGTTTATGGCTAAGGGGAAATTGGAATAGGATTTGAAAATGCAAAGTAGCATTAATTCGTATTTTATTTATGAAAATAATGGAAATTAGGAGAAAAGTGAGGTAAAAGGTCACAGGTTGCATGTGAGGAGGATATTGAAGGAAAATAGAGGAAAAATGAAGAAACTAGAGGCATCAATGATAAAAAGACATCAGAGCATCAGTTTGTATCCTTTTGTCTATTGATTTTCATAATTAGTCTGAAAGAGTAGAAGAGCAACAAGAGGAGAAGGAAAGTAAGCAAGCCAAGGAATGACAAGGAAGGATAAGGAAAGAAGAGGAAAGAAAGGATGAAGAAATGAAAAGTTGGATCAGGAAAATTTAGCAGGAATACTTACAAGTAACAGGTCACGTGTATGATTTCCTAGCTAGTTTTGGCATGCATGGTATGTGAATGTGTGCATTTTTTTCATTGTCGTTGGTGGTGTGAATTTTGTTGGGTTTTGACAGTGGTTTTAGCCTTTCCTTTCCATTTCCAGATATCCATAGTGTGATGGGATTCATTCTTGGTTGAGCTTTGGATTGTCGAAAGGTTTTGGATCCAAGTGAGGTGGTATCAGGAAAATCCCAAGGGTTGGGGATGGATATGATTTTCTCTGGGAAGACCTTAATAGGTGGGTGGAGACAATAAAATTCCACAAAGGATGGTGAAGGAATTATGAGGTATCCAATCTCGGTTTGGTTTTGTGATCCCAAGACAAGTTTAGGTGAGATCATCATGGTATGGTGAGGGTGGAGGTGGTTAAACCTTTGTATTCCCTTAGTTGTTTATGGATTGTTTTACCCCATGAGATCCCACATTCATGCTTGGAAAATGGAACGGGGGTGATTGGCTTAAAGAAAGATTTGGTTCAACCCAATCTATAACTAGGTGGTACATGGAAGTCTTTAAATTGGTTTGATTTTTCATATTGTTAATAAAAGCTAAGTTCCTCTTGCTTTTAATGAGTAAATGTACTTTTTATTATGTGTATTTAATGGTTGTTCCATCATTGTTATTTATATGGTTACACGTTGATTATAAGCATGGTTAATTGACAGATCTAAGTATGGATCTTAACGCATTTCTATTAATGAATGTTTCCTTAATGAATGCATAACCTAATCGATGTTATGAAAACCATTGTGAGAAGGAATTATTCCTTACTGTTTATCCTCAGATAATTTTTTAGATAGTTATGTTCAGATTTTCATTCATGACCTATAGATTGCATGTTTACCATATGTTTGACAGAATGTCGATCCCATTTGGGAGGGTTTAGGTCAAGTCTTGGTTCCATTTTTCTTTATAAGCTTTGTTTATATGTCATTTATCATTTCTAGAAGTTTCACTGAGTTCTGGGCAGAGGCCTGAGTCCTGGCCTTGAAAAAGTGGCTCAGAATTCGAGGTCACTGGCATAGAACTAACTAGAAAAGTCAACATTCGCATGGAGGTAGGCTTATCAGTGCTATTGGAGGGCTACAATCGCTTGCATTCCTTGGAAACAGAGCGGTTTAGGCTCTAGGTCAATGAAAAAGAGAGTTATCTCAAGGGCTGGACACCTGTAGGCGTTGGGTTGCTCCTGGAGGCCCTATATCATCTGATGAAATTCAGTAAGGTCTTAAATTGTTAAATCCATTTTCTTAAGGTCATATAGTAGGTTGAGTCTTATCATAGTGATCCTCAGCTCATGTTTACCCCAGGAAAGCCAATGAAGGTGGGTAAATGTGGGAGGAGGTGGTTACAATTTCATATGGCTAGTGTTGGAAGATGGACAATTGAATCTGGAAAAGATACATACTAGCCAAGATCCTACAGACACGTTAACAGAAGTTGTAACCAAGGAGAAGCTAGGATCCTACAAATTTTCAATTGGTCTTCATGTATGATGATGAATATTATAAGCAACCAAGTCCAAAGTGGAAGAATTTTCCAACAAGTGAAGCAACAATGGAGTTGTTATAATCAGGTTCCAAGTGGGAGATTGTTGGGTGTGGAGCCTGATTATCTTCCCGATTATTCATATTTTTTTGTTTTAGTCGTGTTGGATCTTTGTTCTTAATGGGGTGGCAACTCCGCCCATTTAATAGTCGTCATAGGTGTCAAAGGGGGGCAACGGTTACTTTATGAGCCGTCAGTGCCCCTAAAGCTAAAAATAAATGAAAATTTTCCTTGTAAAATATTGTAATTTCGTACTCAATTTGGTATGTTCATTAGGCAGATGATTTGACGATATAAGTTATGTTAATTTAGGGTTGTTTTTCCTAGAAGCCACCCCCTCAGTTTATATGAAGGAATTGTATTGTGGTTGTGGACTATTATTCTGAGAGAGAGAGAGAGAGAGGAGACTATGTGAGAGTGAAGAGAAAATTATAGTGGATCTTTTGTAGGTTTTATCTCTTCATTTTGTTGGATAATATAAAAGGATGGACTGGCTGTTTCTATGTGGGCATAGCCCAAATTGGGTGAACCATGTAACTTTGTCTCTCTTGTTTTATGTGTTTCTCTATTTGTGTTTTCGCAATATTTTCTGTATTTCATTACTCTGTAAATTAATTTCTAACATCTTTCCCATCCACATATTCTATGTGCTTATGTGGATGTTTTACACTTTTGATTTTTTTGTTCCATGTGTGCATATCACTATTTAAGTGTCATGTAAGTTTTAATGGAATGCACTCACAGGTTCTTAATAATCAGAAAAATAAACAATAGAAAACATAATTTACAATACAATATATAGGATTTCGCAACATTTGATAACCCTAATCCCTTGACCTAGATTATATTACAACCTTAATTACTTAACCATAATTAGAAAACCATGGGATGAAACACAATGCACCAAAAAGTCACCAAAATTGAAAATTGTGTGTCGAAAGCCACCAAAAACAGACACAACCTACCCCCCCCTTTTTCTGGGGGCTCTACCCCTCATGTGGTCCCCCTTAAACAAGGGGTTTTTAAAGGATATAACATATAACCTGTTAGAGTCGGTCTGGTCAGTCCTCCGTCAGAGATCAAAACTCTTTATGCATTTCATTTTTAGGAGTCCCACTCCATTCACTCAGCTACATTCCACTAGGGGCATGCCATAATTTGACAGAAAAGGTCATTGCTAGTCATTTCCCCCCATGTCTAGCTCCTACTGGCTTAGGTCTTTTGTCAATGATCACCAAAGTCCATGAAAGTCAAGGTCTGGGCCTTTAATGGACAAAAGTCATTTTCGATCATTAGGTCTAGGGATTAATCAATTTGGTCTTTAAATATGTCTAGTAAAGCCATGCAGGCCAGAGTGAGGCCCTTACAAAGTAACAATTCAGAGAGTTTCATCGTCATATTGATAAACTTCAATTGTTATTCAAAACTCTGTTTTGAAGAAAATTCAAACAGTGCCATTGGTGATAAAATTTTCAAAAAAGTCGTCAGTTGATTTCTTCAGATGCAGGCATGGTTTCCGTGGCCAAATGTCCTGTCATGCAATCCCTGCAAAGAGTGCCGAAAATTTCATCACTTGAGCCAAATTCAGAGGAAAATTGAAAATCAGGGTTGTTTTAAAGTCAGTGAAAAAGTGTCAAACATAACATTAGAAAGTGGGTTTTTTGAAAAACCAAAATTTAAATCATGGCCTCCAAGTCTATATATACAAATTCCCACCAAAATCAAAGTCATTGTGCAATCAAAGGCAGAGGGAAAACATTGCAAAGTCATGGAGAGTGCAATCGTGTGGTTTAGAGCAAGTTTGGAGGTAATTACAGGCGTGTGGCGCATATAGGCAGGGGCGCGGCGCACACAGAGCCCGCCTGCAGTGCAAATTCCTAACTGGCGCGGTGCACACCCAGAGCGCGGCGCACTGGGTTTTCCGCGTGGCGCACACAAACAAAGCACCGGAAACGTGCCCAAACTCCCTCAAATTTTTTGTGAAGCACATCAATTGCAAGCTAGGCTCAAAACATCACTTGTTCATCACATTTTATGAGTGATATGGTGGTTTTATGCCTGTGATTGAATGCAACAAATCTCATGAATTCAACCACAAGAAGACACCAAAAAACCATTGATGCTAGGGTTGTATAAGTGTATGTTGATGCCAAGGCTCTATTTTTCCTACCCTACCACTTTTCCTTATTCCCCTATGATATTTTTCCTATTATCACTACCCTAACACTACCAAACTCATATTCCCTTTCCCCTCCTCCTATTGGTCAATAAAAACCCCAAACCCTAACCTATCAAAATACCCAAAACCCCTACATATCCCTAAACAAAATTCTCCCTATAACCCCTATTCCCATTACATTACTCCCCTCCTAATACTCCCTTTGTTTCATTGTTCCCCTTGGTGGCAGATATCAAAAAACAACACCTAGCTTCACACCATCATCAAAGGGCAGCCTTAATACAGTATATAAACAGCAGTCATGGCATCTGAGGGTTCATCAGAGTATGAGGTGGAAAGTCACATTGATACAGCTTCAGGAGAACAGGCCCCCAGGAGACATCACAGGAGTGGAAAACATGTTAGGGATGAGCCAAACACCCTCACTGAATTGCAAGCATGCCCTCTTGTTATGTCATGTTTCCAGCACCTAGCATGTTTTGAATTTTGTCAAAGGGTGGCAAATGTTAGAGTTCATCATGAGTTGGCCCGTCTTTTTGTGCTTCATCTACATGGAGGTCAGTCTAGCTTGGCCAGGGTCACCTTCACATCGACACCCGAAACAATCGCAGTGGCAACAGGCATACCAAATGTTGGAGAACAGTGGCATAAGAAGAAGAAGGTGGATAGGCAATACTATGAGCCTTACATTAAGGCCAGTTGTTTGAGGCACCTCAGAAGAGTCTTCCCATTCGGATATTTGAAAGATGAGTATGCTCCACTCATGAGGTTGATCATGAAGTACTTCAGCTGTGAGGGGAGGTTCTCTCGTCTATATGCCTATCACATCAGGTTGCTCATGCCCTTTACCAGGGTACGGATGATGAACCTCCCATTTTTCATTTGCAGGAAAATAGAGAGGATGAACACCTTCATGCAGCACAAGACCCCTCAGCAGCAACTTAACAGTGTTTATCACTTTGCTCTTATTAGGATTTTGGTGGATCATCAGCTAGGATTGCAGGGCATTGCTTGGGAGGAATTCATCTCCCGTGACTTCTTCAACACTTCACAGGTATTATCAGAGGTTAAGCAAGAGGGTGAACCTTCTCGTCGGTATGAGCACCATGAGACTGCTAGTGTGCCGATTTTCATCACATATTAGAGGGGTGCTAGACATTTGTTTGCAGCAGCAAAGCGAGTGTTATCTCCACCTGGGGTGGAAGGGGCCTCGCTTCTGACATCAGCACTACAGGTACAGGACAGAGGTAAGGAGCCAATGCATGATGAGGGGCCTTCAGGTGAGCCATCAGGTGAACGAGAGACAGAATTCGTTCTCCTTCATGATGACGAGACAAATACAGAACCGAAAAATGCAGAGCTTAAAGAGATCATCCAGGAGCAGCAATCAGAGATTGATGCCTTATCCCTTGACATGGAGAAGGGTAAGTGGAACATGAAATACCTGGAGCAGAGGAACAAATAGCTGGAGGATCAGCAGGCGATTATGGAGCTCCAAAACATTTGTGAGCATCGCCATGCTGCACAAAGGAGAAGAGTTGAGCTCACATCATTGGAGCAAGAGATCAATGAGGATCGGGAGGCCAATCTCGAGAGAGTTAACATGCACTTGGAGAGGCTGCTGGACAAGGCTGACAAAGACCATGCCTTACTAAGACACATTGCCTTCCATTATAGGGCACGAAATATGAGTGCAAAGGCCCAGATAAAGAGCTTGAAGGCAAAATTGAGCAAAGCAACAAAAGAGGAAAAAGAGGCAAAAGAGCAAGATCGGCTTCGAATCTTGGCGAAAGCTTCCTTGGCACAGCATAGCACTTCATAGAGGACCTCTAGCCCAAATTTCAAGAAATTTGGGGAAATTTTGGTCGCATGACAAATTTTTAGGCAAAACACAGGTTTTTTCTCCCTGTGGCGTGACGCTAAAAATTGGGAGCTCCAAATGATGAATGGTTTGCATTTTTAGATTTAGCATGAAAAATCACGACTACTGGTTCTTGGACAAGAAATTTGGGCAAGATCTGAGTCTCCAGGAGGTCAAAAACACCCAAAAAATGACCTCTCTGCCCCTATTTTGACACACAGGAAGCAGTCTTGGGAGAATGAAGATTTGGAGGGGCAAATGAGCACCAAATTCAGAAATTCCACTTTGGTTAGAAAGTAGACAGGACAGGATTTCCAACAAGCACACTTGGGCACATTTTGGACTCTTGAAAGTTCCTAAAAACAGGCTCCAAAGTGGCGTGGCGCATACAGGAAAAAAACCCAATTTTACCTCCGTTTTGTGAAATTTCGATTCGCGACTTTCTCCAAGTGGGCCCGCTCATCTACATTTCAGTTTTTTGGCACCTAAGATGGAATTTAAATTATTTTCACTCCAGATTGGCTTCTATCCAAGTGGAAAACGAAGGCAAACAGTCACCCAAGCCATTTGTCATGTTTGTAACGCTACACCTGTAGCTAATGGTTGGCTTTCCACCTCCATTTTGTAATGATTCGAGTAACTCCCCAACCCTTGGGCGTTCTATCTCTTCATGGCACATTCTATATATTGTATTCAAACTATTTGCAAAGGGTTGGTTGGCTTGTAATTTCTGGGAGACTGTGGGAGAGAAACTTAGTTTTTCATTGTATATTTTGACAGAGGATTAATGAAAGGCAGCGGCTCTGTTTCATGAGATTCATGTGGTTGTGAGTGTAGCAAATGTGTCTCTTATGTTTCATATGTATTTCATAATGTTTCACAGTTCATTCTGTATTCATTTCCAGTGAAATTTTCTAAGTTAGATAAGGCAGAATTCATTTTTATTGCTCAGCCTGTGGGAAAATTTCATGTTCAGTGTTCTTCTTCTGTTGAAAAGGATTCATGTACTTATGCCCTTTTCACCCTCCTAAGAAATTCCTCCATTCCGCGTTATTTCAAACTAAATTGCTAGACTTTCCGCCTATCTTGCCTCATGAAATAATATATGCCTTTGTATTGAATTCTCTGCTCATTGCTGTCCGTTGGTCCCATACCATCCCAAAAACTTAGTCATTCATGAAAAATTGCTTCTTGTATCCATATTTACTTACTAGCCTAAGATCAATATTTTACCGTAAGTCATCTCAAACCATTTATTTTATCTATTCACTGAGCGTGACTTGGAGAGAGCCCTCTCCTGTTCTGGTAGGGCTAGCTACTAGACTGAGCGTGGTTTGTGGTTACCCTGAATTTTGCCTTCCTTCAGCCTAGGGCAGATTTAGGTGCTAACATAGTGGCGACTCCGCTGGGCAAGAAAATGGTTTTCTTGAAGATTGTTTTGCCCTAGTACATATCTCCAATTCAGAGCTGATTATTGATGGTGAACAACGATCAGACATAAGAAGACGGCTGAAATCATTCACCTGGCGACTCCTTTCACTGAAGAATCTAGCAACCGGTGCTTCATGGCGACTCCACTGCAGAGGGATCAGTAGCTCTGAGATTTTTTTTTTTTAAATGGAGCGGATTGCAAGAAGATACACTCCCATGAGCTGAGATCACATTCCAGGCTTTCCAAATAAGATTCCGAAAGTAGATTGGTCAAGGAATTTGCCTATGTTTAAAGATGATGGTAAGAAGGACACTGCTTTACATCTAGTTCAATTTCACATGCATATTCGCAAGTTGAAGGTTAATTTTCCTGAAGATTGCTTGATGAAGATATTCATGGCCACTCTGGAAGGTGAAGCCCAATCTTGGTATGAAAATTTTCCCGCTTCTTGTATTTACTGTCTAAAGGATTTTCATGCCTTGTTCATTGAAAGATATCAAGAATCTTATCCATCATTAAATCTAGTTCATGATTGTTGCAAACATGCTTCTACTTTTATTGAAAGCCTTGAAAAATACTATGAGGATGATAATTTTATGGATGATGAGATCATGGAAGCCTTGTACGAGAATCCATTTCAGCAACATGAAGAGAAACTAGAGGAGTCCCATCAAGATTCTCAAGAAACGTTGCAGCAGAATCAAGATCTTTGTATGGTGGAAAATGAAGGAATTTTGCATCTTGACAGTCAACATGAATTACATGAAATAGATCAGCAGGTTGAAGAGTTCCATATGGCTGAAAGTGATGAAAGAAAAAGTGTATGTTTAGATCTGTCCATAGAAGAAGACAACATGCAAGGAAGTCCAGTTGTAATTCTAGAATGGGATAATGTTAAAACAGCCATTTCAGATGTAGATTCAAATTGTGATGACCAAGAAAACCTTGTACTTAGTCCCATGAAAGAGAACTCTGCTGCTGAAATCATTTGGGATGAAGAAGACAGAGTTTTGGATCCAAATGTTCTTATGTCATCAGAACAAAGCCTTCATAAAGAGGTAGTCCAGTCAGCTCATGAACAGCAAGATGAGAATTTTGTTCAAGTAAGTGAAAAAGATCCGGGTGAATTTATGGTAGATGATATAAATGATTGTGTTTGGTTTCAAGAATCATTTGAAGTTTCTTTTCTCATGATTGATGGATGAAAATACAATATGCCTGTCATATCATATGAAGATGATCTACAATGTATTCAGACTTCAGTAGACCAGACCATTCAGGATTCCATTTCAGATTCTTCTTCCTATGTTTCATGTTCTGAAATGTTCTTTGAAGAGGAAATCTGCTCATCTACTTGTTCAGAATTGTTTGAAGACCAGGAACCTACTCTTATTTATGAAAAGAGATCAGCATCACAAGAAAACGACACCTTGTTTCTTCAGCAGGAGGAAAGACCTTATGTTCTTCATGATCCAATGGCAGATTTCTTCCAGACAGCAGTGAAGGTCATTATTGCACTATTCAGGGGTGAAGGAGATCATGGTCAATTATGTTTTTGGAGGCCTAGTTACCAGTATCTGTTGTTGACCAGAAGATCTGATCAGGAGAATCAATCAAGGAGCATCTACTTGATTAGTTACATTGGAAGACACACTACACATGATTGTACATATTGCATTAGTACGCAGGTGGTTGTCATCATGATTTGAAACCCTCGAATCTTGATGGACTGCTGCCATTGAATAAGTTTTGTCAGTTCTTGTTTTAGTTAAGTCAGTCATGAGTCATTTTCTTTTGCATTGAGTCAATTTTTTTTGGTCATTTTAGTTTCATAAATGAGTCAGAGTCCTGTGTTTTTTGTCAAAGTGATGACTCCATAGCCCAATGGATGAACGCACTGTCTAGCTCTTCCAGAGATCTGTTGTTCTTAGCACCTCCAAGGAGCTACCATCCCCCATTGGAGCCAATGTTAGAGTCAGTATGGTCAGTCCTCCGTCAGAGATCAAAACTCTTTATGCATTTCATTTTTAGGAGTCCCGCTCCATTCACTTAGCTACATTCCACTAGGGGCATGCCATAATCTAACAGAAAAGGTCATTGCTAGTCATTTCCCCCCATATCTGGCTCCTGCTGGCTTAGGTCTTTTGTCAATGATCACCAAAGTCCATGACAGTCAAGTTCTAGTCCTTTAATGGACAAAAGTCATTTTCGATCATTAGGTCTAGGTATTAATCAATTTGGTCTTTAAATATGTCCAGTAAAGCCATGCAGGCCAGAGTGAGGCCCTTACAAAGTAATGATTCAGAGAGTTTCATTGTCATATTGATAAACTTCGATTGTTCTTCAAAACTCTGTTTTGAAGAAAAGTCAAACAGTGCCATTGGTGATAAAATTTTCAAAAAAGTTGTCAGTTGATTTCTTCAGATGCAGGCATGGTTTCCGTGGCCAAATGTCCTTTCGTGCAATCCCTGCAAAGAGTGCCGAAAATTTCATCACTTGAGCCAAATTCATAGGAAAAGTGAAAATCAGGGTTGTTTTAAAGTCAGTGAAAAAGTGTCAAACATAACATTAGAAAGTGGGTTTTTTGAAAAACCAAAATTTAAATCATGACCTCCAAGTCTATATATACAAATTCACACCAAAATCAAAGTCATTGTGCAATCAAAGGCAGAAGGAAAACATTGCAAAGTCATGGAGAGTGCAATCACGTGGTTTGGAACAAGTTTTGATGCCATTACAGGTGCGCGGCGCATATAGGCAGAGGCGCAGTGCACACACAGGGTGCGGCGCACACAAAGCCCGCCCGCAGTGCAAATTCCTTACTGGCATGGCGCACTGGGTTTTGCGTGCGGCGCACACAGACAAAGCACCAGAAACGTGCCAAAACTTCCTCAAATTTTTTGTGAAGCACATCAATTTCAAGGTAGGCTCGAAACATCACTTGTTCATCAAATTTTATGAGTGATATGGTGGTTTTATGCCTGTGATTGAATGCAACAAATTTCATGAATTCAAACACAAGAAGACACCAAAAAACCATTGATGCTAGGGTTGTATAAGTGTATGTTGATGCCAAGGCTCTATTTTTCCTGCCCTACCACTTTTCCTTATTCCCCTATGCCATTTTTGCTATTATCACTACCCTAACACTACCAAACTCATATTCCCTTTCCCCTCCTCCTATTGGTCAATAAAAACTCCAAACCCTACCTTATTAAAACCCCAAACCCTAACCTATAAAAATACCAAAAACCCCTACATATCCCTAAACAAAATTCTCCCTATAACCCCTATTCCCATTACATTACTCCCCTCCTATACTCCCTTTGTTTCATTGTTCCCCTTGGTGGAAGATATCAAAAAACAACACCTAGCTTCACACCATCATAAAAGGGCAGCCTTAATACAGTATATAAACAGCAGTCATGGCATCTGAGGGTTCATCAGAGTATGATGTGGAAACTCACAGTGATACAGCTTCAGGAGAACAGGCCCCCAGGAGACATCACAGGAGTGGAAAACATGTTAGGGATGAGCCAAACACCCTCACTGAATTGCAGGCATGCCCTCTTATTATGTCATGCTTCCAGCACCTAGCATGTTTTGATTTTTTTCAAAGGGTGGCAAATGTTAGAGTTCATCATGAGTTGGCCCGTCTTTTTGTGCTTCATCTACATGGAGGTCAGTCTATCTTGGCTAGGGTCACCTTCACATCGACACCCGAAACTATCTCAGTGGCAATAGGCATACCAAATGTTGGAGAACAGTGGCATAAGAAGAAGAAGGTGGATAGGC
This sequence comes from Pinus tabuliformis, assembly GCA_031772625.1. NCBI lineage: Eukaryota > Viridiplantae > Streptophyta > Pinopsida > Pinales > Pinaceae > Pinus > Pinus tabuliformis. The sequence goes on along the minus strand of CM062813.1, from coordinate 1,154,456,851 downwards.
AATACTATGAGACTTACATTAAGGCCATTTGTTTGAGGCACCTCACAAGAGTCTTCCCATTCAGATATTTTAAATATGAGTATGCTCCACTCATGAGGTTGATCATGAAGTACTTCAGCTCTGAGGGGAGGTTCTCTCGTCTATATGCCTATCACATCAGGTTGCTCATGCACTTTACCAGGGTGCAGATGATGAACCTCCCATTTTTCATTTTCAGGAACATAAAGAGGATGAACACCTTCATGCAGCACAAGACCCCTCAGCAGCAACTTAACAGTGTTTATCACTTTGCTCTTATTAGGATTTTGGTGGATCATCAGTTAGGATTGCAGGGCATTGCTTGGGAGGACTTCATCTCGCGTGACTTCTTTAGCACTTCACAGGTATTATCAGAGGTTAAGCAAGAGGGTGAACCTTCTCATCGGTATGAGCGCCATGAGACTGCTAGTGTGTCGGTTTTCATCACATATCAGAGGGGTGCTAGACATTTGTTTGCAGCAGCAAAGCGAGTGTTATCTCCACCCGGGGTGGAAGGGGCCTCGCTTCCGACATCAGCACTACAGGTATAGGATAGAGGTACGGAGACAATTCATGATGAGGGGCCTTCAAGTGAGCCATCAAGTGAACGAGAGACAGAATTTGTTCTCCTTCATGATGATGAGACAGATACAGAACCGACCAAATGCAGAACTTAGAGAGATCATCCAGGAGCAGCAATCAAAGATTGAGGCCTTATCCCTTGACTTGGAGAGGGATAAGTGGAACATGAAATACCTGGAGCAGAGGAACAAATAGATGGAGGATCAACAGGTGATTATTGAGCTACAAAATATTCGTGAGCATTGCCAAGCTGCACAAAGGAGAAGAGTTGAGCTCACATCATTGGAGCAAGAGATCAATGAGGATCGGGAGGCCAATCTCAAGAGAGTTAACATGCACTTGGAGAGGCTTCTAGAAAAGGCTGACAAAGACCATGCCTTAATGAGACACATGGCCTTCCATTACAGGGCACGAAATATGAGTGCAAAGGCCCGGATAGAGAGCTTGAAGGAAAAATTGAGCAAAGCAACAAAAGAGGAAAAAGAGCAAGATCGGCTTCGAATCTTGGTTGAAGCCTCCTTGGCATAGCACAGCACTTCATAGAGGACCTCCAGCCCAAATTTCAAGAAATTTGGGGAAATTTTGGTCACATGACAAATTTTTGGGCAAAACACAGGTTTTTTCTCCCAGTGGCGCGGCGCTAAAAATTGGGAGCTCCAAATGAAGAATGGTTTGCATTTTTGGATTCATCATGAAAAATCACGACTACTGGTGCTTGGACAAGAAATTTGGGCAAGATATGAGTCTCCAGGAGGTCAAAAACACCCAAAAAATGACCTCTCTGCCCCTATTTTGACACACAGGAAGCAGTCTTGGGAGAATGAAGATTTGGAGGGGCAAATGAGCACCAAATTCAGAAATTCCACTTGGGTTAGAAAGTAGACAGGATAGTATTTCCAAAAAGCACACTTGGGCACTTTTTGGACGCCTTCAAGTGCCTCAAAACAGGCTCCAAAGTGGCACGGCGCACACAGAAAATGGCGCGACACATACAAGAAAAAAGCCCAATTTTACCTCTGTTTCGCGAAGTTTCAATTCGCGACTTTCTCCAAGTAGGCCCGCTCATCTAAATTTCAGTTTTTTGGCACCTAAGGCAGCATTTAAAGTATTTTCACTCAATATTGGCTTCTATCCAAGTGGCAAAGGAAGGCAAACAATCACCCAAGCCATTTGTCATGTTTGTAACGCTGCACCTGTAGCTAATGGTTGGCTTTCCATGTCCATTTTGTAATGATTCGAGTAACTCCCCAACCCTTGGGCGTTCTATCTCTTCATGGCACATTCTATATATTGTATGCAAACTATTTGCAAAGGGTTGGTTGGCTTGTAATTTCTGGGAGACTGTGGGAGAGAAACTCAGTTTTTCATTGTATATTTTGACAGAGGATTAATGAAAGGCAACGGCTCTGTTTCATGAGATTCATGTGGTTGTGAGTGTAGCAAATGTGTCTCTTATGTTTCATATGTATTTCGTAATGTTTCACAGTTCATTTCATATTCATTTCCAGTGAAATTTTCTAATTTAGATAAGGTAGAATTCATTTTTATTGCTCTGCCTGTGGGAAAATTTCATGTTCAGTGTTCTTCTTCTGTTGAAAAGGATTCATGTACTTATGCCCTTTTCACCCTCCTAAGCAATTCCTCCATTCCGCGTTATTTCAAACTAAATTGCTAGACTTTCCGCCTATCTTTCCTCACGAAGTAATCTGTGCCTTTGTATTAAATTCTCTACTCATTGTTGTTCGTTGGTCCCATACCATCCCAGAAACTCATTCATTCATGAAAAATTGCTTCTTGTATCCATATTTACTTACTAGCCTAAGATCAATATTCATTGTAAGTCATCTCAAACCATTTAGTTTATCTATTCACTGAGCGTGACTTGGAGAGATCCCTCTCCTATTCTGGTAGGGCTAGCTACCAGACTGAGCGTGGTTTGTGGTTACCTTGAATTTTGCCTTCCTTCAGCCTAGGGCAGATTTAGGTGCTAACATAACCAACATATTTAGTTTAGATGAGTATATGTATTGTTATGGAATCTTGAGTCCATGCTTTACTGTGCACCTAGTGTGATTATTGGATAATATTAAGTTGAGTAGGATTTAGTGCATCTAAAATTCTAGCTTAAGGTGAAGTTATGGGTAGGCCTTAGGTGAAGAGGGGGATGTTTCCTAAGCCATTTTGGCTAAGGCAAGGTGGTGTTGCACAACGTAGGTAAAAATGAATTGAATGCACCAAGCATAGAATTTTATTTGAGAAAATTGTAGGTCCATGACCTTGGTATTAGAGCCAATTTGGGACCACAAACTTGACTTTTTGATAACTTGGGCAATGTATTGGACAAGTGAGGAATTCATGGTAGGAAAGTAGGCTTTGGGGATGAATTTCCAAGCACTGGGTTGAATAACCATGACCAATTCACATGTGGGAGACAATTGGTGTGGACTAGCTTAAAGAGTGTAGAATTATGCCTTGGTATAGAAGTGATCCAAGTCCAGGTGTGACAAAGGACCCTTCCAAGACCTTTTACTTTCGTTATGTGTTAAATTGCATTTTTAAAAGAACATTAATGAATACATCTGCATGTTGTAAAGAAGAGGAACATGTCAATCATCAATGCATGAAAACATAAGTCGTTGATAACAGAGTTCATCTAGGAGGGACTACGTTTTTGGGCCCGTGTGAAGATGGTGTAGGCCGCTGCATTAAGTGATGTCAATAGTGATGATGTACATAAGAGGTGATGTCTCTATCATACAAGGAAAATTCCCTCACACAAGAGTGGCTCCAATATATGTTCCACTATAGGAACTCTCAGTCAAAAGGACTCTTATAAGTATGACATAAAACCCATGCATGATGAGCATCCCACCAACATGGCATAAAAGGGATCTCAATGCAAACATACATGATGACAACATGAGTATCCCATCAACATACAACAAAGGGATCTCAAAACACAACATGAAGAATCATGACAACAAGTACATCACACATATGATTCTGTATCACATCAAGCAGGAATCATGAAAACGAGTAAGAAACAAGATCCCACATCAAGCATCAAACAGGGATCTGTGCAGCACAATGCATAACAAAAGAAGTACATGAACACACTGCATATACCTCACATCCAGGGGCCATCTAAAGAAAAGGATGTCAAACTGTTGAAGTTGTGCGTACCATCGATCTCACGCATCGAATCGCATGGAAATGACTGCTCGCTCATGAATGTTGACACTTGCACTCCACTTTGAAAAGTGGCTGAAAAATTAAATGAGAAAATGGAAAATTTGAACACACCATCAGATTTGTGGCATCGAATAGTGCAAAATCGACTATCAAATTTTTGAATTCTGAGAAAATGAAACTCTGGGGCTCAAGGAATCTTTTAGATTCCTCAAAGATTCCCTCCTCCGAGTCCCTAAAAATCGGTTGCTCAGATCGAAATTATGATTGCGCCATTAGGTTCGTGTCGCTAAGAGGTGTAATATTGACATAAAATTTGTCTAATTTGGACACTGCAAAAGTTTCACCCTCCTAGAAATTTTGATCCTTCATGGTTCCACTTACATTAAAAATTAATTAAAATAATGCCATCCCGATTTCCATGCCCGCTCCTGGTTCCTCCATGTCCGGGCACACTGTGAAAATGAGATTTATATATCAAAATTCGGGCAGACATTGTAATGAAGGCTGTTAGTGTATTGGTAGGATTTCCAAATTATGAGGAGGAGGTCGGGTGGTCAAACCCCAACCCCTTCATATTAACCCAAAACTCTATTTTAATAACCGCATATACAATTTTATTTTTTTTAGGGGGTCGGGTCCGCATTTGGTGGCCCGCCCCATATATCTATAACACATTAATGGTGTTGCATGTAAGTTTGGTTTAACACATTGTTGGTTGGGTCGTATCACATGGAGTACTGTTGGTCGAGGTTATGTGTGACATGTATGAGGTTGGTGAGGGTGCCTGGGAGGCGGGCCGCCCACACCAGCCAAGCGAGTTCAAGCCCCGCCACCCTCAGCTTATGGTTACGTTTTTGTTTGGTGTTGGTTGGGTGTGGGTCGGGTCCACCGAAGGTGGCCCATGCCCACCCCATATATATAAACTATATGCAGTTTTTGGGGTGCGGTTGGACCGGCGGGGTCATGGCCGTCGGTCCTTCTAATTATTAATTAATTTTTTTATATGGTTTTGGGGGTGGCGGGGGTACTCATATATATATAGATATATATATATATATATATATATATATATATATATATATATATATATATATATATATATATATATATATATTTTTTTAATTTTAGTATTAAAAATGGGGCATTTTTAAAATTTTGTCTAACATAAGGGTTATTAGACAAATTAAAGAGGCCACAATTTTGCCCGCTTTCAGGAGCTAAGTTTCATGCCCCGAGGTCGGTCAAATTGTAGGACACTTAAACCTGGCCCAAAACCCAACTTCGACCAGAACTTTGACTAGCTCGTTTTCCCTCATACGAGTTGAGATTGACGAACCGGTCGTAATGCCATGATCAGGACGACGATATATACGCTTTGGTCTTGGTTCGAAATCATTCTGATCACTTTGATTTTTGAGCTTCCATAAGCCCTGTTTGTCCTGTGTGTGTCCCTGGAGCCACCTGGATCAATCCTCCCCACTGAGGAGCTTTTGGTCATCCGAAAGCATGAAAAGTAATCTACAACTTCTTTGTACCTTGTCTACATCACAAGCATTCTGAAAAGGTCTTGCTTCCATCTCCTTCACCTTTGTTCTTCGGAGCCTTAAGCGATGAACTGACACCTGCAATATTTGCAACTTGTAGTACATTGTTTTGCAAATTACATGCTTGAATTTCATGACCAACTAATGACCCAAGCATCCCACACTTGCCAAAAGTTTATAACACATACTCGGTGGTCAAGTTTACATCAAGATGGACACAATACCCTAGCTATGAAAACAAGGCCAACATCATTGTTGCTCCAACAAGTGATGGAAAACACATCAACACTGCAACACATGATTTACAAAGATAAGGCCAAACACTATTTTTGTTTTGATAAGTGATGGAAACACGACATCACTTTCACAATTTATCATGCAACTCAAAATAAGATCAGACATCATTGTTGTTGTTATTCTCTTAACCTGCAAATCAATACCCAAGCAAAGAAAAGATACCGAGAACACAAAATATGCGAAGAAAATATACCCAGAACACAGAATAGCAATGATTTTATTATTCAGAGAGAAATGTTCACAGGCCTCTTCAAGGGGGCAACCTCCAATAGAGCAGAGCTCGATTACAAAACAAGACACAATGCTCCTCGCAGGGAGTCTCTATCCTTTATATATGACTCATACATGCAATACCACGAGCCAATATCGTGGGTTTTATTAATACCATCTATCTAATACTACCGCCTATTTACCATCTATCTAATACTTCCACCCATTTGCAACTAACTGTGGTCCCGTCATTAATTGCGGGTTAACCGCTTACAAATATTAATATGGGCTTTATTGAATCTTGACTATGACGTGATCCCAAGACATAAATAAGGGGGTTAGGGTGGGACCCTAACATGCCCTCCCCCTTAAGACTAGCCTTGCCCTCAAGGCTGAAGCTGCAAAAACTGCTGAAGAATAGTGGCTGGTTCCCAAGTTGCATCTTCCGGAGAGGTGTCTTTCCATTTGACGAGGACCTCCATAATCATGCGGCCGCGCAGGTGCATGTCTCGTGTGTCTAGAACCTGTTCAGGTTGAAGCCAGATTGACCCTTCTTCGTCCAATTCAGGTAGACTGGTTTGAACTCGGCAATTGTTCCCAATCACTTTCTTGAGGCACGATACATGGAAAACTGGGTGGATTTTTGCTGTAGGTGGCAAAGCCAACTTGTAAGCCACTTCTCCAATGCGCTGAAGTACTTGGTATGGTCCATAGAATTTTGGGGAGAGCTTTTGACAACCCTTGTCTTTGAGTGATGTTTGCTTATATGGTTGCAGCCTAAAAAAGACCTGATCCCCTTCTTGAAATTGGCGCTCTGAGCGATGTTGGTCAGCCTGTTGCTTCATACGGTTCTGAGCTTGATGAAGATTCTCGCGCAGATGGGCAAGCATGGTTGCGCGGTGTTGTAGGAGTTGATCCACGGCTTGTACTTTGGAGCACCCCGTGAGATAAGAAGTAGGGGAAGGCGGAATTTGTCCATAGACTGCTTCATAGGGAGTCATTTTGTTGGTGGCATGATAGTTTGTGTTATACCACCACTTCGCCAGAGGTAACCACTGTACCCAAAGGTGTTGCTTTTCTGAAGTGAAACACCTAAGGTAGGTTTCTAGACATTTGTTGACGGCTTCGGTTTGACCATCTGTTTGTGGATGATATGAAGTACTGAGTTTGAGTTGAGTGCCTTGTATTCTGAAGAGCTCCTGCCAAAAATTATTGGTGAAGATTGGGTCACGGTCGGATACAATAGAAGTGGGCATGCCATGCAATTTGAAGATCTGATCCATGAAATTTTGAGCAACCAAGGTTGGTGTAAATGGGTGGGGTAGGGCACAGAAATGAGCATACTTCGATAGTCGGTCCACAACCACCATGATGACTGACTTGTTCCCAGACTTTGGAAGGCCTGTAATGAAATCCATGGAAACCTCTGTCCAAATTGACGCTGGAATGGGCAATGGTTGTAATGTGCCTGGTGTGTTGACGGTTTCCCCTTTGTGGCGTTGACAGACGTCACATTCTGCTACGAAAGTAAGGATGTCCTGTTTTATGCCGATCCAAAAAAATGATCTTTTGGTGTGAGCATACGTCTTCTGAAAGCCCGAATGTCCTGCAATGGGAGATGAGTGCAATTCTGCCAAAATGCGACTTTTGAGGGTGGATGTTGGTGATATTACGACTCTGTCCTTGTAGCGAAGAATATCATTCTGCCACGAGTAGCCCTTGCTGGAATTAGGATCTACCTGCAATTGAGAAATGAGTTGGGAGAGCCCTGGATGTGAAAACCATTCCCTGCGAGCCTCTTCAATCCAGTCTGGAATGGGGAGGGAAATTGCGAGCAGAGTACTTTCCTCCTCAAATTGGCGCGACAATGCATCTGCTACCCTGTTGTCTTTCCCTTTCTTGTAAATGATCTCATAATCATATCCCAGCATTTTGGCTAACCATTTATTTTGTTGAGGGGAAGATAGGCGTTGCTCCAAAAAATATTTAAGACTGTGATGATCTGTGCGGATTTGGAAACATCGCCCCAACAAGTAAGGTCTCCAGGTCTTGACTGCATGTAAGATGGCCATCATTTCCTTCTCGTAGGTAGATTGGCCCAGATTCTTCCCACTTAGTTGTTGGCTGGTAAAGGCCAATGGTCGCCCTTCCTGCATTAAGACCGCTCCAATACCTGTTCCCGAAGCATCACATTCAATGACAAATGATTTGGTGAAGTCCAGTAGTGCTAAGACAGGAGTGGAACACATGGCGATTTTTAGAGCGGTAAATGCCTGTTGTGCTTCCTCATTCCAGAAGAAGGAATTTTTCTTTAGGAGTTGTGTTAGGGGCTTCGCTATGCGGCCATAGTTACGGAGAAATTTACGATAATAGCCTGTGAGACCCAAAAATCCTCTCAAGCTTTTCAAGGTCTTAGATTGAGGCCATTCTTGCATGGCCTGGATCTTTCTGGAGTCTACCTTGACACCTTCGCGCCCCACAATGTGGCCCAAATACTCAACTTCTTCCATGCCAAATGAACACTTAGACATCTTGACAAATAATTTATGTGTTCGGAGCAGTTGCAAGAGTAGATCTACATGCTGAAGATGTGCCGCCCAAGTGCCACTATAGATGAGGATGTCATCGAAGAAGACAAGGAAAAATTTTCTGAGATATGGTTTGAGGAGGTGATTCATAAGGCTCTGAAAAGTAGAGGGGGCATTACAGAGACCAAATGGCATGACGATGAACTCGTAATGGCCTTCATGAGTTCTGAAAGATGTCTTGGGAATGTTGACTTCCTTCATGCGAATTTGGTGATAGCCTGAGCGAAGATCCAACTTAGTGAAGAATTGAGCCCCATTGAGTTCGTCCAGCAAATCGTCAACTACTGGGATGGGAAATTTATCTTTGACTGTTAACTTATTGAGGGCCCTGAAGTCGGGACACATCCGCCACTGCCCATCTTTCTTGAGGACCATGACCACTGGGGATGAATAAGGACTAATTCTGGGACTAATGACACCTTCTTCCAACAATTCCTTGATGATTTTTTCTATTTCATTCTTTTGGGTGAACGGATATCTGTATGGCCGCACATTTGGGGGTTGGGCCCCTGGAACCAATGTGATGCTATGATCATGTTCCCCTCACAAGGGTGGAAGCTCATGAGGCTTGTCAAAGACCGTCCGATGTTTATTTAAAATCTGTTGCATCTCAGGATGAACTGGCGGAGACATGGTGTCTACTACCTGGATGGCATTAAATTGAGCTACCACTCCATGATGGCCCTTTTTTAACAATTTTTCCATTCTATGTGAGCTGATGATAGAGGGGGCTCCTACCTGAAGTCCACGGAGGGTATGTGTGGAGTTGTTCTGCTTAAAACTCATATATAACTCCTGGAAATCCATTGTGATTGGCCCAAGGGTGCGGAGCCATTCAGCACCTAGGACAATGTCGCATCCCCCCATGTGTATGGCAAACATGTGGGTTTTCAACTGATAATCCCCCATTTGAAGTTTGACATTTTCACAGCGGCCTTCACATTTCATTGTGCCCCCATCTGCAATTTGGACCTGGAAGTTAGAGACTGCCCGTACATAACAATGCGCTGCTTCGGCGATTTTTTGATGGATGAAATTATGGGTACTTCCACTATCAATCAAGACTATTACTAGGCGATGTTTAAGAAAACCCCTGATTTTGAGAGTTTGAGGGGAAGAGATTCCTGCCAACGCATTGAGCGAAATAACTGGGTCATCAGATACAATCTCCTTTTGGTTGTCTTCTTCGATCACCTCTGGTTCCTCAAGAGGTGGATCTTCCTCGGTGGAGCTGTAGTCAGTGGCATCTATTTGAAAAAACTTGGGCTCCTTGCATTTATGCCCAGGGGAATATTTTTCATCACAGTAGTAACATAGTCCTTGCTTTCTTCTCTCGGCCATTTCCTGAGGTGACACCTTTTGGACCTTAAGTGTCTGAGTCGTGGTATGAGCTTGTGGGGGACGACCTTTAGTGGGGAAATTGGGGCGGCTGTATTGGGCTGTTATGGCACGCTCCACCTTACGGGCTACCTGGCAAGCCTCCGTCCATGTGGGAGGGTGGTGGAGGAGAACTTGAGCTTTGATGGCTTCTTTAAGACCACTGATAAAACATTCCGTGTAGAACTCATCTGAGAGATGGTCAGTGTGGAAGGCCAAGGCTTCAAAAGCGGTGATACATTCATCCACTGTACCCGTCTGTCAGAGCTTAGTGAGACGGCCCAAAAAGGAGTCTCCCTGTTCAAAGCGATCTCGAAGAGCTTTGGAAAATTGGGCCCAACTCGAAAAAGGTGCATTGCGACGTTGATGCCATTCTGCCCATTGCCATCGTTCATTGTCCAAGTACATGGTCCCCACTCCAATCTTTGTCCAATCATCTTGGAGATGATTCAATTTGAAATATTGTTCCATTTGTGCTAGCCATGCAGACGGGTTAGAACCATAAAATTTCTGTATATCCAACTTGGGAGGTCGCTGACTATCCAACTTAGGAGGTGGTGGATGGGTGTGCCAGACGTGAGGAGAGTGGCTAGACTCACCCTCATGGTGTATATGGTCATTATAGGGTACCTCAAGAGCTGGCTCCTTGCCCTTAGCGAGTGCTTGTCGTACCATGCTCGATAGGTCATTAAGCGAATCTTTGAGCTCGTTCATATCTGTTTCAAGTTTGTCTAGTCTTTCATTGGCCATTGCTTGATCTCTAGTTTCTGCCATACACCAACTTGATGAAAATTTGGGACCGCCAAAATTTTTTTTCTAAGAAATTGAATGGTACCACCGTGCTCAGCTCGTTGTCCTGATGCTGATGGGCTAGGTCACAAATAAGCACTTCGGAAAACTCCTAACGGAGTTTTACTCCTTCCTGATCAATACTGCAGTTGCCAAATCCTCAAACTGTCAATGCTGCCAAAAGTCCTGCGAAAATCATATCCAGGTACAGGAACCCTTCGCAACTACTCCGATCTGGTGGATCTGAGATATCTAAATGGTGGAACAACTGTTGCTGCTGATCTGGTGGATCTGAGAGATCTGAATGGTGGAACAACTGCTGCTGCTGATCTGGAATATCCGATCTAGTGGATCTGAGAGATCTGAATGGTGGAACAACTGCTGCTGCTGATCTGGAATAGATGATGTGTGATCCCCCGATAGAAAGGGAACTATGGTCTTGGGGAGTGTCAGGTGCTACAGATCGCAATATACATAAGGGTCTGACAGTAGTACTCGGCCCAATGTTTCAGGGCTCTAACTAAGGAGGATCGACCGTACCCTTAGCCGTACAACCCGACTACCCTATCGTACGGGCGAGTAATCTCTCCGAGTGCTGTTCTCGGTGTACTGTAGCAACAAGACGGCCAAAGTTTTATCTATGGCGAGGTTTCAAGGGAGCTAGGGGGTTTCCTATATACCCAGAGGGTAGGTGGAAGACAGTCCGTGCGCGGTTCTGTCTAATGCGCTACTACTCGAAGGGGTACCCACAGGGGTTACAAGTGAGTCCAACAGACGTGACCACCTCTTGTATTTCCTGCGTGCATGCCTCCCCAAATCCGCAGGTTTATGTGCTTAACGACAGATCCCATGGTTTAAAGATGCCGGAACACGTCTCTAGCCAAAAAAAAATTTGCTAAAATTTGGAGATCCCACCGAGCCCTGGAAAGTGCTCTGATACCACTTGTTATGCTCTTAACCTGCAAATCAATACCCAAGCGAAGAAAAGAAACCGAGAACACAAAATATGCGAAGAAAATATACCCAGAACACAGAATAGCAATGATTTTATTATTCAGACAGAAATGTTCACAGGCCTCTTCGAGGGGGCAACCTCCAATAGAGCAGAGCTCGATTACAAAACAAGACACAATGCTCCTCGCAGGGAGTCTCTATCCTTTATATATGACTCATACATGCAATACCACGAGCCAATATCGTGGGTTTTATTAATACCATCTACCTAATACTACGGCCTATTTACCATCTATCTAATACTTCCGCCCATTTGCAACTAATTGTGGTCCCGTCATTAATTGCGGGTTAACCACTTACAAATATTAATATGGGCTTTAGTGACTCTTGACTATGACGTGATCCCAAGACATAAATAAGGGGGTTAGGGTGTGTTAAACACACATGGATAGCAATGACTAGGAAAGATAAATCAGTGAGTTCATTTTTTATTAACATCAGATATACATTTATAGTACAATATGTGACTCTTGGGATTCAGATCCCAAGGTCTCTTGGACTGCTTTTGTCCATTCGAATTCCACACTAACCCACTTAGGATTAGGTGTCCAACATTGCCCCCCTTAATCCGAAGGGTTATGTATGAGTCCAAGAAGAGAGCTGTAATACAGCATGTGCAAAAAATGCATGGCAGCACTAGGCTGAATGTGCTCTATGAAATGTTGGTATAAAGGGCGGTGGTTTAAGGATGACCACCAACACTGGAATGCTTAGTGCAGTTCCCGAAACTCTTCCAAAATTGGCAAGAAGCTGGAGTCTTCTGCTAGAGGAAGTGCTCCTATTGTTTTGAAGAGGGAAACCTTCAACCATGAAAGGGAGGCCTCACCTGGCATAAAAGGTAAAACTTCAACCTGAAAAGGGAAGTCTCAACCTGTGATGGTTTAAGGATAACCAACAACTCTGGAATGCTTAATGCAATTCCTGGAACTCTTCCAAAACTGGCAAGAAGCTGGTGTCTTCTGCTAGAGGAAGTGTTCTCAATCTGTTCACAGGCATCTTTGTCTCTGGCTGCAACTCTAAAACTGGTGTGGCAGGTTGTGGCTCAAGCTCGCTTGATGTGACTTTTAAGCTTGTAGATGACCATCATTTCCCCCCCTGTCAGATACAAGGTGAGAAGATGGAGAAAACTCAACTGCAAGACTGTTCAATACTCTGGAACAAGTTCTGACATGTGTTTGGAATATCTTCTTGGCTGTTGATGCCCATTGCCAAGAAGCGATCCATCCAAGATGAATCTTTGTTCTTGCAGGACGTTTGTTTCTGAAGCATCTGTGTGAAGAATGACTGGTTTTATGACAGTGCTTACATGGATGAAGATCAAAACAATGATCTTTCAAATGGCCAACTCGGTCACAGTGTTGGCATTTCACAATCTGTTGTTGTTGTTGCTGCTGCTGCTGTTGCTGTGGAAGAGTGGCAAAGTCTGGAACAGCTGAAGTTGAATTGTCATGAGGAGTAGGTGAACTGTCATAAATGAATCTAGCACTCTGAAACTGAATGGGCTTGGCATAGTCTGGAATATGAAAGGACAAGTCCTTGTCATATCCAAGACTAGTTCTGTGCTTGTTGTGGACAAGTTGTTCCCAAGGTCTGATGATGGGCTTGGGAAGTGCAGACTGAGTTTCTACATCTGTATATACAACTGCTGCTTTATTTGAATGAACTGTAACATTATTAACATGCTGCTGATGGGTGGTTGTCTCAACGTTCTGAACAAAAACAGGTTCAGAATGATGTCTATTTTGATGTAGCTCTTCTTGCTGTAGCTGTGATTCAAGCTGCAAAAAATCAATCTTTTCCTGTGCATTTTGTAGACAAGTCTGAATTTCAGAGAGAGATCCTATGCTGATTTTTAATGTGTCATCAACAGTGGATTGTATAAGAGTTTTCATGAACTCTAATACTTCAGTAATTGTAGCCATTTTTCTCAATAGAAATGCACCACTAGAAACTTGTTTTGGAGTGAAAATGTACCCTAAATAATCACAATGCTTGCAACAAATAGCAGACAATCACCCCAGCAATCTTCTCATTAGAATCTGTTGAGAAAAACAAATTTGTTTGTTGCACATAAATTTATGCCCAAACTGCACAATAGGAACAAGTAAATTGAACAAGCAGCAACTTTAAATTGAATTGGATTTTTCAAATACTCCTTCACTTTCTCGGCCAATGGAAAAGAATAGTCAACTTCAATAGCTACTACTAATACATTCTTGTAACTATTGATGATAGCATGTGGAGCAGCTGCAATTGTGGGATTACAGATCGCTAGAGAAAGAGTTGTACATAATCTCATAAACTACAAATGGCTTGCTGTGGTGTGAAAATGATGATCTTCCAGAACAGAAAACAAATTCTTCCTGTGGCAAGCTCTCGGTCGCTTTGTCTTCAATATAATATGATAAATGCCACCAAAAATCTTTAAAAAGACTTTGATATCCAATGCCCCACATAAAATTCAATGCGCTATGGTAAATTCAAACTTTATTGTTTAATATAGGTGGACTCTGCAAATTGTTACTTCTGTTGCCGTATAAATAACAAATATTTTCACCGTCCTTAAATATGTAGATGTCATGTTCATTGCTCCTCAAACAAATAATAAAATGAGATTGAGCTCTAATGTCGTATTTTCAGGCATTAGCAACAAGCCTTCTTTGTATTCGAGTCAGGCTCTGAGACAAGAATAGTTTTCCCTTCTCTGATGCCAGCTCCTGCAGTCTCCTCTGAGGCAAGGGCCTTCTTGCTGATTATCCTGGTTCTGCTGCTATCTTTTATCACCTAAATAGCCAAAACTCTGTATAACCAATGAAAGAATTTTTCAATAAGAAATCCTAATCAAGACCAGTCTGCATAGAACAATATTTCCTTAGTGCCAGGCCAATCAATAATGCAGGAGTCCTGAACAATCTGAAGCGCATGTAAATATATACACCAAAATTTTGGCTCCTCCAACTCCAACTTATGAGATATCAACAGTCAATTACCCTTTGAGACACAAACTTACATATAAATAATTGGGCAATGTGTACATTGGTATAAACAAGAAACCGGGCCAGGCGCATCTGTTCTCAGCTGGGTTCATAAAATATTTCAGGGAACACTTACAAATGAAACAAGCTGTACATGGTTAATGCTGACGACAAGTTCTTTTGTTGGTATAGACCCTACAAAGGTTGCAGAGATTCTCAAAGATCGCACATCTTGGCTTCGGGATTGCCGAAGTGTGGATGTTCTTACTGCTTTCTCAACTGGAAATGGAGGAACAATTGAGCTTTTATACATGCAGATGTATGCGCCAACTACTTTAGCTTCTGCCCGAGATTTCTGGACTCTTAGATACACTTCTGTATTGGAAGATGGTAGTCTTGTGGTTTGCGAGTGATCCTTGAGTGGAACTCAGGGAGGTCCCAGCATGCCCGCGGTGCAGCAGTTTGTTAGATCAGAAATGCAACCCAGTGGATATTTGATTCGGCCATATGAAGGTGGAGGTTCTCTAATTCATATTGTTGACCATATGGATTTGGAGCCATGGAGTGTTCCTGAAGTGTTACGTCCACTGTATGAATCATCCACTGTACTTGCGCAAAAGGTTACGATGTCGGCCTTACGCCATTTGCGTCAAATAGCACAAGAGGTATCTTCTGATGTGGTCCTTGGCTGGGGAAGACAACCCGCTGCATTACGGACATTTAGCCAGAGATTGTGCAAGGGTTTCAATGAGGCAGTTAATGGCTTCACAGATGATGGATGGTCTTTGATGGGTAACGATGGAATGGAGGATGTAACTATTCTCGTCAATTCATCTCCAAGCAAACTGTTCGGTCAATAGTTCCTGAAAAAAAAACAACTATTGAAGCTGATAGCAACGATGTGACTAGCTCTCGGTTATGGTGGTATCAGGTTTGCACAGAATTTGTCTACTTTCAAGTTTCCCCATCCAATGAGACAACCTTGAAAAATGGGCATCTAATGTTAAATACATGGGACTGTACAACGAACGTGTAGAACAAGCAATCCGCAATCCAAAGAATTTAACACGCCACAAACATTCTTCAATATATATCTGTAATACTCTTTTACAATAATTGTTATACAATCAATTCAATCCTGCTCTCATTTCCAAAGGGTTCGTTCAATTCCCGTCCGAAGAAACAGGCTTGGAAGCAAGTGAAATGCATCATAGTGGTTGAACGCTTTCAAGTCGTTGATTCATCTAGTAGAAGATATAGAGAGATTGACAATATAATTGACATCTCCAGCGAGGAATGTACTCAGTTATGACAAGAATGTGCCCAGAAATCTATACGCTCAGTTAAAATGACAGGGCCAATGGGCAGCGTTAAAATGTTGATACCATTCGACAGCGTTACCAAACTCATTCAAACGCATATACCAGAAGTCAGTTCAATACCATATACAAAACCGGTGTATACCAAAAAACGCAGAGCCCATTCAACGTTCAATAGACCATTCAATGAACCAAACGATGATTCCACTGGACAGCGTTATGCATACCATTCAATATCAATTCATAACGCATTCAATAGGAGCATTTAACTTCATAACGTATTCAAACTTGAATCATAAGCATACCATTGGCATACCAGGAGCTGGACCTTCATCGATGGTGGCATGTCAGTCTCAGCGCTAAAACTGGAAACGACACTGCTATGATTTAATATACAGCAGCGTTCAACCAACCCTCATCAGCATGTCAGGCCAGTGCCACGCAGATTCATTTTTCATTCATGAACCATCGCTATTCATGAAGAAATTTAACGTACATCGTTTATGAGGCAGTGCTAGAATAAGGAAAAGGCATATTCTTTCAGATCTGAGCACAGAATAATCAATGGAGGCGCAGGTGCAAAAAGCGCCCTTTTTGAAACGTTTATGACAGTTGGAGATCTGAACAGTCAGACAGAGGGGCAGCAAATTTTATGGACAACAGACACCAGCAGCAGTATAAACAGAGTGCAGCTGAAATTTAGCAGACCTCATGAGAAAATATTCATGAATTTCATGGCAAAAATAAACTGCATAGAAAGGCCATAAAACAAATGGCTCAAATTAATTATGCAGGGCAGGAATACGCCTGCTCTGATACCATGTTAAACACACATGGATAGCAATGACTAGGAAAGATAAATCAGTGAGTTCATTTTTTATTAACGTCAGATATACATTTATAGTACAATATGTGACTCTTGGGATTCAGATCCCAAGGTCTCTTGGACTGCTTTTCTCCATTCGAATTCCACACTAACCCACTTAGGATTAGGTGTCCAACAGGGTGGGACCCTAACAACATCATTGTTGCTCCAACAAGTGATGGAAAACACATCAACACTGCAACACATGATTTACAAAGATAAGGCCAAACACTATTTTTGTTTTGATAAGTGATGGAAACACGACATCACTTTCACAATTTATCATGAAACTCAAAATAAGATCAGACATCATTGTTGTTGAACAAATGATGGAAGACACATCATCACTCTTACATTTGAAAATGCAACAAATGATTTACAAAAGCACGACCATGAAATGCTAACATGTCTAGAAACCATTTTTCACTTATCAAGGTGAATGGGTCACCTCCTTGTGGTGTGGCGGTTTTCCTTCTCAAACAACTGTTTCACCTGATTCATGCATCGACAATTTGTTTTTAAGGCGTTGTTGTAGATGGAGCCTCCAACAAGTGGCTCTTTGATGGCCACTTCTGTCGCAATGACTGCAATACATCATCTTTCTCCATAACTATTTAACCTACTGTTGAGAGGGTTTTCACGCTTCATCCTTTTGTGTGCTGCCATTCTTTTCCAACACTTAGAAAATGTATGGTTATGTAATCCACAAAAGGTACATGTTTTTTGATTCCATGTTTTATGTTCATCATTAACAACATGATTATAATTGAAATGAACATTCGAATGTCAAGAGTGGTTATACCTTTCCTTGTTGTCTCTGGTGTAAGTATGGCGATGAGAGCTTGCCTCATCTCTTTCCCTACAATGGACACTGCCATGGGATGATGGGGATGTGTTCCCATCATTCTCTTTCCTCGACGATTTTAATGATGTCTTGGAAGAATCTGACACCTTCGAGCATTCTCCCTCAGTTATATCAAGCCTGCAAATCAATGTTTATGCACAATTTCCAAAGATTGAGTTATTCCTTGGTTATTAACACCAAGTTCTTTTTCCTCCTCGTGCCTTGTCCTGGTAAGGAGACTCATTTTTGTCCCTATAATTGGGATCTCCGCATCTCCAATAGAAATCACACTATGTGAAGATGAAACTGAAAGGAAATCAACATCTTTTACCTCCTCTGTCAATTTGGGAAAAACTGATGAGGGCTTCTCATCATCTATTGTTGGTGGTTCGCTAGATGTCTCGGCACATTACCCAACTTCCTTTCTAACATAACCAAGTCCTATTTGACGGGGTAATTCCTCCACTTTGATGGGATTTGCAGTGCCTTGACCATTAACTCCCAAGCCTTTTCCTTCATACCCCATTCTCTTCAATAGCTTGGAGTCAATTCCTGTGGTATATTTTTCAAAAGCAACAAAATCATCATCAGGAAACATTCATGAAGATGGAGAACTACTTTTTACCTCACATGGGTCACGCTGCAACTTTTCCAAGGCCTCATCCTTTGCTTTCATTTGTCGTAACAAAATATGTTTCTTCCCTTTCTCTTCATGTAGACGCATCTTCAATTCAGCATTCTCTATTTGAAGATTTTGGTTGCTGTGCTTCAGTTCTTCCAGGGCCTCTTGCGTGGCTTGCAACTGAAGCTGCAATTGCTCCTTTTCCTTTGTCTCTTTCTCTAGAGTTTCATACATTATTTCCACCCTCTGGTAAATTTTGAGCATGGTCTCGTACATCGCCTTTTCATCCTCTGTCGCTGCACGTTCCATCATTCACACTTGCAATTCACATCCATGCAAAGACTGCACTGATACCACTTGATCCAAGTCTAGCTGTGACAAAGGACCCTTCCAAGACCTTTTACTTTCGTGATGTGTTAAATTGCATTTTTAAAAGAACATTAATAAATACACCTACATGTTGTCAAGAAGATGAACATGTCAATCATCAACACATGAAAACTTAAGCTGTTGATAATAGAGTTCATCCAGGGGGGACTACATCTCTGGGCCCCGGTGTCAAGATGGTGTAGCTCGCTACATTAAGTGTTGTCAATAGTGATGATGTACATAAGAGGTTGATCCAAGTGGATGTTGGTGGCCACCCACCTATCCCATTTGGACCCCCACAACTGTCTCTTTCAGTCTTTTCAGTTTCCTAAATTGCAGCACAGTTTACTATTTTTAGCAGTTTTTCGGGTCCTGAACTTTCGGAGCCGTTTTGAGGCCCTAAACGACGTTTTTTGGGAATCTGGGGCAACATGGGTCCATGGACAGATGTTGCCTCCCAAAGTGGTAGTACTCGGATAGATCTTTCTAATGAGCTATCGTACGCGTCAAACGGAGATCGTATGCCAAAGTTACGACCCCGGGAAATTGATGTACCAATTTACCCAAACGGGGCCCACAATTTGGCGTTTCATCTTCTAGGGTTAGGTTTCGGGATGTGAAGGGTTTTCCATTGTTTCTCAACAATAAATAGGCCTTCAAGCCTCATTGTAATACAATTTTAGAACAGTTCAGAGGCATGTAGCCATCACATCTCTTCTCAGAGATAAGCTACCATCGCCCTAGCTGGTTTATTTCCATTTCTGGTTGTAAGCATATTTCAGTATTTTCCATTAATGAAATGAAGTATTATTTCCGCTGCATCTTTGTGTATATGGTTATCTCTGTAATTTGTTGCGTTCCTGTTTAAATCCGGATAAGTGGTATCAGAGCGGTCTGCTTTTTCTCTGTTTTTCTTTGCATGTCCCCAACAAGGTCGGGATATAAGGAGTTAGGGCTTGAACTGGTTGAACCTTTGCAAGACCAGCCTCGCAAATCCCGACAGCCTCCCATGGCGGACGAGAAGAAAGACGAGGGGGTAGGAGATCCCATCAAAATCTTGCTCGAAGAAGCCCTCGAGCGACAACGGAACGCGATGATGGACAGCTTTGCCCAGATCCTTCAGCGGCTACCCAGAAGCAACGCATCGGCTTCCAGCAGCTACTCTGGAAACGCCACACCCTTTAAGGTACAAGTTAATTTTGAAATCCCCATATTCGAGGGTCAGATAGACACAGATGCCGTAGATAAATGGTTAAATCTGCTAGAGGGTTATTTTTCTATTCATGAATTTTTGAGTCGGGAAAAGATTGTTTTTGCTCTTCTCAAAGCAGCCCCCCACGTCAAGGACTGGTGGGAAACCTACTGCGAGCAGAAGGATGAAAGTACTGGCTCACTATTTTCAGCCGCACCCACCTGGGATTCGTTCCGGGATGCCATCAAGGAGCAGTACTACCCTGTCGGAAGCTATGAGGACAAATACATCAAATGGACCACACTGCGGCAGGTACAAGACCAAGATGTGCTGGAGTTCACAACATTTTTCATACCCTTCGCACACAGTTGGGTATCAAAGATTCTGAGTTTCATCTGGTACTCAAATACCGCGACTGCCTACATAGATACATCCAAGAAGAGATGGGGTTCTTGAACATCTCCTCACTCGGAACAGCATACTGATACGCTGTGAAAATCAAGCAAAAGTTCAAACAGAAGAAGCGAGACTTTGGATCTGCAAATCCAAAGCCCAAAGGACAAAGCCAAGGCGAGGTGACCCAAGACAACCCGTCGAAGCCGCAAGAAAAGAACAACACCACGAAGCTGAAGAAGGACACAGGAAAGTGGTGTGAGTTCCACAAGAGTCCCACTCATAACACAAGTGAGTGTCGGACCAAGCAATCGCTGGTGGCTGAGTTGAAGGCTTCCGAATCAGATACATGTTCCGACCCTGAGCCAGAACCCAACACGGGTAATGGAAAAGGGAAGCAGATCATTGATGTGGATCCCAGCGCCATTGTTGCCACCGCTAAGATCCAGAAAGATGAGCCCAAAAATCCAGAGGAAGGGGAGCGTCTTTTCCACTCACAGATGTGGGTGAAGGGTTCGCCGCTACAATTCATTGTCGACAGTGGCAGCCAAAAGAACCTCGTTTCAGCAGAGGTCGTGAAGTGGTTGGGACTACCGACTACACCACACCCACAGCCGTACAGTATCGGGTGGCTTCATGAAGGACGAGATCTCAAAGTTCGCCAGCAGTGCCGCCTTCCCTACAGCATCAAGCCCTTCACAGACGAGGTATTGTGTGATGTTACGCCTCTGGATGTTTGTGATGTATTATTAGGCCAGCCATACTTGTGGAGGCAACATGCTGTGTATGAGTCAAGGCCTCGTGCTGTCATTATTTCTTTGAATAATTCATTATACAGGATACCGGAGGTAGCCCCACCTACCGCCACATCTTTCATCACCGCTAAGAAAGGCAGCAAGCTCATCTCCCAGACTACGAAATTCATCTGTCTGGTTCACTCCCAAAGTAAGGGGAAGATCATGGATTTCAGAGATCTGTGGCTTGAATCTTTTGAATCATTGACCGGAGAATCCACAGTATTAACATTTTTGTACCAATGTTTCAAATCCCAAATGGGATCCATCTTCAGGATAAGAGAAGATCGTTGCTACATCCATGACCCCTGCAAAGGGTTCCTCCACGCAGCAGCAGCAGCAAAGGGATACGGTCATGACAGAACACAGGAACAACTTCTCCTCACCCACATGGGTACCACACAAGTTTCAGGTGGGCAACAAAGTCTGGTTGCATCGACAAAAAGAACACCTTACCAGAACCCATCAGAAGCTCAAACCACTCCGACATGGTCCTTACAGCAATACCAAGGCTATGGGGAACAATGCTTTGGAGCACGTCATTCCTCCATTCCTTCGCCTGCACCAAATGTTCAATGTGGACCATCGTTGACCATGCTTCCCACCATCACTGGACACATCAGAGATTGCAGGACTAGTTTAGCAGATGGAGGAACTCAACGCAATGGGGACCATTGCTTCCTAAGGGGGGAGGAATGATCCAAGTGGATTTTGGTGGCCACCCACCTATCCCATTTGGACCCCCACAATTGTCTCTTTCAGTCTTTTCAGTTTCCTAAATTGCAGCACAGTTTACTATTTTTAGCAGTTTTTCGGGTCCTGAACTTCTGAAGCTGTTTTGAGGCCCTAAACGACGTTTTTTTGGGAATCTGGGGCAACATAGGTCCATGGACCGATGTTTCCTCCCAAAGTGGTAGTACTCTGATAGATCTTTCTAACGAGCTATCGTACGCGTCAAACGGAGATCGTATGCCAAAGTTACGACCCCGGGAAATTGATGTACAAATTTACCCAAACGGGGCCCACAATTTGGCGTTTCATCTTCTAGGGTTAGGTTTCGGGATGTGAAGGGTTTTCCATTGTTTCTCAACAATAAATAGGCCTTCGAGCCTCATTGTAATACAGTTTTAGAACAGTTCAGAGGCATGTAGCCATCACATCTCTTCTCAGAGATAAGCTACCATCGCCCTAGCTGGTTTATTTCCATTTCTGGTTGTAAGCATATTTCAGTATTTTCCATTAATGAAATGAAGTATTATTTCTGCTGCATCTTTGTGTATATGGTTATCTCTGTAATTTGTTGCATTCTTGTTTAAATCCGGATAAGAGGTGATGTTGCTATCGTACAAGGAAAATGCCCTCATGCAGGATTGGATCCAAGAGATGTTCCACTACAGGAACTCTCAGTCAAAAGGACTCCTATCAGTATGACATAAAACTCATGCATGATGAGCATGCCGCCAACATGGCATAAAAGGGATGTCAATGCAAACATACATGACAACAGCATGAGTATCCCATTAACATACAACAAAGGGATCTCAAAACACAACATGAAGAATCATGACAACAAGTACATCACACATATGATTCTCCATCACATCAAGCAGGAATCATGAAAATGAGTAAGAAACAAGATCCCACATCAAGCATCAAACAGGGATCTGTGCAGCACGATTCATAGCAAAAGAAGTACATGAACACACTGCATATACCTCACATCCAGGGGCCATCTAGAGAAAAGGATGTCAAACTGCTGAAGTTGTTCGTACCATCGATCTCATGCATCGAATAGCATGGAAATGACTGCTCTCTCATGAATGTTGACACCTGCAATCCACTTTGAAAAGTGGCCAAAAAATGAAATCATAAAATGGAAAATCTGAACACACCATCAGATTTGTGGCATCGAATAGTGCAAAATCAACTGTCAAATTTCTGAATTCTGAGAAAATGAAAATCTGGGGTTCAAGGAACCTTTTAGATTCCTCAAAGATTCCCTCCTCCAGGCCCCCTGCAAATTGACTGCTCAAATCGAAATTATGACTGTGCCATCAGGTTGAGGTGTAAGATTGACATAAATTTTTTCCAATTTGGACACTGCAAAAGTTTCACCCTCCTAGAAATTTTGCTTCTTCATGGTTCCACCTACATTAAAAATTAATTAAAATAATATTGTCTCGATTTCTGCGCCCGCTCCTGGTTCCTCCATGCTTTGGCGCACTATGCAAATGAGGTTTATATATCAAAAATCGTGCGGACATTGCAATGAAGGCCGTTGGTGTATTGGTAGGATTTCTGAATTATGAGGAGGAGGTCGGGTGGTCAAACCCCAACCCCTCCATATTAACCCAAAACTCTGTTTCAATAACCACATACAGAATTTTTTTTTAGGGGGTGAGGTTCGCAAAGGGCGGCCCGCCCCATACATCTGTAACACATTAATGGTGTTGCATGTAATTTTGGTTTAACACATTGTTGGTTGGGTCATATCACATGGAGTACCATTGGTGGAGGTTACGTGTGACATGTGTGAGGTTGGTGAGGGTGCCCGGGAGGCGGGCATGCCACACCGGCTAGGCAGGTTCGAGCCCCGCCACCCTCGGCTTATGGTTACGTTTTTGTTTGATGTTGATTGGGTGTGGGTCGGGTCCACCAGAGGTGGCCCGTTCCCACCCCATATATATAAATTATATGCAGTTTTTGGGGTGTGATTGGGCTAGCAGGGTCATGGCCTTCGGTCCTTCTAATTATTAATTAATTTTGTTATATGGTTTTGGGGGTGGCGGGGGTGGTGGCCCACCACCACATTCATATATATATTTAATTTTAGTATTAAAAATGGGGCATTTTTAAAATTTTGCCTAACATAAGGGTTATTGGACAAATTAAAGAGACCACAATTTCGCCTGCTTTTGGGAGCTAAGTTTCATGCCCCGAGGTCAGTCAAATTGTAGGACACTTAAACCTTGCTCACAACCCAACTTTGATGAGAACTTTGACTGGATCGTTATCCCTCATACAAGCTCAGATTGATGATCCGTTCACACTGCTGTGATCAGGATGACGAGATCTACGCTTTGGTCTTGGTTCGAAATCATTCTAATTACTTCGATTTTTGAGCTTCCACAACCCCTCTTTGTCCTGTGTGTGTCCCTGGAGCCACTTGGATCAAGAAGGCAACCGATACAAGTCTACATAAAAAATCTATGTCGACTTGGATGAGTTACAAGATTGAGGTAAAAAATTCAAGTTGAATCATTGATGCAATTGAGTTTTATGCATGTTCATTGTGTCTTGAATTTTTCAAAATGTCATGATGGTTGGTTCTTTAAAGGAGAAGTTATTGTATATTGTGTTGTCGCTAATGTCAAGGGGAAACCCATGAAACCATTTTGTTGTCATTTATGTCAAATTTAGGTGAGTACATGAGACCCTTTGTATATATGTTAAAGTTAGAGAGGAGACCCAAAGTCAAAGGCATGGCAAAGGAATGCCAAAGCTCAAGGAACCAAGGAAATGTCCACCGAGAAATAATGGGTTTGAGAGAGCAGAAGCATGGACCCAAGTCAGTATCAACCTTGTTTCTTTCATGTTAGTTCCTTACGATACGGACCAAATCCAATAAACATCCACCTTTACGAGTTGTCCCAACCTCAAGCACAAAATCACTATAAATACTAGATGGGTGAGCTCAATTGTAAATTGCATAAGTTGTATGCATGGTATGATATGAAGTAAGTGTTGACGATGCTAGAAATTTTTCCAACACAATGGGATCTCCCTGGTATAAAGTCCCAATTAGAATTTATATAGTTTAGGGTAGGAGTTCCATCTGGAATAATGGCCCAACTTCCATTTTAACTTAAAGATTTTCCTTAGCTGCAATCAACAACATAAGAGAGTATGTACACAATTTTTGAAACAAGAAAGTGATGTTAGCTTTGTGAAACATGTAATTGTAATGTGTATAAAGTACTTTCATGGACGAAATAAAATGAAGCAAGTCTTTAGAAGAATAATAATAGTATCGGTCTAAGAAAGACACACATGCATAGAAAGAATCATTAATTAGTTTGAAAAATAGTTCTCAAAATAGCAATGATCGTGAAAAGAAAACAAGACACATGTTCAATTAAGGTGTGAACTAAAGCTAATAAAGTAGTTCATTCTCTTTAGCACAGATAAACACAAACAAATACTGAAAACATCAAAAGGAAAGCATTGTAACATCTCTAATACATACATGAAAGTATGTCTGGCTCTTAGAGCTTCAAAATATTGAGTGAAAGTGGCAAGATACACAATTACAAAAATGTCTCACTTGATCCAATAGTGGAATATGAAGCCACAACTTGCTCCTCAAAAGAATGATGTCTCTCTCCTATGCCTAACTAGAGAAGTTAAGGCTAAAAGTCCTTTACTTGAGGCATGAGGGCTTCTTTAGAACAAATGAGGCGACTTTTCACCTTCCATATGACTCTTGAACTTCCTCATGACTTTTGAGCTCCCATATGACTCTTGAGATCCTGTATGACCTTTGGCCTTCTTAGTGACTCTTCACATTCCACATGTGTCCTTTGGACTTCCACATTTTGTTTTCATTTAACTATTTTTCAAATGCAAAACTACATTTGACAAAATTGTGGCAAAATCCATAAAGCAAAATAGACATATTAGAGAAATTGTATTTCAGTGATTGTGATATGCAGCTCTATTGTGACATATTGGTGCTAATATTTATATTTTGCTGCTATATCTTCAACATTTTGTGGTAGATCTGGATTGTACCTAATCTTGCCCTCCAAAGCATCTGGATATATAGTTTTGGAGCTTGATTGTACATTGTTCCACAACATGACTAGCTTCATATGTAACTTGACTGGCTCAACTACATATTGCAAAACAAAGTCTTTAGTCACTTCCAAGTCATCTCGGGTGGTGACGTAGGAAAAACCTACGATACCCACAGTATGCATATGAAATGCATAATTTCATTTGTTCCAGGAATTTCAGTTTCCCTGCCGAGTCAAATCTTAAAGAATTAAGGTTCAAGGACCCCTTAATTAAATCTCATGCGGAATGATTTGTTACTAACCCCAATCTGTCCCTTAGTTAATCCTTTCCATCGGGACTCTTTACTCCACCTTCATTAAACTTCGTTAATATTTATGCACCGCTCACATAACCAAACCCCATAAAACCTTTAATCGCTTCATTTCTATTATAAACCATATATAATAGAAATACTCCACAAAGCGTACATGAACCATACCTTTTCACTTTTCCTCGACCTTTGCACATTTACCAATGCTTGCCTTTATTGCAATGGCGAGTTTCAAAGGACTCTTTAGAATATTTATTCAGAACTCCCGATCTATGCGATGTGATTGCTCTTGCCAAAGTTCCACGACATTTATACATTCATTCCCCACCATTGATTTTAACCATCAGATCAACGGCTGTTGCGTTCTCATGGATCACACCAACATGCATTCCTAAGACTCCTCCTTTCGCATCTGATATGTGATAAACACAACTGGACTCCAAATACAATAAAAGCGCATCCATAACCTTCTCGATCCACTCACAAGACTTCTCAGGTCTGGTCAACATCACTCATCGCAATACCGCATATCACAGTTTTTTAGGGCCAAGGTACATCTACCATGGAATATTGCGATGCGAACTAATCAGCGGTCGCATCGGACATCGCACGTCGCACTTTCTTAAAGCCCGAAGTTCATTCACTCACAAAGGAAATATTGCAATGTGGGGTTTATCAGTGATCCTCTACTGTTCATTTCTTGCTCCATTATATGCAACTTAACCCTCGCCACTTATCACGAACAATCTCATCTATTGATCGTATAGATCCAATGACTCTTGTGTATCAACACTTCACTTCTTGGTTCTTCTCTTTACTTGGGTTTTTATGCCATTTCTTCAATGTTATTCTGTGGTTTTGGATTACTTCAGGGTTCTAGTCCTTCCACTGTTATGCTACACAAATCTCTCCTGAGCTTAACTCTACGTACTCTTTAATCTCTGTCACTCCAGAACTTTACTTTGATCCTTCAATCGAATTCAACGATCCATTACGATCCTCCGTATCATTCTTCTTCTCTGTGTTCTACCCAAACTCCACCTACATACATATACTATGAAAACCTCTGATTCACACATAATTTATCATTCAATACTCAAACCACACACTTACACAATTAGAAATCAGATTCTTTGTATTGATAAATAAACATTTACATAGTTTCTCTCTCAGGCCTGATTTCCAATGTTAGTGGCCTCTGTTTCACAATCTGCCTGTAGTCTTACAATCAAACCTCTAACTCTTGACCTGATAAACTAACCAATGTTGGGTTGTGTTATATTCTTTCCATGACTAACTGGGGGGTTAGAAGGGGGATGCAGCCCCCCATTCATTGCATAGCGGGGTGTCATAGGGGGTTTGAAGGGTGGTTTTGGACCCTATGTTAGGTTGGGCGGACCCACCTATGGTTTTGTGCATGATTTTCGCACATGTTTTTTTTGGACGCGATGGTTTTCGATCCATAGTTTTGGACGCAATGGTTTTCAGTCCATGGTATTGGATGCTTTGACATGTATAAATATGTATTGTAACATTGAAAGGAAAATAATGAAAAATCAAGATTGTAGTCCCAGTTTTGGGATCCAGGGGAAAAGCTCTGTGTATATGTGTTTTATGTGTTATTCTCTCGCGTTGTTTATTTTATGTGTTTTATAATTCATGTGCAAGTAATTTCTATATGAGGTTAAAACCTACATCTGGTATTAGAGTTGTTTTGGCTTCAAGGGGACACCTTTGTTGCTGAGGGGTTTCACTCAGGCCTGTGGTAGACCCTGTTTAGTGGGAGATCTGCAAGATTGATTCTGGTGGTGAAAGAAGATGGCGAGCATTGGAAAGATAGAGATCGAGAATTTAATGGTCAAAGTTTTGAGTTGTGGAAACTCAAGATGAAGGATCTGTTGGTGGATAAAGATCAGTGGATCGCGGTAGATCCAAGTACTAAACCAACGGGAGTCTCTGATGAAGAATGGAAGAAGTTGGATTGGAAGGCAAAGAGTACAATATGATTGTGTGTCTTAGATTTAGTATTGCTAAATGTATCAGGGGAAGCTACAACGAAGGCTTTGTGGGACAAGTTAGGGACTTTGTACCAATCTAAGTCTTTGGTGAATAAACTGTTCCTGCGAAAAAATTTGTATAACCTGAGGATGAAAGATGGAAACTCGGTGACAGAGCATCTGAACACATTTAATACTGTGGTAAGTCAGTTAGCATCTATTGATATTAAAATTTCAAATGAAGATAAGTGCATCAGTTTGTTGTGTTCTCTACCAGATTCGTGGGTTAGTCTGGTTATTGCAATAGGTAGCAATGCAACTGCCTTGTAGTTTGATGAAATAGTCTCATCCTTGTTGACGGAGGAGATGAGACGGAAAAATACGGAGAGCTAGAATGGTGATGCCTTGTCTGTACGAGGACGGTCCCAGAACAGAAATAAAAATAAGTCATCGAGTGGGAGATCTAAATCTCCAAGAAAACCTATAAAGCTGGTGTGCTGGAAATGCAGAAAGGAAGGGCACTACAAAAGGGACTATAAATCTAAAGCTCCTAATAAAGGAAAGGGATTTGATGATGCTCCTTCTGTAGAGGCGAAAACCACCTCAAATGAAGGTGGGGATGTGTACTTGGATTCTTCAAGTACACATGTAGATCATGAGGCATGGTTGATTGACTCAGGTGCATATTTTCACTTCACTCCCGATAGAGAGTGGTTCTGCGAGTATGAGAAATATGATGGTAGAGATGTCTTCTTGGGGGATGACAGGAAGGCTAGAACACTTCCAAAAGTAAAGTAAAGTTGAAGTTGCAAGGTGGAAGGGTTAGAACACTTCCAACTGTCCTGCATATTCCTACATTAGCCAGAAATATGATTTCTGTAAGCAAGCTCAATGATGTAGGTGTAAAAATAGTGTTCGAGAAGGATATCTGCAAGTTGGTTCGAGGAGCATTGGTATTGATGCAGGGAGTTCGGATTGGAACTTTGTACAAGCTACAAGGTAGCACTGTTATTGATGGGTGCAATAGTTCTGTGGTTCCTGAAAATGGAGCAGAAAATATAGTGGTCTCTGGAGAGAAGACCATGCTGTGGCATCAAAGGCTTGGACATATTGGAGAGAAGGGCCTTTGAATACTTCATGGTAAAGGTATGGTGGAAGGTATGAGTAATAGCTCTCTGGATTTTGATTTCTGTGAAAATTGTGTATATGGGAAGCAGAATTGGGTGAGTTTCCTCTCTGGTAGTAAGAAGGCGAAATAGATATTAGAGCTTGTGCACAGTGATGTGTTTAGACCTGTGAAGGTTCCATCACTAGGTAAGTCTTTGTACTATGTATCATTTATAGATGACTTCTCAAGGAATACATGGATATATTTCCTTAAGAAGAAATCTGAAGTCTTTGACAAGTTTAAAGAATTTAAGGCTCTCATGGAAAATCAGACAGAGAAGAAAATAAAGGTGCTGAGGAAATATAATGGTGGAGAGTTTTTCAGCAAGGAATTTGAAGAATTATGTAAGAAGTGTGGTATAGCACAGAAGAAGACTATTCCATATACACCTCAACAAAATGGAGTTGCAAAAAGAATGAACAAGACGTTAATGGAAAGGGCAAGAAGCATGCTTAGTGGTGTCGGGTTAGGACAGGAATTTTGGGCAGAGGTGGTGGATACTGCATGTTACCTGGTCAACAGGTCACATTCATTAGCGTTGGAGGATAAGACTCCACAAGAGGTATGGACTGGTAAGAAACCCTCTCTTTCACATCTGAGGGTATTTGGATGTGATGAATATGTACATGTTCCAAAGGAGAAATGAACCAAGTTGGATAGTAAATCTGAAAAGTGCATCTTTATTGAGTATAAGGATGGTTTAAAGGGTTATAAGCTTTGGAACCCAGTAGCAAGGATGGTTGTGTACAACCAAGATGTGGTGTTCAAAGAGGTAAAAGATGTTATTACACAAGAATTCCAACCAAAGGAACCTGAGAAGATAGAGTTTGAGCTAAAGGAGGAAGAATCAGACTCTACAGTAGAGGAGGAATCAGAAGATGAAGAGCCACAAACTCCCGGTGTGAGAAGATCAGTTCAAGAAAGAAGGCAGCCAGAAAGGTATAGTTAATCTACTTTTTGTTCAAACTTTTCTTTATCAATTACTGATTATGATCCCAGAACTGTGAAGGAAGCAGTAGATTTAGAGGATGGAAAACTCTGGAAAGAGGCCATGGTTGATGAAATGGCATCTTTTCACAAAAATGAGGCTTTGGATCTGGTGGAGTTGCTGGCTGGAAGGAAACCCATTAGCAGCAAATGGGTGTTCAAGAAGAAGACAAATGAAAAAGGAAAAGTGGAGAAATACAAAGCTCGGTTGGTAGTAAAAGGTTATTCCCAGGTCCCGGGAATTGATTTTGGTGATATATTTTGTCCTGTTGCCAAAGTAACTTCTATTAGATTACTTTTATCTGTTGTTGCTACTTTTGATTATGAGGTAGAACAGATGGATGTGAAGACAACATTTCTTCATAGGGATCTAGAAGAGGAGATCTACATGAAGCAACCTAAAGGTTTTGTGGTGAAGGGTAAGAAAGAATTGGTATGCAAGTTAAAGAAGTCTCTGTATGGGTTAAAACAGTCACCAAGGATGTGGTATTAGAAATTTGATACATTTATACGGGGACTTGGCTTCACTAGAAGCAAAGCAGATCACTGTGTGTATTTTAAATTAGTTGGTGACCATGTTATTTATCTGGTATTGTATGTGGATGATATGTTGCTGGTTGGAAATGACAAAGAAATTATCCAAGATTTGAAGACCCATTTGTCCTCCAAATTCGACATGAAAGATCTTGGTGTTGCAAACAATATTTTGGGCATGGAAATTAAAAGAGACCAGGCAAAGAGGAAGCTCTGGTTAAACCAGAGGAAGTATGTTGAGACAATACTGCAGAGGTTTAATATGCAAGATAGTAAACCGGTGAAGGTTCCTATTCCTGTACGTGTGAGGTTATCTACTGAACAGTGTCCCAAGACACAAGAAGAGGAAGAGGACATGTCTTGTGTTCCATATGCAAGTGCAGTCGGTAGCTTGATGTATGCAATGGTCTGTACTAGACCAGACATTGCACATGCAGTGGGAGTATTGAGCACTGGACAGTAGTGAAGCGGGTTTTCAGGTATTTGCATGGCACTAGTAATTATGGTTTGTGCTACCAAGGAAGACCAATATTGGATAGAGTGTTGGATATTCGTGGCTTTATTGATGCAGACTAGGCTAGAGATTTGGATCAGAGAAGATCTACAAGTGGGTATGTGTTTAACCTATTTGTAGGTGCAGTCAGTTGGATGAGTAAGAAAAAATCTGTAGTAGCACAATCAACTACAGAGGCAGAATACATGGCAGCCACTCATGCAAGCAAGGAATCAGTTTGCTTGCAGATATTGTGTTCAAGTATGGGGTTAGTACAAGGAGCTATAAGGATAGGCTGTGACAGCCAAAGTGAAATTTTCTTGGCAAAGAACCCTGCATATCATTCAAAGACAAAGCAAATTCATTTTCAGTATCACTTTGTGAGGGATATGATAGAAGACAAAAAGGTGTTTCTGGTAAAGGTGGACACTTTGAATAATACTTCAGATGCATTAACAAAATCTGTGAGCTCTGAGAAGTTCTCTTGGTGTAGAGAAACAATGGGCATTGTAGGCTGGATAAATGACTAAGCTCTCTTGTGGCCCCTTGTGGAAAGAAAACAACAAGTGGGAGAATGTTGGGTTGTGTTATATTCTTTCCACGACAAACCGGGGGGTTAGAAGGGGGGCGGTGCCCCCCATTCATTGCATAGCGGGGGGTCACAGGGGGTTTGAGGGGTGCAGCTAACCCCACTCTGCATGATTTTCGCACATGTTTTTTTTCGACACGATGGTTTTTGGTCCATAGTTTTGGACGCGACGATTTTCGGTCCATGGTATTGGATGCTTCAACATGTATAAATATGTATTGTAACTTTGAAAGGAAAATAATGAAAATCAAGTTGGTAATCCTGGTTTTGGGATCCAGGGGAAAATCTCCGTGTATATGTGTTTTATGTGTTATTCTCTTGCATTGTTTATTTTCTGTGTTTTAGAATTCGTATGCAGGTAATTTATGTACGGGGTTAAAACCTACAACCAGCTAACCTTTAACTATGCCTTTTAGGCTTACATTTATACAAAAGAACTCTACAACCAATTCCTAGTTTATATCCATAAACTTCTCAGCAAAATCCTAAAATCTCTTCCTTATCTCTAAGGATCCTCTTTAATCCACAAAATCATGAACTAACTCCTAATCTAAGTTTTACAATTAATTCTCAAATCTCTCAATCTCTCAACTATCCTAAATCTCTCATGTTCTCCTACACTCGAGAACATTTGCAAATATGTTTCACTATATTTAATTAAATCCTATTTTCATTAAAATCACTCAAAACCCTTAATAATTACATTAATTCAACACTTAGGAAACCAACTTCCTTGGAAACACAAGACCCCATATGTCTACTAAAATACAATGATTTTTCTTGAGCTGAATGCTCCTGCATCAGACTCCCAAAGTAGAAAACATTCATGATCTCCTGATCATGTGTGTTCAAATGTTGATAGAAAACCTCCAGGGTCCCAAACTTTAGTTTGTAGTTGTCTGAATGCTCTGCACCTTTGTTGTTGTTGTATGTCTGTTGTCTTTTGTTTCATCTTCCTCTCCTTGTCAATTAGGTTCAAATTCTGATTGATCATCCTTCAGGCTGCTATCAATCTCCTCCATATGGATTGTTTCATCATCAACTGCCATAATTCTTCAATCTCCATTTCCAGCACATCCTTGGACTAGTCCATACTCTGCCACTTACTTCTACCTCTTTCTCTTTGTTTTAGGTTGTTGTTTTTGTCCACTAACTCTTCAATCTGTTGTTTTTCTACTTGAAGTTGTCGAATTCTATCACTTACTCTTACTTTTACTTGTTTTTCCTTCCTTTCATCCTTACTCTCTTTCATGGTTATCTCTTTCTCCATTGAATCCTGACTTTCCAACATTTTCTCCAGCAAGTGAACATCTATGATCCATGGATTAAATTCTTCCACAGAATCCTCTTCTACCATCTTTACTCGGCTGCTCATCTGTACTAAATTTCCTCCAGCATCTGCAACTAAACCTGCACTCTCAAAACAATTATTAAAATTAAAAACCTAAGGCCTCAATGCCTCTTCTTCCTTTGGCAACACTATAGTATCCTTCCCTGATTTATCCTCTTCTATCAGCACTTCAGTATGTTGATTCAACCTCTTTAAAGAATTATCTAATGTACTCTCAAGACTATCAGTTAGTCTTCCCTCCACATCATCTGCTCCAATGATGTATTTCTGATCTTGCCCACTGTAGTGAACTCCTTTCTCCACAATCACATTGTCATACTCTGAATTTCCCAACAAATACTCCAGCAATTCAATTTCTCTGTGACACTTCATAAGTACTTCATTACTACTTATGATTCCTACATTTATACACAAATTATCAATTTGAAAATTTCAAGGTTCAACAATCTCAACTGTTGCTTCACATATCAGTTCTTCAGACTGAATTTCATCTCCTTTCACAAGAAATTTTTCCTATGTTGTCATAGCTTCAAACATCAATGTATTACTAAATTCTTTCTGCTGCAATAATTCACTGCTTTTCTCATTCAAGAGACATTCTCCATCATTCTTTACTTCAGAGTTTTTATCTTCTGAAAGATACTCTTCCATACTTTTGACAGCTTCAAAAGATTTCTCATCCTCTGCAAAACTTGTAATCACATCAAAATTATTAGATTCAACAATATAAGGTTTTACATTCTCCTGTTGGTCTGCATTTGTCCAACAGTTCAGAAAATCATCAATAATTCCTTCTTCTTCACCCAGAACTTCACCCTGCTCTGGTTCACAAATGGACACTTCCATTTCCAACTCAGCTTCTCTGAGTTTTTCCATCAGCCACCTTAATTGCCTCTGTTGTAGCCTTCTCTGTAATTTATGCCACTTCATTGTCTTCTTCTTTAAGACCCAACCTTGTCTTTGGCTTTCCTCTAGTATCATCCTCAATACATCGAGTTGTTCTTTTAACTTAGCAATCTCTTTGTCAATTTCCTCTTGACTCATGCTCTTGCCATTTTCCTTGGCATCCTCCTTCTTCACCTTTCTTCTGTTGTGGTTTTCCTTAGAACCTCTGCTATGACTATCAGTAGTAATCTTCTTCTCCATCTCTATGAGTTCTTCACTAACTCACTATGAGCTGCATTAAAGCCTTTGCAACGACAAGTCCTCCCTGCTGCCACTTACCGCACCAAGCTTTCCTCTGTACTTGGCCTTTTGGAAAGCGCTTGGTTCTCTATCTCTGAAACCTCCTTTGAGAACTTCTCTCTGCTCCTTCTAGGCTTCAACTCATCTGCACCTTCTAAGAACACAATTGTCCTCTTGTATTTCAATCACCATGAAATACTTGGTTCTGACCACCTCTTCTTTCGCTTAGAAACTTTTACCAGCTTCCTTCATTACTTAGCAATTATACCCACATCCTTTGTGGAATTATCTTTGTGATCTTTCCGTGAGCTGCAACAATACCTCTGCAATTTCAAGTCTCCTCCTTGCTACATATGCCTCACTAAGCTTCTCTCCTCTAAGCTCGATCTATTAGCATTTCTCTGGTTATTTCCTCTGGAACCAATTGAGCACTCCTTGCTCTAGGTTGTTGCAATCTTCTCACCTTCTTATGCTGCTACCTGTGCATCAATATAAAAACCACACATTCTCCAATCTTCAAATCAAATTAAAACAAAACATATCATCTCACCTTCAATATCTCTGCATGATCTTGTTCTACCATTCACCTGCACTTTGAATGGATTGTCCTCTATCTCTTGCATCTGCAAGTTCTGCTACACATTATCTCTATGTGCCTATTGTTTGTCAGATTAGAATCTGATCTCCTCTTGCCTGCATACACATCTTAACACATAACTTTGTTTTAAATTTTCTCAAAGAAATTTTCACACAGAATTTCTTTGTGCTGCTCTAATACCAAATGTTTCAGCCACAATTCTACTATGATCCCAAAAATGATGTAGGAAAAACCTATGATACCCATAGTATGCATATGAAATGCATAATTTCATTTGTCCCAGGAATTTCAGTTTCCCTGCCGAGTCAAATCTTCAGGAATTAAGGTTCAAGGCCCCTTTAATTAAAT
Source organism: Pinus tabuliformis (assembly GCA_031772625.1). Lineage (NCBI taxonomy): Eukaryota > Viridiplantae > Streptophyta > Pinopsida > Pinales > Pinaceae > Pinus > Pinus tabuliformis. Next base: position 1,154,421,510 of record CM062813.1, on the reverse strand, counting down.
CTCATGTGGAATGATTTGTTACTAACCCCAGTCTGTCCCTTAGTTAATCCTTTCCATCGGGACTCTATACTCCACCTTCATTAAACTTCGTTGATCTTTATGCACCGTGCACATAACTAAACCCTATAAAACCTTTAATCAATTCATTTCTATTATAAACCTTATACGATAGAAATACTCCACAAAGCGTACATGAACCATACCTTTTCACTTTTCCTTGGCCTTTGCACATTTACCAATGCTTACCTTTATCGCAATTGCGGGTTTCAAAGGACTCTTCAGAATATGTATTCAAAACTCCTGATCTACGGGATGCAATTTCTCTTGCCACCATTCCATGACCTTTATACATTCATTCCCCACCATTGATTTTATCCATCAAATCAGCAGCTGTCGCGTTCTCACGGATCACACCAGCATGCATTCCTAAGACTCCTCCTTTCACATCCAATATGTGATAAACACAACTAGACTCCAAATACAATAAAACCATGTCCATAACCTTCTCGGTCTTCTTAGCATCGCACATCTCAAGACTTCTTGAGTCCTCTCAACATCGCTCATCGCAATACCGCATATCGCAATTATTTAGGGCCAAGGTACATCTACCATGGAATATTGCGATGTGAACTAATTGGCGATCGCATCGGGCATCGCACGTCGCACTTTCTTAAAGCCCGAAGTTCATTCACTCACAAAGGAAATATTGCGATGTAGGGTTTATCAGCGATCCTCTACCGTTCGTTTCTTGCTCCATTCTATGTGACTTAATCCTGGCCGCTTATCACGAACAATCTCGTCCATTGATCGTATAGATCCAACGACTCCTGTGCATCGACACTTCACTTCTTTGTTCTTCTCTTTACTTGGGTTTTTACGCCATTTCTTCAATGTTCTTCTGTGGTTTCAGATTACTTCAGGGTTTTGGTCCTTCCACTGTTCTACTACGCAACTCTCTCCTGAGCTTAACTCTATGTACTCTTTAATCTCTGTCACTCCAGAACTTTACTTTGATCCTTCAATCGGATTCAATGATCCATTATGATCCTCCGTATCATTCTTCTTCTCTGTGTTCTGCCCAAACTCCGCCTGCATACATATACTATGCAAACCTCTGATTCACACATAATTTATCATTCAATACTCAAACCACACACTTACACAATTAGAAATTAGATTTTCTATATTGATAAATAAACATTTACACAATTTCTCTCTCAGGCTTGATTTCCAATGTCAGTGGCCTCTGTTTCACAATCTACCGGTAGGCTTACAATCAAACCTCTAACTCTCGACCTGATAGACTAACCAACTAACCTCTGACTATGCCTTTTAGGCTTACATTTATACAAAAGGATTCTACAACCAATTCCTGGTTTAGATCCATAAACTTCTCAACAAAATCCTAAAATCTCTTCCTTATCTCTAAGGATCCTCTCTAATCCACAAAACATGAACTAACTCCTAATATAAGTTTTATAATTAATTCTCAAATTTCTCAATCTCTCAACTATCCTAAATCTCTCATGTTCTCCTACATTCGAGAACATTTACAAATATGTCTCACTATATTTAATTAAATCCTATTCTCATTAAAATCACTCAAAAGCCTAAATAATTACATTAATTCAACACTTAGGAAACCAACTTCCTTGGAAACACAAGACCCCCTATGTCTACTAAAATACAATGATTTTTCTTGAGCTAAATTCTCCTGCATCAGACTTCCAAATTAAAAAACATTCATGATCTCCTCATCGTGTGTGTCCATATGTTGATAGAAAACCTCCAGGGTCCCAAAATTTAGTTTGTAGTTGTCTGAATGCTCTGCACCTTTACTGTTGTTGTATGTCTATTGTCTTCTGTTTCATCTTCCTCTCCTTGTCAATCAGGTTCAAATTTTGATTGATCATCCTTCCTGCTACTATCAATCTCCTCCATATGGACTGTTTCATCATCAACTGCCATAATTCTTCAATCTCCATTTCCAGCACATCCTTGGACTGGTCCATACTCTACCACTTACTTCTACCTCTTTCTCTTTGTTTCAGGTTGTTGTTGTTGTCCACTAACTCTTCAATCTATTGTTTTTCTCCTTGAAGTTGTTGAATTCTATCACTTACTCTTACTTTTTCTGCCTTCCTTTCATCCTTACTCTCTTTCATGGTTATCTCTTTCTGCATTGAATCCTAACTTTCCAGCATTCTCTCCAGCAATTGAACATCTTTGTTCCATGGATTAAATTCTTCCACAGAATCCTCTTCTACCATCTTTACTTGGTTGCTCATCTGTACCAAATTTCCTCCAGCATCTGCAACTAAACCTACACTCACAAAACAATTATTAAAATCAAAAACATAAGGCCTCAGTTCCTCTTCTTCCTTTGGCAACACTTCAGTATGTTGCTCTGATTCCTCCTCTCCTATCAGCACATCAATATGTTGATTCAACCTCTTTAAAGAATTCTCTAATGTACTCTCAAGACTATCAGTTAGTCTTCCCTCCACATCATCCACTCTAGTGATGTCTTTCTAATCTTGTCCACTGTAGTGAACTCCTTTCTCTGCAATCACACTGTCATACTCTGAATTTCCCTACAAATACTCCAACAATTCAATTTCTCTGTGAAACTTCATAAGTACTTCATCATTACTTATGATTCCTGCATTTATACACAAATTATCAATTTGAAAATTACAACGTTCAACAATCTCACTTGTTGCTTCACATATTAGTTCTTCAAATTGAATTTCATCTCCTTTCACAAGAAATTTTCTTGTGTTGTCACAGCTTCAAACATCAATGTATTACTAAATTCTTTCTGTTGTAATAATTCACTTCTTTTCTCATTCAAGAGACATTCTCCATCATTCTTTACTTCATATTTTTTATCTTCTGAAAGATACTCTTCCATACTTTTGACAGCTTCAAAATATTACTCATCCTCTGCAAAACCTGTAATCACATCAAAATTATCAGATTCAACAATATAAGGTTTTACATTCTCCTGTTGGTCTGCATTTGTCCAACAGTTCAGAAAATCATCAATAATTCCTTCTTCTTCACCCAGAACTTCACTCTGCTCTGGTTCACAAATGGACACTTCCATTTCCAACTCAGCTTCTCTGAGTTTTTCCATCAGCCACCTTACTTGCCTCTATTGTAGCCTTCTCTGTAATTTATGCCACTTCATGTCTTCTTCTTTAAGACCCAACCTTGTCTTTGGCTTTCCTCTAGTATCATCCTCAATACATCGAGTTGTTCTTTTAACTCAGCAATCTCTTTGTCAATTTCCTCTTGACTCATTCTCTTGCCATTTTCCTTGGCATCCTCCTTCTTCACCTTTCTTCTGTTGTGGTTTTCCTTAGAACCTCTGCTATGACTATCAGTAGTAATCTTCTTCTCCATCTCTATGAGTTCTTCACTAACTCACTATGAGCTGCATTAAAGCCTTTGCAACGACAAGTCCTCCCTGTTGCCACTTACCACACCAAGCTTTCCACTGTACTTGGCCTTTTGGAAAGCACTTGGTTCTCTATCTCTGGAACCTCCTTTGAGCACTTCTCTCTGCTCCTTCTAGGCTTCAACTCATCTGCACCTTCTAAGAACACAATTGTCCTCTTGTATTTCAATCACCATGAAATACTTGGTTCTGACCACCTCTTCTTTCACTTAGAAAGTCTTACCAGCTTCCTTCATTACTTAGCAATTCTACCCACATCCTTTGTGGAATTACCTTTGTGATCTTTCCGTGAGCTGCAACAATACCTCTATAGTAAAAAGTCTCCTCCTTGCTACATATGCCTCACTAAGCTTCTCTCCTCTGAGCTCAGTCTATTAGCATTTCTTTGGTTCTTTTCTCTGGATCCAATTGAGCACTCCTTGCTCTAGGTTGCTACAATCTTCTCACCTTCTTATGATGCTACCTGTGCATCAATATAAAAACCACACATTCTCCAATCTTCAAATCAAATTAAAACAAAAATTATCACCTCATCTTCAATATCTCTGCATGATCTTGTTCTACCATTCACCTGCACTTTGAATGGATTGTCCTCTGTCTCTTGCATCTGCAAGTTCTGCTACACATTATCTCTATGTGCCTATTGTTTGTCAGATTAGAATCTGATCTCCTCTTGCCTGCATACACATCTTAACACATAACTCTATTCTAAATTTTCTCAAAGAAATTTTCACACAGAATTTCTTTGTTCTGCTCTAAAACCAAATGTTTCAACCACAATTATGCTCTGATACCAAAAATGACGCAGGAAAAACCTACGATACCCACAGTATGCATATGAAATGCATAATTTCATTTTTCCCAGGAATTTTAGTTTCCTTGCTGAGTCAAATCTTTAGGAATTAAGTTTCAAGGCCCCCCTAATTAAATCTCATACAGAATGATTTGTTACTAACCCCAGTCTATCCCTTAGTTAATCCTTTCCATCGGGACTCTATACTCCACCTTCATTAAACTTCGTTAATCTTTATGCACCGTGCACATAACCAAACCCCATAATACCTTTAATCGCTTCATTTCTATTATAAACCTTATACAAGAGAACTACTCTACAAAGTGTACATGAACCATACCTTTTCACTTTTCCTCGGCCTTTGCACATTTACCAATGCTTACCTTTATCGCAATCGTGGGTTTCAAAGGACTCTTCAGAATATGTATTTAGAACTCTCGATCTGCAGGATGCGATTGCTCTTGCCACCGTTCCACGACCTTTATACATTCATCCCCATCATCGATTTTATCCATCATATCAACGGCTGTCGCATTCTCGCGAATCACACCAACATGCATTCCTAAGACTCCTCCTTTCGCATCCGATATGTGATAAACACAACCGGACTCCAAATACAATAAAATCACATACATAACCTTCTTGGTCCACTTAGCATCGCACGTCGCAAGACTTCTCGGGTCTGCTCAGCATCACTCATCGCAATACCGCATATCACAATTGTTTAGGGCCAAGGTACATCTACTATGGAATATTGAGATGCAAACTAATCAGTGATCGCATCGGACATCACACGTCGCAGTTTCTTAAAGCCTGAAGTTCATTCACTCACAAAAGAAATATTGCGATGTGGGGTTTATCAGCAATCCTCTGTTGTTCATTTCTTGCTCCATTCTATACGACTTAATCCTGGCCACTTATCATGAACAATCTCGTCCGTTGATAGTATAGATCCAACAACTCTTGTGCATCGGCACTTCACTTCTTCGTTCTTCTCTTTACTTGTGTTTTTACACCATTTCTTCAATGTTCTTCTGTGGTTTCAGATTACTCAGGGTTCTGGTCCTTCTACTATTTTTCTATGCAACTCTCTCCTGAGCTTAACTCTGTGTACTCTTTAATCTCTGTCACTCCAGAACTTTACTTTGATCCTTCAATCAAATTCAATGATCCATTATGATCCTCTGCATCATTCTTCTTCTCTGTGTTCTGCTCGAACTCCGCCTACATACATATACTATGCAAACCTCTGATTCACACATAATTTATCATTCAATACTCAAACCACACACTTACACAATTAGAAATCAGATTCTTTTTATTGATAAATAAAAATTTACACAGTTTCTCTCTCAGGCCTGATTTCCAATGTTAGTGGCCTCTGTTTCACAATCTGGCCGTAGGCTTGCAATCAAACCTCTAACTCTCAACCTAACAGACTAACCAACTAACCTCTGACTATGGCTTTTAGGCTTACATTTATACAAAAGGATTCTACAACCAATTCCTGGTTTAGATCCATAAACTTCTCAACAAAATCCTAAAATCTCTTCCTTATCTCTAATAATCCTCTCTAATCCACAAAATCATGAACTAACTCCTAATCTAAGTTTTACAATTAATTCTCAAATTTCTCAATCTCTTAACTATCCTAAATCTCTCATGTTCTCCTACATTCAAGAACATGTACAAATATGTCTCGCTAAATTTAATTAAATCCTATTCTCATTAAAATCACTCAAAATCCTAAATAATTACATTAATTCAACACTTAGGAAACCAACTTCCTTGGAAACACAAGACCCCCTATGTCTACTAAAATACAATGATTTTTCTTGAGCTGAATGCTCCTGCATCATGTGGTCACCTGTCTGATGCAGTCCAATAATTCTTCTAGCTCATGCCTGATAGTATTTCTATGTATTACCTCTCCAAGTGCACCTATAGAAGGTATTTTGTGTACTCGCACCATGACTTCTAATCCATTGTGCAACTGTGCATACGTTGCCATAGTTTTGGTTATGTGAGTGTTGAACTCGTCATAGGTATGCATTTGCATCCTTATATCCTTATATCCATCTCAATTCCATACCTTTATTTCTAACCAACAATACAAGTGACTTAGCACCCCATTCTTAGAGCATATCTATAGTTGCATAAGCTAATTTTAGGATCCTTAAGTTTTCCTGCAATCCTTTATGTACTTCCTATAAGGTGCCATTTCCTTATGAAAATTAATCATCTCTTCATACACTTGCTTCATTATGTCTTCTAATGGCTTGATCTCTTCATGTATAGCTAACTATAACTCTTCTCTACTAGCACTAGTGGAAGACAACCTTTGGTTTTCAACAAGGAGGTGATAAATTTTCTACTTTACATTATCCAATTCCTTCTCTAATTTTTCATTCTTTTGCATCAAGAGATCAATCTTCTTCTTTGTGGCTACTGCAAAGTTTTTGCTTTCTAAAGTGGCTACACTATGATTGGCCTTGGTGTTTAACACAATAACCCTTTCTATATTAATGGAAATAGGATGATCAAGGTCATTTGGGAAATACCTCCTTTCTTGAATAATCTTGTTTTTCAACTCATGAAAAGTGAAGTTATAGATATCCATAATCCTATCATAAGGTGGAAGTGGAATCCCCATTTCACTAAATGGAAGATGCCCATGAGTCATAGGAGTTGAATGTCAAACCTTTAGAGGATCTACGATAGGCTTAATTTGTGCTATCTAGTTATCCTCTTCTTATTCATCATCTACGTCTTGAGTCTCTAAATCTTCTTCTAACTTTCTTACAAACCCCTATTCATGTTTCCTCCTATTTCTTCTTCATCATGTAGCCTCCATTTCTCCTCTTCTTCCCTTTGTTTTCTGAGAGATTTTTCTGGGCTTCCTCCTCTTTTCTTTTCTTCAGTTCTTCTTTCTTCTTTTGCATGTCCTCTCACTTCTTCTTTTCTTTCTCTTATTTCTTCTTACGCTCTTCCTCTTCTTTCCTTTTTCTATCTTTTCTAATTCTTTCATTCTCCTTTTAGCCTCAATTATGCCTTTGTCACACAGATCAACCTTGAATTTCTTACTCCTCCCTTCTTCAACATCATGTCCCTACTTTATCTTTGGCCCGATTTCGACCTGAGCAACCACTTCCTGTTGGGTCCTTTCTTGTTTAGTATCGAACATATATGTTTTGTTAGAAGGGTTTGCTTCATCACTTGGTCCAACTTCTCTAGAACCATTTTACCAAATCTTGATCTTCTCTTTTTTTTTCCAAGAGACAGAAACAAATGCCCAAGTGTGTCTCAACTTTACACAGTGTTTCTTGCAAACACATGTAGCTTCATATCGATGGAATCTCATCTCACCAAATTTTAAGTGGTTAAATTCCATTTCTGCTTCAACTACCTTCAAATTCTTTAATTCATACTACCCTATTTTCACAGGTAGGATAGGCCACAATGACTTCTTTGACTTTTGCAACTATTGTGACAATCATGTGCATAGCTGGAAACCAAGCTCTTTCATGACTACTGTTTAGTCAATTTAGTGTGTCCTAAATTGCTGCATTAATTATCAGTCCGGAAGTCGTAGACTAATGAAGTGTGGTGCACTATATGTGAAAGACAGCCTCTTTCTTACCTTTTTGTCATTTTCAATTTTTATTTTGTTTTGGGGTTTTTATCTTTGCTTATCTTCTAATATGAATGGAACTCCTATTCCTGAGTTTTAAGAATACTCTAGAAGGCAAGTATGGATACAGATTTTAAGGCAATTATGTCCTCTATAATGATTCCCAAAACTTAACACTTCAGAGGGTCTTAGAACATACTAATGATGAATTAATACTTGAACAAAAATGTACTGTTATTCAAATCAAGCCAATAATGAACCACTGATTATGAAACCATTATCTCTGCTGTTGTCTAAATACAAAAAAACGAATTAAGCTACAACACTCAAATAAATAAAAAATTGCAATCTAGTAAAAGTAAAATCAATTCACATCATTCATAGTCAGATTCCTTGCCAAGTAGTCTAAGCTATGGCTTTCAGAGATAATCGTCAATGATATGAGCAAGTTGATGTCTAATTGCAGAAAAGTAAAACTAAAATCAAATCACATCATTCATAATCCAATTCCTCGCTAGGTATTCTAAGCTATGGCTTTCAGAGATAATCGTCAATGATATGAGCAATTTGATGTCTAATTGCAGAAAAGTAAAACTAAAATCAAATTACATCATTCATAATCCGATTCCTCGCCAGTTAGTCTAAGCTATGGATTTCAGAGATAATCGTCAATGATATGAGCAAGTTGATGTCTAATTGCAGAAAAGTAAAACTAAAATCAAATTACATCATTCATAATCTGATTCCTCGCCAGTTAGTCTAAGCTATGGCTTTCAGAGATAATCGTCAATGATATGAGCAATTTAATATCTAAGCTAACTAACAAAGCAAGTAAACAAGACTGAAATCAACAAAACAGAACTGGAATTAAAAAGAAAACTAAGAAAAGCAAAGTCAGCAGAGAGGCTAATCTCATGTCACTAGTTATTGTGAAAATTATATGCAAATGCCTAGGCCTACTCTATCCTGAAACATACACACACTGATCAGCGTTAACAACAATATACAAAGCTTGTAAAATCATAAACAGGCATGAAATGTTAGTACCATAGCAGAGGAAATATATACACAGGTGAATAACTATGAAACATGTGCAGTGAAAATAAGGAAACGATACATAAAAACTGTACAGCAAAAAGGAAACGAAACCTCAGCGTATAGGGGCCCTCTGCACAGCCTCGGTCAACAGGCTATCAATCCAAAATTACGTTCACACAATCATATAGAAACAAAGTCTTCTTTATATATCAAAATAGAGGAAGAATCCTCTCGTTATCACAGTGGAATTAGTGTCACAACACAGTAACTTTAACAGCAAAATTACATTCAAAAAGACTAACTCTATGCATATAGAAACGCGTTATTTATAACAAAAGTTACATAACTGTTTTCCTGTAAAAACTACGTGAACAGAGGACACGTAAAAGACAACGTCCATGGATTTAGCATAATGGTTGCCGAGATTATTAAATCTATCAACTGTGGCTGTTGGATTCGCATCGTGGGGTAGTCTACAGCTGTCGACATGACCCCAAGGATCTAGGAATGGCCATGAATCCTTCACGTGCTTGAAGACAGAGTCCTGTTGCTGTAGGATTCCTCTGTTTGACCACCGCTTGACCACCGTTGACCACAGCTTTCCTTGATGAATCCGGCTGAACCAATAGGACCTGATCCATGTCTAGGTCATTCCTGACCTGCCCACGTGTCTTTTTTTTCCTGATGACACCTGCAACATGGAGTTTAACAAAAACATTTGCGGAAAGTTGAATCAGTTGCGGAAAGTGACTGCATTCCACAGCTCATGAGCAAAATCTAAGTCAAACAGCAAACACAAAAACATAGTCAGAAAAACACTTAAATGCTCTTTTAGAATCAATATGCAATGATTTCTGATAGCTTATGGAGTACTGGTGAGGGGAAAAAGTCTGGGAAAATGTGTAGGAGAGGTGTAATTTCAAAGCTCAACATACCCCCACTGTGAAGGTGTTGCATGTCCCCATGCAACCAAAACTTTGATCATCCTCCTTTCAGTTCATGTGTTCTGAGACCTCTACCAATACATCCAGCGTTCTTTTCTTTTTTCTTGGGACCACTACCATCCTCGGGTTCCTCATTAGACACCTGAATTTGAGGTTGATGAGAGCCCTGTTCAACCTCCTATTCTTTTTCTTTATTTTTCTATTTTTCTTCTGCCATAGCCCAAGATGCAACATGGTGTTGTTGTGAATAATCTTATCTAACCTACCCTGTTATTTCAATGTTTCATTTTCTCTTTTGATGTGTCTATTTAAGACCTCCAGCTCAAAAACTTCCTGTTTTAGTGATTGGATTTGAGCTTCTTGAGCTGTATTAGGCTGGGCAGATGAAGTGCCTTGGTCTGTGGCTGTTTTCTCCAAGGTCTCAATATAATCATACATTTCTTGTTGGACTGGATCTATCTCAGGTGTAGTCTTCCTTGGGCTATCCCCAAAATCTGGTTGAGAAGGACTGATCTCAAACTCTGGCCAAGAAGGACTATTTTCAAAATCTGGCTGAGGAATAGGAATATGGTGTGGGCCACGGCCAGGAGGGATTGTTGAAGGTTGTTCTAGTGTTTCCCCTCCTAAATCAATAAAGTGGGGCCCTTTAATTTGTATTTTCCTCAATTTCCCTTTTAGTCTAGAACTTCTCCTCAAATTTTGTGAACTAATGTCTTCTTTCTCCACACTCTATTTTTCTTTCCCTTTTCTCTTTGCTGCAGTTGACTGCTCCTGAAGGTAAACTAGTCTTTCAGACAGTATTTGGTGGTCCTCTTCTGAGGAAGGTTCTGGGGTTTGATACCTCAATACTTCTTTTCCCTTTTGATTTTCTTGGCTTCTTATCCTCAATTATTTCCTTCCTACTTTCAGACAGTGTTTCTTCCCTACTAGTTTCTTTGACTATGTTAGTAGGAGTATCCTGAATTCTATCACTTGTTTTCTTTCTTCTGCTTCTCCTTGATGTGCTGCTTTCAGGGGTTTCTTGTGGATCTTGAAAGAAATTTCTAACTAAAAACTGCTCCCAGGTGTCCTTCTTTTCCTTCAATTGTTTTTCTATCAAAATTTTCACAAGGCCGTGATGATACAAGTGGGGTTCTACATCCCCCTTTTTCTTTTGGACGGTGATGGACATTTTCTTCAGGCTATTTAACAAGAAGTAGGGAAAATTAATAGTTTGGTTTTCTAGAAAATTCATCAGCAACCGGATGTGGTACATGTACATTGACCCAAATCGACCCTCACAGGTAATGAATTTCTGTATTATCAGTAATAGACTAGCCCATTTTTCTTCTAAAGTAGATACAGGGATTCCATGGTTAAAGATGGTTACATCCATACCTGGATTTCGTAGGATAACCCTCCATGCTCTCTCGTCAAAGCTCTTATTTTTGAACCACTGTTCTCCCTCCTATGGGAGTTCGGTTGCAGCTGCTATGGACGCCTCTGTGATTGAGAATTTAAGGTCTCCAACCTCCGCTTCCATGCCATCAAAAGATCTCGCAAAAGTCTTCGTAACTTTCTTGTTGTAACCTCTGAATTTCTGAATAAATTGTAGCCACCGGGCCTTCCTTAGCATGCTTTTCAATTGCGGGTACCCTTCCATAAATTTGGACCCTTCCGGTTCTGCTCTCAACAGAGGACCCATTCCTTCCCCTGCTTTCAAATACGTCTGCGTGAATGATATACTAACGGAGGTGAGATGGTTGTGCTCGCGGGGAATGTGGAAGGACTGTGCAGAAAAACTAGTAGTCGTAAATGGCGGGACAGAGAATAGGTAGCGAGGATGAGTTCACAGAACGAAGGCTAGAATGGGTTTACAAAACAAAGGCTTATGTGAGTAGACCAACAATACAAATGCAACTTCGGTGGGTAGTATGGAAATAGAGTGAACCCGGCAAATTTTTGAACTAGATGGCTGCGGAATAGACGTTAGCTTGCTCACAAAACAGCTGCGGAATTTGTGCTGTAGGAAAGGAGTCACGACCAAATCAATCACGTCCTCATAATTACTCGGCTTAATAGATGGAATGTCAAAGTACGATTGAACACAAGTTAAGATTGGAGATGGATCATAAAGCCGTTAGGAATTAATGCAAGGTTCGTGGTGAAATTATGAAAAGGTTATGGAGCGGTTATGGAAGCTATCAAGGCGAATCATTACATATAATGGAGTTGGTGGTTTCATAACTATGTAAAATGTGTTTTAAAACGCTATTTGAAACGAACTTTGCTCATACCTTGGAACTTACCACTTCCGTCCACTGACCTTTGATTGGCTGCTTATTGCATGCTCCTGAGTGCTTTGTATCTTCAGAATATCTTCCTTTTGCCATACCTGCATTTGATTTTCATGATCCTTTAACTAACATCTGACTGTCAATGTTGAAAAATAGAGTGGTGGCTACGGAAACTGGGTTCAGCTGCGGAAACTGACATAGTAATCATATGACTGAATGGAGATGGATAAATGATGACTGAATGAATGAAAATGGTCATAAAAGGAATTTTATTGGCAGAATGAGATGATGAAATGAAAATGAAATGTGAAGTGAAATGAGGTGAAATGAAGTGAAGTGAGATTTCATGAAACTATGGATACAATCAGAGAAGATTTTTTTTTTTTTTGGAAAATATAGAGTGTCAGGAGTTCCTGATTTTCGCCCTGTATTCTCTGTATAAGACTGCCAATCAGTGATTGGTTTTCAGGCTTATACACTTTTTTATTTATCTATTTATTTTTTTTAACAGAAAAGAACAAAGGCTAGGCTGGTGGAGAAGAAGGATTCTTCTTCACCAGCCTTATTGCATAACTATCTTGAAAGATTCTGACAAATTCCTCTTTTGAGAGTGGCTTATGATAGATTTTTAATCTGTGGCCATTCACAATAAGAGGAGTTTGATGTTCATCAATGGTTTTGATTCTTACCACTCCATTGCTAAAGATTTTGTCAATCTCATATGGCCCAAGCCAATGAGTCTGAAATTTTCCTTTAAAATCTTTAAACTTGGAATCAAATAGCAATGCCCAATATCCTTCTTGAAACTTTTTCTCCTTGATGTATTTGTCATGCCACTTAGCTCTTTGATATTGAACTAGATCAGTTCTTAGGATTGCCTCTTGTCTGATCTCATCTAGCTCATTCAACTGCTCCATTCTATGCTTTTGGGCTTCTGATAGATCCATTCCCAACTGAACTGCCATCTTGAAAGTTTTGACTTGGAACTCAATGGGGAGCAGGACTTCTTTCCCATAAACAAGTTCATAGGGAGAATGTCCTGTTGTATTTCTCCATGTAGTTCTGTAGGCCCACAAGGCTTCAGGAAGCCTTTCTGCCCAATCTCTTCTGTGTAGATGAACAATCTTGGTGATGATGCCTTCAATAACTTTGTTTGTAGATTCCACTTGACCATTTGCTTGCAGATGGTAAGGAGTTGTTATGCTATTAACCTGCAAAGCGATACCCAAACAGAGAATTTGCGAAGAAAAGATATCGAGAACACAAAATATGCGAAGAAAATATACCCAGAGCACAGAATAGCAATGATTTTATTATCCAGAGAGAAATGTTCACAGGCCTCTTCGAGGGGGCAACCTCCAATAGAGCAGAGCTCGATTACAAAACAAGACACAATACTCCTCGCAGGGAGTCTCTATCCTTTATATATGACTCATACATGCAATACCACGAGCCAATATCATGGATTTTATTAATACCATCTATCTAATACTACCGCCCATTTACCATCTAACTAATACTTCCGCCCATTTGCAACTAACTGTGGTCCCGTCATTAATTGCGGGTTAACCACTTACAATTATTAATATGGGCTTTATTGACTCTTGACTATGACGTGATCCCATGACATAAATAAGGGGGTTAGGGTGGGACCCTAACATGCCCTCCCCCTTAAGACTAGCCTTGTCCTCAAGGCTGAAGCTGCAGAAACTGTTGAAGAATAGCGGCTGGTTCCCAAGTTGCATCTTCCGGCGAGGTGTCTTTCCATTTGACTAGGACCTCCTTAATCACGCGGCCACGCAGGTGCTTGTCTCGTGTGTCTAGAACCTGTTCAGGTTGAAGCCAGATTGATCCTTCTTCATCCAATTCAGGTAGACTGGTTTGAACTCGGCAATTGTTCCCAATCACTTTCTTGAGGCACGATACATGGAAAACTGGGTGGATTTTTGCTGTAGGTGGCAAAGCCAACTTGTAAGCCACTTCTCCAATGCGCTGAAGTACTTGATATGGTCCGTAGAATTTTGGAGAGAGCTTTTGACAACCCTTGTCTTTGAGTGATGTTTGCTTATATGGTTGCATCTTCAAAAAGACCTGATCCCCTTCTTGAAATTGGCGCTCTGAGCGATGTTGGTCAGCCTGTTGCTTCATACGGTTCTGAGCTTGATGAAGATTCTCGCGCAAGTGGGCCAGCATGGTTGCACGGTGTTGTAAGAGTTGATCCACTGCTTGTACTTTGGAGCACCCCGTGAGATAAGAAGTAGGGGACGGCGGAAGTTGTCTATAGACTGCTTCATAGGGAGTCACTTTGGTGGTGGCATGATAGTTGGTGTTATACCACCATTCCGCCAGAGGTAACCACTGTGCCCAAAGGTGTTGTTTTTCTGAAGTGAAACACCTCAGGTAGGTTTCTAGGCATTTGTTGACGGCTTCGGTTTGACCATCTGTTTGCGGATGATATGAAGTACTAAGTTTGAGTTGAGTGCCTTGTATTCTGAAGAGCTCCTGCCAAAAATTACTGGTGAAGATTGGGTCGCGGTCGGACACAATCGAAGTGGGCATGCCATGCAATTTGAAGATTTGATCCATGAAAGTTTGAGCAACCAAAGTAGGTGTGAATGGTTGGGGTAGAGTGTAGAAATGAGCATACTTCGATAGTCGGTCCACAACCACCATGATGACTGATTTGTTCCCAGACTTTGGAAGACCTGTAATGAAATCCATGGAGACCTCCATCCAAATTGACGCCGGAATGGGCAATGGTTGTAATGTGCCTGGTGTGTTGACGATTTCCCCCTTGTGGCGTTGACAGACGTCACATTCTGCTACAAAAGTAAGGATGTCCTGTTTCATGCCGGTCCAAAAAAATGATCTTCTGGTGCGAGCCTATGTCTTCTGAAAGCCCGAATGTCCTACAATGGGAGAGGAGTGCAATTCTGCCAAAATGCGACTTTTGAGGGTGGATGTTGGTGATATGACGACTCTGTCCTTGTAGCGAAGAATATCATTCTGCCATGAGTAGCCCTTGCTGGAATTAGGATCTGCCTGTAATTGAGAAATGAGTTGGGAGAGCTCAGGATGTGAAAACCATTCCCCGCGAGCCTCTTCAATCCAGTCTGGAATGGGGAGGGATATTGCGAGCATAGTACTTTCTTCCTCAAATTGGTGTGACAATGCATCTGCTACCCTGTTGTCTTTCCCTTTCTTGTAAATGATCTCATAATCATAACTCAGCATTTTGGCTAACCATTTATTTTGTTGGGGGAAGATAGGCGTTGCTCCAAAAAATATTTAAGGCTGTGATGATCTGTGCGGATTTGGAAACGTCGCCCCAAAAAGTAAGGTCGCCAGGTCTCAACTGCATGTAAGATGGCCATCATTTCCTTCTCATAGGTAGATTGGCCCAAGTTCTTCCCACTTAGTTGTTGGCTGGTGAAGGCCAATGGTCGCCCTTCCTGCATTAAGACTGCTCCAATACCTGTTCCCGAAGCATCAGATTCAATGACAAATGTTTTGGTGAAGTCTGGTAGTGCTAAGACTGGAGTGGAACACATGGCGGTTTTGAGAGCGGTAAATGCCTGTTGTGCTTCTTCGTTCCAGAAGAAAGAATTTTTCTTGAGAATTTGCGTCAGGGGCTTCGCTATGCGGCCATAGTTGCGGACAAATTTACGATAATAGCCTGTGAGACCCAAAAATCCTCTCAAGCTTTTCAAGGTCTTAGGTTGAGGCCATTCTTGCATTGCCTGGATCTTTTTGGGATCAACCTTGACACCTTCACGGCCCACAATGTGGCCTAAATACTCAACTTCTTCCATGCCAAACGCACACTTAGACATTTTGAAAAATATTTTATGCTTGCTGAGTAGTTGCAAGAGGATATCTACATGCTTAAGATGTGCCGCCCAAGTGCCACTATAGATGAGGATGTCATCGAAGAAGACCAGGACAAATTTTCTGAGATATGGTCTGAGGAGGTGATTCATAAGGCTTTGAAAAGTAGAGGGGGCATTACAGAGACCAAATGGCATGACCAAGAATTCATAATGGCCTTCATGAGTTCTGAAAGCTGTCTTGGGAATGTCAACTTCCTTCATGCGAATTTGGTGGTAGCCTGAGCGAAGATCCAATTTAGTGAAGAATTGAGCCCCATTGAGTTCGTCCAGCAAATCGTCAACCACTGGGATGGGAAATTTATCTTTGACTGTTAACTTATTGAGGGCCCTGAAGTCTAGACACATCCGCCACTCCCCATCTTTCTTGAGGACCATGACGACTGGAGATGAGTGAGGACTAATACTAGGACGAATGACACCTGCTTCCAACAATTCCTTGATGATTTTTTCTATTTCATTCTTTTGGGTGAACGGATGTCTATATGGCCGCACATTTGGGGGTTGGGCCCCTGGGACCAATGTGATGCTATGATCATGTTCCCCTCGTGAGGGTGGAAGTTCATGAGGTTTGTCAAAGACCGTCCGATGTTTATACAAAATCTGTTGCATCTCAGGATGAATTGGCGAAGACATGGTATCTACTACCTGGATGGCATTAAATTGAGCTACTACTCCATGATGGCCCTTTTTTAACAATTTTTCCATACGATGTGAGCTTATGATAGAAGGGGCTCCCGCTTGTAGCCCACGGAGGGTATGTGTGTAGTCGTTCTGCTTAAAACTCATATATAACTCCTGGAAATCCATTGTGATTGGCCCAAGAGTGCGGAGCCATTCCGCACCTAGGACAATGTCGCAACCCCCCATGTGTATTGCAAACATATGGGTTTTCAATTGATAATCCCCCATTTGAATTTTGACATTTTCACAGCGACCTTCACATTTCATTGTGCCTCCATCTGCAATCTAGACTTGGAAGTTAGAAACTGCTCGGACATAACAATGTGCTGCTTCAGCGATCTTTTGGTGGATGAAATTATGGGTACTTCCACTATCAATCAAAACTATTACTGGCTGATGTTTAAGAAAACCCCTGATTTTGAGAGTTTGAGGTGAAGAAATTCCTGCCAATGCATGTAGCGAAATCATTGGTTCATCAGATACCATCTCCTGTTGGTTATCTTCTTCGGTCGCCTCTGGTTCCTCAAGTGGTGGATCTTCCTCAGTGGAGCTGTAGTCAGTGGCATCTATTTGAAAAAACTTGTGCTCTTTGCATTTATGACCCGGGGAATATTTTTCATCACAGTAGTAACATAGTCCTTGCTTCCTTCTTTCGGCCATTTCTGCAGGTGACACCTTTTGAATCTTAAGTGTTTGGGTCATATTGGGAGCCTGTGAGGGACGACCTTTAGCGGGAAAGTTGGGGCGGCTGGATTGAGATGCTAATGCCCGTTCCACCTTACGGGCTACCTGGCAAGCCTCGTTCCATGTGGGGGGGTGGTGGAGTAGAACCTGAGCTTTGATGGCTTCATTAAGACCGTTGATAAAGCATTCCATGTAGAATTCATCTGTGAGACCGTTAGTGCGAAAGGCTAAGGCTTCAAAAGCGGTAATATATTCATCCACTGTACCCGTCTGTCGGAGCTTAGTGAGACGCCCCAAAACAGAGTCTTCCTGTTCAAAGCGATTTCGAAGAGCTTTGGTAAATTGGCCCCAATTCTTAAATTGTCCATTGCAACGCTAATACCATTCCTTCCATTGCCATCGTTCACTGTCCAAGTACATGGTGCCCACCATAAGCTTAGTCCCCTCCTCTATGATATGATTCAATTGAAAATACTGCTCCATTTGTGCTAGCCATGCGGACGTGTGAGAACCGTCAAATTTTTGCATATCCAACTTGGGAGGTCTCTGATTGGGTGGTGGATGGGTGTGCCATACGTGAGGAGAGTGGCTAGACTCCCCCTCATGGTATTCATGACCCTTATAGGCCTCCTCATGGGCTGGCTCCTTGCCCTTGTCCTGTAGTAGGCAATCTAATCCTTTAAGATGATTTTCGATCCTTTCCACCACAGAGTGGAGGGAGTGCACCTCTTCTTCTAGTTTTTCTACCCTTTCATTGGCCATTGCTTGAGCGCGAGTTTCTACCATACACCCGTCTGACGAAAATTTGGGACCACCGAAAATTTTTTTACTAAGAATTGAATGGTACCACCTTGCTCAGCTCGTCGTCCTGATTCTGATGGGCTAGGTCACCAATAAGCGCCCTGGAAGATCTCAGACTTTTTTTTTTTTTTTTTTGAAAACTCCTAACGGAGTTTTACTCCTTTCTGATCAATACTGCAGTCGCCAAAGCCTCAAAATGTCAATGCCACCAAAAGTCCTGCGAAAATTATATCCAGGTACAGGAACCCTTTCCCACTACTCCGATCTGGCGAATCTGGGAGATCTGAATGGTGGAACAACTGCTGCTGCTGATCTGGAATGTCCGATCTGGTGGATCTGAGAGATCTGAATGGTGGAACAACTGCTGCCGCTGATCTGGAGATGATGTGTGATCCCTCGAGAGAAAGGGAACTATGGTCTTGGGGAGTGTCAGGTGCTACAGATCGCAATATACATAAGGGTCTGACAGTAGTACTCGGCCCAATGTTTCAGGGCTCTAACTAAGGAGGATCGACCGTACCCTTAGCCGTACCACCCGACTACCCTATCGTACGGGCGAGTAATCTCTCCGAGTGCTGTTCTCGGTGTACTGTAGCCACAAGACGGCCGAAGTTTTATCTATGGCGAGGTTTCAAGGGAGCTAGGGGGCTTCCTATATACCCAGAGGGTACGTGGAAGACAGTCCGTGCGCGGTTCTGTCTAATGCGCTACTACTCGAAGGGGTACCCACAGGGGTTAAAAGGGAGTCCAACAGACGTGACCACCTCTTGTATTTCCTGCGTGCATGCCTCCCCAAATCCGCAGGTTTATGCGCTTAACGACAGATCCCGTGGTTTAAAGACGCTGGAACACGTCTCTAGCCTAAAAATTTTTTGCTAAAATTTGGAGATCCCACCGAGCCCTAGAAAGTGCTCTGATACCACTTGTTATGCTCTTAACCTGCAAAGCGATACCCAAACAGAGAATTTGCGAAGAAAAGATACCGAGAACACAAAATATGCGAAGAAAATATACCCAGAGCACAGAATAGCAATGATTTTATTATCCAGAGAGAAATGTTCACAGGCCTCTTCGAGGGGGCAACCTCCAATAGAGCAGAGCTCGATTACAAAACAAGACACAATACTCCTCGCAGGGAGTCTCTATCCTTTATATATGACTCATACATGCAATACCACGAGCCAATATCGTGGATTTTATTAATACCATCTATCTAATACTACCGCCCATTTACCATCTAACTAATACTTCCGCCCATTTGCAACTAACTGTGGTCCCGTCATTAATTACGGGTTAACCACTTACAATTATTAATATGGGATTTATTGACTCTTGACTATGACGTGATCCCATGACATAAATAAGGGGGTTAGGGTGGGACCCTAACAGGAGTAGATTTTTTGTGCTTGACTTTGTATTCTTCCATCAGCTTCTCCACCAGGTTGGATGTGAATTGACTTCCCTGATCTGTCACAATTTCTCTTGGAACACCAAAACGAGTAAAAATATCCTCATAAAGAAAACTAACAACTGAATGATCAGTAGTAGAAAATAATGCTTTGGCTTCTACCCATTTAGTGACATAATCAGTACATACCAATATATACTTCCTTTGCTTAGATGGTGGGTTAATAGGTCCAATGAAATCTAAAGCCCATTTTTCAAAGGGTTCGATGAGTACCTATGGCTGCAATGGCATTTAATTTGAAAGGGTAGGTTTCCCTACTCTTTGGCAGCTGTCACACCTTTTGACATTTTTTTTGCATCTTTGAAGAGGGATGGCCAATAATATCCTAAAGAGAGGATTTTATAGGTTGTCCTTTTGTCAGCAAAGTATCTGCCGCATGGTTCATCGTGACATGCTTTGAGGATATCAGGCATTTCATCTTCCCTAACACATCTTCTGATCACAAGATCTGGCCCTGTTTTAAACAATTTGTTAGAAATCCATGAATATTTTGAACTTTCCTGAATAATTTTTCTTTTTTCACCAGGAAATAAATGTGGAGGTAGTTTCCCTGTAACCAAATAGTTAGCTATATCTGCATACCAAGGGGTCTTAGTAGTTATTGAAAATAAATATGCATCAGGAAACTTATCCTCTACGGGAGAATCTTCTTTAGTATTCTGAATCCTGGACAAGAAATCAGCTATTGTATTTTGTTTCCCTGGTCTATCCAACACAGTAATATTGAATTCCTGTAAAAGTAGGAGCCACCTTGTAACTCTGCCATTAGTAACAATTTTTTTCATTAGAAATCTAATTGTAGAATGATTAGTATGAATAAAAGTTTCATAGCATGTTATATAATGTCTAAACTTATTGATTGCATGAACAACAACTAAGAACTCTTTTTCAGTCACAGTATAGTTCAACTCAGTGGGAGTTAAATTTTTACTGGTATAGTAAATGGCATAAGGAACTAAATCTTTTTGACCCAACACAACTCCTAAAGTTGTATCTGAAGCATCTGTAGAAATATGGAAAGGAAGTTTCCAATTTGGTCCTCTCAAGATAGGTGCTTCAGATATTCTTGTTTTCAAAGTTTCAAATGCTGATTGACAATCAGGATCCCATTTGAATTCACAGTCTTTTGTAAGCAATTTGAAGAGTGGAGATGCTATTTTAGTGAAGTTTTCTATAAATCTTCTATAATATCCAGTAAATCCTAGAAAACTTCTAACATCTTTTTGACAATTTGGAATAGGCAATTTGGAGATGACTTCAACTTTTGATCTATCAACTTTAATCCCATCCCCTGAAATATGATGTCCTAAAACAATACCTTCAGTAAACATCATAAAGCATTTTTCATGGCTTAGTGAAAGGTTTGTTTCTTTACATCTTATAAGGACTTTTTCCAAATTTTCTAATGCCTCTTCAAATGAATCACCATAAACTGTAAAATCATCCATATAAACCTCTACACAATCATGGATTATATCAGAAAAAATTCCTAGTACTACTCTTTGGAATGTTGTGGGTGCATTACATAATCTAAAAGGAAGCACTCGATAAGCAAAATTTCCCCATGGACAGGTAAATGTGTTCTTATCCTGATCCTCAGGTGCTACCTGAATTTGATTATAACCACTAAAACCATCCAGAAATGAAAAGTACTTTTTGCCTGCTAATGTATCTAATACTTGATCGATAAAGGGCAAGGGAAAGTGATCCTTCAAAGTTGCTTTGTTCAATTCCCTGTAATCAATGCATACCCTCCATTTACCATTCTTTTTGGGTACTATAACCAAAGGAGAAACCCATCGGCTATCTGAAATTGGATAAATGAAGTTTACATTGAGTAGTTTTTGGAGCTCTTCTTTCACTATCTCCCTAAGATTTGGATTCATCCTTCTCTGAGGTTGTTTGATTGGTCTACTGTTTTCCTCGATATAGATATGATGGATGCAAGTCTTAGGGTCAATACCTTTCATATCAGTATACTCCCATGCAAATGCAGTAGAATGTTTTTGCAAGATTTTGGTCAGCTCTTCCTGTTGTGATTTTTCCAAATTTTTGTTGATATTCAATGTTTTACCTGGAAGAATCTCAATGGTAGAACTACCGAACTCTTCCATAGAGTAAAGAGACATTTGTCTTGATGATAAGTACTCAATATCAGAATCTAACTGAAATTGTGTGTGGTCATATTCTGAAGGTGTTTCAAAATTTTCTAATGTGTTCAGAATTTGACTATCTTCACTAATTTCATAAATGGTAAAGACAGGTTGTATACTGTCCTCATCATCGACCCATTCATTGTCTCCTACTTCAGTAATTGCTTTTGCTGGAGGATACAAATTGAATTTCTTTGTCGAACTACCATCAGAAATGTACATATCTCCAGATCTACAACTAATGAAAGCATCAGCTGTGGCTAGCCAAGGTCTTCCTAAGATGAGTGGATGCCCTCCTAAATTACTCTTGGGAGTCAAAATCATGAAATCTACTAGATATTCCCAAGAATCTAAGGAGACTGAAATATCTTCTAATACACCATCTGGTTTGATTATTGATCTATTTGCAAGTTGCAGTAAGGTGGGTGTAAAGAGAAGATTAGGAAGTTTAAGTTGTTCCATAGTCTGTCTACTCATAATGTTGATAGCAGCCCCTAAGTCAATCAAAGTATTTGGAATTTCTATCCCATTTATATGTGTCTTGACAATTGGACTACCTGAATCTACATATTTCTGCATGGTAATTTTTCCCATCATGATATCCGCAATTTTTCCTACCAGGTGGATTATTCTTGTATCTCTTGGTTTCCTTCCTAGTCTCTTGAGACTCAACTCCTTTATTGTTTTTGCTAGAATAGGAATCTCTCTAATGGCTTGTAGCAAGGGAATCTTGATACAGACATTCTTTAATTCATCTAGAAAATCATAGTCAGGAAACAAGATTTTTTTTTTCCACTCCTTTGTCAATTTGTAATCTTTCAGGGAAAGGAGGTGTGGATGAAGATGCAGGTTTCTCAACTACAGGAGTTGTGGGGGTTGACTCTTTTTCTTTTTCTTTTTGAATGTTTGGGTTTTGAAGAGATGCTTCCTCAAAACCTTTATTGGCTTTAAGAGAATCCTCCTCAGAGGTATCTTGCTCTTGAACATCTATAGAAGGCTTTTCTAAAACTCTACCAGACCTGAGTTGTACATCGTTGAGAGGAACAATCATATAGGTAGGAAATTGTTGTCCTTCTACCATGTAAGCATTCTGAGGATTTTTGTTGTTGGGCTTCGGTAATGGCTGGGCTGGTAGTTGATTTGTCTTTTGTTGAAATGGAAGCAAGAGTTGAGAATTTGGATTTTGTTGAGAAGGTTGTTGTTGTGGAAATGGTAATGAAAGTTGTGGGTTTTGATTTGGAATTTGTGGATTTTGTTGATTTTGAAAAGATGGAGGATATTGATAAAATTGAGCAAATCTCCCATAAGGATTTTGCATCCCTTGCACCCATGATTGGAATGGATTTTGAGATTGGGGCCAAGGTTTTTGCCAAGAATTCCAATTTGGTGGGAGCTGAAAGTTCATAGGATTGTTAAATCCTTGATTTTGTGGCCCCTGCCATGGTCTTCTTGAAACAAAACAAATGGACTCTATTGAATTTGGATCTTCTTGAAAGACAACTTTGAGCCCAGGAATTGAAGGACAATCCTTGGTCTCATGGCTTTGTGAGCAAATCACACATGTCTCTACAACTTTTGCATCCAAGGGACATTCCCTTAAAGCATGTTTCTTTCTATAGTTTGGACAAAAGATGGCTAAGGATTCAGTATCTACTTTCTGTTTGTTTTGTATTTTAAGGGTGTCTGGTTGTTCACTAAGGCTCCCTAGAATATCAGTTTTGAACTCATCAAGCATATTGCCAATCTCTGCCCTACTTACTGATCCAGTTGCAGATTTGTTTGCTCTGAGAAGAGAAGGATCTCTAGGCCCTTTTCCAGTTTTAGATTTTCCCCTTGAGAAATGGACACATAGTTCTGCTATGTCATGGAGTGGAAGTTGGGAAATATCTCCCTTCCCCATCATGTTTAAAATATCTATCCATTCATCTCTAATGGCTTTCAATAGAAGGGCTTTCAAGGTTTCCTTATCTAAATTACTCATTTTTGCTCTCTTTAAGTTGTATTGAAATCTTTCAAGTAAATCCTCCAAGTTTTCATCTTATTTTTGCATCATCTTGAATACCTCATCCTTATGATTGGTGGGCATACAAAAATCCAGCTATCTATCCAAAAATGTTTGTTTCATATCATTCCAAGTCCTAATAGATTGAGTGACTAATCCCATGAACCATTTCAAAGCAGCTCCCTTCAATGTTGAAGGAAACAATTTGAGTTTTTGAGAGTCTTCCATATAATCATAGGTTCGGCACAAGACTTCAAACTCAAATAGAAATGTTTCAGGATCCTCACTTCGCAACCCATAAAAGTTTGGGAGGACATATGGTGAAATGTTTTTCATTATTGTATGGGTTTCCTCATCTGCTATAGGGAATCCAAATGAGTTGTCTCCATCCCTATTTCCCCCATTGTTACCTCTACCTCCTCCATTGTTTCCTCTTCCTCTACCTCGACCCCCTCCTCCAAATCCATTTACTACTTCCTCTGTCATGATAGTTTCCTCAAAGTTCTCAGAGTCCTCTGGTTCTTCTATTATGGCGGACGAGGAAGAATTTCTCCCTCCTCTTCTTCAGGTATTCTACTTCTATGATTACAATATGTTCCCCTGTAGAAGTGAAGAAAGGTTCTTCTCCTAGGTCAGATTTAATGGATAGTGTGGGAGAGTCTCCTAATTCAGTTGTTGTCCCTTGAATTCCAGGAATCCTAAGGCTGGGAGTGTGAGTTAGAGATGATGGAGGTGTATCTTATCTATGCCTTGAAGTAGCTGGAGTTGTGAAAATTGAACTTTTGGCCCTAGCTATAAACCTTCCCCTAGAATCTCTTGCTCTATGCATGTCATTTTTTTATTTTTATTTTTTTCAAGTTAGGCTAATAATTCTCTTTCTGATCTTCCAGGTCACACTAGGTGCAAGAAGAGAGCATAATCAAGAAATTATTGAACTAACAACTCTCTTTTCTGATCCTCCAGATCACACTAGGTGCAAGAGCAGAGCATACTTCCAGAAGTTATCAATTTTCCCTTCTTTCTTTCTTTTTTTTAAGAGATTGGCTACCTAGTTACACTTCCCCGGCAACGGCGCCAAAATGTTTAGTAAATTTAGTGTGTCCTAAATTGTTACATTAATTATCAATCCAAGAGTCGTAGACTGATGAAGTGTGGCGCACTATATGTGCAAGACAGCCTCTTTCTTACCTTTTTGTCGTTTTCAAATTTTATTTTGTTTTGGGATTTTTATCTTCGTCTATCTTCTAATATGAATGGAAATCCTATTCCTGATTTTTAAGAATACTCTAGAAGGCAAGTATGGATATAGATTTTAAGGCAATTATGTCCTCTATAATGATTCCCAGAACTTAACACTTCAGAGGGTCTTAGAACATACTAATGATGAAATTGATACTTGAACAAAAATGCACTGCTATTCAAATCAAGCCAATAATGAACTACTGATCATGAAACCATTGTCTCTGTTGTTATCTAAATACAGAAAAATGAATCAAGCTACAGCGCTCAAATAAATCAAAAATTGCAATCTAGTAAAATTAAAATCAATTCACATCATTCATAGTCCGATTCCTCGCCAGGTAGTCTAAGCTATGGCTTTCGAAGATAATTGTCAATGATATGAGCAAGTTGATGTATAATTGCAGAAAAGTAAATCTAAAATCAAATCACATCATTCATAATCCGATTCCTCGCCAGGTAGTCTAAGCTATGGCTTTCGAAGATAATTGTCAATGATATGAGCAAGTTGATGTCTAATTGCAGAAAAGTAAAACTAAAATCAAATTACATCATTCATAATCCGATTCCTCGCCAGTTATTCTAAGCTATGGATTTCAGAGATAATCGTCAATGATATGAGCAAGTTGATGTCTAATTGCAAAAAAGTAACACTAAAATCAAATTACATCATTCATAATCCGATTCCTCGCCAGTTAGTCTAAGCTATGGCTTTCGGAGATAATAGTCAATGGTATGAGAAATTTAATATCTAAGCTAACTAACAAAGCAAGTAAACAAGACTAAAATCAACAAAACAGAACTGGAATTAGAAAGAAAACTAAGAAAAGCAAAGTCAGCAGAGAGGCTAATCTCATGTCACTAGTTATTGTGAAAATTATATGCAAATGCTTGGGCCTACTCTATCCTGAAACATACACACACTGATCAGCGTTAACAGCAATATACAAAGCTTGTAAAATCATAAACAGGCATGAAATGTTAGTACCATAGCAGAGGAAATATATACACAGGTGAATAACTATGAAACATGTGCAGTGAAAATAAGGAAACGATACATAAAAACTATACAGCAAAAAGGAAACGAAACCTCAGCGTACAGGGGCCCTCTGCACAGCCTCGGTCAACAAGATATCAATCCAAAATTACATTCACGCAATCATATAGAAACAGAGTCTTCTTTATATATCAAAACAGAGGAAGAATCCTCTCGTTATCACAGTGGAATTAGTGTCACGGCACAGTAACTTTAACAGCAAAATTACATTCAAAAAGACTAACTCTATGCGTATAGAAACACGTTATTTATAACAAAAGTTACATAATTGTTTTCCTGTAAAAACTACGTGAACAGAGGACACGTAAAAGACAGCGTCCATGGATTTAGCATAATGGTTGCCGAGATTATTAAATATATCAACTGTGTCTGTTGGGTTCGCATCGTGGGGCAGTCTACAGCTGTCGACATGACCCCAAGGATCTAGGAATGGCCATGAATCCTTCACGTGCTTGAAGACGGAGTCCTGTTGCTGTAAGATTCCTCTATTTGACCATTGCTTGACCACTGTTGACCACAGCTTTCCTTGATGAATCAGGCTGAACCAATAGGACCTGATCCATGTCCAGGTCATTCCTGACTTGCCCACATGTCCTGGTTTTCCTGATGACACCTGCAACCTAGAGTTTAACAAAAAAAGCTGCGGAAAGTTGAATCAGCTGCGGAGAGTGGCTGCATTCCGCAGCTCATGAGCAAAGTCTAAGTCAAACAGAAAACACAAAAACATAGTCAGAAAACCACTTAAATTCTCTTTTAGAATCAATATGAAATGATTTCTGATAGCTTATGGAGTACTGGTGAGGGGAAAAAGTCTGGGAAAATGTGTAGGAGAGGTGTAATTTCAAAGCTCAACAACTACCTTATCCGTTACATACTTCGACATAAGATGTGGAGGCTTATAAGCACCAAAGACTCTGATAAATATGCCCTAAGAAGATGTAAACCAATCTACAACTTCAGAAACCACTTCTCTAGCCTTTTCGTTCATGCAAGGTGCCTCAACCTCAAATGTCATCTGATATAGCATTGAAATGAACTTCTTATCTATCTTTTGATACACTCCCCTGTAGCTGACCTCTGACAATATCTTATAATAGGCATGGATAGGAGGTTGTTGCTCAGTCCATCCACTCTAAACATGAGAATTCATTCTAGGCACAAATCCCATCAAGAAAGTAGGTCGACATATAGAATTTAGGTTGCTCGCCTTGTGAAACCTTTTTCTCCTTTGCAACATTCCTCTATAGTTTTTGGGCTAATAAGTTTGACCAATTGAATATTTTTCCTTCAACAACACATGGGCAGGCCATATATACCCATCCTTCTTCAAATAATTCTATGATTTCGTGCCCATACAACCTGCAACTCGTATCCATAAGGTATTGATACACTTTCCGTTATGACTTTTCCCTGTAAATTCCTTCAAGATTTTGGCAAAATTTTCTTAGTTCCTGCCACCATGTCTTAATAAAATCCTTCGTAAAAAACTGATAATTACAAGCTGCATAGAATTTCAAGTTCAAGTACTCCTCTTGGTTGGGAAAATTGTAATGAGAGTGAAGATAATGGGTTTGATATGTAGCAAACTCTTGGCCACCTGCATTGTTGAGGATCATGTTCTTGGATTCAAGATGTTGTAGTATCCATCCTATCACTTTTGCATATGGTAAAACTGGATACGAATTGACGATCCTGTAGAATTTGGACCTTTTAATCTTGACATATGGTTCCTTATCCTTGAGGTCTTCCAGGAACTCATCCTAGTTAAATTATTTGAATATCATTTGCCATGTTAAGGTGGTCGACTTGTTAATGAAGCACTTTGTATCTGACTAAATAGGTACTTTTCCTCTCATGCTGTACACGACACCTTCGATACTACTTTCTATAGCCTCTTTTGTTGGACCATTGCAAGTAATTTGACGCATAATGTTGGTGCAAGATGTCAAACTGTTAAAATTGGCAACTAGGGACAAACTCCATGTGGGTCATCTTATTTATGGCAGCTAATATTTTTATTGGATCCTCCTCATCGAGAGGTGTAGGATTGATCTAAATATCATCCGATTCCGACAAGTATTCATAAAGTTATGAATTTATTTGTGTTATAAGACATATTGTCAAGTCGGCCAACATCTTATGTAGGCTCAAAAGCCCAATAGACATGTATATTCATCATCTACATTTTTAGTATAAATAGAAGAGGATTTGAAGTCATTTTGACACACTCTTCATGTGATCTCCTCTCCATGTCTTTGGGTTTTTGGAGAAAGAGAAACGCTAAGAGTATACACTAGTGTATGATGCCCTAGCCACAGTACAAACATGCCCTAGCCATAGGTCATAAAGACAGGACATACGCAGGTCATAAAGACACTTATGTACAGGTCTTGGAGACACTTATACGCAAATCATGGAGACTTCTTATATGCAAATCATGGAGACCTTATACGTTGTTCATAGTGGATGTTTTACGCTGGTCATTATGGATGTTATACGATGTTTATAGAGGATGTTATACGCTGGTCATAGAGACACTTTAATGCATGGAGAGCACAACAAATACGTTGTCATGACATACGGATATATGCAGCAAAAGTGCACAGCATGGAGACACAATACATTGTTATGGAAACACTTGCATATATGCAGCAATGGAGACTCTTTGTACGCAGTCGTAGTTATGAAGAAGAACCACTGTCAAGACATGAGGCCACAATCAATGCATGGAGCTGCTGTAAAGGCATGAATCTGCAGATAGCCGCAGTCAAGCAAAGTCACAGTCAAATGGAGTCACAGTCAAGGTCATGGAGCCATATTGAGTTCAGTTGTCTCCTCGGATGGGTTAAGAAACCATAGAACTAAAACCTATCCATTCTCGGCATGGAAATATTGATATGAAAAGGAGTAGTCTTAATTTCGGTGGCAGTCCTGTAGCAGACTTGTCATTGGATAACAGAGAAAGACCTATTCTCTCTCTCTCTCTCTCTCTCTCTCTCTCTCTCGATATATATATATATATATATATATATATATATATATATATATATATATATATATATATATATATATATATATAGATATAGATATAGATATAGATATATATATATATATATATATATATATATATATATATATATATATATATATATATATATATATATATATAGATATATATATATATTACAATATTGCTATGACTCAATGATGAGATAAGGTTTTAATAAGGAGATCCTTGGCATACGTATTTAGATCTAGCATAAGGAAGTCTCAACATGTTTTGAAGAACAGTGACAAGGATCGTATGATGATGAATGAGATCATGATCATGGGAAGCATGATGATGAATGAGATCATGGGCATGGACAGCATGATGATGAATGAGATCATGGGCATGGACAACATGATGATGAATGAGACCATGGAAGATGTAGCACAGTGGGCATGATAAATTATGAGCAGTGTGATTATGAGAGTAGATGAGAGTAGCTCAGTCATCAAGGCTCAACACTGTGACAGTACAGCATGATATCACGCGGTTATGTGTAGGAAATGGATGAGAGACAACACTATGATAGGTGAAGGAGTCACCTTAGATAATTAGTTGAAGTAATATATCTTCAACTGATCTCTACAAATATCAAAAATCAAAATATTGACTTCTATTGCAAATGTACTATCTCCCTCACTTTCTTTGCTAAAATCTGAAGAACATAAAAGAAGAATTGATCAAGGGTTTCCCCACATTGTGGGGTTTGTCCCTGGCTAGCGCCACATCCTATGTCCTCTTGTCTTGGCTTGTCTTCTGTGATTTATATTTATGTTCTATCTGCAATTTACTTTAATGCTGATGTGATTGCTAATCTGCAAAAGCTATTGAGCTAACTGTGAAAATTCAAATAAATTTCTCTAGCATAGAACATACCTAAAATTAACATGGTATCAGAGCTGAGGAGAATAAAATGCCCAAGCAAGAATGAAAGAGCAATCACCAAAGACAGTTGGGAAAAGACAAAAGGATCAATGGGTTCATCATCCCTCTTCAAATTCACCAAGGGTGAAGTGGAAGCAGAGAATATTATCAGAATGGCGCAGCGGAAGTTTCTGATGGCCTACTTAAAGATCATTTCATTGGGAAGTTCGGATCTAAGGGTGGAAGGAAAGGCGGATGCCTTGGTTGCAATAAGTTCAGCCATTATGTGAAGGAGTGTCTGAATGGCAGAGACACATCTCTTGATGAAGATAACAATCATTCCAGTGACATCTTCAATGATCAAAGGAATGATTGGTAATGCAAGTCATTAAGGAAATGGTCGACTCTTCAAAAAAAATAAAAGCAAGGAACCCCAGGCACTTTATCAGATAGAAGGGTGCACTCTCTAATTTGGTAGAGATGGAAACAATCATGGGATTATACTTGGAGCTGATGCCACCTATCCTGGAAAGGGTGTAGGGAATGCTACCCCTCAATTGAATGAGGGTAACTCAATTCATTTACAGAATATATTTTATGTACCTGATCGCAAGAAGAACCTGGTGTCCATTTCAGAAATGGAAGTCAAGGGTTACAGGGTGGCACACATCATTGGAAAGGTACGCGTGTGAAAATAGATTTTTTCAAAGATGCTTTTGAGTTCAGGGTTGTATCAAGTTGTAGGAAGTCCACTGGGGACCATGTTCATTAACACAGCACTGGAGGTCTATGAGTCAGATGGTGATAGGGATGCCTAAATTCAAAAAGAGCATGAAGGTACATGTCTGAGATGTACCAAAGGAAAATATTATAAGGGGACCATTCCCCTCATGCAGCTGGTCCTTAGGTTTGGAACAACCCGAGGAGTTTGAGATTCATGATCGGGAATCTCATGTATACAGGTGGAAGAAAGCCCTCTATGGCTTGAAGCAAAACACCTCGGGTGTGGTATGAGAGGATTGATAGCTGTCTAATGAAGCTGAGATTCACTAGGAATGAAACTGATCCAAACCATTACCCGAAGGTTGTGGATGATAAACCTCTCATACCGGCACCTTATGAAGATGACCTATTTCTGACAGGTGCAAACCCTCTCATTTGCAGAGGTAAGAGGGAGATGGATTCCATATATGGAATGATAAACTGCAAACCCATGACTACCTTGAGGATCTTAACTTTTAGAAGTTATATGGTGATGATGTCGGACCAGATTTGGGAAATGCCTCTGAGTCTCATAAACTCATTCACGTTGATGTTCTTGGTGAACTTCCGTCCAAACATATGTTTTGCAGCTAGCATGGTGAGCTCATATTTGGTTGAGCCTCACTAGATTGGTGCCAAGAATCTTTTGAGATGTCTTCCGGGCACAATCTCTCATGGATTAAGATACACTGTCGAAAATATGAAATTGCATGATTATTTGAATGCTGACTGGGCAGGCAGTATGGAGGAACACTAGAGCGCTTCTCAGTGTTGGTTCTCTTTGGATTCTGCTTCGATATCATGGATGAGCAGGAAGCAGAAGTCGGTTGCTATAAGCACCATCGAGACCGAAAACAAAATTGCATGATTGCAGAAGCTCTTAAGTGAGCTATTTGTACACATGATGAATACCACTGTGATTCTCTGTGACAACTAGAGGTGGGATTCGAGTATTGAGGAATCCCGTATTCAATGATTGCTCTAGTAGATAGACATCAGATACTACCTTATCTAGGATATGGTAAGTCTATGAGCAAGGAAGCTCCAGATGATGTACAGGCCGCTACACTTTGTCTAAGCACTGGGGGAAGATCAAATTTGTGATTTTCCCGAATGACTTGGAGTCGTCAAGAGACCCTTGTAAAAGGGTCTTGCATGTTGCATACATTGAGCTCTGGGAGCTCTGGCGGCTTGGGGTTCTTATTGGAGCAACATACGACCACAGGGTGACTCACCCTCCCCTGGTGGTGCACTATGAACAAGATGATTCGCTCTCCTGTGGGCCTGGATGATGTGTTCTCCATGGCGATTGTGGACAAGATGATTCTCTCTCTTGTGGGACCGGATGATTCACTCTCCTTTGGACAGGATGATTCACTCTCCTGTGGACAGTATGATTCACTCTCCTGTGGACAAGATGATTCGCTCTCTTGTGGGATAGGATGATTCGCTCTCCTGTGGATAGGATGATTAGTTCTCTTGTCGAGGCATCCTACCCATGCAGTCCGGGACTCATGGGAAGTACCTCTCATCTAATCAATGAGCAGGGAAATGAGGATAGGGACCATAGTAGTACCGATGGATGCATCGTTGTATCTACCATACTCCATATGCTAGGATGACCTTCATTGATCTGGGATCAATGATACTGGTCTGGGACCAGTGGTAGGAGTTGTACCCACTATGACACTAACTTCGGGTTGGTTGAGTACTGGTCTGGGACCAATAGTACATACTTTGAGACTGGCTTCGAGTCAGTAGAGGACTGGTCTGGGACTAGTGGTACATACTCTAAGACAGTCAGTAGAGGATTGGTCTGGGACCAGTGAGAGTGGTACATACTATGACACTAACTTCGGGTCAGTTGAGGACTGGTCTGGGACCAGTGGTACACACTCTGAGACTGACTTCGGGTCAGTGGAGGATGGTATGATACATCCTCGATCAATTCTTCTTCTTCATGGTTCAGCAGAGCAGAGCTAAACTGAGCAAAGTTGAGCTGAGCTGAGCTGAGCTAAGCTGAGCTGAGCTGAGCAAAGCTGAGATGAGCTGAGTTGAGCAAAGCTAAGTTGAGCTGAGCTGAGCTAAGAAGTGCAGGGAACTGATGGCAAAGATAGTACAGTCAGATATATGGATCAATGAATGGAGTTCTCCCTAGTTGAGAGGGAGTGTTAAAATTGACAACTAGGGCCAAACTCCATGTGGGTCATCTTATTTATGGCAGCTAATATTTTTATTGGATCCCTCTCATCGAGAGGTGTAGGATTGATCTAAAAATCATCCAATTCCGACAAGTATTCATGGAGTTATGAATTTATTTGTGTTATAAGACATATTGTCAAGTCGGCCAACATCTTATGTAGGCTTAGAAGCCCAATAGACATGTATATTCATCATCTACGTTTTTAGTATAAATAGAAGAGGATTTGAAGTCATTTTGACACACTCTTCATGTGATCTCCTCTCCACATCTTTGGGTTGTGAGTATTAGCTAGTGTATGATGCCCTAGCCGCAGTACAAACATGCCCTAGCTGCAAGTCATAAAGACAAGACATACGCAGGTCATAAAGACACTTATGCACAGGGCATGGAGACACTTATACGTAGATCATGGAGACTTCTTATATGCAAATCATGGAGACCTTATACGTTGTCTTTATACACTTTCATAGTGGATGTTATACGCTAGTCATTGTGGATGTTATGCGTTGTTCATAGAGGATGTTATACGTTGGTCATAGAGACACTTTAATGCATGGAGAGCACAACAAATATGTTGTCATGACATATGGATATACACAACAAGAATGCACAGCATGGAGACGCAATACATTGTCATGGAAACACTTGCATATACACAGCAATGGAGACTCTTTATACGCAGTCACATTTATGAAGAAGAACCATTGTCAAGACATGAGGCCACAGTCAATGCATGGAGCCACTGTAAAGGCATGAAGCCGCAGAGAGCCGCAGTCAAGCAAAGTCACAGTCAAACAGAGTCACAGTCAAGGTCATGGAGCCATAGTGAGTTCAGTTGTCTCCTCGGATGGGTTAAGAAACCATAGAACTAAAGCCTATCCATTCTCGGCATGGCAATCTTGATATGACAAGGAGAAGTCTTAATTTTGGTGGTAGTCCTGTAGCAAACTTGTCATTGGATAACAGAGAAAGACCTATTCTCTCTCTCTCTCTCTCTCTCTCTCTATATATATATATATATCTATATAGATATATATATATATATATATATATATATATATATATATATATATATATATATATTATAGTCTTGCTATGACTCGATGATGAGATAAGGATTTAATGAGGAGATCCTTGGCATACATATTTAGATCTAGCATAAGGCAGTCTCAACATGTTTCGAAGAACAGTGACAAGGATCGTATGATGATGAATGAGATCATGGGCATGGGCAGCATGATGATGAATGAGATCATGGGCATGGACAACATGATGATGAATGAGACCATGGAAGATGTAGCACAGTGGGCATGATAAATTATGAGTAGCATGATGATGAGAGCAGCTCAGTCATCAAGGCTCAACACTATGACGGTACAGCATGATATCACATGGTTATGTGCAGCAAATGGACGAGAGGCAGCACTATGATAGGTGAAGGAGTCACCTTAGAGAATCAGTTGAAGCAATATGTCTTCAACTGATCTCTGCAGATATAAAAAGTCAAAATGTTGACTTCTATTGTAAATGTACTATCTCTCTCACTTTCTCTGCTGAACTTTGAAGAACATAAAAGAAGAATTGATCAAGGGTTTCCCCACATTGTGGGGTTTGTCCCTGGCTAGCACCACATCCTGTGTCCTCTTGTCTTGGCTTGTCTTCTGCGATTTATATTTATGTTCTATCTGTAGTTTACTTTAATGCTGATGTGATTACTAATCTGGAAAAGATATTGAGCTAACTGTGAAAATTGAAATAAATTTCTCTAGCATAGAACATACCTAAAATTAACACAAACTAATATGCTCTAGAATTGTAGTACCTAGAAATTGAAATTCACTCATAGAAAACACATAACCACTCCCAAAAAACCACCTATTCTATCATGTTTATATATGCAAAAAGAAGTCACTATGAGGGGATAGTGCACTAGTTTTGGGCACAAGAGTACAAGCTTGAGGTAAAGGTAGTGTTATTGGCCACTGGAAGTGTGCTCTATGCTAGGGCTGAGAGAGAGATTAGCTTGAGCATTGGTCACATTATGAAAAGATAATGGTTAGATGAAGAGGTCATGGAGATACACAATTTACTCTTGTTGGCGGAGAGACTCCCTCTAGAGCATGGATTGCATCAACAATTGGAAAAGGGTACATGCTTGTCATCTAGGAATGTGCTTTGCACTACATGAGGTAAGGAGACTAGTGTTGGGTGCAGGTCGCAAGTCTAGTGGACAGAGGGTTGGAGATTGTGGCCTGGAAGTGCACTCTACACTCTTGGGAGAGACAAGTTCTTTGATGGGCACATGTCACAATTCTAAGAAGCAAGGACTCACTAGTTACTATCTAAGAGAGCGCAATGCACTAGTGAAGGATTGAATCATTAAGAGTTATCACAATACATGAAGACAAATATCTACTCAAGAAAATCGACTAAGTGTTTGATGAGAGCAAGCAAGGGGAAACATATGGATGAAAAGACTAACATGCATACTCATATATACAACCATAATCATGATTGGAATGTGAAAATCCTTTAGAATGCAGAGAGACATTGAAATCATTATGCAAGAATTGAAGCAACACTTGTAGGAGTGAAATTTCAAAGTGCAAAAATTAAGAAAGATTACCCTGAAAATGGCACACTTGCAACCTATTATCTACCACCAATGTGTGACCCTGATAGGATAATTTTTCTGCTAGATTTTTCTTCAGCTGACAGCTAGTAGCCCCTTGCAGCCACCTGGTAGCTCAATGTGCCACTATTCTTCGCCACCTAAGCCAACCATTGTGTGCCCTTGCTCATTTTTCATGATCGAATGTTTGAAGGTGGTCCTTCCAACCCCAAAGGTATGACTTTTCATTATGTAATTGGGTGTTTATGCTTGCATTTATTGGGCACATTTTGGCATGGATTAGTGGGGGTATTTGGCTAAATAATAGGCTTTGAATGTACTATTTTCCCCTTACCTCAACTTGGGGTTTAATCTTGTATCCTAGTCCCATGGGATCTCATTCATTGGATACTAACTTTAGGAGTGGGACTACATGGGAAACCCTGATTTTGGTTGTGTGGTTCTGCTTCCTACCACCATATATCTCACTCCCCTTCACTCATTATAAGCCCTTTTCAAATTTTCCCCACTTGGGTCCACATTTTTCCATTGGTTCCACAAGGTGTTAACCTCCCTTTCCCCTTATCCACACCTTGGGACAGGATTGGAATGATGCCCCAGAGGTTGATGGAGATAAAAATAAAGATAAAAGCATAATTTGGCCACTTACAACAAGAAATGTACCACAAAATGCAAAAGATGGTTGAGACATAAAATTTTAGCATGTGGGAAAAAGCCAAACATGAGCTCTACCCCTTATTATTATGGACATCACCCTAGTTCCTAGGGCCATTATGAGTTCCCCCTACATCATTAAGGAACCCATTATTGTCCCAACCCTTGGTGGGCAATGAATTTCCCCACCTTAAGGGGGTGATCATTGCTACTTCATGATCTCATCCCCTTGAGCCTCGAGCAGTAAAATGAAGAAAAATCAATAAAAGGAAAATGTATATGAAGAATGGTGGAAAAACAAAGGTCAAGGTAACTCATGTACCACGATTTCTCCTTCCTACATGCATACACCCAAGGAGTGGTCTTCCTTCATCATAGCTACCCTTGTATCATGGCATGTGGCTTGGAGCCTTCCCTTTTACACCCACTCAGTTCCATCACTTTTTCACATGAGACATACCACTTGATGGATGTACCATGGACCTGTCACCCCCTTAGAGGTTGAAACCACTTAATAGGGTCCTTCATTAACCTCACTTTTCAAGCAAGGTAACACTTGTACATGTTTAAAGCTATTTGGAAGGGCATGTCACTGTGAATTGTCCACCTCTGTCCTTGATTAGCAAGCTTATATACTCAATTTCACTAATGGATTTTTCTACTCGAAGGTGAGGAGACACATTGGATCTTATACATGATTGCAGATGCGCCTTCATCATGGACTTGGCCTCCCTATACGAGATCCAAGCCCAGGGAGGGTCATAATGGCACTTGCAGGGTGAGTGTAGAAAGTCATGGGCCTCCAACCATGTAGAGCATTGATTGTCACGCCATGGGCTTCTTCAGCACCACCATATTTCTTGTTCATGCCCTAGACATACAAATAGTATTATGCACTTGGACCACGTTTCCCAGCTGACCACACATTGCACCCAACACTTGGCAGTTGATCAAGGCTCAGAGGAGATTTTATCTCTTCCAAGGAGACATGGAAGGGCATTTATCATCTTATAGCCCTCATTGATGTAGCATCGACTTGATTATGAGCCACTTAGAGGCCCATGAGACCCATTTGGAGCCCACATAGCCCAACTTGGGGTTTGGAGATGTTTTGTAGCATTTGGAGGGTTTCCCCCTCTTCTCTATTGATTTGAGGCCCACACTATCATTTTTTGCACATGAGGCCTCAACGCTACCCTCCTAAGTGGCCACATCAACAAAGTGAGGCCCTAATAAGGTTAATTCAATTTTTTTATTGAGCTATCATGGTTGGCTTGTAACCATGGGTGGGTTACTAAGCATTTTAGGCATAGGAGGGGCTTTTACTTTCATTTTTTAACTCATCTGTCATGTATAAATAAGAGAGAGTCACTCTCACTTGGATCATCACACTTTAGATCTTCGTCCTCTCCTAAAAAGGAATTTGGACCTTCAATAGAGGAAAAAAATTGGATGTTTGGATGAATTATGATGTTTGGATATTTTCGCTAGCATTCTTGGAGCTTCTTTTTGGCAATTTGTGGATGGATATATTTGTCTTTGTCTTGTAAGTGCTTTTATGATTCTAAATTTCTATTTTAAGGGATGTCTAATGCATGGAATTATTCTCTTATGGTGATTAAATTGCCCTAATTAATGTGAATTGCTTGAAGCACTGAAACTTTAATTGAACGTTTCCATTGAATGAGTCATCCTTGCCTTACTTTGAATCATATCATTGACACATTAATCATAAGTGATGGATACAAGGACTCCTCCTGTTGGTGAAAATACAAGAAGAGAAGGGGACATAAGTTGTGGTGACAGTGGGCCTTTGTCCCAAATTGTTGTTGTGCCTTCTAGCTTTAGACTATTTACTAGGCCTGCTAGTTTGTGATGCAACCATAATCATAATTGGAATGTGAAAAGCCTTTAGAATGGGAAGATATAATGAAATAATTATGCAAGAACTGAAGCGACACTTGTAAGAGTGAAAATTCAAAGTGCGACAATTGAGAAAGCTTACCCAAAATATGGCACACTTGCGACCAAGAGTGGAGAACACTCCTTGTGCTCCAAAAGTGCATAGAGCTCCAAAGTGAAAAATAAGTGTGAAAAGAGCTCTGGGCTAGGCTCTTTATATAGGGAGAGCATAAATTAGGATTTGAGAGTGCGTTATTGCATGTTACAAAAATCAAGGGGTAAGGATAAGATAATTATCATCGAAGAATGTGATAGTGCCATCTTTAGAAAAAGTGCTCTAGATATCTTTGTAAAGTGCACTCTCACTATCTCTAGAAAATGAGCTCTCACTATCATCAATGAGTGCACTCTAACTGTCCTCAAGGAGTGCGTTAGGATTTCTCCCAAGAAATGCGTTTAGGTTATTAATAAGGAAAGTGTTCTACCTATTGACAAGTAATGCACTCTTCCTATTGACAAGGAATGCACTCCACTATCTCCAAGAAGTACACTAGGCCTACCTTGAGAAAGTTTGCTATGACTAAGGCTTGTGAATGCATGGTGCACCGAAACTTGGAGTTTTCTAGGAGAAGACTTGAACACTTAGAGAAATATGACCAAGGATAACTTTGATGACTCAAAATGACAATTCACATGACTATTATGGGAATCCAAATCCAAAATTTAAATGAAGTCAGAATTTTGGAGGGTGTTATAGTATCTACAATACTTGGCTATTCACTCGAAGAACCCAAGCTTATCTATTTAGGTCTAACTTTTACGTGCAAAGTATAGCCTTCAGAAAGTATTTTCTCATCCTGTAGATTACCTTAGCTTCCTTACTTAGCCTAATTATAGATGTAGTCTCTCTTATTCCTCTTGTCGTCTTAACACATTTCATAAAACTAGTCAAGCTCAATTGTTTTGATTAAGGAAAATGATCTTATGAGTTTCGCTAATTTAAGATGTTTAGAGTTTTAGTGTCGTCTCTAGTGTTGCTCCACTACTAACAATCATGTTCAGTACCCCGATGGAGTCACTTCAAAGAATCAAAAGCATTGCTTCGCTGTCGATAGGCTTGTTCAGTACCCTAGCGAAGTTGCTTGCCCCACCCCTCTGCGCATGAATCCTTTCTCTTCTTTCACCCGTTTGTTTATTTATTTTATCTTATTATGCACATTAGCATTTCATAAGCATTTTGTTCTATATATATATATATATATTAGTGATGAGTATAGAAGAGGCATGTCTCTAAGGACATGACTGTTCATGAAGGGGCACCTGCCTAGGTATATAAGCGTGCCTTCATTTGTAACAATTCAATCATCTTATATCTTTTGTACATCTCTTATATAAATATATTTGTCCTATTGACCACACTTGTGTAAATAGTCCAAGAAGCGGGGTACAAGGCAATGGATACTTTTTTTCAAAGATTAATGT
Organism: Pinus tabuliformis; assembly: GCA_031772625.1. NCBI lineage: Eukaryota > Viridiplantae > Streptophyta > Pinopsida > Pinales > Pinaceae > Pinus > Pinus tabuliformis. The sequence goes on along the minus strand of CM062813.1, from coordinate 1,154,381,842 downwards.
CATCATTCAAAATCATTTTCATCATTGTAAACCCAAATTATACTTTTATATTGTGAATGATTATATTATGATTGTCAAGCCATGTAACAACACCTAAGCAAGCCTATGGTTTTTGTCAAAGGATTTCATCCTAGGGAGTTTTTTTAACCTACCTAAATTATGTGTGTTTGTAAACACGGATAATCAACAAAGTTTTTCTCCTAGATAAAGCCCAAATATAGGGTGGAATTCGTTGACAAGGTCTTAGGTGAGTCCTAGTGTTTATCTAGTCTATGTATTTTTCATACTAGATCATGTGGCTTGTTGAAAAATTGGGTAATGTCTTGAGGGTATAGTCAAATGTGTATTTCCCCTTCTAAGGGTTGAATTAAATTGTAATATCTTGTAAAAATACTTTAGTGCATGGTTACTCATAATTAGACACCATGGCTATAGTATTTGAGTGTGGAAAATATAATTAATCCTCTCTAGAGTCAATTAACTAATTTTTCTGACAAAATCAAATTACAAAACTAAGCTAGAAAATTAATCAAAGGTGTCAGAAATTAAATTAAATGCCCTCCAAGTGGAAATTCATCAAAAAAATTGTGGGGTCAAAGAAAATTCAAATTTTGGAGCCCACCCATTAAAAGAAAATCAAATTTTTAAGAAGAATCGACCCCTGGGACCATGGAGGTTAAGTCAAAATTGATTTTTTGAGGATAAAAGTCCAAAATATTAATGTTTAGACTAATTAAAAAGGGGTTTTATGAGAAATTCAATTTTTTCCTAAAAAATAAGGATAAAAATTCAAATTTTGATTGGGATCAAAGATCAACGATGGAGATTTAAAGATTTTTAACAATCAAGATTATTTTGACAATGATCAAGCCAACTAATCGTTATTTTCCACTTGGATGGGTTTTCTATATAAGGAAACTATTTGGCTCCTCATTGGCCAAGAAGTACTAATTGAAAATCTTTTGATGTATTGAGCTAAGCTCTGCTGGGATTTTATGAACTTAATAAAACATCTTTATGGTTCAATTCAAGGTGTCTCTCATTTGTTGTTATGTGGTATGTGTTGGATATTTATTTAATATGCTTTAAACTATTATATTGTCGATTATTATTTCAAATGCGGGTAGTAGTAACATCTATCGGTATAGGTATCTTGCCTTAGGTGTTGGGTGAGAGTAAATACTCTAGACCTAGCGAAGTCTAGCAGGTATCTTAGGGCTTATTGATCTATTGTATGAATTAAACCCCTCTTGTTTAGTAATCTATTATTTGCAGTGCATTTGAGTTATAGGTTGCTCCAACCCTTGGCCTCCAAGTTCACAGACTATGAAGAGATCACACCCATGTTTGGCTCTAAGTCTTGATCTAACAAAATATTTTATGCAAGAGGGATTTGAAAAAATTAAAAAAATTATTCTCTCATTATCTTCAAAATTATCTACTTGTTCCATAAAGATTAATATGCTGATGAGAGCAATTTTTCTTTTGTAAATATTTGTAAATTATTTATCCACCAACCCTTGTTTATTTTTTTGAAGTTTAATGCATAATTATTGGGGTTTTGGGATTTTATTTAAATTTTTGTATATAGTTCTTGCGTCTTCTCTATTTCACTTGTGCATGTGATACCTTAAGGGTTTGAAGAAAAATCTAATTTCTGGGTTATTCATTCAAGAGGGGGAGGCTAATCTAGGTGCTAAAGGGTAAGATCTAGCTTTCCCAAGTCACATTTGCTCAACGTTGAGCCAAAAGAGGAGGGTTGCTAGCTTTGGAAGTATTTTCGATGTTTTTCTTGAGGTAAACTTGTGTTTACAGGGGTTTCGTGGGAATTTTAAGGCCATTTAGGCCTAGCCACAGCCCCTAAAGGCTTTCTATATAGCCACAACCCTTCTAGGACCTTATAATCCTAGCAGATAACCTCTATAGGCCTAGTCATAGGCCTTAAAGGCCTTTTGGGGGTAGCCACAAGCCCTTTGGGTCTTCACCGCACGCCTAGGAGGCCTTCTCACCCTAGCTGTTGACCTTATTATGCCTTTATCCCCTCATTGCAGTCATTTTTGGGCATATTTTTGAGTTGGGAACTTGATTTTGACACTAATATTTATGGTTGCAAGCTTATGATAAGTTTGGTAATTGTTTGAATTGGTTTCATTGGTCCATCATCCAACCCTACAAGCCCTAGCTTCAGTGACGAGACGGATGATCCAGTGTTTTTCAAGGCTAATATTTGTGTTGTAGGTGTTTGAGGGAACTCTAGTGCACTTGGGGAAGTCAACTAGCCATCTAGCAAAGCCTTATGGCCAAAGGGTTTTCTCTCTAACCTTATACTTCCCTCACTGCTTGCATGATCAGATTTGAAGTCATATTATTGGTAAAATATTCACATATACATCCTAAAAGAGCCCTAAAATACATTTACACAAGTTTATAATCATCTCACATTTAATTTCAAGTGATAATAAAGGCTTGTGGTATTGGATTTATGTTTTTCTATGTGATTTTGGAGGTCTATTATATGATTTATAAGGTTTGATATATGCATTTAAAATTCTCATATAAGTCATAACAATAATAAAAGAGACATCGTAAGAACCTCTAACTTCTTAAGAATTCATCTTGGGGCTTTTGAGCATCATTTCTCTTATTGGCAAAGAGTTTTAAGCTAATCATTGTGGAAATATAAGTGAAGGAAAAGTGATTGTTGTCTTGTTGGTCACTCCTTGCATCTGCATTTCATCATTAGCATAGTTTTTCTCTTGTTCCATTTCAAGATTGCATATAAGTGCCCTAAAAATCAACTTTATTGTGAAGAGAATCTAATTGCATATCTTGTTGTGAAGCTTGAATGATTGCTAATGCTCTAAATTTCTCTTGGTATTGCGTAAGTGTGTCTTGCTAAAGAAGCATTGGAGCATTTTGTGCTCTTCGTCTTTCATTGTCACTAAACATTGATTTAGAGCACTTGTTTCATTGTTAAGTTCATTGGATAAATCTTGAATTGGTTTTGAAGCACTTTAATTGATAAATCAAGTGGTTTATTGGCACATTGATTTTAGTTGAGATTGTTCATATAGTTTCTCTCTAAGTTCTTCGTTTTTAAAATCATAAGCATTTAATCTTAAGTAATTTAACTTGAAGTGCTCAAAAATAATTTAATCTCACTTAAGCTATCCCTCATATCTTGCATGTCATTCTAGGATTCGTTGTGCATTAATAAATATACCTCCAAGCATAAGCTTGGTTGAAAGAAGATAGGATCACCTTTCTCACCCAACTTGTGAAGTTTAGACCCTCATCTGTCGTTACATAGTGACCTTACATTTCTCTTGTGGGAAATCCCTTGTGGGAATGGAGGCACTCAGGTGGTTAGAACTCCACATGATATATCGTTAAATAGGCCTTAGCCTCCTTCCTGTGGACTTCTCTCTACAACCTACATTCGATACTAACTTCAAAACAGTTGAGAGGAAGGATTCACCTAGAATGGGTATTTAATCTAAAATTAACCAAGATCTTGCATATCACTTAGTTCTAGGTGTCGCATCTAATATAAGATATTTTCATCCTAACAACAATTGTTCATACACTGACTTGGATTTTAATTTATATTGTGCAAGTAAAAAAATTCATAAAGGCATTGGTCTCACACTTAAGACATGGAAAATTTTAGGGGCTAATCTTCGCAGGTGGACTAATTTTCCATGCTTTTTAGAAAAAAAAGATTCACCAATTTCCATTTTTTTTCTAAAATGATTCACCCAAATTTTATAGTACACCATTATGTTACCTTGAAAATTGCCAAAATATTATACCGACTAATATAAAATCATTGGAAATATAAATATTTGTACAAAAATATCACCAAAAATTTTACAATTCACATATTAGGGACTAGTGAGATTCACTAAGGTTTCTAAACTTTAAGATAAACTTCTATCCTTAAAATTTTCCCTAACTTAAAAGTCTTTAAATTTGATAAAATTGTGCTAAATAATTAAACTTGTCAATTATCTTTGACCAAGTTGCTAGGCCATTCAATTATGTCTCTTGAATTCAGCATTTCATCCATATGGACTACCCCCCTTAACCTGCTATAGGGAAACAACTTAAACAGAGAGGGTCGGGATCAGAGTAACAACCCCTTCCCTGAGCGTTGTCACATTCACGTGTACAATTTGAGTGACAACACGTCTTATCATGATATTTACATATTTCAGATCTTCTGAGTTTTCTGTTGCGTTTACGAATTTTGTTCGTAACATTTGGTATCAGAGCCACATTCTCTGATCTTAGCCTTTCGCCATCAACTTTCCGTCAACTTTGTTGTTGTGTGATTCAAGCGTTTCACTACACAACTTTTGGAGATGCTTTGTTTACTAATTTTTTCATTGAGGCCCTTGGCCATTTAAAAAAAAAAAAGAGAAAAGAAAAAGGCCTTTGGCCATATATATATATATATATATATATATATATATATATATATATATATATATATATATATATATATATATATATATATAGATATATATATAAACATACACTCCCCTTTTTTAAATATATTTGACTCGTTTTTTTAATCAAATAGTCAAAAAGATTAAAAAAAGAGTCAAACATATTTTAAAAAGGGGAGTATAGATATATACAAAAAAAGACACTAGCAAAAAAAAAATCAAATAGAAATTATATGTAGTCGTCGGTTGTTAGCCATCATACGTAGTGCCACAGGCCGTCCATAGTCACCATTAAACTGGGCACATGTAGCTGCTACGCAACCCCTATCGACTCAGTTGAGTTGCACATTCATCACTACAACCACATGCACATAATTGCAGCACCTTGCTGTAGGAATTCACAAGGTAAGTTCCTCAGACAGAACACCAAAGGACACCGCTCACAACCAGATCGCAGATCAATACACCAGTATTTTGACGTGGTTAAAACCCTCAAAGAGGGAAACAGTCCACGGCCTGAGCCAACGCGGCCACTTCAGGCAATTTATTAATAAAAGAATGAAAATTTACATAAGCTTCTCTCATGCACGGATTACCCTACAAATGACCCTCCATGCGCTTTAAATAGAAATCATGGACCAATCGGGTGTCAAGCCACGGATCAAGTGTCGGTAATACCGAGGAGAGAATGAACCGTTGGGTCACTACATATCGTGACCGTCGGATTGTAAGTTACAAAATGTACAAGGTAAAGAAACACACTTTACCTAACTCTATACTAGACCAAGTTGTACTTAACTATTTCCTATGTGTCAGAATATCCTAACATCCCCCCTTAAGAACAACTTGGGATAGGATTGAAGGATTTACAAATATGACACAATAGGAGAAGGAAGGAGGCACTAGAGCCTATCCCCCCTTAGTGACAACTTCCTGAACTCCAACCATAAATCGAAGTTTAGTGAACTTTGCCTCTGTGAGAGCCTTTGTGAAGATGTCTGCAACTTGATCATCTGTTGAACAATATTGCACTTCAAGAACATGGTCCTGAATGAGCTTTCTGATGAAGTGCATGTGCAGTTCAATGTGTTTGGTGTGCTGATGTTGGACTGGATCTTTGCATAGTTGAATGGCACTTTGATTATCACACCAAAGTGTAGTCGGATGCTGCTGCTGAAAGCCAAACTTTGACAGGATCTGACGAAGCCACAAGGCTTCCTTACTCGCTTCTACGGCACCATGATACTTTGCTTCTGCTGATGAAAGAGAAATGGCACCTTGTTTCTTGCAAGCCCATGTAATAGGTCCTGAACCAAGAGTGAACACATAACCGGCAGTAGACTTCCGATCATCAGGGTCACCAGCCCAATCAGAATCAGTGAAACCAACCAATAGAGGAGCTGCTTCGGCACTGTAATGAATCCCAAACTGAACTGTACCTCAAACATAACGAAGTATTCTTTTAGCTGCTTTCCAATGACTTTCACGTGGGTTTTGCATAAACCGAGCAACAAGGCCAACATCAAAGGAAAGGTCAGGAAGAGTATGGGTTAGATACAAAAGTTTTCCTACAAGTTGACGGCATAAGGTAGCATCAACTTCAGGAGAAGTAAAAGTGACTAAAAGTTTGACTCCAGACTGAAATGGAGAAGGGGTTGGCTTACATTCTTCCATGTGAAAGTGGCGTAGAATATCACAGGCATACTTGGACTGAGAAAGGGAAATACCTTCCTTGGATTGCAAGACTTGAAGACCGAGAAAATAATGTAAGTGTCCTAAGTCTGTCATTTCAAACTTCCTTTTAAGGCTAGACTTCACATGGTTTATAAGGTTGGGATCACTACCAGTCAGGTTAAGATCATCAACATAAAGAACAAGAATGATAAGAGACTTGCCCGCTTTCTTGGTGTAGATAGTATTGTCAGAATGACAGCTAGAAAAGCCAGATTCTAAAAGAAAGTTATCCATTTTGGCATACCAAGCTCGAGGAGCTTGCTTGAGACCATAAAGGGATTTCTTAAGTCGACATACAAGGCTGGAGTCTGTTTGTATAAATCCAATTGGTTGTTCCATATAGATTTCTTCATGCAAGTCCCCATGCAAGAAGGCGGATTTAACATCCATCTGATGGACTTCCCATTTGAACGAGGCAGCAAGGGAAAGAACAAAGCGGATAGAGTTCATTTTGGCAACAGGGGAGAAGGTTTCAGTGTAGTCAATGCCTTCAACCTGTGAAAAACCTTTAGCAACAAGACGAGCTTTATGTTTATCAACTTTCCCATCTGGTCCATACTTGGTTTTGTAAACCCATTTGCATCTAACAAGTTTTTGTACCTTTGGTAGAGGAACAAGATCCCATGTATCATTTGCCAACAATGAATTATATTCTTCATTCATAGCTGCTTCCCAATCTGGATGGCCTGAAGCTTCTGCAAAGGTGTCAGGATCATATTTTACTGGAGCTTGAGCCAGTAAAGAAGAGGCTCTGTCAAACTGGGAACGTGTGCGTCGCTGATCTGTAGGATCACCAGCAAGATCACCTGTTGCATCTCGAGTAGCACGAACCCATTTTGGAAGCAGAGGAGTTGAAGAAGGATCCTGAGATGGTGGGGGAGGATTGCCATCCTCACTTTCATCATCTGAAGAAGAAATTTTTTCAAAAGTAGAAGAGATAGGGAGAGGTGGCACATCCACCGGACTAGGCCCGCAGGACGATATATTTTCATCAAATTTTACATCTCTTCTAATGATAACATTTTTGGACTTAAATGGAATAAGTCTATAGCCATTGAAATCTTCAGAATATCCAACAAAAGTACATTTTTCACTCTTAGGTTCTAAAGCTTTATGCTTTTCATCTGGAACATGGGCCCACGCTTCACTTCCAAAAACACGAAATTGATTTACATCTGGTTTGATTGAGCTCCATGCTTCTTCTGGAGTGATATTCTTTAAAGCCTTAGTAGGAGTGCGATTTATTATGTAATTTGCACAGTTAATTGCTTCTGCCCAAAAACTAAGACCAAGTCCTTTAGATTGTAGCATACAATTAGCCATTTCCTTTAAGGTGCGATTCTTCCTTTCAGCTACACCATTTTGTTGTGGAGTATATGGAACAGTATGTTGCATTTGAATTCCATTCTCAGTGCAAAAGTTGATGAATGTGTTTTTAACATATTCTCCGCCATTATCAGATCTTAGCTTAAGAATTTGATGTCCAAATTGTTTTTCAACAAAGGCCTTGAAGGCCAAAAATGTGTTAAATACTTCACTCTTGAGTTTTAAGAAGTATACCCAAGTGCGTCTGGAGAAATCATCAATGAAAGTTAAGAAATACTTACAGCCAGAGAAGGAAACAACTGGAAGTGGACCACATAAATCACTATGCACAAGCTGTAAAGTGGCTAAGGCGTGCCAAGAGGCACGTTTTTCAAAACTGTCCCGATGATGTTTTCCGAGTACACATCCGGAACAAACACCATCTCTGCAAGATACCATAGGAAGACATGTCACCATATTTTCTTTACATAGATGCTGAAGGGAGCGATAGTTTAAGTGACCAAACTGCTCATGCCAAAGTTTGCTCACTTCATCGTTATGAGCAACAAATACTGAGGGAAGATTTGATGACCCAAAGTTGTGAAACTTATACAACCTTGTAGAATCATCAGCAATGCCAGTAGCTAAAATCTGTTTAGGATCTCTTAGGTCCTTGATTACAACATCATGAGGTGAAAATTCAACGGTTTTACCTTCACCTAAATGAGTTATCTAATATACAGATAGAAGGTTGCAAGATAAGGTTGGAACACATAATACATCATTAAACTGACCATTGTCTAGATGAATAGTTCCAATCCCTACAACACTAAGAGATCTATCATCACCAACATATATATTTTTGGTGTTACAATCATTTAAAGAAGAAAACATGGCTTTGTTTTTGGCCATGTGATAAGAAGCTCCAGAATCAATGAGCCACTCATGAGAATGAGAAGAAGAAGATACATTTAGTGCATAGTCAGACCGAGATGCTTGAAAACCACATGCAGAAAGTGCCATTCCTGAAGATGAAGTTGAAGTTGAAGATTGCTCCAAATGGATGTGATGTTTCTTCATCGCTGCTTCCAAGGCTTTCATCTTCTTAAAGCATTTGGTTTCTAAGTGGCCAACTCGATTACAAAAGTTGCAATGTCTATCAGTCTTCTTCCATTTGTTTTTATTTGTCTTATCATTTTGTTGAAATGATTTTTCATTTTGAGGCTAAGATTGCTTAGGACCCTTATTTGGTTTAGGACCATTCTTTTTAGGATATGACTTCTTAGGATTCTTTGAATTTGGTTGTTGTTGGGCGGCTAACGCTTTCTTGGAAGAGTTTCCAAGATTAAGAAGACCAAGGTGTAAGAGTTTTTCTTGTTCTCTTATTAAAGAATCACAAAAAGAGTCAAAGGAAGGGGACTTGTAGTCTGTTCCTTAAGAAATGAAGGCTTCTCTTGTAGAATGGAAGGTGGAAACAAACACAGAGTAGGCTGGTGCCAACTTAGTAAGAATGGAATAGATAAGGCTACTATCTTCTTTCTTAACTTTAACACCTTCCAAGAGATATCTAAGGGTCTTGAATTTGGACAAGAAATCTTCAATGCAAGAAAAATTATTAGGGTCCAATGTAAGCAACTCATTTTCAAGTTGATGGGCTCTAAGTTCATTTTTAATCCCAAAGACTTTATTGATTTGTTTCATTGCTTCATCAGGAGTATCAAGTTCTGCAATAAGGAATCTAAGATCTGGAGAAATAGACATCCCTATCAATCCACGTGCTTGATCTTGCCTATTTTCCCATTTAGCAGCCTTATCTTCATCCTTCGGTTTCTTTTCTTGGCCTGAGGCTATTCTATAGAGACCTTTACTTCTAAGTAAATCCTCAATGTAGGACAACCATTGGAAGTAGTTGGTGCTGTCAAGGGTAACTTGGTATTGACTTTCCATTTCAACGGAAACTTAAGCTAAAGATGCTAAAACTAAGTGTTCCAATGGATAGATCTCGAAAAATTAGGCTGGTTTAAAAAAAACGGCTCTGAAAACGGCTTGTGGATGAAGAAGTTATGGCTTTTTGAAAAAAAGTTGATGAAGTTGCTGACGAAGTGCGGGAATGTGCGGAAATGAAAAAGTCCTTCCCCACAAAATGGAGACTTGAACCCAAGACCTCTACTCTCTTAAAATAGCTTTGAACCAATTGAGCTATAAAAAAAATTTGGAGAGAGAGAGAGAGAGAGAGAGAAAAATCCTTCCTTTCTGTTTCTTATTTGCCCAGATCGCACAGAGTCGCAGGGCAAAGAGCATACGCAGAAATGAAAGGTATAGATCCGGTAATAAAAAAGGCTAAATAAACCGAAACCGAAATAAACAGAGAGAAAATCACTGTAAACTGCAAATAAACACTGTATGCCTCCAGATCTTAAAAATGACGCAGCTAGGGCTACCGGAAACCTTTTCGCGTGAAACAAAAGGGGTTCCTCACTGGAACAGATGCTCCCAACACAACAGAGCAGTCCTCTCAGCCCGAAAGCAGTCAGAAACAGTAGATCTAGGAAACGGTAGTCGGATGCAGTTCTACCAGCTTCAGATTTGGATCACCAACGGACGCGGCCCTCAAATAGCTCTGATACCATGTAGGAATTTACAGGGTAAGTTCCTCAGACAGAACACCAAAGGACACTGCTCACAACCAGATCACAGATCAATACACCAATATTTTGACATGGTTAAAACCCTCAAAGAGGGAAACAGTCCACGGCCTGAGCCAACGCGGCCACTTCAGGCAATTTATTAATAAAAGAATGAAAATTTACATAAGCTTCTCTCATGCACGGATTACCCTACAAATGACCCTCCATGCGCTTTAAATAGAAATCATGGACCAATCGGGTGTCAAGCCACGGATCAAGTGTCGATAATACCGAGGAGAGAATGAACCGTCGGATCACTACATATCGTGACCGTCAGATTGTAAGTTACAAAATGTACAAGGTAAAGAAACACACTTTACCTAACTCTATACTAGACCAAGTTGTACTTAACTATTTCCTATGTGTCGGAATATCCTAACACTTGCCCTCCAACAAATTTTTCCACAAATTTCCACCACCATCTCTATTGCGGAAGTTCATAGTAATATTTTGTATTTAATAAAATAGGAAATTCATGGCATTGTCTATCATGCTATCTAGTTCAAATAATACCTAGAAAAGTGTACCCTGTAGGTCCTTTGATTGCATATGTGAAAGTGAAAGTGGGATCCTTAGAAGTTGCAAAACATATGGTAGCAATGTTAAAACCTATTAAATATGTTGTCGTATTTTCACCTAGAAGCCCATTGTTGGGTTTAAAATCACGATGGATCACCTGCTCAAAATTTTAGTGATAGAGATACGCCATGCCCTCGACAATGTCTATTGAAATATTCAACCTTTGAATCAAACTAAAACTATTTTCTTCTTTTCTATTGGTTAATAACCATTTCTATGAGCTTATATTTGGCATTAATGGAAATATAAAAGCTTTAACCTAGAGATCCAAATAACAAGGTATCTTTCTAATTAAAATACAATGCCTAACTCTACCTAAAAATTTTCACTTCCTCAAAGCACTTGTGAGCCCTTCATTTTCCACAATGAGAAGCTTGACAACAATTAATGTGCCAATGTTCAAATTCACTTTGTACACTTTCCAAAACATCCAACTCCTAACAAGATGGCATCACTAAATTCATCTATAGCAGTGATGAGCTCTCCATAGGAAATTCTTCAATGCCCCACATTTAAGGGTGCTCCAAAAAAATATGCTTCTTGTGATTTACTCTCCACATAATGCCTTGAAACAAACATGATACAAAAACAATGGTTATAATCGCAATAACACATATGAAAACTCTTTTCAAATGCCCAACACTATTATGTTTTCCAACAAAGCATGGTGACAAACCTATCCAAGGTACAGAGAAACCACCAGAGAATTGCCATGGCACTAAGCTCTTTGAAAACTCCACCTTTATCGACTTCTCTTGAGAACTTGTTGAAAGAAAAATTCAAGTGGCAGAGCATTTTAAGATTTTCCAATGACACGGATATTCCACCAACCAAGTGTTGGAGGAGATATTTGTTAAATTTTCAATGTTCTATGTTGTAACAATCACTTAGACAATTTCTTCATTCAATAGAAATCACTTTATCCAATTATTTTCAATCTTCCAATAACAGTAAACAATTTTAGATAGAACAATAGACAATATACACAATAGAAGACAAACAAGAACAATAGAGACAAAGATTTTCGGTCAAAGACCAGGGAAAAATCCCCACAAGGGGGAGAAACCTAACCATATTCTTCTTCTATTAGATTTTCATCAAAATTTCAATAGAGAGATACATTGTCCATCCAACAAATAGTCAAAGGTCAAAGTCTTGACCAACCAAGTCAACCAACCAATATCCAATCAAATATGAACATGAAATTCAAATTTGGTCAAACTTCAATTTTGCAATTTCCACTCAAATTCAATAACATTCAACATAGTCCTATCCCACATGTGCTTCAATCAATGAACCTCTAGTATAGCACGCATGTTTGTGGCATACTAAACAATACCCTTAATTTGACTACATATTGGAAAATACCTCTCAAATCCACTTTATTTAACCCACTACCAATACGAACACAATACACCTTCCCAATTTAAAAAACCTCTACTCTCACTAGATATTGTAGGTATCCATTTTTTCATCGACATTTTTATAACCCTTTATATTTTTTCATTAAAATTGAGCTCCATTTTTTATGCACAACATATAAAAACCCTTTACCCCTGTATTATATGTTCAACATATTATGTCATTTTTTCCTCAATATATATTCTCCAATATGAACACATGTGGTATGGCATTGCTCCCCTGGAGCCCCTGTGCCCTAACTAGTCTTTGGTCAACGATCAAATCAACTTCAAAGAGTTCAGACAACTAGTCAAAGAATGTGGCCTCCCTCCTTCAATCAGACTCGGTCAAAATAGTCAACAACCCAAAAAATTTGGTCAAAGTCAAAATTTGACCTGAAGAAACCCTAATTGTAAATCTGCAGTCAATGTTGGTCAAGATGCTCAGAAAATTTCAATCAAATTCCCAGTCAACTCAACCCTCCAAAACAGATCCAAATCCAAGTCAAATAAAGTCAAACTTCCCCAAGTCAATACTAGTCAACAGAATTACCCTCTCTCTCCTTCGCACATGTGAACTCAAACCCTACAATTTCAAACCAAATCGAACCAAATAAGAAGATATGAATGTGTGACATGATGCCTCCAAATGATGCCAAGTGATGTGTATTTATATGAGGTCTTGGGGGTCGAATTTCCTCTTCCAGAGTAACTTGTAATTTTTATGGTGTCATAGTTCCACATTAAAAATAATATTTTCCCACATTCAAATTAAATTCTTCCAAGAGCTAATAGGGTCTCCTTAGGGTGAGAAGGGCTTCCCCAAGGAGGGAATTTCTCCCTGATCTGCCAATTTTCAACAATATCTATGTCCTAAAGATTTTAAAGTTCATTAGGGGAAATTTGAATCAAATCTTCAAGTGTGTTGCAGGAAAGATTAATGTATTCTACATCTTTAGAACTTCCTAGTGCAATGAGAATGTAACTTGTTAATATATTTGTATTAATATCTATAGATTGAACCATTTCCATCTTGCTTAATTCCAAATGCCTAAGGCCATACAATAAATAGTTTGAAAGGTTGAAATACAAAGCTAGCTTTGCAAGCCTTGCAACCTTTGGAGCTATGTGCGTGCTGACCCTGATTTACAAAATTAGCACTATTAATTGCACAATTTCCCAAGATTTTCAAGTATATTACCTAATAACTAGATTTGAGCAAGATCCAAAATTGTGAGTTGCTGGAGGCTGGCAACAAAGTCATGGATTCTTCTAGATAGATTATCCTCCATGAAAGATAAGAGGCTTAAGCTTTTGAGTTTCTCAATTTTGAACAGGACGTTTCCTTGTAAATTGTTTCCTCCAATATATAACCTATCCAACTTTTGAAGCATATTAAGTGAAAAAAGGATTTCCCATATGAAAGAATTAACTTGGTAACACAAGAAATGTTGAACTAGTTAGGTTTCCAATTTGTCAAGATATTTCGCCTGCTAATTCATTGTTTCCCAAGTATAAGAAGTTGATTTCTATAGAGAAGTGATAAAGGGAAAATGTTCAATGAGATGATTAGAGCTTAAATCTATTTCTTTTAGTATGGAAAAATTAGTAAGGGTAGTCAGAAAGGGCATGGTCATGGCGTTGCTGCTAACCAATCAATTCTTGTCTAATTTCAATAATTGGACCCGCATCAACTTACCCGTCTCCATGGGCACTAATCCAATAAGCTAGTTAATCCTAGAGTCAATCACTCGAAGCTTCATACAATTGAAGAGGGAAGCAGGAGTACTGCCACTCAACTAAATACCACCTTGATAGAGTTTTACCAATTAACTGGTTTACAGATATATACAATCCTAGAAAATTGATGCAGTTAGATGAGGGAGATAGAATTTGTCCAATTCATAATGAACACTCCCATGTAGGTTGTTGCTACCCAAATTTATAATGTCCAAAGAAGATATGTATAACAATCTAGGGCAATTTTTTGAATTTTTTAAGAACTAGTGCTTCCAACAATTCTCTCTCTTTTTTTGGATGACAAATAATTCATGCAAAATATATATACATATAAATAAACATTAAAACTTTAATAAGGGAATCTTCCATTCAAAAGTGTAATTTTAATCATTCCAAAGTACCAACGTAGTTCCAAATTCCATGTGTCTAAATTCCTTGGTAAATTCAACCGAGTATATTTTTATTCCAGCAATGGTTCCCTATTTGAAATTTGTGCTATCTTATATTAATTCCACAATCCTAAATAACTCTAGATATAATATCCAACTTGCTTCAAGAAAAACTGTAACCGAACCCACTTTGAGACAATCGTTGGCTCTCCTCTAGATCTTCTTTAGACTTTGACTTGGGATCACTGTAATGCGTCTGAAAGCCTCAGACTGCCACAACACCCTTCAGGATCTTCGGTTCTGTTAAACACTTGTCACATATATAATGGTACAGGGAGTCTTGCCTATCTTCAATTTGTGCCCCATAAGTTGTAATCTGCTCCGGTCTAACACTCTGGTTGTTGCAAACGACAAGGCGTGATCCACTACATTCGAAATGCCTAGCCACTGGAAAGTTGTTTCGTCAGCCTAATCCCACGCGTTTCCTCAGCGTCAGGGCCACACTTCAACACCACAAGAAACTCTACATCAAGATTCAAAATTACCCTTAGAATTTCCAATTTTGGGCCATAAATTTGAAATTCGCTGCAGAACCTAGTTTCAAGATTAACCTCAAACATCTCGGGTTTTGATTTGCTCTAGACTCGGAACCCTATTTTGGCCAGATCCTTCGTGAAGATGCCACAGTAGGGTTCATACTTCCTTTTTCGATGTTCCCAGGTTGGACGTTAATCCAACTTGACCGCTTCAGAGTCATAAGATCTTGTCTTGTGCCCAAAACCAAAAAAACAAAGAACTCGCTGCCTCTAGATAGTGTTCATGTTCCCATAACAGAAAGGAAAAGAAGAATAGAAAATAAGTCAACTAGGGTGGAATCTTTCACCACCGAAATTGACAAAGAAAAAGTGGTCTTAAAACCCTCATAGTTAATGCTCAAAAAACAGATGAGAAGATCCACACTTGATGGTCTAAAATGACTTCAATCCATCTTCACCACCGAAATTGACAGAGAAAAAGTGGTCTTAAAACCCTCATAGTTAATGCTCAAAAAAACAGATGAGAAGATCCACACTTGATGGTCTAAAATGACTTCAATCCATCTTCATTTATAGACTTCTAAAGGGGCTTCATATTTCTTGAATGATTGAGTAATACTTACTCCAAACCCCAACTTTGGGTTTTATAAGCCCAATTGCCCCAATTTCAAAATTGTCCTAGTAATGACTATTTTGTGGCTTTCCCCCTTTTCGATGGACTATAGCCTATGAGGATAGATAAGCTAATGAGTCCCTTTTGTGCTCAATTCATAGAGGACATTACAGTCCCCCCTGCCCAAAATTTCTTAGCCTCAAACAATTGCAAGTTTGGGTCTTGCGAAATTCTTTTTCCTTCCCATACTGCTGTAGAAATTTTTGTTTTCCCACCTCGGTTTTTAATTTCACCTTATTTCTCCCATGTAGTTAAATGCCCTTTCCCATAACCATACATTTAACAAGCTGAAAAATAAATATTGCTGAAAACACAAATTCTAGAAATTTACAGAATGTTGAAAATTGCAGAAATAAAAATCAGCAGTAATAAACAGCCATTAAAACACATTTAAACACTGAGATTTTTGGTCAACTTGACCCTGGAAAAACCCCCTACAACTCTTGGGGAAAACCAGTTTGAGAGCTCTTCTTTATTTCTGGAAAAATGCCTTTTACAGTGAGAAAATTTTCAGCAAATAAATTTCAGCAAAACAGAAATTTCCAGCAAGCAAAACTTATCTGTTTTCAGCCTTACACACAATCTGAAAAATGTTGTACGAGTTGTACGAACCATACGGATGTGCGAACCGTATGGAAGTACGGACCGTGTGGACTGTACGGACGGCCGTACGGACTTGTACGGACAGACCTTGAAAATTGTGCAGAAAATTGCCTCATCGATATTCGTGCCTGAAAATCAATTTTTCCCTGTTTGCTCACAAAAATCTGCCTTTTTCTACTTGTTTTTTGAGCTGTACGGATTTGCTGAAGTGCTGCCTTGGTATGTGTGCCAAACTGCTACCTCTTTCTCCTCCTTGTCCAGAAATCTCCCTTGCTCTCTTGCTCTCCTTCTCCCAATCTGCTCATGAAAGAATGAATGATCTTTTTCCTCCTTTTCCTCCCTTAACCCAACCCTTAATGACTTTTGGGTGATCCCTAAATCCAATGGCTGAAATAGATTTAGATCAATGGCTGAAATTAAATGCTCATTTAAATCTCACTTTCTATTTTTTAATTCACCCCACTTTAATAAAGACCCACTTAGTCATTTATTTCCAAAGTCACTTTTCCTTTCTAATTTTTCATTGACTTTATAAAAGTCACTTTAAAATTAGACTTAGTAACTTTATCACTTAAAGTCACTTTTAAATTAGATTTAACTTTATAAAAATTATAAAGTTACTTTAGGAGAAAAATTAAATTATTTTGGACACTTTTCCCTAGGCCAAAGATCAAAGCCTAAGGGAACCACCTGTCCTCCAGTACCAAATTTCAACAACTGCATCCTTCTCTGGTAAACTTTTCCATCGGATGAGATATTTCATAATTACTCTTCCTCTTAACTTCTTTTCTTGCACGACCATGATCATTTCTAGAATAAGTTCTAGTTTCCCTTCTTCATTTAATGGTGGCAATTCAACGAGGTTGTGACCTGTTGACCCACGACCTTTTTGAGACATGACACATGGAATACATTGTGAATTTTGTTATCACTCGATAACTCCAACTCATATGCCACCTCACCCACTCTACGAATAACTTTGTAAGGTCCATAAAATCTCGGCTTTAATTTTTTTCCCCACTCTTATTGAGTGTAAATTGTCTATAGGGTTGCAACCACAAGAAAACAAGATCTCCTACCTCAAAATTGTGCTCTATCTGATGTTGGTCTTCTTACATTTTCTGTCGATTTTGAGCAACCGGTATGTTTTCCTTGAGTACCCTGAGAATGCCCTGACTCTCCTGTATCCAATCTTTGGCAAGGGGTGCTTTGTTGTCTCCAAAGATTCTGTTGATGAAGGAGGGTGCATCATATCCATATAGAGCCCTGAAGGGTGTCATCCCAATGGATAAGTGGTAGGTGGTGTTGTAGCAATTCTCCCCAACATACAACCACTTAATCCATGCCTTATGTTGACTTGTCACATAGTTGCACAGATACCCCTCAATCCACTTATTCACAATTTCTGTTTGAATGTCGGTTTGCGGGTGATAGCTAGTGCTAGGGGTCAATTCAGTTCCCACTAGTCTGAAAAGTTCCTACCAAAATGCACCCATAAATCTACTATCATGATCACTGATTATATTTTTTGGCAGCCCATACAGTCTAAAAACTTCTTTGAAAAACAATTCTACCACTTGTTTAGCTGAATAATTAGCTGAGATGGCAAAGAAGCGTGCAAATTTAGTCAACATGTCTACCACTGTGTAGATGTAGTCCTTCTCTTGCGCTTTGGGTAACCCAGTGATGAAATCCATCGAGATGCTTTCCCATTTTTGTTCTAGGATTGGTTGGGGTCAGAGAAGGCCTATATGATGTGTATGTTCAACCTTATTATGTTGGAATGTATTGCATTCCTTGACATATTTCATCACATCTTCCTTGAGCACTTTATATGAGAATCATTCTTGAATTTGTCGATGTCTGAAGAATCTCTAATGCCCAGCCAAGGGAGTATAGGTGTAGCCTTCAAAATATTTTCCGTGAGTGTAGATTCAGGAACTCAGTATACCCTACTTTTATAATAAAAGACTCCATCAATTATTTTGTAGTTGTCATCTTGGGTGATCTTGTCGATTAGTGCACATGCAAACTAATTCTTGGCATACTCCGTTGCAAGGTGTGCCTTCCAATCTTCTATGAGTTTCATGAGGGAACATGTTGTTTCTTTCCTGGAAAGTGCATCGGCCACAACATTCTTCTTTCCCTTCACATACTCAATATCAAAGTCATAAGCTTGGATCTTGCTTACCAATATATGTTGCCACTCATTAAGGTCCTTTTGCCCCAGGAAATGATGCAGGTTGTTGTGGTCTGTCCTGACTATGAACCTGTTTCTAACCAAATATTGTCTGAACTTTGCTAAAGCATGCATGATAGCCAACATCTCCTTTTCATATATGGAGTAAAAAAATTTTGTGTCCTGAAGCTTCTGAATTTCAAATGTGATAGGGTGACCTTTTTGCATTAAGACAACCCCTATCCCTTCCCCTAACACATCATACTCCAATATGAATGGTTGACCAAAGTCGGGAAGAGCCAAGGTTGGACATGAGCTCATTATTTCTTTGAAATTGTTAAACATTTTGCTAGATTCTTCTATCCACCTGAATTCTCCCCTTTTGGTTAAGTCTATCAAAGGTGCACTTAATTGAGAGAAACCCTTAACGAATCGTCGATAGTAGATGCAGATCCTGAGGAATCCACGTAATTCTTTTAGGGTTTTGGGTGTGGGACAGTCCAATATTGCTAAATTTTCTCCTGATGAACCTGTACTCCCTTTGTGTTGATTATGTGTCCTAAATAAAGAATCTATGTCAACCCAAACTCACATTTTAACGCTTTGGCATAGAGAGATTGCTCCTGCATAATGCTAAAAATTGTATCCAAATGCCTCAGATGATCATCCCATGCTTTGCTGTAAATGAGAAGGTTGTTAAAGAACACTAATAAAAACTTCCTTAATTGCTTGTTGAATATACCATTCACACAAGATTGGAAAGTAGCAAGTGCATTGGTTAGCCCAAACGACATGACCAAAAATTCGAAATGTCCATAATGACATCGAAATGCCATTTTAGGCATGTCCTCTTCTCATACTTGGATTTGATGGTACCCCAATCATAAATCAATTTTTGAAAAGTAAATTGCCCTGTGAAGTTCGTCCAGTAATTCATCGATCTTGGGAATGTGGTACCTGTTTTTGATAGTTTTCTTGTTAAGCGCTCGATAATCAATGCACATTCTCCACGTACCATCCTTATTCTTTACCAAGAACATGGATGAGGCAAATGGAATCGAGCTAGGTCTAATGTGGTCCATTTCTAACAGCTCTTGGATGGTCCTAATCCAAGATCTTTTACTTACAGATGCATCGGAATTACATATAACAGAGCTAATTAACCATGGAACTTAAAAGCACATAAACAATGCAGAACTAACCAGAAGAACATAAAAAACCATGACACAATGATTTGATTACGGAGTTCGTTCAATTTGGACTACGTCTCCAGGCTCTACTCAATAGTGGGGAGACCTTCATTCATTAAGTGGCATAAAAAGAGATAAAAGTACAAGCACCATTCAATTACAATCCTTATACCTCCAAGTTGGAATATGGGCGAAGAATGGAGAGCCCAACTTGAGAAACAGACAATACCACTAAATCCTTGGAAAACAATCGTGCAAAAACCATTGTCCAAACACCCAATTCGGATAATCGAGCCTTCTACAACCTTCTCAAAACCTCCCTTCTGCTCAAGGCGAGGTCCCGGCCTACTGACAGGGTCAGGGTTTGCTACACAATAGATTCTGAATTAATCGGCTAGTCCTCTCTGCCTTATTCCGACACAAAAGGGTCTTTTATAAGCATGGTGGCAATCCCACAATACTCGAGCAGTTTTAACACAATAAACCAAGTTAAGCAAGCGGGATTGAGCCGGATGATACATGGCAACAACCTTACAATTATGGCGAAACCCCTTACAAACATGGCACGAAACTTCTTCAACTGCCTGTGGAAACCGGCAGCTCTTACTATCGGCGTTTCCAACCATCGGCGGATAGTCCCAAGCCCAAACAATCTGGCACTCTGCAATACAGCGGACCCGCCGTGGTTATAAATCACAATGTATAAGACATCGCATCCGACAGTCCCCATCGCAAATCGCAATCGGCATTTCCCTCGGTAGATATCAAAGTCCATACACTGCGATAACAGTAGACCCGCCGCGCTATGAAATATAGTGTATAAAATATCGCGTTTGGAACCCTATCGCAATCACAACCGGGATTACTGTCGGGCCCGCTTCACAAACACTAGCCCTTTCTACGATTGTGATATGCAATATATCACATCGCAACTAGGCTTTACTGAGGGCCGATTCATAACACTTGTCCACCTCGATATGCGATATGCGATATCGGGACCTAATGGCAACCTGCCACTTGGCGCTTCCCTATTCGCTGAAACTTTTTCCATGTCATCTCCTCCTGCCACCTAGACAAGTCGAACTTGAACTTTGACTTGCTCTAACTTCTTCATATGAACTCGGATTTGAGTGTCATTCGCACTGTTGGAATCAAGATGACATGCACTTCGATCCGATGTTAAGTTTATCCAGATTTTTCCACTTTGCGTTTTGAGCCTTTTACCATGCCACTGGTACTTTTTGAAGATCCACCTGGATCAATCCTCCAGGATCCTCCTGGATCAATCCTCCCCACTAAGAGCTTTTGGACTGCCAAAATCTCTTTCAGTTAATTGGCAAGTGAGGAAATTTCTCCCTCGCTTTCTCTTTCTCCATCCATCGAGGCTTACTCGGATGCCTTCCTTTGAAGCCCACACAAATGTACTCTACCAAAAGCATTAACACATCCAGCACACTGTCTGTGTCCTCGCCAAACCACACTTTCAACCACATGCACGCGAAACTGGCACATCCTTTGCAATCATATACAAGCATACATGACTAAAACAACCCCGCACTTGCCAAGAGTTTATAACACACACTCTTTGGTCAAGTTTTACATGATAGAAATCAATATCCAACTACTCACAAAAAGCCCAAACGTCATCATTGTGTTTTTTTAAGCAATGGGAAACACATCATCACTTTTACATTTATTAGAAACACGTGGCTTACAAATGGTGGCCATAACAAGCTATTACATCTAAAAAAACCATATTTAACTTAATAAAGAGGACCACCATGACTGTGGTATATTTGTTTGTTGATCATTTTCACTCGTTGGCTTCTTTATTGATACTTTCTCGGCACAGAGCATATTGTACGTGGCTTCCTGGTGTCCCACCTCGTTGTAGTGACTACCACAATTCTTTCTCCTCCAAACTTTTTGAATCGTCATGGAGCGTTTTCCCCTGATGTGCCTCTGATAAGGGTTTATGGATCCCTCACTGTCACTGGAATGTGGTGAGGTTCCCTCATCATCTATCATCAGTAGGTCGCTGGTTGTTTTGGAGCATTCCCCAACTTCCTTCCTTACATACCTGAGTCCTGCATGACGAGGAAATTCCTCCACTTTGATGGGGTTTACGATGCCCTGGCCATTAATGCCGAGGCCCTTCCCCTGATACCCCATTTTCTTCAACAGTTTGGATCTGATACCTGTAGTATGTTTTTCAAAAACAATGAAATCATCATCAGGAAAGGTACATGAAGCTGAAGAGTCACTTTTTACGTCAAGGCAGTTATGCTGCAGCTTTTCCAAGGCTTCGTCCTTGGCTTGCAACTGGCGTAGCAACCTTTGTTTCTCCTTTTCGGCTTCCTGTAGGAGTCTCCTTAGCTCAGTATTCTTTACTTGAATGCTTTGGTTGATCTCCTCAAGTTCATGGAGCCATGCTACATTGGGTGTCCTTTTCACCTTTGGTACAATATCTATTGCGACCTTTGTTTCATCGCTCGAATCGGAACCCAGATCGACGGGTCCATCCGCTGCGATCTTCCTTTCGTCACCGGAATCTAACCCCAGGTCAATTGGTCCACCTCGGGTAAATCCCACAGCTATGACCTTCTTGTCTTCCTCTTATTCAAACTCGTGATCCGATTGCAGGGTGGTAGTTGTCTTTTGCCTCTCCCTTTTGTCATTCCTCCTAGGCCTCAGCTCAGGGTGCAGTTTCCAGCAATTCTCTTCGTCATGTCCCTCTTTCTCACAATGTGTACAAGAGGGCTTTGCTCCTCTTCTCTTGGTTGTTGCGGCTCTTTTTGGGTGGTCATTTTGTTCATGCATCCCCCTGCTCTCAAGATGCATGGCCTTCACACTGGCCTCATCGATAGTAGCAGGCTCGAACAATAATAATGAATGTCATATGTAACTATGTAAGGAACCGATATACTTAGTTACAATCTCTGGTGAATCTAATGGAATGCTCAAATTCAATGTTTGTTTCCTAAATTATTCGGTGAAGTTTTGCACATTTTGACCCTTGCTTTGCCTTAGGTGTTGCCATTCCATTAATGCTTTTTGTTTATATCCCAGAGGGTAAAACAGATTCTTCAATGCAGAAACAAAATTTGACCATGAGGAAAGAAGGTTACCCATTTTTTTGCTACCTTGCAATCTGCTATCCCACCAAACGAGAGCGGTGCCACTCAGTCGAAGGGATGCCAACTGGATCTTTGCCTCATCTTCTTCGATCTGTTGGATCTGACAGTAGACCTCAATCTACCTAATCCAATTGTTGAGCTTTTCTGCATTACACTCTCCAGCATACATAGGCAAGTCAAACTTTACATCTAGTTTAAGGAAAGGTTTCTTAGATGTATGTCTGGAGTCACGATGGAGTGATGAGAACTATCACTTGAAGAAGGAGAGGGAGGGGGATCTTCTCCACCATCTCCTTGATGTGTCGATCCGCGATCATCTACATCTTTCTTCTCGTGCTGGAGGGCCTTCTCGTACTCTGAAAATAGTTTGTCCACTTTCTCACCCATATTGTAGAATACCTTGCGGAAATTATGTTCTTCTTCCCAACGAGCTTCTTCATTGGCCATGTTTCTTCTTCGTTGTGCACATCTTGCTTCAGGATCAAAGGACTTAAGCGTTCCTTCTCCTTTTCGCAGCTTGTTCCGGGTTAGCATATACTCCTGCAATTCATATCTACAAAGACCTGCTCTGATACCAAACTTGATCCAAGATCTTTTACTTACAGATGCATCAGAATTACATATAACAAAGCTAATTAACCATGGAACTTAAAAGCACATAAACAATGCAGAAATAACCAGAAGAACATAAAAAACCATGACACAATGATTTGATTACGGAGTTCGTCCAATTTGGACTACGTCTCTAGGCCCTGCTCAATAGTGGGGAGGCCTTCATTCATTAAGTGGCATAAAAAGAGATAAAAGTACAAGCACCATTCAATTACAATCCTTATACCTCCAAGATGGAAGATGGACAAAAAATGGAGAGCCCAGCTCTAGAAACAGACAGTACCACTAAATCCCTGGCGAAAAATCGTGCAAAATGGCCTATCCAAACACCCAATTCGGATAATCGGGCCTTCTGCAACCTTCTTGAAACCTCCCTGCTGCTCAAGGCGAGGTCCTAGCCTGCTGCCAGGGTCAGGGTTTGCTGCACAATAGATTCTGAATTAATCGGCCAGTCCTCTCTGCCTTCTTCCGACACAAAAGGGTCTTTTATAAGCATGGCATCAATCCCACAATACTCGGGCAGTTTTAACACAATAAACCAAGTTAAGTAGGCGGGATCGGGCCGGAATGATACATGGCAACAACCTTACAATTATGGTGAAACCCCTTACAAACATGGCACGAAACTTCTTCAACTGCACATGGAAACCGATGGCTCTTACTATCGGCATTTCCAACCATCGGCGGACAGTCCCAAGCCCAAACAATCTAGCACTCTACGATACAGCGGACCCGTCGTGGTTATAAATCACAATGTATAAGACATCGCATCTGACAGTCCCCATCACAAATCACAATAGGCATTTCCCTCGACGAATATCAAAGTCCATACACTGCGATAACAACGGACCCGCCGAGATATGAAATATAGTGTATAACATATCGCGTCCGGAACCCTATCGCAATCGCAACCGGGATTACTGTCGGGGCCACTTCGCAAACACTAGCCCCTTCTGCGATTGCAATATGCGATATATCCCATCGCAACTAGGCTCTGTTGGGGGCCGATTCATAACACCTGTCCACCTCCGATATGCGATATGCAATATCGGGACCCAATGGAAGCCTGCCACTTGGCGCTTCCCCATTCACTGAAACTTTTGTCATGTCATCTCCTCCTACCACCTGGACAAGTCAAACTTGAACTTTGACTTGCTCTAACTTCTTCATATGAATTCGGATTTGAGTGTCATTTGCACTGTTGGAATCAGGATGACGAGCACTTCAATCTGATGCTAAGTTTATCCAAATTATGCCACTTTGAGTTTTGAGCCTTTTACCATGCCACTGATACCTTTTGAAGATCCACCTGGATCAATCCTCCAGGATCCTCCTGGATCAGGTCCTTTCTATTTCATCCTTGAATTTCTTTGGGTGTTGGTAAGGCGTGCTGATCACAGGCTTATCTCCCTCTTCCAGTTCTAAAATGTGCTTGAATCCTCTCTTAGGAGGCAATCCTGGAGGAATATCACCACAGAAGCATGCTTGTCAATTATTTGTTGAATATTCGTGTTGTACTACAATTTATCGATGTTGGGTACCTTTTGGCTCATGATTCTACAGTTTGTTGCATATGTGACATCGTCATGCCTAAAGACGGTTTCCATCCTTTTGGCTGAAACAACTTGTGGCCTGCCATTTTCCATACCTCTTAAGACTACCCTACAACCATTTGGTGCTTTAAATTCGATCTCCAGTGCTTGGTAGTCCATTGTGTGCTTGCCCAATGAGTACAACCATTGAACCCCTAATACCATATTGAGATATGTAAGATCTATTACATAGAAATCACTAGTAAAACTATAGTTACTGAGAGTTATGCTCAAACTTGGGATCATTCAGGTGCAATCCAAGTTGTATCCATTTGCAACTATTACATCCAAGCCTTCGAATTCTTCAGTGGGAAGTCCTCTCTTGGCCACCAACATTGCATCAATGAAATTGTGTGTGGCTCCTCCATCAATTAGTGTTGTGATGTGTTGTCCCTTAACAACTCCCCTGACCCTGAAGGTGTAATACTTGGGTGTACCAAAAAGGGTTGCACTCTTGACCTAGGGACAAGACTTCTTTTCTTTGTTGGCCTTTTCGTAAGCTTTTGCTACTTCTGGTGGTTCTTCCCTAGGGCTGCTAGGTTTTTCTTCTTCTTTTTCTTCCTTTTGTGGTGACTCTTCTTTGACATTTGGAGTGGCCTCTTCTTATTCTTCATCGTCAAAGAGCACTTCGATGTAGTGAGTCTTCCCTTTTCCTAAATAGCGATGTTCAGGTTCCCATGGTTTCTTGCAAGTAAAACATAACCTTTTCCCCCTTAGTTCACTTCGGGTCTCTTCATCTAACTTGTCCCTTTTAGGCCAATCACGTTGAGGGGCCTTCTTCCCCTTATCTTTTGGAGGAATGGAAGTTTTGGGAGGGGCTTTAGATTTGACTGTCACATTCCTCATATCACGAGTTTTCTTGATAGCCTCTTGATGGGTCATCGAGTTGAATGCTTTTACCCAACCTTGTAGTGGTTCGGATAAAGCTTATTTAAAAAGCATGACTAATCTTTCTTCAAATATATCTGATACCATGACAACGGTATGTTCAAATTCTGAAATGAATTCTTCATTCGACCCTGTCTGCTTGAGAAGTGTCAATTCTCTGAAGTGGATGTTTGGGTTCTTTTGGTCAAATCTTTCTAATAGTCTTTGCATAAAATCTTCATAAGTAGTATTGTTGGCATGCCCCAATGCTAGTAAACCATGATACCACCATTCATGCTCTTCCCCTTCTAGATGCAATGTGGCAAATTGGATTGTGTGTGCTTCTAGCATAGGGTTGAGTTTGAAGTAGGTGTCCAATTTTTGCACCTAAGCTCTTGTTGTACATTTAGATGATCCATTAAATGAGGGAAGGGAAAGTTTACTCAACTTGCATATTAGATTGGAATTGGGTTGTCCCTTGGGTTTGTTTTTGAATCTAAAATTATTGTATTCATTGAAGGTCATAGCAGCTCACACGTTTTCTTCTAGCACTGCATATTCCCGGAAATAACCATTTAACAGTCTGTTTGGCTCAACAACTTCTTGGTTCGTCGCGACTTGATTATTCATGAATTGAGGAAGCAACGGTCAATGATTCCTTTTGTTGGTTTCTTTGGTGTTAAGAGGACTAGGGTTATGATTTCCACTTCCTTCCATGTTAGTCCTGTTGTTGTAAGTAACATTTTCATTACCTATAAGATGAATCAACAGTTGAGCAAGTTGTTGTTGATCTTGGACCAAGGTGTACATTATCTGTTGTCCTTGTTGTTGCCCCTGTAATATTAAATTTGAGATTTCTACCTATCCATGTATTAGTACATGTAAGAGATCCTTGGTGTTTGGATCTCCTCGTTCCTCCTTACCTTCCATGGCTTTCCTGCGATTACCCTTATTCTTTCTAACTGTAACGTTACTCGTATCTTCCAGAAACATGCACCAAACTCACATACTAGCAAGATTCCAGTGCTGTAATACCACTATAACAATCGAGGACTATTTTTCTAACTTAAAAAAACAAAATAAAACTACTTCGACTCTTTTTTTGGATGACATAAATAATTCATGCAAAATATGTACATATAAATAAACATTAAAATTTTCAAGGGAATCTTCCATTCAAAAATGTAATTTTAATCATTCCAAAGTAATGGCGTAGTTCCAAATTCCTTGGTAAATTCGACTAAGTTTATTTTTATTCTAGTAATGGTCCCCAATTCGAAATTTGTGCTATCTGATATCAATGCCACAATCCTAAATATCTATGGATATAATAGCCGACTTGCATCAAGACAAACTGTAACTGAACCCCCTTTGGGATAGTAGTCACTCTCCTCGGGATCTTCTCCGGAATTTGACTCAAATCACTGTAATGCTTACCCTCGGACCCCCACATAACCCTTCAAGAACTTCGATTCTGTCAAATGGTACAGGGAGTCTTGCATATCTTTGATTTGACCCAGAAGTTGTCATTTTCTCCAGTCTAAGAGTCTGGTTGCTGCAAATGATAAGGTGTGATCCCAATGCCGTCGAAATGCCCAGCCACAGGAAAGTTGTTTCGTCAGCCTGATCCCACGCGTTTCCTCAGCCACAGGTCCACACTTCAACGCCACAGGAAACTTGACATCAAGATTCAGAATTACCGACAAAATTTCTGATTTTGGGCCATAAATTTGAAATTCACTGTAGAACCCAGTTTCAAGATTAATCTAGAGCGTCTCAGGTTTTTGTTTTCTCCAGACTCGGAACCCTAGTTTGGCCAGATCCCTCGGGAAGATGCCATAATAGGGTTCGGACTTCCTTTTTGATTGTTCCAGGGTGGACTTTAATCCAACTTGACCGCTTCAGAGTCGGAAGATCCTGTCTTGTGCCCAAAACCAAAAAAACAGAGAACTCGTGAAGAAGAATCACACAGCCATAAAACCATATGCACAACAAATTAACACACAAAACAAAACTGGCGGAAAAGGAAGAGAGCCATCATGTGGTCTCTCATGCTCATCTAATTCTCTCTTATATTCAAATAATTTAATAATACATTTAAATACATGAGTAAGTGGTCTTAAGATAGTGTGTCTATCTTAGACTCACTTGGTTGAGACAATTTCTCAACTTACACACTAATTTAGGAGAGCTAGTTGGAAAGAATCTCTCATCCAAACTAGACTCCTTAGTTTGAGGAATTCTCATGATTTTATTTATTTAATTTAATAATTGGATTTATTATTGATTTTTAAGAGAGTGAGGCTAACATTCCCCCCCTCAATGATAAATCCAAAACGAACAAGGAACCATCTTCCAAGTTCTCAAGTTGATCCTCAAAAAACATTTGCCTGAAAACCACCAAAGATGGATGCTGAAAAAACTCAAATCTGAAGAGAACAAGAATCAGCTACATGCCTGATTCATCTCTGAATGTCACTTGACAACTCCATCACGTGCCAAGCTGCAAAAGGATCCATCTGTCCTTTGCTTGAAAACAACATCCAATGTCCACTGACACAATTTGATGAACGCCCACTGGCGTATTCGTTGATGATGATCGCCCACTCGCTGACGAAGATGCCCACTGGTTGATTTGAAGATGCCCACTAGCTGATTCGTTGATGTTGTCGAGACTTTCAGTCTGACAACCACTTGTCAATTTCATTGACATTTTCCCCCTTTGTCAACTGAAAGGAGAGACAATCTTCTCCAAATTATATCTGAACTCCCCCCCTGTAGGTGTAGGAGAGTTTCACTGTTGTACTCCCCCGTTCAACTGCATGAGAGTACCATCTTCATTTTGGCTGCAATATGTGTGAGTGAATCCGATTGTAAAACTTGTACAATCTTCTGGCTGTGGATGACCATTCCCATGGATCAATCCATGAATAATCAATCTTTAATCTGGCAGGTTGGTCTTGTTTGCAGCATTTCTCTGATGAATGATTCTGCTTGCCACAATGGTGACAAGGATGGAGATCAAAACACTGATCTTCCATATGACTGGTTCTTTGACAATGAGAACATGTCGGTTTGTCTGCAACTTGAGTTTGTGTGCATTTCTGTTTGTCTGCAACTTCAGTTTGTGTGCATTGACGTCAGTCTGCAAGTTGTTGAGAACTTGCTGAGGTGATTTTTTCAAGTAATCCGGCACTGACGAACTGAATGGGCTTTGAATAATCAGGGATATGTAAGTTGTCGTTATCTTTGACATATCCCAAGCCGCGTTGAATTTCTTCCCATGGCTTGATGATGGGTTTGCAAGAAATTTGAACTATAACAACTTCAACACTTGAAGCTGGTTGGATGAATGAAGTCGAATGATCAGCTGTCTCTAGATTGGTCAAAGACTTGGAAGCAACACGCTTCTCTTGCAACTCATTTCTCTGCAGTTGCAACTCCAGTTGAAGGAACTCAATCATTTCATGTGCATGTTGAATATGCACTTGAATGTCAGCAAGAATGGTTTTGCTGATGTGCACCATGTCACCGACTGATGATAACATTAAATTGTTAATAATTTGGGACAACTGAATGTGTGTCGCCAGGTTGCTTGCTTACTTTGAAGTCAGGCTCGCTTTTCGTAGAAGTCGTGCTTGAAAAAATTGCTCACTTGAGTCGATCACTGAAATGACATGCTCGCTTGTACTAGTTGTTGATTGTTGATGCTTTTAAACACTTGCTTGAACTGTTGATTGTACGCTCGCTTGATGATGATCGCTTTGCTTGAATGAAACGTTATGAATGCTTTAATGAACTTTACACAGGCTCGCTTGTTGTGCGTTGAACTGTGGTAATTGATTTGGTTACTTGACACGCTTGCTTGCTTTCTTGTTTGAATGACACACTCGCTTTAAACATTGGCTTGATTTGATGCTCACTTGAACTTGCTTGATTGATTACTGACACTTGTGATTTCTTGAATGTACTCACAGAATGTGATGATTTGTAAAAAAAAAAAGGAAGGGTGTCGAACACTGTCGAAAATGCACCCAAGATACAAATGACAAGTTCAATCTTGATGACTCAATTGAAGACTTACTTGACTTAATGTATTCACCTTAACAAGTCAAATTAAGGTGTCGGTTACAACCGAGAATGCACCCGTACAATTCAGTTAAAAAAATGTTTATCTGCAAGTGATACAAAAAGTGTTGATGATGTTGATATCGTCTTGGCTTGAAATGCTTGATTTTGTAGCGTCCTTAACTTGATGGCGTGAATTCGCTGTTGTGAAATGTTGTTGCAGAATATTACTTTTATCAAGTCGATGATGTGACACTTTGTGCTTATGAACTTAATTGATTATGGGAGCTTTGATTTCAGGAGCTTGATCGATGACTTGTATATGTAAACTTTCTTATGTGCATGTAGTTGTTTTGTTTAAGCACAACAAAGAGAGTGTTTTACAAATTCTACTCAAATCATGCAAGCACATTCACGACACAGAGTGTACCTATGATCCCCTTATTCAATTTCGAGCGGATCTAGGACACGATCACCACAAAAAGATATGTTTTTATTAACCTTCAAGATACATCATCATGAAAATATCTTTAGTGAGGCGTCTCAAGCACAAACTGAGAACTCCTTGGCGTCAAATTGTTTTCAAAAAACTGACTCTAAAAACAATGATAATGCCAAGCTCTAGCGTCAAAGTTAACTTTAATATCTGTTTTACCTCTCTTTCACATCAACTCTCACCTTCACACAATCGTGAATGAAATTTCTCCAACAATGAGAATGCCAAGCTCACAGATTCTTGAAGCAATTTGTCTTCAAAAAAATAAAAATAAAAACTTTTCAAACCTCCTAGAATTACAACATTATCACTCCAAATACAAAAAAATAATTTCACCTTATTACAAAAAATAAAAAAAATCCCAAAATTCAACTTATCACTCCCAATATCACTTACCACTCCAAAAGAAAAAACTTTATGATAAACACTTATCTCTCCAAAAAAAAATTACCATTTTGTTGTCGCTTCTTCTTATTTGTGCACAGGCTGTGGCAGCAGATGATACTCAAATCTAGTTCTTTTCTGTGTGGAATTTCTTGAACCTACAAAGGCCCGCACATAGGCATGAGTGTTATTGTTGAAGTTGATCAACAGCAAAGTGACTCCCTTAGCATTCTTGGCACAATGTGCATAAGCGCGTACGTATTCTGATCCTTCTGAAGTTGTGTCAAGAACACGTGTTCCCATCAATTGATGCCAAAGAAGTGCACTGTAATAATCAGAATTAGGTGAGAAATTGGTCGTGTTTAAAAGGCCATAGTTACCACCAATCAAGCTCTGTCTGCAGTAAGACGTTGTATTGAACTTCGCTGACATGCCAAGTTGATCTAAATACCAGAAACTAAATACAAAAGCATTGGTGACACCCTCGTGGCCACTGTTATAAGCTCCACCTGAGAAAGATAATACATCTCTACGCAGTGTTGGAGCTCATATATCTAGGCCCCAGGAAGGAAGAAGAAGTCCCCTTGTTCAAGACAAACATTAGAAGGCAATAGGACTTTCGGTTGTTCAACAATATGAATTAAGAACCCGCCGAAGTCTTCTGCCCGGGGTCATCAAGGACGAGTCTAGGTCTGTGAATGAGTTGCGAGAAGCAGGTGATGATTTTGGGAAGAAAGCCTCTGTGATTGGGGATGGAAGGCATCTGAATCAACCACACTGTTAGAGTCGGTCTAGTAGCCCTCCACCAGAGATCAAAGCTCTTTGCATTTCATGATTAGGTGTCCCATCAGTGTGATCATGTTGCATTCCGTTAGGCATGCCATAATCTTGGTGGAGGGAGTTTGTGTCTTTATTCCCCTCTTGTTTGGTACTGCTGGTTCAGGTTTGTTCAAGTAAATAAAATCCTCAAAAGGGTCATTCATCTTGCTTTAAGTTTTAAGGTCTTAGGTCTAAAGTTGAGTCCATTTTTGTCTTGAGAGGTCATAAAGGACCAGCAGGCCAGAGGGATGTTCTTCCTTAAATATTTTTTCAAAGATTCCCATCATTGTACAACTAAATTTTCACTTTGTTCTCAAAAACTCTGTTTTTGAAAACAAAGGTCATTATCTCATTTTTGTAAAAATTCTCAAAATTTCAAATTCTTCAAATGCCGAAGTGCAGCCTTGGTCTCCTTTGCCAGAGCATCCTAGAAGCTATCCCTGCAAAAATTTTCAGAAGAAATCATCATTTCAACCAATTTTTCAAAGAAATGAAATTAAAGGTCAGAGCCAATTAAATCAAAAAGTGTCAACATTCAAAACATTACAAAGTGGGTTTTGGGCAAGTAAAAATTGAAAGGAAACCTATAAAAGCATGTCACTCCTCATTTGCAAACTCATTTGCCTCTCACAAGCTAAGTGTAACCTTGCAAAGGCGATTTTAGGAGTTCTTGAGCAAGTCGAGCAGTTTCAGGGGCGCCCTGCGCGTCAGGAGAGGCGCGTTGCGCGTCAGGAGAGGCGCGCTACGCGTCAGGCAGACTTTTCCAGTGTTAATTTACAAGTGTGCTACGCGTCAGAGGCGTGCTACGCGTTGGGCAGGGCGCGCTACGTGTTGGGGATTCAGCTCAAAAAACTACCAGCAAGTCATAAAAACGACTTTTCTCTCAGGCAAAGTGCAGGTAGGCTTCTCCTCTAGTATCATATGTTTTCAGATCTGAATAATCCCATGCAAAGACATTAGAAAACGAAGACAACAATCTGACATACTCCTTCTTGACCTTTGGTGACAATGACTTAGATAACTTTACCATCCTGGGATTCTCAGCTGCTCCAATGTTTACCTCTTCAACACCTTCTTTGGTTGGTCTCAATGTTGGCTTGCGGGCCACATCATCTTGATCAAACAGCTCTTCCAAAGGAATCAATCCTTTAGGAATAAAATTGTCCTTAAGTTGCAGCACATCCATTTGATTTACCTCATCTGTTTCAGTATCTATGGAGATGTCCTTAAACTCACCTTCAATTTGCAGAAAATTTTTGATTTCTTCATCATCTTGGAAGACTTGCCAACATCGTTGATTATCCGGAACTGTGGGGCGGTGTTTCACATAAATCTCAAATTTATTGCTGGAATTCATTGGAATTTTTAAGTTACTTGCTGCCTTGGCCAATGCATCAGCAACACCATTTTGTATGCGGGGCACACATGTCAAAGTATGTTCAGAAAATAATTTCAAAATATCTAGGACAGCATTTCGATATGCTCTCATGCGAGGATGCTTGGCCTGAAACTCACCTTTAACTTGCTTTATCACCAACTCGGAGTCGCCATAGACTGCAATCTTCTTTGCTTTCAGCTTGCGAAGAATTTTAAGGCCAGCAATAAGAGCCTCATATTCTGCCTCATTATTTGAACAATCAAATGCTAGTTTATAAGAGCACACTCTCACTTTGCTTGGGACTTTGTCTCAGGCAGAAAAGGGACTTCGAATCCACACACCAATACTAGCACCATCGCTGCCCACAGCGCCATCGAAATCCATGGTCCAAAGACCATCTTCATCTTCTTCCAACTGCTAAAACTGTGTTGCCTCCGTTGTTTCTATTTGTTGCCCCTTAGCTTCATCTGTTTGCCTCATGGTAGCTGACTTTTCTTCTCTTTCCTTTTGTAGAACTTCTCTAAAATTTTCAGTAATTTCTGGTATATCTTCTGCCTGAACTAACTGACTATCTACCTCATTAAAATTATCAGCAAACAAAACAAATGACTCCAAATCTGTATGTACATAATTTACAGGATGATTTATTGGCTTTTGTTTGCTAGTTATCATGTATTTCATCTTTTGCTCCCGATATAACTTTCTCATTTGACCGAAGACTGGAATTGTAGCATAAGAAAAATCTAGCTGAAGTGTACCTTTCAACTTAACTCCCCACGATCTTGAAAGCAACATACCAAAACGCAGAGGAATATCCGCCACAACCACATCCATCAAAACATTCTTAGCTGGAATTTGATCTAGGCTTACCACCAAGTCCTTGATCAATCCAATACACTTTACCCGGCTGGAATCAAATGAATACAAATCATGATACCTTCTTGTGATATCCAATCCCAGCCTTTCCATGATTGTTTTCGGCATCAAATTGTGCGAAGCACCCGAGTCAAACATAGCATTATGTAAAATATACTCGTGCAACCTCAAACTGATATAGAAGGGAGGAACATCATTTTCAAGAGACTCACCATTCAAAGCAGGCCCAAAAATTAATTCCGGTTGATCGTCTTCTACATTTACCGTGTCAAGCATTGGATCAATATTCACAATTTTGGAAATTTGACCTCGGTAGGTGGTGTTTTTCATGATTTCAGTGAATGGAATAGACACTTTCAACTTTGAAATTTCATTCTCCAAACTAAATGCTGAAACTTTTTCACCTTCTTTGGCCGGAACTTCTCTTCTTTCAACTTTATCCTTCATTATGCTTGGTGGCTGATTTACCTTATCTGCTGAAGATGATTGACTTGCTGGGGGATCAATTATATCTTTTCCTTTTGTTTGTGGGGAAGCTGAATCATTTTTTGCTGAAGTATCTTTCTTTTTCTGAATGGGATTTATGGGAACATCTCGGTTTCTTAATTGTCTCTGCTGAGCGGACAAAGCATTGAGATATCCTCTTTGGTACTCCTTCGATTCTTCCTCAAGTGTTGCATCATTCGATAGGATATAATTCTCATCTTGATGTATGATGGAATTTCTCACAAATTCTTCTTCTTCTGTAATATAGGTAGGCAGATCATCAGGAGTGAAAAAGTGATTTTCCTCTCCTATAGTATCACCTTCATCCTCGGATTCTTGGCTAACAAGATTCTGCTGAAGCGAAGGTTTTACTTGCTGTTGAACTGCTGTTTCTTGTGCCCTTGTTTCACGCTGCTTGATTCTGTATTGTGGTTGCTGTGGACCTCGGAAATTAGGATTACGGATTTGCGGTTCCGGCTTGCTGAGATGAGTATTTTCAAGCAACCTTTCTACCTTGCGAAGGAGTTGATCTGATGTAGAAGCTTCTTCTTTGATTGTCACTCGCTTTTCGGCTTTCATCCTCGCTCTCTTATCATTCAAATTCGCTTCAACACTAACAACGATTTTCTGCATATCCTCCAAGGTAGGCGGATCTCTATCTCGCAATGAATAAGCCATCTCCGGATCAAAGCCATCCGGGAATTTGAGAAGTGCTGATTTTCTAGATGGCCTTAAATCATCTGGAATAGCATTGTAAACTGTGTTAAATCCGATAATGTAATCTTGGACCGACTCACCATGATTACGTTTGAGATTGTTGTACTCAACATTGATCTGAAGTGGATCCTTTCTGATTTCCCATCGATCTAGAAACTGCTTCTGAATTTCTTCCAATGTGGGTATGCTTCTAGCTGTCAAACCTCAGAACCATTTTCTTACTTCTCCATCGAATGTTTGTACAAACAAACGCATAGTTACATCCTCTTCATCTATCTCATATAGATCAAAGAAAGTTGTCATCTTGTCTATATGCTGCTGAGCGGAAACACCCTGAGGAGTGCCATCAAACATGGAAATTTTACTCTGATAATCAGCTGGCATATCATGCAGATTTTGAGGAAGAGCGAGTGGGGCAAACCTGGCAGCCATTCCTTTAGGTAGATTGGGTCTAGGAGTAGCAGGTGGAGTAGGTGTAGCTGTAGTATGAGGGGTATGTGACGGGGAAGGAGAATTGACTGTTGATTCAGGATGTGTGACTATAGGGGATATAGAAATAAAAGGAGGATTGGTCTGCTCGTGCGGAACTGACGCCGTGATAGTAGATCCAATATTGCTAGATATAGTTTCGAGGAAATCAGCAAGATTAGTGACTTGGATATCTGTCTGAAGGTGTCTTAGGATGAAATTTTCAACCAATTTATTATGTCTCTCGATTTCAAGAGCAGCAACAAAATCAGGGTTGGGAACTAGAGAATCAAGTGCACTTTCATATTTGGTTTTGAACAAGGACAACTCAAAACTCTCGTCAAAATCGATATCTTCAAGATACTCAAAAACAGCTGGACATGAATGAGATTTGAATATGTGATTAGAATCTGAAGCCAATTTGGATATCGAGGAACAAATAACCAATCAGCCTGTGAAAACTCTCAACTAATCATCCAAAAGCTCAGAGTTTACAAATGAACTGGGGTAAAATGCAATCAAAGTGGTCGTATTCACAAGCTCACGGAGATTGACTGAAGCAGTGTTTATCTACTTCCGCTTATGCAAAGCAAAAGCATTTCGAAGGCTGCCTGGCATAACTTCAAGCTCCGTCTAAGACTTATGAAACAAACACATCAATCCAAAAACAAGTTTGTTCTCCCCAGTATGGTCGCCAATATGTTAGCGCTTGAATTTGGCCTGAGACTGAAAAAGACAAAATCCAAGGCAACATCAAACCACTTAGCCTCGTAGCTAGCCCTACGGGGCAGGAGAGGGCTCTCTCTGGGTCTATCTCGGCAAAAGGTCTTCAAAGGGCGGAGATGACCAATAAAGAACACTGATTTTAGGCTAGTAAACTGATAGGGAAAGTTTGATTTTAAGTTTTTAGAGTTTTGGTGGAAAACTGAGCACAACAATTTTGGGTGCGGGGATGAGACGCAGTTTTTGCAGAGGTCTTTTTGGGGCAAGGTAGGAGATTGTCTTGATGCCTTTGAATTAAGTGAATGGATAGAAATGACCGGTGAGGAGCTAAAGAGAGCAAGAAACCTTCGAGAGTTCTCTTTAGGCAGAGGAAAACATAGATATTAAGCAAACTTAAAGGCAGAGCATATAAATTATGAATTCTACCTTAACACTTCATTTACTTAATGTGCAGAAAAGAGGTAGGAAAATGATACACATAACACGCTTACAAGTACATGAGAGAAGCACACCATCAACACAAATAACCACAGGAATCCCAAATAGTGCCGCAAAACCCTGGTCTTTCCTTTGCCAAAATTGCAGAGATACAAAGTATAAAACAGTCTAAGCTTATCCCTCAAGAGTCCAACCATGAAAATGACTAAGAAAATACATAATATAGGCAAGCTAACAAACTTCCTTGCCTCTAGGGGTCGAGCTCATCATCCTAGGAGCTGTTTCAACCAATTCTAAACTGAGCACTACAATCTAGGCAATCAAAACAACTTGCCTCTATAAGTTAGGAAACCAATTCATTCATTAATTTTTTGCCATTTTATGAATGAATCTTCTAGAATAGGTAAAAAGTGTCATGTCAATCATGAAATTACATCAAATACATCAAGGGGGATGAAAAATCCAACCAAAAAGTCAAAACTAGTCACTGCTGCGTTTTCCTGTGCTAAAGATGCAAAACTGGCCAATTTCCCCAACGCGTAGCGTGCCATTTCCCAACGCGTAGCGTGCCTTTCAGGCCACTTTTGAGGCACTTCCCGGCATCCAAATGAGGCACAAGTGGGCTTGTTGGAAAGGTTAGGATGTATACTCTCCAGCCCAAGTGGAATTTCTTAATTTGGTGGCCATTTGCCGCTCCAAAATTGCAATCTCCCAAGACTGCTTCCTGTGTGTCCAAAAAGTGACAGAAAGTCATTTTTTGCTTCTTTTTTGACCTTTTGGGGGCTCAAATCTTCATGAAATTTCTTGGCAGTGGCTGAGCAAGTGTATTTTGCCATGACAAATCCAAAAATGCTGAGTTTTCCTGAAATGGACCTCCCCAACTTAAGGGTAGTGCGCGGCGCGCTACGCGTTGAGGGCAAAAACCTGTGTGGGGCACAAAAAAGTCAAAATTGACCAAAATTGCTCAAAATTTCCTGAAATTTGAGCTGGAAGTGTGTCATTGAGCACCATGCTCCCTCAAGGTGGCTTCAGCCAAAATTTGAAGTGGATCAGACCTTTTCTTCCGTTTTAGTGCCTTAGCCAAGCGTGCTTTAAGTACCTTCATTTCTGCTTTGCATACATGCATGCGGGCCCAATAATGGTTCTTCATGTGGCGGAGCATGTCTTTGTCCCTGTTTGCCTTTGCTATCAACCTCTCTAAATGTGTGTTCACCTGAATGAGCATAGAGCTTTGCTCCTTAGGTGTCAAATCACCGGGTCTCTTGCGAGCCAAGTTTCGGTCTTCTCGGATCCTCCGCAACTCATCAAGAGAGTGTTCATCCTCTAATTGCTTGTTGCGCTGCTCTAAATATGTAATTGTCCAGTTTTCCATCTCCAACTTTTGCTGCAACAAGTCATTTTCAGCCCTTAGTTGCTGGATGATCTCCTTTGACTCTAGGCTAGGAGAAATGATATCAAGGTCAACAACATCTATGCCTGGAACACCTGATGGCCCCTCATCAATCTTGGGCTGCTTGCCTCTCTCTTGTACCTGTGCTGCTGTCGAAAGCGAGGCCCCTTCCACCTGATGTGGAGATAACACTCGCTGTGCTGATGAAGAAGGCGAGACCCCTTCCACCTGATGTGGAGATAATACTCGCCGTGCAGATGCAAATAAGACCCTGTGGCCTCTCTGATATGTAACATATGTTGGAGGAGTGCTGACATGTTCTGGCTCAGGAATATCAAACTGCTGTGAAGGTCCTCCCTCATCACGGACAACCTCAGGAGGTGGCTGTGGCACCATGAAGAAATCACGAGAAATGAAATCCTCCCAAGCAATACCCTGTTGTGCCAACTGATGCATCACTATGATCTCGATCAGTGCATAATGATATATACTTTTGAGCTGCTGTGCGGGATTCTTCCTTTGCACTACGGGCACCATCTTCTCTATATTTCGGCACATGAAAAATGGAATGTTCATCATTCGTACCCGGGTGAAATGCATCAACAAACGGATATGGTACGAATATAAACGTGAAAATCTGCCCTCACAAGTGAAATAACGCATAATGAGCCTCATCAAGGGTGCATACTCATCCCTTAGGAATCTGAAAGGAAAAACAGCAGTAAGGTGTCTCATGCATCCGGGTTTGATGTATGGTTGATAATGAAATTTGTCCAGCAGCTTGCGCTTGGTCCATTCTTCCCCAACATTTGGTATCCCGGTGGCTTGAGCAACCATTTCAGGTGATAAGGTGAAATCTACTCCTGCAAGGTTCACATGGCCATTGTGCAAATGTAGGACAAACAGGCGGACCAACTCTCTATGGTGTTGAATTTGTGAGATCCTCTCACAATACCCAAAGCATGATTGATACCGAAAACATGACATTGCAAGTGGACAAGCTTGCAAATGAGCCAATGAAGTGGGCTCTTCCCTGACATGCCGACCACCCTTACCACCCTTATGATGCCTCCTTGGCACTTCTACCTCTGGTGTTGAACCACTGTCATAGCTCTGCTCATAATCTGATTCGGTTTCTGACATGGTTATGAAGGCAAGATGACTTAAATATATTGCTGACTTGGCACCCAATCAACTACTCTTTGACTTTTCAAATGCTGTCACCAAGGGGACATAAATACAAGGGAACTTGTTAGGGATAGGGGAACATGTGGTAATTAGGGAGAATAAACACAAAGGAGGAATTTCGGGAAAACAAACATGGGAAATTACCAAATTATGGGATTTTAAAGAGAAGTAGGGTTTTAGGAATTAAATATGCTTTTAGGAATTTTAAAGAGGAGAGTGATGAAATTTCAAGGGAAAATTTGAGGGAGAAAAGTGATGAAAATGAGGGAAAAAGGAACTTACAAAGGGAAACCTTGGACAGCAAGAGAAATTTAAAACCCTAGTGCCATTGAAACTTTAAATTTTCCATAACAAGAGAGGGTTTTGATTTGTCATTTACATAGCATTTGAACACATTAATTTTCTTTTTCATTGTGCAAAACCAAATTTAGGCATAGAGGAGAAGCCTACCTGCACTTTGCCTGAGAGAAAAGTCGTTTTGATGACTTGCTGGCAGTTTTTTGAGCTGAATCCCCAACGCGTAGCGCGCCCTGCCCAATGCATAGCGCGCCTCTGACGCGTAGCGCACTTGTAAATTAACACTGGAAAAGTCTGCCTGACGCGTAGCGCGCCCCTGACGCGTAGCGCGCCCCTGAAACTGCTCGACTTGCTCAAGAACTCCTAAAATCGCCTTTGCAAGGTTACACTTAGCTTGTGAGAGGCAAATGAGTTTGCAAATGAGGAGTGACATGCTTTTATAGGCTTCCTTTTAATTTTTACTTGCCCAAAACCCACTTTGTAATGTTTTGAATGTTGACACTTTTTTATTTAATTGGCTCTGACCTTTAATTTCATTTCTTTGAAAAATTGGTTGAAATGATGATTTCTTCTGAAAATTTTTGCAGGGATAGCTTCTAGGATGCTCTGGCAAAGGAGACCAAGGTTGCACTTCGACATTTGAAGAATTTGAAATTTTGAGAATTTTTACAAAAATGAGATAATGACCTTTGTTTTCAAAAACAGAGTTTTTGAGAACAAAGTGAAAATTTAGCTGTACAATGATGGGAATCTTTGAAAAAATATTTAAGGAAGAACATCCCTCTGGCCTGCTGGTCCTTTATGACCTCTCAAGACAAAAATGGACTCAACCCTAGACCTAAGACCTTAAAACTTAAAGCAAGATGAATGACCCTTTTGAGGATTTTATTTACTTGAACAAACCTGAACCAACAGTACCAAACAAGAGGGGAATAAAAACACAAACTCCCTCCACCAAGATTATGGCATGCCTAACGGAATGCAACATGATCACACTGATGGGACACCTAATCATGAAATGCAAAGAGCTTTGATCTCTGGTGGAGGGCTACTAGACCGACTCTAACACACACAACAGTATGTTCAGTAATGAACAGCATGAGAACTGTAAATCCAGGAAGATCTGTGAGAAGCTGCTAGAGGATTCACCGAATAACTCTAGTGAATTTTCAACCCCCATAATGATTCTTGAATATCAAAATAAGCAGCATTATGTGATCGCTGGGAAGAATACAACGATGCGCCAAAACAAGAGCCTGCACCTTCAAGCAATGGCCACGCAACTGACTTTAATGACGATCGTAGTGAGATGATCGATTCTGATTCAGAAAGCTCTACAGTTTGTTGTCTTCAAGTGTTAAAGCTCAAAGGAAAATTGCCTCTGAAAAAACCAAATCTAAAGAAAATCTCCAAGGCAGCTACGTTTCACCGTGGCCAGAATGACCTCGAATGTGTCTTTTTTCAAGTGCTACAGGCTGCAGAGTCCTGAAAATTGATTGGAATATGTTGCGCTATTCAACATCAATGTTCCAATCTACACAAACAATCTGTTATAGATCCATGCTTCTCTATGATCCATATAGCTCTGTGATATGTAGAATTTGACACTAAAACTTTTAATGGCACAAAGAGATATTTGCAGCTTCCATCGAACTCCTACACACTCCTTATTCCATGCAACAATAGTTCAAGTTTCAATTCCTATGAAAACATACAACAGTCAAATCCAACAGCCTGCACAACATTCCATTGTAATTATATAAACTTTCCACAACAACACTTATCCATATTGGCTCTGATACCACACAGAGATCAATCAACTGGAATTCAACGAGCCTTCATGCTATCACGATTTTCACCATTAGAAATATTCATCTATTCTGGGCGTTCAACACAGAAAATGCAGAGACAAAGTCTAGACATTAAAATACTTAATGAAAATATGTGATTCAAACTGCAAACCCTCTTGATCTTCAAAGGCGCACACCATTGGATTCGTGGTTTATATAAAAGAGATCGACCATTTTTATTGGGTTTTTTTGGTTTGTATATTTGCAGATCCAGCCTGGGCAATCCAGGATTACAAAATTGAATCGAAATTGGGATGCACAGCAAATTAACGCACAGAACAAAACTGGCGGAAAAGACAGAGAGCCATCATATGGTCTCTCATGCTCATCTAATTCTCTCTTATATTCAAATAATTTAATAATACATTTAAATACATGAGTAAGTGGTCTTAAGATAGTGCGTCTATCTTAAACTCACTTGGTTGAGACAATTTCTCAACTTACACAGTAATTTAGGAGAGCTAGTTGGAGAGAGTCTCTCATCCAAACTAAACTTCTTAGTTTGAGGAATTCTCATGATTTTATTTATTTAATTTAATAATTGGATTTATTATTGATTTTTAAGAGAGTGAGGCTAACAACTCGCTCCCTCTAGATAGTGTTCCTGTGTCTAAAACAGAAAGGAAAATAATAATAGAAAATAAGTCAATTAGGGTGGAATCTTTCACCACCAAAATTGACAAAGAAAAAGGGTGTTAAAACCCCAGAGCTTATGCTCAAAAGAAGATCCACACTTGATGATCCAAAATGCTCATCAAAATGCTTTTAATCTTAATTTATAGACTTCAAAAGGAGCTTCATCTTTCTTGAATGATTGAGTAATCCTTACTCCAAACTCTAACTTAGGGTTTTTTAAGCCCAGCTGCCTCAAAACTTGCTTAGTAATGGTTATTTTGGGATTTTTCCTTTTTTGGAGGATCGACTATAGCCTACGGGAATAGATAGGCTAATCTTTTGTACAATATTTTTCAGCAGATTACAATATGTTTCCCAACAAGGCTGTGATTGTACCCATTCTGAGGGAGTGTTTCCCATGAGATGGTTACTGAGCATAGTCACGTTCCATAAACTGCAACACCCACCTAGAGTGAGCTGAATGGAACCTTGGAGGTGATTCCAAGAAAGGAGAAGCATCTTTAAACAAAACAGACTTCCCAATTGATAGGTCCCGTAGAAACTGT
The DNA here is from genome assembly GCA_031772625.1 of Pinus tabuliformis. Classification (NCBI taxonomy): domain Eukaryota; kingdom Viridiplantae; phylum Streptophyta; class Pinopsida; order Pinales; family Pinaceae; genus Pinus; species Pinus tabuliformis. The sequence goes on along the minus strand of CM062813.1, from coordinate 1,154,339,409 downwards.
TATTGCAAAGGTGGAGTATCGTAAGCAGGGAGAGTTTACGAGAAGAGGAGAGGTGTACCTTGTAATCCCACGCTTGAAGTCGAAACATTCAGAGAAATAACACTTTATCTGCACCGGCTGCACATGATACCCATTCACTAGCAGAATAAAACATTTGGTGTCCAAGTTGTGGGTAATGATTGTGATGGATCAAAGTAAGTATTGATTGTAGACATGAATCCAAGCAGAGTCCCTTTATCAAAAACATTGCTGAGATGAGGATGCCACCGATTAGATAATTGAAATGAGGAAGATCGAAGAATGCTCACAATACACAAGAAAAGAGAAGGTGCATAACAGATCTGCATCTCTTCTCTAACAGAATTGTTTCTGGAAGTACCAGAATCAAGATGGGTGAGAAAACCATATTGCTTGGAGTTTCTTGGTCTACCTATATGGTAGCACTGACATGAGATATTCAAATTAACAAATCGAGAAATCTTTTTGAGATCTTCCGGTTGGATTAAAAATACCGTACCGGGATAAAATTAATCAAAAAGCATTGTCTGACTGTGAATAAGAGTCTGCGACTTTCATTTAAACATTAGATGTTAAATACCACAAATGGATAAGATTAATTATTTTAGGAGCTGTTACCAGGGGATATTCCTTCCATTCCTAGTTTTGAAAATATCAAATGATGTAATTACTGATTAACAACATGATGCATATTAAAGCTACTTGTTCAAGTTTCACAAAACATCAGAACTTATATCTTGATATTCAGTGGCCATTTGCTACTCTGTTTTCTTAGGAATATCAGCTTTTATAACCTATACGTTTTCATATTCAGTGGCCATTTCCAGCTCTTTTTCTTAGGAAATTTAGGTTTCTCCACTTGTAGGAAGGGAAGCTAGATCATTCATTATGATTTTCTGTAGATGTTCTCAGTTATTATTTCCACTCAAGATGAGCATGCATATATTAAGAGGTCCTTTCACAAGATTAGTTGAATTATCACTAAGCGCTCATTGGATTAGAAATAATATAATCAAAGTTGTGTAAGAGGAAACCAACTTCCAGCCTGTTTTGATATATGTAAGAAGTATGGAATACATGGACATGTTAAAGAATTGTAAGAATTGTGAATTAATCTTTCAAAAGAGAAGGGCCTAACTTCAGAATGAAATAAATCATCAATACAAAAGAATGCCATCAAACTCTGCCGATGGAAGGTATTGCAAAAGCTATGTTTTGCCAGGGTTTACACTCTGTAGAACCCAATGAATCACTGAAAGCTATCGTTTAGTGGACCATAGGACATGTCACATTAGTAAGGATGCGCTATAATTGAGAAACCATATTCTTTTTCTGAACTCAAAATGCCCAAAGGATCTTTATAGCTATAATATAGGAGAGATTCTTATACTTATCTTTGGATGGGATTCCTCTCCTAAGAATGCTCTTAGTTATAACAAGTCTGTAGATGATTCAAGAGATCTAGATATTCTTCCCTGTATCTTCATACACATTTATTTGTATATAACTTATCAATATGCAAAAATCTATGCAGAAACTGGACAGGATATCCAGCATATACTCAAATTAAAAGGAGCCAATAGAATCATTATTGATAATTGATCAAACTGGAACTCCAAACCTTTTGCCTATGGACATGTTTCCTTGACCAAAAGACCATACACGGGTCTTCAGCAAAGGTACCCAAGGCATTAATTTTTTAATTAAAAATTTGGTTTTGGCTAGAAACACATTGAGATTTCATCAAGATTTTGAGGTTTGTAAGGATAACAAATCAAGAAGTGAGGTAGCAAACGAGTGCATTTGATCTCCAGCATTACATATGCATAGCAAATGTAAAGGAGATACATAACTCTGGCCCTTTCAGCCCTTCAATCATAGACTCACATGCACAGAAGCAATGACCCACTGCATACATATTTGCCGAAGTCCCAAAGCTACCAGCCACATTCAGAGATTCCGAATTCTTCCACTATGCTTTTGTGATCTCTCCCAAGAAAATTGGAAATAGCCCAGATCTCTTAGAAGTGCTTGGAGTTAGAATAGGAAGCTTGATCACATTCATTTAAATTTATTCACCAATATGATTTAATCCAAAACAATCCAACTCCACCGTGGATCTACGAAGCACTGTGAGGGATAAAAAACTTGAAGTTGTGAACCTCAGATTTATTTACAAATATGACTCGATCTAAAATACCGAAAATTTATTTTAAAAATTAACTTTATTAACTTTTGAATGCAAGAAAGCCTAGTTATCATCTGTATAACAATCATGTCTAGGATTTGAAACTACGAAAACTTATTTTATGTTTTCTAATTTCCTTCTTTATTTAGATGATACAAAGTGTGCCATATCCTATAAGGCTATATTATCCTTCACTCAGGCTCTTTAGAATATCCCTACACAGTAGTTTTCCCTCTGACAGTTTTTGGTAGTTGAGGTAAAAAGTGAGGTCTATAGTCTAGAACATTGTCATGCACACAAAGCTAATTAGTGCGTTCAGAATTCTCATTATGACAACAAAATTTGCAAGAGTCAAGGTGCCTAAAGTATGGTATGGTTTTGATGTTACCTAGTGAAGCAAAACTGATTCACTTTCTTCTCTTTCAATTCATCGATTTTAGCCACAATTTGTAAGTATGCAGAAGCACGGGCTGTAACCTGGGATATATTCTCTCACTTGCATGCAGAAAAGAAAACACCAGTTGCCATCATAGAGAGAAAATTTATGATTGTTAAGTCCATGCATAAAAGATCTCTAGGATAAAAAGTTTAATAGAATTTCACACATAGGGCGAAAACATGAAATATAAAATATATATTTTACTAATATGGTGGTCTTAAAAGAAAATAGACTTTACTTGATTACTGAAAGACAGAAAGCTATATGTCTTCCATGTCTTTAGTTATGGCAGTAGTGTTCCAAGGATGGGGTACAAAGTATGATGCAATTTGTAGACTGTGATAACCTAAAGCTCATCTCAATTGCCATAGGAGTGCGTCAATCAACATTTATTTAATATGCAAGGCTAGCATCAATTTTATGCTTGTTAGGACACCTTTTAAATGTTGAACATAGATTTTCACACCCTTATCTCTAAATAGTTTTATAAAAAGATAAACAGCTATAGTTATATCCATCTAAATCTTCCTTTGAATAATTTCTGAAAAAACTAGAATTATGTTCACCAAGATATTCCCTTCAATAGTTCCTGAATCTAAAAATTATTTCTATTCTTTTAATCCTTTAAAACAGCTACAAAACTCCTGGAATATTTAATAAAACAAGAGTGCAATGCATTTAATTACTAGATGCAGAAAGGATATTGATCATAAAGTTTTCTTAAGATGAGAAAGGAAATGTTATAATCATAAAAATATTACCAAAGCACCATTCATGGTGGATCTACCTTATTGATCATACTTGCATGCAGGCAACAACAGAGATTTCCACACAAAGCACAAAGAAGGAAAGGGGAATAAGACTAAAACTAGAGGAATTTAGTGACAGTGAACTCAAATTACTACATTATTCAGTTATACCACCACCAATACCGCTAGAATGTTGAAGAACTCTGGCCTTCACCAATGTTGTCAAGAGTAGCATTTGTACTGTCCAAAAGATGTGTTATATCTGATTGGAAATTTGGAATGGTAGCAGGGCTCAAAACACTGTCTCTAATGTTTTGCAATGTGCGTAGAATATCCATCATAGTAGGTCGTCTTTGAGGAGAATCATTTGTGCAAAGCAAGCCCAAATTTATTAGTTGAGTAAGGCAATTGAGATCCTTATCTTCTTCAGTGCATATAGTAGTTCTCCTCAACAAACCCATGTCCACCACTTCCTTTACATGGTTTGGAAAACCACTGGCCACCCATTTTCGCAAGTTCATTCCTTCTACAAACATGTCATCGACGGGCTTCTTTCCAGTGAGCATTTCCAATAAGACTATTCCATAGCTATATACATCACCTTTTGTTGTAACTTGTCCACCAATTCCATATTCTGCATTCATATATCCTCACCTTAGCATTTCTAGTTCACAATGTTTAGTAAAAATAAGAAACTCATAACATTGCTTAATACACTATCTAATTTAAATAATACCTGGAGGAATGTACCCTGTTGATCCTTTGAGTGCATGTGTGGAAGTGAAAGCCGAATCCTCATAATTTGCAAAGTATATGGTAGCAATGCCAAAGTCTATTAAATATGCAGTCATATCTTCACCTAGAAGCACATTATTGGGTTTCAAATCACAATGGATCACTTGCATAAAACAATGGTGATGGAGATATGCCATGCCTTGTGCAATGTCTACTGATATATTCAACCTCTGAATCAAACTCAAACCACTTTGTTCTCCTCCATCAGGATATAACCACTTCTCCAAGCTTCCATTTACCATCAATGGAAATATCAAAGCTTTGACACGGAGGTCTGAATAAGAGGTTATGACTCTAATCAAATTTCGATGCCTTACTCTGCCCAAAACTTTGCACTCCCTATCAAAGCTCTTGTGACCCCCTTCATTCTCCATATTAAGAAGTTTAATAGCAATGGCCGTGCCATCGTTCAAAACACCTTTGTACACTTTCCCAAAACTACCAACTCCTAACAAGTTGGCACCACTAAAGTTATCTGTTGCAGTGACGAGTTCTACATAGGAAATTCGTCGATGCCACACATTTAAGGATGCCTCAGCCTCTTTAAGAATGTGCTTCTTGCAATTTTGTCTCCACAAGATTCCCATAAAGAGACATAATCCAACAATGGTTGCAACTGCAACAACAGGTATAACAACTCTTTTCAAGTGCAAAACACTTTTATGTTTGTGAGCGAAGCATGGTGACAAACTTACCCAAGGTCCACAAAGACCAAGATTTCCGATAAAAGCCATGGCACCAAGCTTTTTGAAAACTCCACCTTTAGGGACTTCTCCTGACAACTTGTTGAAAGAAAAATTCAAGTGGCAGAGCATTGTGAGATTTTCTAATGACATGGGTATTCCACCTGACAAATTGTTGGAGGATAAATCCATGTCTTGAAGACTTCGAAATTCACCCACTGAAACTGGAATTGGACCTTCAAATGCATTGTAGGAAAGATTTAGATATTCTAGTTCTTTGCAGCTTCCAAGTGCACTTGGAATGTGACCAGTTAACTGATTTGAAGAAATGTCTATAGCTTGAACCATTGTCATCTTGCTTAGTTCAGAAGGCAGGAAGCCACGTAATAAATTGTTTGAAAGGTTGAAATAGAAAGCCAAATTTGCAAGTCCTGCAACCTCTGGAGGTATGAGTCCACTGAGCTTGTTGTATGATAGGTCAAGAAGTAGTAGTTTCATGCATTTGCCTAGATTTGCAGGGATATTACCTGATAACTGATTCTCATGAAGATCTATATATATTAGCTGCTGGAGGTCTGCAATAGAATCTGGGATTATTCCAGAGAGATTATTTCCCCATAAAGATAGAAGCCCTAAGCCTTTGAGTTGCCCGACTTCCATGGGGATGTTTCCTTGTAAATTGTTGCATTCCAGATATAACCTCTCCAACTTTTGATGCTTATTAAGAGAAGAAGGAATCGCCCCTGTAAAAAAATTGCTGTCTAAATCAAGAAATATTAAACTAGTTAGGTTTCCAATCTGTGGAGGTATTTCTCCTGTTAATTCATTCTCGCCCAAGTCTATGAACTTCACATTTGCAGAGAGCTGGCCGATAGAAGAGGGCAAATGTCCACTGAAATGATTAATCGCTAACCCTATTTCTCGTAGGACGGAACAGTTAGTAAGCGCAGTAATAATGGGAAAGCCCGTGATGCTGCCGCTAACCAGTTGATTACCGCCTAAATGAAGCCCATCCAGCTGAGTCAACTTACCCAATTCCATGGGCACTACTCCGCTGAGCTGGTTACCCCCTAATTCTATCCTTTCAAGCTTTGTACAATTGAAGAGGGAAGCGGGAATGCCACCACTCAACTGATTATTACCCAGATAGAGTCCCGTCAACCGGGTGCTCTTGCCACACAAGTCCGCGGGAAGGTGACCAGTAAACTGGTTGTCATTCATATTCAAAAGTAGAAGCTTGGTGCAATTAGACAAGGAAGAGGGAATTTGTCCTTTAAGATAGTTATCACAGAGAAATATATGTGTCACTTGTCTTAGCATACCCAATTCGGAAGGAATGCTCCCGTGAAAATTATTGTTACACAAACGTATCTCTTCCAAAGACGATATGTTCCCGAGGCAGGCCGGGATTGTACCAGTCAAATTGTTAAATTGTAAGTTAATGTGTTGTAGCTTGGGGAGAACACACAGCTCTGAGGGGATGTTTCCTCTGAGATTGTTCGTATCAACATAGAGTGTTCGTAAACTCCGGCACCCAGCAAGAGTGGGCGGAATAGAACCCTGGAGTTGATTATGATCCAGGATAAGCATCTTTAACCGAAACAGACTTCCCAATTGATGGGGAATGTGACTGTAAAAACTGTTATTGCTGAGGTCGAGTACTGTGAGAAAGGAGAGATTGCCAAGAAGAGGAGAGATTGTACCTTGTAATCCCATGCCTGAAACATCCAGGGAAACGACTCTCTGCCTGCGCCTGCTGCAAATGATACCCGTCCACTGGCAGAATGAAACATTTGGTTTCCAAGTAGTGGGTAATGACAGGGATGGATGAGAGTAAGTAGTTATTGCAGACATGAATCCGAGCAGGGCCTCCTGATCAGAAGCATTGCTGAGATGACGATGGAGAGGTTTGGATAATTGAAGAGTGGAAAACACAAAAGGGAAGAAAAAGAGAATGAAATAAAAGGAGAGTAGATGCATCCTCATAATGCAAGAGGAAAGGAAATTGGAGTAATGTAACAGCTCATAAACAACAATCAGGATGGTCTGAAAACCATACTGGTTAGCATCGATTCATATTTCTATTTTCATCTCAAAGCTTACCATCTTGTAAGAATCTGCAGCCTGGTTTCACTTTCAAGATGAATCAGCATCGACTCATATTTCATCTTAAAAGATATTGTTAAGATCCTCCCGGTCGTCTACTTTCCCAGCATTCTTTACGCGCCGCTTCATTTCATTATAAAGTTAATAAAAAGCATAGATAGTGCGCCCACTAAGTGAATTTTGCAGTATGGTACAAATAAGTGGACGACTTGGGGACATAGAGTCACCGAGGTCATTAGTCAATCTACCATTAATCGGTGCATTGCATATCAGTGTAGTGCACTGTTCATGATGAAATGTTTTTCAAAGGCATCTGGCATGTCAAATATTCATGTTATTTAATTTGATATCTACAGTGACAATCACATTTTTCTTCAATTTCATAGAATTTTTTAATATTTTTTTCCCGATTTTTTTTTTTCTGAAATGAGATAATTTTCTAAAATTTAAGGAAAATAAAATATTATTTCTTTTTCTTTCATATAATATTATGAACTTGGATTATATTTTAAAAGTGTTTCCGTTTGGCTAAGAGTTCGACTTCTTCAAATGTAAAACAACATGTTAACGGCCCAAGACCCAGAGGTATATGTTAGGTATGAAAGCCTACCCTCTTTTGGACCACTAGCAAGTAATTCCAAGTGGTGTGGTTTTCCTTGAATAATGATGATGAGTCAGCGTGCAGTAGTGGAGAGCAGTGGGTGATGGTTGTCTCCACTACTCATTTGACAACTGAGTAATGATGTGTTTCTCATTGTTAGAAAAAACTACTAGAGAAGATTAAAACATTCAAGCTATAGTAGTTATTAAAATGGCTTTAATCCAAAATACTACAAAAACTCAATTAATCTTGTTCACATTGACCTTTATTTATAAAGGTTTTTTTTTTAAATGAGAACCAACAGTGGAACATAGAGTAGGGTGGCATAAGATTTTAGGGGGTTTGTAGAGGAATTGGGGTTTTTGAAGGTTTGTAATGTTGTTTATAATGGGTTTAACTAGGTTTTGTAATATTGTGTTATTTAGGAGCTTTGTGGTTTCCCTTATGCATAGTTCAATAATGGGATTTGAAATGAATGAGCTAGTACTCAAGTGGATTGTCTAATCTCAAGAAAGGTCATTATCACTCCATGGCTCTAGTTTTTTATAAGATTTAAATCATGGAAGCATGAGGTTATAGGGTCATCATGCCAAAATCAATCATTTGATGGTGTGGTTAGGGGCTCAAAGCTATCATGTGTTAATGATGGAAAATATTACAACACTAGTAGAAAGGACAACCAAGTTGAGATGGAGGTTACGGAAAATTATTAGAGGTGTAGGGAAACACAAGATCTAGGTCAACCCATGAATGTGGTTGACCCCTCTTGATTTTGTTGGAGGTGGTGGATTCTAGTTACAAGGAGCTTGTTTAGAAAGGTAGTGAAAATAAGGTTAAGAAGATAATACTCAAAGTAGTTGTCGATGTTGATAATGGGGAAGGGTGTTCCAAGCTTACTACAAGAGTAGAGATCTTAGTGAAAAGGGAGAAAAATTGTAACACCCTCCTCCCACATCTACCCAAGTAACCGGCCAATCGGGGTAAACATGTGACGAGAGGCTACTATGATTAGATTCAACCTACTATGTGACCTTAAGGAAGTGGAATCGATGGAAACAAAACATACAGACCTTCCACATCAGCTACAAGACTCCCAAGAACCATCCCAACCACTCAGGTAGCTAGCCCCTGGGTCCCACTGAGGTTTTAGACCACTTGACCCCTAGACGCTCCCATGATATGGACCTGATAGCGTCCAAGAGGCTTTGGACACTCTCATGCCAAGGCATGCCAGTGTCCAGGGACTATTTTTCCTAGTGTTGTGCCAACTTCCCCGAGATTTGGCCCAATTTTTCATGCCCAAAGCCTAGGTCACTGCCCAAAATTGAATGACACCTTCAAAATAGAAAGATAACAAGGAAACAATGATGTAAATGTAAATACTTGAACAAGCCCTTAATCGGACCCCTACTAGCCATGACAAGCATTTCATCAAACATATCAAAAATATGTAATCTACAAGTGTAAACAACAAATTTAAGCATAGGGGTCTCATACTTATCTAAGAATCATTATGAAGCATTGTTCCCTTATATCATTTGTTGCATTATCATCTATTAGGTCATAGATACATTGTTCATTCATCTACAAGTAAAAACATGACGAGATCCATACATAGCCATTATCATAAAACATATACATAACCAACATAATAGCAACATAAATACCAAGGAAATCACAGCCATATGATCCACATATAAACTAGTATATTACTCATAGAATTACAAGGAGAAATAACCTCATATTGATGATGCAAAATCCAAACCCAGGATGGGACTACCACATTCCACCCGACCATAGAATGGCTAAGTCAAATCTCTCTTTAGCCATTCACCCCCGTGCCATATTCCAAGCATGAATGTGGGACTCAAACCAAAAGAACCAACTAGGGCATCCCGAGGCTAAACCACCTCACCCTCATCAATAGAAACCAAGCTTTATCGTAATCCATCCCAGATCACTAGGCCAACACAATAAACATGTAATAATAGCCTTTATGATCAGGAGCTCAGGACCAAGTGTCGTAAAATGGTCAAAAATTGAAGTGCTTAGAACTGGTCTGAACTTGAACGACCGGATAGAGCTCGTTCTCCCGATTCCGGCGCCGCTGAACGGTTCGAAAAACGGTCTCCGTATGAGAAAGTTGTGCCAAAAACAAAATCGCCCAATAACCCTTAATTTTTGAATATTTTTCAAAAAAAATATCAAAAATAGAATATTCCATAGAATATTCATTGAAATATTTTGTTTTGGGCAGCCAATCAAAAGTTACCACGTGGCAAGCCCGGAGGCCGCCACGTGGCCAAGGTGACGTCAGCAGGTCACATGTGCGCATTTCAAAATTTTGGTGGCAGTGAGGTTTGATCCCATGACCTCTCACCTAACACCAAAGTGCTTAATCGTTGCGCCAAACATTCAAATCTTGTTATGTGGGCGGCATAAACATTTCTTAATGTTTGATTTGGTGTAGGGCAGGAAATGAACAACCCAGCGCCGGAACCGTGGGCCCAAGCCTACCCGCCGGCACGAACTCCAATGCAAACCTCCAGCCACTTATCCCGGTCACATGCGCGTTGAATGCGGAGTTAACTAATAGTCAAGTTGGCGGATTTTTGGCGGAGCGCCAAATTTGGGCAGTCCCGCCATAATTGGCGGAGCTAATTGAACTCCACTACAGTTAGCTGGAGTGATTTTAGGCCAAATTGGAGGAAAACTTTAATGAGCCATAACTTTGGCTAGGAAAGTCCTTTCTGGACGAATTTTTTATTTTATTTTTGGTATCTTCAACCTTCTGAAGCCATTGGCACAGGTTTCACAGCCATCTGAGGTCATTTTCAGGTGTTTTTGCTTCGTGGAAGTTCCAAGAGCCACTAGAGCCAAATCAGTTTGGGAGCTGCATTGGGAATTGTGCAGCAATTGAATGTGGAATGAAGGTCATTCCTGAAGGTTTTCAGCATTCTGAATCCATTTCTACAGCTCGTTTTGCCTGTTGAGGCATTCTTCTCACTGTTTAGCTTCAGGGAATCTTTCAGGGCCACTAGGGCCATTTCAGTGCTTGAGTTGTTTGGGGGCTATGTTCATCCATTTTTGGTGATTCAAAAGCCTATGTCTGTTATTTTCGACCTTCTGAGTCTAATGGAAGAGGTTTCAGAACCAATTGAGGTCATCTTCACCTCAAAATTTTCCATGCAAGTTTAAAGGGCCACTAGGGCCAATTGGGGAAAGTATTGTAGAAGGTACAATTTCACTGTTTAATGTTTGGGAAAGAGCATGTTTAGCTAATTCCTATCTTCTGATTCTGTATTTACAGTCAGATCTGTCTTTCGAGACACTCATATTCTTGTATTAGCCTTTGTAGCATTTTTAATACAAGAGGACAAACCTAGTTTGAGAGGTTTGGTCCAACAGATGTAGCCTAGAGGGGGTGAACTGCTTTATCATTTTGATGTCTTTATTTGCTGAAGATGATATGCTAAACAAAACTGATATAAAGTGTTAAATAGCAAATATCCATAACTTTCATACACACATAATCACCTATTCAGATGCAAAAAGTTATTTGTCTTATTCCGCAAGACATCAAACTTCAAGTATGTGTATGTCAAAGACTTCTAAGTGATTACTTTGTTATTTCTTTAGGCAGAGCCTGTAGAGGGCAAGGTAGCCTCTGGAACTCATCCTCTCTTTAGAGGTGACATGTCCAGTGAATGCCCCTACAGTCTATCTCTGTATAAGAAATAAGAAGTTTTCACATTTTCAGAGGCCACTAGGAGTGTATAGCTCACATTTGAAATTATGGGAAATGGATACCTTGCACCCTTAAACAAGTACATTCCATTTTCAGATCAGATGGTATCAGAGCACTAGGTTTGCTTGACTGACATCTTGATTATGTAGCTTGAAAGGTGTCTTAAGCAGTGTTGAAGATTGACTACTTTATTATTCTACAAATTACTTGTTGTTTGAGTTTGTTGAAGCTCTTTTGTTCATTTTTATAATGAAAACTTCCCTAAGTGAGTTCTCAAAATCGTCCTCCTTCACAAGATTTTTTGATGAAGGCTTGAAGCAAGAATTTTTCATCATGAGGAATATGGTGAGAGAAATGTATGAGGATGAAAGACAGAGCTCTAGACTTCAAGAGCAGTTGAATTCCATGAGGGAAGAGAAGCAGTTGCTTTCTAACCAATTACAGGAAATGAAAGGCCAACTTCATTTTGCAAACATGAATCTGGAAAGGATGCATGAGTTGGAGACACAACTCCTTGTTGCCAAAGAAGCCTTAGCCAAGTATCATCTTGAAGAAGAAGTAAACAATTCTAGTTTGTCTTCAAATTCTTATAAGAATGTTTATGTTGGTTATTTTGAGAAACATACCAGAGGCATAGGGTCCAAGTTGATGTCCAAAATGGATATGAAGGAAAAGGATTGGGCAAACATGCACAGGGTATAGTTGAGCCAATAATGGTTGAGGTAAGGCCTAAGAATTTGGGTCTTGGCTATGGACAATCTTATGGAGAAAGTTCCAAAGCAGCCATGAAGGCAATTGAAATAGTTCCTAGAAGGAGTTTCATTTCAGGTTCTCTATCTCAATGTTGTAAAGGTTGTATCCTTGAGGAATGCAATAGTTTGAAACATGCTTTGCAGGAAGAAGGTGTGCATAAGAATGCACTTGAACCAGAGAGTGGTGAAAGCTCCAAAACCATTGATGGGATTGATGGTGTTCCAAAAGGAGCTTCTTCTTCATTTGATTCACCTCCTCATGAAGGTAATGAAGGTGAAAGAGAAAGGTATAAATCTAATTTCAATCATATTTCCTCTGATCATGTAAAGCATGGTAAATTTCCACACAAGCATTGGAAAAGAATTGCATGTTCTTTTTGTGGTTTGGTTAACCATAGTGTTTCTAGATGTTGGAAAAGAATGGCAACATACAGGAAACTTTTGAAGGAAAGGAGGCAAGAAGCCAAAGTTCCATTGAACAATGCAAATCATGCTGTCAAGAAGATGAACATGTGTTGCACTTATTGCCATAAGCATGGACATACTGTTGAAAGGTGTTGGACTTTGAATCCAACAATGCGTCCACAAAAATTGAAGAAATTGGAGAAAGAGTATGGCAAGAATGGGAAGGAAGTTTCCATCATTGAGATGTGTCAGGATGATACACATGTTGATATCGATGTGCAGTTAAAGGAAGCGCCTTTGAAATGGATTGGTAAGAAATGGTTAGAATTCTTATCCAATTAAAAGTTGCATGTCTTTTGATTGAATGCATTTCTTTGTTAAGGGAATGCAAGTTGCAGGATGGAAAAGCTGAGTATGAGACTCACTTTATCGCAACGAAAGTTATATTCATTTCAGCTTTGAAAGTACATGTACATGTGATCGAGGATCTTGTACTTATGATTGTACTTAAGAGAAAGTTGAAGGATAAACTGCATGCATGAGAATGATATGCATGAGCACAGGGATCATGATGATTTCCTTGTATTTTAAACATGTATGTGTGATTAACTTGAAGGGTTGATTACTTTTTTTTTAACCATGCATGTAATGTAATATTGACTTGGAAAAAGTTAATTTGATCTCCAAGATCGTAAAGAGGAGAAGTGATGAAGTGTTTCATCTTTGTAAAAGCATTCTCATTTGGGAGGCAGCTCTTCTTTTGGAGTGGAGGTGCCATGGATGGGCATCGTGACAGCTGGCAAGCCCACATGTTCAGGGGAATATTTCAACTCATATATCAGCAAGTTTCATTGCTGGTTCCTGCAATTTTAGATTTGTCTGGCGAAAGAACTTGGTCGGGATTCGACGAGTACTTGGCTTATGTAGCGAAAGGTCGCCATGACGACAATTGGCAAGGCAGGACATTTTGGCATCAATATGTTCTTTTGGCTGAACAGAAGAGGATATTTCTATTCCTCAAGTGCTGTACAGTTCAGTTCAGAGATTCAGTAAGCTTTTGGGGACCAAAAGCCTTCTTATTTGGGAGGTGTGATCAAGAGCTCAGGACCAAGTGTCGTAAAATGGTCAAAATGAAAGTGCTCAGAACTAGTCCAAACTTGAACGACTAGATAGAGCTCGTCCTCCCGATTCCGGCGCTGTGAACGGTTCGAAAAACGGTCTCTGTATGAGAAAGTTATGCCAAAAACAAAATCGCCCAATAACCCTTAATTTTTGAATATTTAAAAAAAAAATATATCAAAAAGAGAATATTCCACAGAATATTCATTAGAATATTCTGTTTTGGGCAGCCAATCAAAATTTACCACGTGGCAAGCCCGAAGGCCACCACGTGGCCAGGGTGATGTCAGCAGGTCGCATGTGCACATTTCAAAATTTTGGTGGTAGTGAGGTTCAATCCCATGACCTCCTGCCTAACACTGAAGTGCTTAACCGTTGCGCCAAACATTTGAATCTTGTTATGTGGGTGGCATAAACATTTCTTAATGTTTGATTGGTGTAGGGCGGGAAATGAACGACCCAGTCGCGGAACCATGGGCCCAAGCCTACCCGCCGACATGAACTCCAATGCAAACCTCCAGCCACTTATCCCGGTCACATGCGCGCTAAATGCGGAGTTAACTAACAGTAAAGTTGGCGGATTTTTGGCGAAGAGCCAAATTTGGGCGGTCCCACCATAATTGGCGGAGCTAACTGAACTCCACTACAGTTAGCTGGAGTGATTTTAGGCCAAATTGGAGGAAAAATTTAATGAGCCATAAATTTGGCTAGGAAAGTCCTTTTTGGACGAATTATTTTATTTTATTTTGGGTACCTTCGACCTTCTGAAGCCATTGGCACAGGTTTCACAGCCATCTAAGGTCATTTGCAGGTGTTTTTTCTTCGTGGAAGTTCCAGGAGCCACCAGAGCCAAATCAGTTTGGGAGCTGCATTGGTAATTGTGCAGCCATTGGATGTGGAACGAAGGTCATTCCTGAAGGCTTTCAACATTCTGAATCCATTTCTACAGCTCGTTTTTCCTGTTGAGGCATTCTTCTCACTGTTTAGCTTCAGGGAAGCTTTCAGGGCCACTAGGGCCATTTCAGTGCTTGAGCTGTTTGGGGGCTATGTTCATCCATTTTTGGTGATTCAAAAGCCTATGTCTGCTATTTTCGACCTTCTGAGTCTAATGGCAGAGGTTTCAGAACCAATTGAGGTCATCTTCACCTTGAAATTCTCCATGCAAGTTTAAAGGGCCACTAGGGCCAATTGGGGAAAGTACTGTAGAAGGTACAATTTCACTGTTTAATGTTTGGGAAAGAGCATGTTTAGCTAATTCCTATCTTCTGATTCTGTATTTACAGTCAGATCTGTCTTTTGAGACACTCATATTCTTGTATTAGCCTTTGTAGCATTTTTAATACAAGAGGACAAGCCTAGTTTGAGAGGTTTGGTCCAGCAGATGTAGCCCAGAGGGGGTGAACGACTTTATCATTTTGATGTCTTTATTTGCTAAAGATGATATGCTAAACAAAACTGATATAAAGTGTTAAACAACAAATGTACATAACTTGCATACACACATAATCACCTATTCAGCTGCAGAAAGTTATTGGTCTTATTCCACAAGACATCAAACTTCAAGTATGTGTATGTCAAAGACTTCTAAGTGATTACTTTGTTATTTCTTTAGGCAGAGCCTGTAGAGGGCCAGGTAGCCTCTGGAACTCATCCTCTCTTTAGAGGTGACATGTCCAGTGAATGCCCCTACAGTCTATCTCTGTATAAGAAATAAGAAGTTTTCACATTTTTAGAGGTCACTTGGAGTGTATAACTCACATTTGAAATTATGGGAAATGGATACCTTGCACCCTTAAACAAGTACATTCCATTTTCAGATCACTTTACCATGATTTTCACCCTATCACTAGGCCAAACAAGCATGGATGCCACCGGATCTCTCCACCTACAATGTGAGGAATTTTCCTATCTCCTAATCTCTCAGGCTTTACCGCAATCCACACTAGATCACTAGGCCCTAAACCGAGACCCACTCTCTAGGCTTTACCACATATCCTAACTCAGGATTACTAGGCCCAACGGAGAACAATCCACCTCTTGGCTTTACCGTATATCCTGCCATTCACCAACAAGGATTCCTAGGCCCACCGAGGCAACACAATCTTGACTTTACCGCAACCCACAGTCTGGCTCAGGGGTTACTAGGCCAGTGGCTTTACCGTGATCCATAGTCTGGTTCAGGGACCACTAGGCCATGTGCTTTATCATTTGGAGATCCACCTCACTCAACTTCGAATCCATCCGACAATCCATCTCAACCAAAACATGAGAACCCCATCACACCATGGCTATCTGGAAATGGAAAGGCTAGGCTGAAAACACTGTCACACCTGGCAAAACCCATGCCATAACAACAAAAGAACCACATGCAATACCATGCATGCCAAATCTAGTAAGGAAAATACACATGCAAATTGATACCTGTAAAGAATATTGTTGTAGCTACTTGATCTTACTCTTCCTTGCTTGCTCCTTCCTTCCTCTTTCCTTCTTTGCCTTTCTTGATCCAATGCCAAAATGTTCCAAGAAAACTCTAAGTGTCCAAGAGTGAGAGAGAGAATAATGAGAGAGCTCCAAAACTAAACTGAAGAAAGGTTACAAACTGGTCCTTAGAAGCCTTTTTATCAATTAGGCCTCTGTTTTCTTCATTTTCCATTATTTTCCTTCAATTTTCTCCTCACATTCAACATGTGACCTTTCACCTTCCTGTTCTCCTAATTTCCATTATTTTCATAAAAAAATGTGCCGAAAATGCCATTTTTCCTTTCTAAAGCCTTTGCCATTGCTTCTGTCAATTTCCTTTAGCCATAATAACCGAAATGATCACCCACTAGAATGTTTTGCCCAACATTCAACATGGAATAAGTGTTCCATCAACCATGGTTATTATTTTTGCCTTTATTAACTTTTATTACATGGAATTTTCACCAGGGCTATTACAGAAACCTCCCCCTTGGGGGACACCATCCTTGATGTTCAACCATACCTATACCTCAGCAAAACCACTAAAAAGAAAACATATTGCCCATGGAGCTTTATAACATAGCTCGATGCAGTATTTACAATGATCACCCTGCTGAGAAGCAAACCATCATGATAACATAACAACATGAAAACTATAAATGACATGACACCCATACCGCTTATTAGAGCTTTATAGCATAGCTCATGGCAGTATTTACATCCATAGACATATGTACATATACTAAAACATCATAAAACATGTACCATGACATGACATGGAGTCCACGAGGTCATTAGTCAATCTACCATTAATCGGCGCATTGCATATCAGTGTAGTGCATTGTTCACGATGAGATGTTTTTCAAAGGCATCTGGCATATCAAATATTCATGTTCTTTAATTTGATATATACAATTACAAGCACATTTTTCTTCGATTTGATATACATGCCTAGAATGTTTTTATTTTTATTTTTTATTTTTGTAAGATTTGATAATTTTCAAAAATTTATGGAAAATAAAATACTATTTCTTTTTCTTTCATACAATATTGTGATTTTGGAGTATGCTTTAAAAGTGCTTATGCTTGGCTAAGAGCTTGTCTTCCTCAAACGTAAGGCAAGAGGTTAACGGCCCAAGATTCAGAGGCATATGTTAGTTATGAAAGCCTACCCCCTTTTGGACCACTAGCAAGTTATTCCAGGTGGTGTGGTTTTCCTTGAATAATGATGATGAGTCAATCCGCACTAGTGTAGAGCAGTGGGTGATGGTTGTCCCCATTACTAGTTTGACAACTGAGTTATGATGTGTTTCCCATTGTTAGAAAAATATACTAAAGAAAATTAAAGCATTCAAGCTATAATAGTTATTAAAATGGCTTTAATCCATAATACTACAAAAACTGAATTAAGCTTGTTCACATTGACCTTTATTTATAAAGTTTTTTTCTTTAAATGAGAACCAACAGTGGAACATAGAGTATGGTGGCATAAACTTAGAAGAATTGGGGTTTCTAAGGGTTTGTAATGTTGTTTATAATGGGTTTAACTAGGTTTTGTAATATTGTGTTATTTAGGAGCTTTGTGGTTTCCCTCATGCATAGTTCAATAATGAGATTTGAAATGAATAAGCTAGTACACAGGTGGATTGTTTAATCTCAAGAAAGGTCGTTATCACTCCATGGCTCTAGTTTTTTATAAGATTTAAATCATGGAAGCATGAGGTTATAAGGTCATCATGCCAAAATCAATCATTTGATGGCGTGGTTAGGGGCTCAAAGCTATCGTGTATTAATGATGGAAAATATTACAACACTAATAGAAAGGACAACCAAGTTGAGCTGGAGGTTATGGAAAATTATTAGAGGTATAGGGAAACAAAAGATCTAGGTCAACCCATGAATGTATTTGACCCCTCTTGATTATGTTGGAGGTGGTGGACTCTAGTTACAAGGAACTTGTTAAGAAAGGTAGTGAAATTAAGGTTAAGAAGATGATACTCAAAGTGGTTGTCGATGTTGATAATGGGGAAGGGTGTTCCAAGCTTACTACAAGAGTAGAAATCTTATTGAAAAGGGAGAGAAACAACCCTAGGTGTGCAAATTTGAGGCTAGTAATTGGCTCGGATGTTGTGATGGAGTAACTGTAAACGTACTAAGCCATGACCTTGGTTAGTGAACTCCATCACAAATTGATTTCTAAGAAAGTCCATAAGCATGTGGCTTAAAAATGTATGGAGATAGTAGTTGGGTTTTGTTCCAATACTTCATATATTAGCTAGAGCATGGAAAATGAAGTGTTTCTAATGTGCAAAGGAGAAGGAGGCAATTTTGAAGGGGAAGTGGGTTTGCAACGGTTCAATCTTGTCATTCAAGGATTGGATGTTGTAGCTTGACCCCATGAGAGAGAAGGTGGATGTTTAACCATTATGAGAAAAACTAATACACCTACATAACTTCACAAGTACCCATTTTTTGTTTTTACTCTTTTTTTCATTATTCTTGAGTTTCTTGCAATGTGGTTCTTATAGTAATAATTGTTTAATATTAAAAGTGCCATTGCATGATGTAAGTAAATGTAACAACCCTGGTTAAAAATCCATGTAAAATATATATATAAGGCCATAGTGATGGGACACGTATTCTAAGCTGAATGGTGGGAAAGACATCCTAGTGGGTGCCCATTTTGGTTATTATGGCTAAAGAAAATTGGCAAGGGCAATGGAAAAGGATTTGGAAAGGCAAGAGGCATTAATTGACAGTTTATTTATGAAAATAACGGAAATTATGAGAAAAGGGAGATGAAAGGTCACAGGTTGCATGTGAGGAGGAAAATGAAGGAAAATATTGGAAAATGAAGAAAATAGAGGCCTCATTAATAAAAAGGCTTCTGAGGATCAGTGGAAAGGCTTGGTCAGATAAGCTTAGTCAGTTCAGTTTTGGTGGAGCTCTCTTCTATTCTCTCTCTTTCATACTCTTGGATACTTAGATTTTTCTTGGAGCATTTTTGGAGAGTGTGGCATACTTGGAGTTTGGAGCAAGAAGGCAAAGGAAGAGCAAGAAAGCGCAAGAGGACATTAGGATTAGCAGCTATAGTGCATTTTGCTTGCAAGTACCGATTTGCATGTATGTTTTCCTCACTAGTTTCGGCATGCATGGCACATGCATGTGGTTTCTCAGTTATGATATGTCATGGGCATGGAGGTTTGCCTGCATTGACAGTGGATTTGTCTATTTCTTGGATAGCCATGGATATTGTGGGTTTATTTCCTTGTTTTGTTTTGTTTGGTTCTCATGTTTCCTTTAGCTTGGGTTGAGTTATTAGTCTTGGAGCCTTGGTTGGAAAAACGTTCTGGAAGCCCTGTAACGACTTGGGTTGAGTTATTACTCCTAGATCCTTGGTTGGACAAACACTCTATAAACCCTGTAACAACTTGGGTTGAGTTACTAGTCTCGTAGCCTTGGTTGGACAAACACTCTGGAGCCTGTTGAAAATAACAACAAGAAATGCTAAAAATAGAAGTGCTAAAAATAGAAGTGCTAAAAATAGGACTGCTATAAATAGCATTTTGGGATACATTCCAATTTTAGTTAGTCCCTAAACAAAATTGAGAATTAAAATTCGAATTTGATCTTAGCAGAGGTTTGTAAAATAATTAATTAATTCATCTTGAGTTAATTAGTTGTAGGAAATAAAACATGAAGTCTTTGTGAAGACATGCAACAATTTCTCCATTGATTGAGGAAGTTATCCATTGATTAAAGGAGATCAAGATGAGTTGTACTTGAGTTGTAATTAGTTAACTCAGTTAACTGAGTTAAGTCCAGTTAGTTAATGCATGCATGCATGTAACTGCTGCACTTCAGATAACTGAATATTCTCTCATAAATAACTCATGCATGTCAGTTCAGTCAGAGACCCAGTTGAGATCAGATGATGGGATAATGTACTATCAGTTGCAGTAATATTCCATGGAGGATATCTCTTGCATGTAGAAGGAATTCATTCCTTGGAGATTGCGTAGTTACTTTTGAGTTTAATGAGTGTGTGATGAGGCCAATTCACACAAGTGGCAGCATTGGACCCCAAGAGAAATTGTGCAAGGAAATAGGAGGCTTGGAGGGCTGAAGGAAGGCATATGTTGTGTCTATTCAGTCTGTGAGCTGTATTGTTGGATTGTACTGAGAGTAGGATAGCTTGTGAGATAATGCTTTGTGTACTCTGAAATATTTCCACTTGTATGATAATACAGAGATCGGGGTTTTTAGCTGAGGCTTTCCCCAGAGTATTCTTCTGTGTTAATGTGTGATTGCTTTCTCATTCTCAGTTATATGTGTTCTATTTGATCTTGCTCAAAATTGGTTAAGCTTCCGCAAAGTTGTTGTAGAAGTAGATCGTGTATTTTGCTTTAGTATATTGCATAATCTGTTGATCTACAGTGGGAATTTCTACATGGTATCAGAGCAAAGGTGATCAAAGCGAAGAACAATATACAAAGAAGGGAGAAGTTTCAAGTTTCAAGTTCCTGATTATAGAATTCGAGTTCTTATCACATCTCAAATTTCCCCATTGGCGTTCAACGGTTTAAGACTCGAGTATGCCCTTGATGGCAACTTGAATTATATAGCCTAGAAGGATTGCATGGAAGCAGTATTAGAGGAAAACGGTCGAAAGGACTTCATTGATCATGAAGTCCCCAAGCCGATAACAACTAATGCTATAGAATTGGTGGAATGGAATAAATGTGTGGATAGAGTGAGGAGAATCCTTTTGGAGGGAGTTCGAGACCACATAGTCTCGAGTCTCCATGGGAAGGAGACACCGTTTTCAATGCGGAAAACATTGAAAGATCTATACCAGAACAACAACGATTAGAGGAAGCTGGTGTTGAAAGACAAGCTTCAGAAAATCAAGTGTGAAAAGGGTGACACTGTTATGCTCTTAACCTGCAAAAGATACCCAAATACAGAATATGAAAAGAAAGATACCTAGAACATAGAATAGTGAGAGACAACAACAAATATTTTATTATTCAGAAAGCAATGTTCACTGGCCTCTTCGAGGGGGCAACCTCCAATAGAGCAGAGCTCGATACAAAAACAAGATAGGATGCTCCTCGCAGGGAGTCTCTATCCTTTATATATGACTCATACATGCAATACCATGGATCAATACCATGGGTTTTATTAATACCATCTATCTAATACCATGGCCCATTTGCAACTAACTGTGGTCCCGTCATTAATTGCGGGTTAACCACTTACAATTATTAATATGGGATTTATTGACTCTTTACTATGACTCGATCCCACTACATAAATAAGGGGCTTAGGGTGGGACCCTAACATGCCCTCCCCCTTAAGAATAGCCTTGTCCTCAAGGCTGAAGCTGTGGAAACTGCTGAAGAATAGTGGTTGGTTTCCAAGTTGCATCTTCCGAAGAGGCGTCTTTCCACTTGACGAGAACTTCCCTAATCATGCAGCCACGCAGATGCCTTTCTTATGTGTCTAGGACCTGTTCAGGTTGGAGTCAGATTGACCCTTCCTCATCCAATTCAGGTAGACTGGTTTGAATTCTACAATTGTTCCCAATCACTTTCTTGAGGCATGAGACATGGAAAACTGGATGGATTTTTGCAGTAGGCGGCAAAGCCAGCTTGTAGGCTACTTCTCCAATGCGCTGAAGTACTTGATATGGTCCGTAGAATTTTGGAGATAGTTTCTGAAAACCCTTGTCTTTGAGTGATTTTTGCTTATATGGTTTCAGCCTCAAAAGACCTGATCCCCTTCTTGAAATTGGCGCTCTGAGCGATGCTGGTCTACCTGTTGCTTCATGCGGTTTTGAGCTTGATGAAGATTCTCTCTAAGATGGGTGAGCATGGTTGCGCGGTTTTGTAGGAGTTGATCCACTGCTTGTACCTTTGAGCCCCCCTTGATATAAGAAGTAGGGGAAGGAGGGAGTTGACCATATACTGCTTCATAGGGAGTCATTTTGGTGGTGGCATGATAGTTGGTGTTATACCACCATTCAGCCAGAGGTAACCATTGTACCCAAAGATGTTGCTTTTCTGAAGTGAAACACCTAAGGTAGGTTTCCAGACATTTGTTGACGGCTTCCGTTTGACCATCCATTTGTGGATGATAAGAAGTACTGAGTTTTAGTTGGGTGCCTTGTAGCCTGAAGAGTTCCTACCAAAAATTACTGGTGAAGATCGGGTCGCGATCGGACACAATAGAAGTGGGCATGCCATGCAATTTGAAGATCTGATCCATGAAAGATTGAGCGACCAAAGTCGGTGTAAACGGGTGGGCTAGAGCACAGAAATGAGCATACTTCGAAAGTCTGTCCACAACCACCATGATGACTGACTTGTTTCCTGACTTTGGAAGACCTATAATGAAATCCATAGAAACCTCTGTCCATATTGCTGTCGGGATGGGAAATGGTTGTAATATGCCTGGTGCTTTGACAGTCTCCCCGTTGTGGCATTGACATACATTGCATTTTGCTACAAAAGTGAGGATTTCCTTTTTGATGCCTGTCAAAAAAAATGATCTTCTGGTGCGAGCATACGTCTTCTGAAAGCCTGAATGTCCTGCAATGGGGGATGAGTGCAATTCTGCCAAAATGCGACTTTTGAGGGTGGATGTTGGTGATATTACGACTCTGTCCCTGTAGCGAAGAATCTCATCCTGCCACGAGTAGCCCTTGGTGGAATTTGGATCCACCTGCAATTGAGAAATGAGTTGGGAGAGCCCGGGATGTGAAAACCATTCCCTGCGAGCTTCTTCAATCCATTCTAGAATGGGAAGGGAAATTGCTAGCAGGGTACTTCCCTCCTCAAATTGGCGAGATAATGCATCTGCTACACTATTTTCTTGCCCTTTCTTGTAAATGATCTCATAATCATATCCCAGCATTTTGGCGAGCCATTTATTTTGTTGTGGGGAGGATAGGCGTTGCTCCAAAAAATATTTAAGGCTATGATGGTCTGTGCGGATTTGGAAACATCGCCCCAATAAGTAAGGTTGCCAAGTCTCTACTGCATGTAAAATGGCCATCATTTCCTTCTCATAGGTAGATTTGCCCAGATTCTTCCCACTTAGTTGTTGGCTTGTGAAGGCCAAAGGTCACCCTTCCTGCATTAAAACTGCCCCAATACCTGTACCCGAAGCATCACATTCAATGACAAAAGATTTGGTGAAGTCAGGTAGTGCTAAGACTGGAGTGGAACACATGGAATTTTTGAGAGCTGTAAATGCCTGTTGTGCGTCCTCATTCCAGAAGAATGAATTTTTCTTCAGGAGTTGAGTGAGGGGCTTCGCTATGCGACCATAATTGCGAACAAATTTGCGATAATAGCCTGTGAGATGCAAAAATCCTCTCAGGCTCTTCAAGGTCTTAGGTTGAGGCCAATCCTGCATTGCCTGGATCTTTTTGGGGTCCACCTTGACACCTTCACGCCCCACAATGTGGCCCAAATACTCAACTTCTTCCATGCAAACGAACACTTGGACATCTTGACAAATAATTTATGCTTGCGGAGCAGCTGTAAGAGTAGATCTACATGCTGAAGATGTGCGGCCCAAGTGCAACTATAGATGAGGATGTCATCGAAGAAGACAAGGACAAATTTCCTGAGATATGGTTTGAGAAGGTGGTTCATAAGGCTCTGAAAAGTAGATGGGGCATTACAAAGACCGAATGGCATGACCAGGAACTCATAATTGCCTTCATGAGTTCGAAAAGCAGTCTTTGGAATATCGACTTCCTTCATGCGAATTTGGTGGTAGCCTGAGCGAAGATCCAACTTAGTGAAGAATTTAGCCCCATTGAGTTCATCCAGCAAATCGTCAACTACTGGGATGGGAAATTTATCTTTGACTGTCAACGTATTGAGGGCCCTGAAGTCTAGACACATGCGCCACTCCCCATCTTTATTGAGCACCATGACCACCGGTGATGAATAAGGACTAATGCTGGGACGAATGACACCTCCTTCCAAAAGTTCCTTGATTATTTTTTCTATTTCATTCTTTTGGGTGAACGGATATCTGTATGGGCGCACATTTGGGGGTTGGGCCCTTGGAACCAAGGTGATGCTATGATCATGTTCCCCTCTTGAGGGTGGAAGCCCATGAGGCTTGTCAAAGACCGGCATATGGTTATTTAAAATTTGTTGCATCTCAGGATGAATCGACAGAGACTTGGTTTTGACTGCTTCGATGGCATTAAATTGAGCTATAACTCCATGATGGCCCTTTTTTAGCAATTTTTCCATCCTATGTGAGCTGATGATAGAGGGAGCTCCCGCCTGGAGTCCACAGAGGGTATGTGTGGATTTGTTCTGCTTAAAACTCATATATAACTCCTGGAAATCCATTATGATTGGCCCAAGAGTGCGAAGCCATTTAGCACCGAGGACAATGTCGCACCCTCCCATGTGTATGGCAAACATGTGGGTCTTCAACTGATAATCCCCCATTTGAAGTTTGACATTTTCACAACGGCCTTCACATTTCATTGTGCCCCCATCCACAGTTTGGACTTGGAAGTTAGAAACTGCTCGTACAAAATAATGCATTTCTTCCGTGACTTTTTGATGGATGAAATTATGTGTACTTCCACTACCAATCAAGACTACTACTGGGCGATGGTTAATAAAACCTCTAATTTTGAGAGTTTGAGGTGAAGAAATCCCTGCCAAAGCATGCAGAGAAATAACTGGTTCGTCAGGGACATTGTCCTTTTGGTTGTCCTCTTCTACTGCCTCATGTTCCTCTAGTGGTGGATCTTCCTCCGATGAGCTGTAATCAGTGGCATCAATTTGAAAAAAATTGGGCTCGTTGCATTTATGACCTGGGGAGTATTTTTCATCACAGTAGTAACATAATCCTTGCTTTCTTCTTTCAGCCATTTCTGCAGGTGACACCTTTTGAACCTTAAGTGTTTGAGTCGTGTTGTGAGCCTGTGGGGGGCGATCCTTAGCAGTGAAATTTGGGCGACTGTACTGGGTTGCTAACGCACGTTCCACGTTACGAGCTACCTTACAAGCCTCCGTCCATGTGGGAGGGTGGTGCAATAAGACGTGGGCTTTTATGGCTTCGTTAAGACCGCTGTTAAAACATTCCATGTAGAACACATCTGAGAGACCCCTACTGCGGAAGGTTAAGGCTTCAAAGGCTGTAATATATTCATCCACTGTGCCAGTCTGTCGGAGCTTAGTAAGATGACCCAAAAAAGAAGATTCCTGGTCAAAGCGTTCTGTAAGAGCTTTTTTGAAGGAGGTCCAAGTCATAAAAGGTCCATTGCAATGTTGATGCCATTGCCACCTTTCATTGTCCAAGTACATGCTCCCCACCATAAACTGAGTCTCATTATCTAATATGTTATTCAGATTGAAATACTGCTCCATTTGTGTTATCCATGCTGTCGGGTGAGAACCATCAAATTTATGCATATCCAACTTGGGAGGTCGCGGACGGGATTGTTGGTGGGAGCCCCCAAGGTGAAGAGAGTGGCTAGACTCACCCTCACTGTGCCCATTGCCAATATACGCCTCCTCATGGGCTTCCTCCTTTCCCTTCAGGATTATGCTAGTTAGTCAGTCAAGCTGAATTTGGAGGGATTGCAAGGATTCTTCAAGTTTGTCCATCCTCTCATTGGCCATATCTTGAGCTCTAGTTTCTACCATGCACCGACCTGATGCTCTTGAAAATTGGGACTGCCCAAAAAAAAAAAATTCACTAAGAATTGAATGGTACCACCGTGCTCAGCTCATCGTCTTAATTCTGATGGGCTAGATCACCAATAAGCACCCCGGGAGATCTTAGACTTTTTTTTTTTCTTTTTTTTTTTCTCCTAATGGAATTTTACTCCTTCCTTAGGAATACTGCAATAGTCGAATCCTCAAAATGTTAATGCTACCAAAAGTCCTATGAAAATCATGCCCCGGTATAGGAACCCCACACAACTACTCAGATCAGGTGGATCTGAGAGATCTGAATGGCAGATCGGATAGCTCTGAGCGGCGGAACAGATTGCTACTGCGGATCTGATGGATCTAATAGATCGGAATGGCTGGTCTGCTAACTCGGAACTGCGGGACTGATGTCTGCTGCTGCTGCACCCCTTTGCGCGAGCAGATCTAGCAGAGATGATGCGTGATCCCCAGATAGAAAAGGGAACTATGGTCTTGAGGAGTGTCAGGTGCTACAGATCGCAATATACATAAGGGTCTGACAGTAGTACTCGGCCCAATGTTTCAGGGCTCTAACTAAGGAGGATCAACCGTACCCTTAGCCATACAACCCAACTACCCTATCGTACGGGCGAGTAATCTCTCCGAGTGCTATTCTCGGTGTACTGTAGCAGCAAGACGGCCGACAGTTTATCTATGGTGAGGTTGCAGAGGAGCTAAGGGGCTTCCGATATACCCAGAGGGTACTTGGAAGACAGTCCGTACGCGGTTCTGTCTAATGCGCTACTACTCGAAGGGGTACCCAAAGGGGTTACAAGGGAGTCCAACAAGCGTGACCACCTCTTATATTTCCTGTGTGCATGCCTCCCCAAATCCGCAGGTTTATGTACTCATTGACAGATCCCGTGGTTTAAAGACGCCGGAACACGTCTCTAGCCAAAAAAAATTTCTTTGCTAAGAAATGGAGATCCCACCAGCCCTGGAAAGTGCTCTGATACCACTTGTTATGCTCTTAACCTGCAAAAGATACCCAAATACAGAATATGCGAAGAAAGATACCCAGAACATAGAATAGTGAGAGACAGCAACAAATATTTTATTATTCAGAAAGCAATGTTCACTGGCCTCTTCGAGGGGGCAACCTCCAATAGAGCAGAGCTCGATAAAAAAATAAGACACGATGCTCCTCACAGGGAGTCTCTATCCTTTATATATGACTCATACATGCAATACCATGGATCAATACCATGGGTTTTATTAATACCATCTATCTAATACCATGGCCCATTTGCAACTAACTGTGGTCCCGTCATTAATTGTGGGTTAACCACTTACAATTATTAATATGGGCTTTATTGACTCTTTACTATGACTCGATCCCACTACATAAATAAGGGGGTTAGGGTGGGACCCTAACAGACATGATCTCTACATATCTAAACAAGCTCACCACCTGCAGGGATGAGCTTGGAAGTGTAGGGATCATGAAAGTCGATGATGACATGGTGATTCTTGCTCTCCTCAAACTTCCTAAGAGTTGGCATAGCTACCAAGACTCGATAAATGGAAGAGAGAAACTGCCAGATTGGGAACGACTTTGGTCGGATCAGATGCAGGAGGAGATAAGAAGAAGCACTAGAGATGGATCTTCATCAAAGCAAGATGATGAAGAAAATCTAGCCTTAGAGAGTAAGGCGAGGAAAGGGAAAGGGAAGGCGTCCCATCCCAAATCCGATTCTTCCCATGGTGGGAAGAAGTTTGACAAATCTAAAGTGCGATTCTTTCATTGTCATGAGGTGGGCCATTATGCTACGAATTGTCCACAGAAGAAATCCAAGAATGGATCCTCGAAGGGATTTGACGGTGAGGCACTGGCCTCACAGTTCGAGTTGGATTTCCCTCTCATCACATGCATGGTTTCATCCATGGTGGGATGTGTTTGGTACCTGGACAATGGAGCCTCTTTCCACATGTCTAGCGACAAGAATCTTTTCAGTACCCTGGAGGAGAAGGATCTCCAGATGTGGATTGAGATGGGCGATGATGGAAAGTACCGTGTTTCAGGTGAAGGTACGGTTGTGTTTTAGAGGGAGCATGGAGCTCCTCTCACCCTCACTGATGTAAAGTATGTACCGGGTCTGAAGAAGAATCTTGTGTCTGTCGCTATGCTAGAAGATAAAGGCTATGATGTAGTCTTTAGTAAAGGAAAGGTATTCCTAAGGCATATCGGTACTGGACAGACCAAGAGGATTGGGATTCGAGTAAAGAATCTCTACAAGCTGGAGGTAGACAACTGTGTTGCATTGCGTTCCAAAGCAGAGATGGTGCAGAGTCAAGATGTTGGCAAGCTATGGCATAGAAGATTGGGCCACTTGCACCATGGGGCCTTGAAGATAATGCAACAGATTTCTACTGAACTTCCCAAGGGAAAACTAGAGCATATGGATACATGCAAAGGTTGTACCTTGGGTAAGTATGCGAAATATTCCTTTCAAGGTCGAGATAGTAGAGCTGGAGCAATCCCAGAGCGAGTTCACACAGATGTATGTGGACCATTCTCTACAGCCTCCACCACTAAACAAAGGTACTATGTTATTTTTATTGATGATTTTTCTCGTAGATGTTGGATCTACTTTATGCAAAAGAAGGAATAGACCTTCTTGAGGTTTTGTGAGTTTAAAGCCTTGGCGGAGAAAGAACCTGGAAAGAAAATAAAAGCCTTGCGTAGCGACAATGGTGGAGAGTATGTATCCCAACAGTTTAAGGACTTCTGCACTGCAGAAGGAATTAAATGGGAGTTGACGACACCCCATAACCCACAACAAAATGGGGTGGCTAAAAGGAAGAACAGATTGATTATGGGAGCAGCTCGAGCGATGTTGCATGACCAAAGCCTACCACTTCATTTGTGGGTTGAGGCATGCAATACAATAGTATACTTGCAGAACAGAAGCCCACACCGTATACTGGGAATGAAGACACCTATGGAGGCCTTTTCCGGGAAGCGACCAGATGTGAGTCACTTCAAGATCTTTAGATCATCAGTTTATTTCCATGTGACCAAAGATGCCTGGAGGAAGCTAGATCCAACAACTGAGTTGGGGATACTTGTGGGGTACACTGATACACCCCACAACTATCGGGTGTTCCTGCCTACCAGTCAGAGGACAGTGGTATGCAGAGATCTGAAGTTCGACGAGCAGAAAGCCATGCAAGTATCACTTGAGAGGGAGCTCAAGTTTCATGTAGAGGAGGAACTTTCAGTTCCTAAGGAGGAGGAGCCTCAAATTGATGCGGAGTAGCCACATGTAGAGGATCTGGGAGTGGAGACATCCACTCATGCTGAGTCTTCTAGAGATGGGCAGAAACGCTCAAGGGAAGCTGACAGGTTGATGTTGGATGCGCGAGAGAATGTGGGACAACCATCTTCTCAGTGCAGATAGAGGAGGTCACTCGAGCGGTACACTGGTTACATGGCCCTGGTTGGGGAGTGTGTAGAGTCCGAACCTTCTTCATTCGAGGAGGCAGTGCAACAACTAGTCTGGGTTGATGCAATGGTAGAGGAGTACGACTCTATCATTCAGAATAGTGTGTGGGATGTTGTCCCAAGACCTCAGGACAAGTCAGTGGTGAGTTCCAGATGGCTTTACAAGGTAAAGTAGGCAGCTGATGGTAGTGTTGAGAAACATAAGGCAAGGTTTGTTGCCCGTGGTTTCTCACAGGTCGAGGGGATCGACTACGATGAGACCTTTGCTCCTGCAGCAAGGTACTCATCTATCAGATTGATGTTGGCACTATCAGCTCAGATGAGTTGGGAGATCCATCAGATGGATGTGAAGTCAACGTTCCTCAATAGGAAGATTGAGGAAGAGGTGTACATTGAGCAGCCCGCAGGTTTTGAGACCTTCGATCATGAGTCGCATGTGTGCCGACTCAAGAGGGATTTGTATGGGCTGAAGCAAGCACTTCATGCTTGGTACGCTAGGATCGACAGCTATTTCACTGGGTTGGGCTTCACCAAGAGTGAAGTAGATGCAAACCTTTACCACATCATGGTAGAAGGTAAGCCATTAACCATTGTTCTTTATGTGGATGATCTGATTTTGACAGGTGATGATCAGTTGATCAAGTCTTGCAAGGAGAAACTTGCAAGAGAGTTCGAGATGAAAGACATGGGTCTTATGCACTACTTTCTAGGCATGGAAGTGTGGCAGAAAGATGGGGAAGTATTTGTGTCTCAAGGCAAGTATGCCAATGAGATACTCATGCGCTTCCACATGGAGAAGTGCAAGCCCATGCAGACTCCTCTAGCTGGGAACTGGAGGAAGGAGGATGCTACTTCAGGTGAGGTAGTACTTGCTACTATTTATCGGTAGCTTGTGGGTTCACTGATGTATCTAGTGAACACATGACCAGACTTATGCTTTGCGGTGAACCAGCTGAGGCAACGAAGCATGTGTTGAGATACCTTAGAGGAACATCTCAGTATGGATTGTGGTACAGACGGATAGAGGGAGTGAAGCTTTAGGGCTTCACAAAATGCACATTGGGTAGGGAGTCCATCAGAGTGAAAGAGCACTTCTGAAGGAATCTTCAACCTTGGTTCAGCTGCAGTTTCCTGGTACAACAGGAAACAGAGGTCAGTTGCACTTAGCTCAACAGAGGCTGAATACATGGCTGCCAGTCAGGCAGCATGTGAGGCCATTTGGATGCGGAAGATTCTAGTGGGATTGTTTGGTCAGAGGATGGATCCAATTGTGATCTACTGTGATAATCAGAGTTGTATCAAACTCTCTGAGAATCCAGTTTTTCATGACAGGTCCAAGCACATTGATATCCGGTACCATCATCTTCGAGATTGTGTGGTGAAGAGGATCATGTTGTTGCTATATGTTTCGACTGAGGAACATGATGCAGATATTTTGACTAAGGCATTGTCAAAATGCAAGTTCGAGTTCCACAGAGATAGGATTGGGGTGACTGATAATCCCTTTCTTGTTGAGAGGGAGTGTTGAAAATAGCAACAAGAAATGCTAAAAATAGCATTTCTATAAATAGCATTTTGGGATACATTCCAATTTTAGTTAGTCCCTAAACTAAAATTGAGAATTAAAATTCGAATTTGATCTTAGCAGTTGTTTGTAAAATAATTAATTAATTCATCTTGAGTTAATTAGTTGTAGGAAATCAAACATGAAGTCTATGTGAAGACATGCAACAATTTCTCCATTGATTGAGGAATTTATCCCTTAATTAAAGGAGATCAAGATGAGTTGTACTTTGAGTTGTAATTAGTTAGCTCATTTAACTGAGTTAAGTCCAGCTAGATTAGTTCAATTAGTTTATTGAACTAATTGTGAGTTCAGTTAGTTAATGCATGCATGCATGTAACTGCTGCACTTCAGATAACTAGATATTATCTCATAAATAACTCATGCATGTCAGTTCAGTCAGAGACCCAGTTGAGATCAGATGATGGGACAATGTACTATCAGTTGCAGGAATATTCCATGGAGGATATCTCTTGCATGCAGAAGGAATTCATTCCTTGGATATTGCGCAGTTACTTTTGAGTTTGATGAGTGTGTGATGAGGCCAATTCACATAGGTGGCAGCATTGGACCCCAAGAGAAACTGCGCAAGGAAATAGGAGGCTTGGAGGGCTGAGGGAAGGCATATGTTGTGTCTATTCAGTCTGTGAGCTGTATTGTTGGATTGTACTGAGAGAAGGATAGCTTGTGAGCTAATGCTTTGTGTAATATGAACATATTTCCACTTGTATGATAATACAGAGATCGGGGTTTTTAGCTGAGGCTTTCCCCAGAGTATTCTTATGTGTTCATGTGTGATTGCTTTCTCATTCTCAGTTATATGTGTTCTATTTGATCTTGCTCAAAATCAATTAAGCTTCTGCAATGTTGTTATAGAAGTAGATTTGGTATTTTGCTTTAGTATATTGCATAATCTATTGATCTACAGTGGGAATTTCTATAGAGCCCTTGGTGGGTTGAGTTACTAGTCCTAGAGCCTTGGTTGGACAAATGCTCTGGAGCCCAGCAACTGTTTTGGGTTGAGTTACAAGTCCTGGAGCCTTGGTTAGACAAATGCTATGGAGCCCGACAACAGTTGTGGGTTGAGTTACTAGTCCTGGAAGCCAGGTTGGAACAAACGCTATGGAGCCCTGGAAGGTTTGGGTAGAGACCAATATGATGATGGTTTTTGTGATGTCTGATCGTGAGGTGGAATCATTGTTTGATGGGTTGAGGTGGATGACCTCTGGAAGCCCAGGATGGTTTTGGATTGATGTGTTTTATGATATCCCACATTAATTCTTGGAATATGTCACGGGGGTGAATGGCTGAAGAGAGATTTGGCTCAACCAATCTATGGTTGGGTGGAACGTGGAAGTCCCATCCCAGGTTTGGATTTTTCATTATTAATACGAGGTTATTTCTCCTTGTACTTCTATGAGTAATATACTGGTTTATATGTGGATTATATGACTATTGTATCCTTGGTATTTCTGTTGTTATTATGCTGGTTATGAATATGTATTATGACAATGGTTATGTATGGCTCCCATCATGTTTTTACTTGTATATGAATGAACAATGTATCTATGGCTTAATGGATGAAACTGAAGCTAAAATGACAAGGAAACAATGCCTCATAGCGAATCTTAGATAAGTATGAGACCCCTATGCTCAAATATGTTATTTACACCTGTAGATTACATATTCGTGATATGTTTGACGAAATGCCTGTCATGGCTAGTAGGGGTCCAGTTAAGGTCTTATTCAAGTAATTGCATTAGTATTGTTATTTCCATATTATATTACTGTTCTGAAGGTGTCATTCAATTCTAGGCAGTGACCTAGGCTCTGGGCCTAAAAATGTGGCTTAAATCTCGAGGACGCTGGCATAGAACTGAGTAGAATAGTCCCTAAACGCTGGCTTGCAGGGCCATGAGAGTGTCCACAGGTCCTTGGACGCTGGCATGCCCATAGCATGAGAGCATCAAGAGGTCAAGTGGTTCAAATGATCAATGGGACCCAGGGGTTCATTGGTGGAAAGGTTGGATTGGTTCCTAAGAGTCCTAATGCTAATGTTGAATGTCTGTATGGTGTGTTTATGTTGGTTCCACTTCCTTAACATGACTTAGGAGGTCAAAACATATCACAGTGGCCTCTCGTCGCATGTTTACCCCAACTAGCCAGTTGCTTGGGTAGATGTGGGAGGAGGGTGTTATAAAATGGTATCAGAGCAGGTTGTGCTCTCTTTGGGTTTGGTTTTTGTTCTCTTTGTGTGATATTTGATACCAAAGAGTGGTATTAGAGCATGGCTCACCCCTCACACTGTATGGGTAGTGTGTGTTATTCATGCATTCATGCCAGTTTCACATGTGTTAATCATCCTTGTGGTCTATATGCTTGTTGCGTATGCATGGTGTTTTTTGGTGAGGTAAATCCCCTCTGCGGACAAAGGCGATCCCACTAGCCTAAAACAGAACTAGCCACAATCAAACCACGCTGCTACGCAAGTTCCTAGTTATGCATCAAAGGTGGATTAAGAAGACCAACCTGGAGTCCAACGCTATGATTGAAGCAGAGTTGATATTCCCACTCCCTCGCTTCAGCAGATCATAAACGAACACCTGCACATGCAAAGGGAGAGACAGATACCAACATAAAATCTACCAAGGCACAACTATATTTCAGTCAGAAAGGAAATAAATCAACACATCACCATAATAGACAATGAGATTGGAACTATAATAGCAGTCGCTCATTAATGAATAATAAACAGGAAAAGTTACAACCATGGTTCTGACATTGAACCTCTCCTGGCTGGGCGAGTAACTATATGTGTCTTGCAATGCATCTCTTCTCCGACAGCATAACCTCTCTAGCTACTCATTAGCATTCCTCCAAGAACTCAAGAACTCAACATCTAGCACTCCATGACTAACCATTATCACTAGCTTGTCAAATGCATAAGGACAAGCTTATATAGATGAAGAAGGGAGGAGGATACGATGAACCGGGACACCTATTGTGGATTAACATTATCCCCAAAAGCCATTAAAGATGGACATAGGATAGAGCTCAACATAAGACTGATTTTTTATCCTCAAAAAGCTCCATGTAATGAAGGAAACAGCAGTCGGACGTGCGTTAAGGCAAAAAGCATGACCAAACTTGGTTGGCGTGACTGCTGCTCTAAGACAGAGCGCCAATGGTCGCGCCCTCTTTTGAGGATCTCCATGATTGGCACTGGTAAGATACTGTGGACCTGCGCCAATGGAAAAAGAGCACTTTTCAAGGATAATCTGTAGAAGGTGTCTTCAGGGAACATGAAGTACATACTCAAGGGAACATAATGCAAGTGTTTTTAGACTTTTTCACTTCTTATAACTCCCGGAATGAGTCCTCCAAGGTACGACAAGAGGAGTAACAGGGATGGTGACAAATTACTGTGTAACAGATGCCCCCTAAAGCATGAAGTCCGAGAGGTGGAGAGGGGTGAAATTCTTTACGAGAACACACAAGAACACATAAGAACACATATAGTTACCGCCGCCGAGGATCTGTGTTAAGAGACATGACTGATAGTTCAATTACATGATGTACGTGGTATGGTCACAGCCATCCATAAGAGAGTACATAAATGATCTAGATCCATAGTATGGACGCATCCATCTGGTTAGGATCAATGAATTGACTTAGGTATGGTCGCAGCCATCCAGTGAATGAGTCAAGTATCAAGAATCACGCCTGGATTACAACAGACACAATCCAGGGTCTTGCGCTCCATCTCGACCCGAACAAGAGTACAAGTTCAAGCATGTGAATATATGAGCTGAAGTCGAACATGCATGAACATCTTCTTATTACCAGTCAATAGTGGAAACTGTTAACAGACGCGAGAGGTACCACCAATAATGACAATGGTCCTCAAGGTACTATAGGTACAATATACGGTGCGTGAATTAATGATCTGAAGTCGAACGCCCGTAGAATCATCCGATCGGAGGCCAATGATGAAAACCTCACGTCGAACACGAAGACCCTGCCATTGAGGCATGCAGGCTCCAAGGCACCGAAAAGGAGTCTCTAGATCAACTTCCTGGATAATGTGTTGAAGTCGACAGGAAGTGACCTTGATCGAAGGTGGGCCATAATGTTGCCCACATCATCGACACGAGACAGAGAGATAATGTTGTGAATCAAGATTGTGCGAACTATCAGAGGGAGGTTGTTTCTTTGCAGAGGTCAACTTCTCTTGAACATATCGGCGGCACATTAATGGATTTGGCAGTATTCGACATCAATGTATCCAAGGTCATGATGACGAGGCAATGGGCGGATGAGAGGTCAAATAAGGTACCCAAGTCCATGGAAGCAAGTGAAAGATATGAGATGAGATATCCCCACCCCGGACACGAAAGCTGAAAAGTGCCATGTTCAAGAGCGACATACTGCCGTCACGGTAATA
The DNA here is from genome assembly GCA_031772625.1 of Pinus tabuliformis. Classification (NCBI taxonomy): domain Eukaryota; kingdom Viridiplantae; phylum Streptophyta; class Pinopsida; order Pinales; family Pinaceae; genus Pinus; species Pinus tabuliformis. The sequence goes on along the minus strand of CM062813.1, from coordinate 1,154,304,150 downwards.
ATTATGGTTCAAAAATTTTCTTTTTCCCCCCGCCATTTCTGGCGAGTACCCCAGGTATTTTTAACAAGCTTGATGGGGATAGCATATGCTTGTGTTGTGACAAAATCCGATGTCATTAAGTTTTAATGAGTCTGACAAAGGAAGAACTCGGCGTCTTTTCATATTTAGAGAGTTTGAAAAGATAGCAGAAAAGGAAACTCCAGGGATGCCCTTTTTCGTAAAGTTGTGTCTCTCGGGCCCGAAAAAGTATAAAATAATACCCGAAAGAACCGCCCGATCATTATGATCGAGGAGTACTTTTCATAATTAGTGATTTCGACCTGAAAAAGTAAAAAAGCGGTCAAAACCACGTCATTTCGTAACCATTAACGAGTTTGTAACGACAAAAACCCGGTAATCTTTTTATGTTTTAATGGTCGACAAAAAGAACTTAAAACGACCGCCCCTTATTACCATTTAACGAGTCAAGAGGAGCGACTCGACAATCTTTTCCTCTTTAAATGGTCAGAAAAGAGCTGAAAGAAGACCTTGAAGTAACCTTTTCTCGTGTTTTACCGAGCTTGAAAAAGTCAAAAAGGGAGCTCGTCATGTTGCTTGAGTGGCATTAAACCCTGTCAACATTCAAAAACAGCGTAAAACTCTACTTTGACATAAAAATATTTCACAAAAATGCTATTTTAATGTATTTTTAAGCCAAAAGAAGTTATAAATAGTGAAATGGTAAAAAATAAAATTACTTTTCACTTTTTACCTTGTGATTTTACCGTTGGAGGGTTTTGGGTGCAAATTTCAACTGCCGATTGCAACCAATCCAGGAGACCATTCGAGCCACCATTTGAAACAGGTAAAAGGCCTCATCTTTAGCTCCATTTCTATTTCATTTATTTAGTTTTTCTTCCACAGAATGATCCTCTGCAAGGAGGATTGCAAAAATTAGGGTTGCGCCCATTGGCGCGAGTTTTCTTCACGGGACCGCGCCAATGGGCAATTTTCTCTAAAGGAGACGCGCCATTGGCGCGACTGTTTTGAAAACAGTCGCGCCAATCACGCGAACTAAAATTTTACCCTCTTTTCACCGTTGGATTTGCAATTTTCTCTGATATTTGATTTCATCATTGATTTATTGATGACATCTTCGGTTTTTGGTTGCAGGTATTGGTCAAAATGTCAATAGAATGGAGAGAAAGAGAACACGAGGCCATAGATGCCATGGCGATGGAAGATGACGCATGCATGGATGCGTTGCGAGAATGTGGCTTGAAAAAATTCTTCCTTACCTCATACCTACGTGCACAGCCCGAGTTACTAAGGTTTATCGTGGACGCCTGGGATATTGAGGATCAGGTATTCCGCCTGAAGGACCAGACATTGGAGTTGGATGTCTCTGATGTCTATTTTATTACTGGACTATCTCGGCGGGGTGCACGGCCCATCTTGTCCGATATCAGGCCTTCCGGGGAAAAGATGGGTGAGGTCATGGAAAGGGTTTGTCCTGGGGCCCATTTTGGATCCAACAGTGCCAAGGTGGACATTGTCACTATCCCAGATTTGGTGCTACGAGTGGTATTATTTACTATCACTCGGACAGCTGGGATACAGGCACCCCACAAGGCTAGTAAGAATCTCTTACTGCTGGCAACTGAGTGTCTGCAACCGACACTGTTTGATTGGGCATCGACAGTGACAACAAATATAAAGAGGCAGCTTACCAAGTGTAAGCGTGATGGCAATAAGCAGTTTGGATATGGATCTATTATAGTGTCGTTTTTCCTAGAGCGGTTACCGATATTCCGGATCCCGGGAGGCATAGTGGCAGACCCAGTGCCACGGGAGCCGAGGTTGGCTCGATGGGCACCACTTATGCCTAGAGGAGGTGGGGGCCAGCAGATGGCCTGGAGGCCCGAGTTCTTCATTTGGCTCCAACACCAGTTGATCGTCGTGGAGGACTGGCCCTATGCGGGCACTGATTTTACTGGAGATCCAGACCTCCCGTTGCCTGAGGGAGAGGATTGGGACGAGGAGCTAGGTAAGGACCCTTTATGTTTTTAATATTTTAACATATTCAAGTTTTTGTAATTCATGTCTGTTTCTTACAGCACCTATATGTATGCAGATGTTGGTGCAGAGCGACCAGCCGACTTGCCTCATAATGTGCGGAGAGCGCAACCTGCAGCAGACCCTCAGGTGGAGGGTGAGGATAATCTAGTTCAGAACCTTGAGGCCCTTACTCGAGGAATACCAGATTATGGCAGATTGGCCGACATGCCTAGAGCGTATCAGAGACACACGGTGGGAGTATCTACTCGCGTCCATCGTCTGTTGAGACGTTTGGTGCGGGCGGTGACATGCTATCATGAGCATCACCGTGCTTAGACGCCTAGGTTTCATTTTTTGTACATTTTGAGAGACATGTTGTCAGCGGCTGTATGGGACTTGGACATGTATTATTTTTGGGTTATGTAATGCGCGCGGCGCAAACATTATGACACACACGTATATATATATACATATGTTTATGATTCATTATTGTGTTTTCATGTGCTTGCTTATATACTGTTTTAATTACAAATTATGCAAATGTCTATCTAATACATGATTGGCTAATGCATCAGATAATGTATTTAATTGTCTTGGAACATGTTGATATGTAATAAAATCAAAATGCCTTTCTAACAACCTTACACGTAAATAAAACCTTAGAATATGATGGTTTCTAACAGAATATTGCCCGTTGAGTTGGTGGACAACAAGTTGAGAGTCCAGGTTCACTATCAATGCGCGAATACCGAAATGAATTGCTCTAGCAAGTAGCTCGATTACAGCACAGTATTCGGCGACATTGTTAGTAGTACGGCCTAGACACACACCCTGGCAATCTATTAGCTCACTATGAGGATCGTAAATTACCCATGCCGCAGAAGACAAATCGCGAGTACTGCGGCAGGCACCATCAGTGAAACCAACAAAAGGTGCATCTGGCATCTGCACAAGAAGCGAAAAACACAATAAGTGGTAGCTGTGTCTCGAAAACCGACACACAATACACTAAAGTACATGTATGTACACAATAAAATGTACCAGCATCACGCATAGTACTTCTTCAAGTAAAGCCCATTTCGGGGCTTCCCAAGAGGGTTTCCTTCATAATCAATCAACTCGTAGGCCCCTTTCTGCAGGACTTTCTTGACAATATAAGGGCCTAGCCACATAGACTCGAGCTTTCCTGCGCCTATCTTATCTTTTGCTTGATCATAGAGTAGGACTAAGTCTCCCTCAACAAAAGAACGTGGATGGACGGTCTGATCGAAGTGAGTCTTGACTCGCTTCTTTTGCGTTTCGATGGCCAAAGAGGCCAGACGACGAGTCTCATCTAACCGTTCTAAGTAAAGAAGGCGTTCTTCTAATGGGGTGGTGTTGGGAAGCAGCTCGACGGCTAATTTTAATGAAGGGATCTCACACTCAATTGGAAGGGTAGCCTCTAGTCCATAAACTAGTTGAAATGGAGTGAAACCAGTGGCATCCTTCACGGAGGTTCGGTAAGCCCATAAGGCAGGGAATAAAATCAAATGCCAGTTAGATTTATGCACACCAACGATACGTTGAAGCATTGTAACCAAGATTTTATTGACAGCTTCAACTTGACCATTGGACTGAGGGTAGTATGGAGTTAAACTATCGTGTTGCAAACCTAGCTGGGTTGTTAATTCCGACATCATATGATTACGGAAATGATTTCCGTGATCAGTGACAATGGCTTGAGGGACGCCAAATCGCGAAATAACATGATTGAATAAAAATTGCGCCGCAGTGTGACCGTCTTCAGTTAATGTAGGCATCGCCTCGGCCCATTTAGTAAAGTAATCGACGGAAACGATGACAAACCCATGCCCCCCGGCCGAGCGAGGGTTACAGGTCATATAATCAATGCCCCATTTTGCAAAAGGGCCGACGGAAACCACAGGGTGCAACAGAGCAGAAGGCGCGCGCATTTTCCGCTGGTATATCTGGCATTCATGACAAGAGCGGGCGGCAAGGATGCAATCCTTGAAAATAAAGGGCCAAAAATAGCCAGCACGAAGGATTTTTTGGGCTGTAGCATATCCGGACATATGTCCGCCACAAGCACCAGAGTGGCAGTCATTTAGAACCCGTTCAGCTTCCTCTAGAGTAAGACAACGGCGGAGAACAGAGTCTACACCAAGACGGTATAATGTATCTCCAATGATACGGTACGGTTGAGATTGATGACGAATCCTCCGCCGAGCGTCTTTAGACACACCCGGGCGGAAGGAGGACGTTTGCAGATATGTGATTATATCTCCGTACCATGGATCGAGGGTGCTAATGAGGAACAGGGTTTCATCTCGAATTTGATCTTCTACGGGCGAGGTCGAGGGAGAAGATGGCAAAGAGCAAATTAACTCAGCAAACACAAGGGATTTCTTAGACTTGGCAGTGGTAAATTCCAAGTCAAACTCTTGGAGGATAACAATCCACTTTGAGTATTTTCCCCCCAGTAACTGGCGTGACAATATATACGTCATGGGGTTGCAATAAGAAATTACAGTAGTAGTACGCAAAAGAATATAATGATGGAAGCGTTGTACAGCACAAACTGCGGCTAGTGCCAACATTTCGATATAAGCATATCGAGTTTCTGTGTCTAACAGGTTGCGGCTGAGATAATAAATAACATGTTCAGTGTTATCATCATCAGTTTGAACAAGAACCATGCCGATAGTGGTATCGGCGGTGGCTAAATACAATGTGTAGTCGCGTTAATAATTCGGAGGACGAAGCAATGGAGCAGAAACAAGAAGACTCTTGAGGCGCTCAAAAGATTCCTGAACTGTGGCATCCCAATGAAAAGGGATGTCACGCTTCAGTAATCGTGTAAAACCTTTAGCCACCTCGGCATAGTTGGGAACAAAACGACGTAGAAAATTGGCTTTCCCCTGCAAACTCTGCAACTGATGCAAATAAGTTGGGGGAGGGAGATTGACGATAGCTTTGACTTTAAGGGGATCCAAACGGATGCCCTCTCTAGAAACGATAAACCCGAAAAGTCTGCCAGATTCAACACAGAAGACACATTTGTGAGGATTTAGCCTGATTCTGTAGTATCGGCAGCGAAGAAAGATTTCGCGAAGGTGTTTAGGGTGGTCCTGACGTTTAGCTGAATGAGCAGGAAGATCATCCAGATAAGGTTGCACAATATGCCGAATGTCATGAAATGCATAAGACATTGCACGCTGTAAGGTAGCATCGGCATTTTTAAGGCCGAAAGGGAGCTTCTTATAGGAAAAAGTCCCCCATGGGCAAATAAAAGCAGTTTTGGGTTGTTCAGCGGGAGCAATATTAATCTGGTTATAACCAGAGAAACCGTCCATAAAAGAATACATTTCACTACCGGCGCACTCGTCAATGATCTGATAAATGAATGGTGTGGGAAAGTTATCTTTAGGACAGGCTTTGTTTATATCACGGTAATCGACACAAACTCAGATCGTACCCTGTTTTTTAGTTACAGGCACAATGTTAGAAACCCAATCTGTAAGAGGAATAGGGTAAATAAAACCGACGTTAAGAAGCTTTTCTACTTCGGCCTTAATCGCTGCAGCCTTCCGGGGGTGTACAGGGCGTAAACATTGACAAACAGGCTTAGCATCTGGGTACGTGATTATTTCATGCATCACTATACTAGAATCAATGTCGGGCATTTCTTCATAGGACCATGCGAAAACATCACGAAATTCGCGAAAAAGTTTGGAATAAAGTTGAATCTCCTCTGGAGTACAAGTGACTCCGATGTGAAGATGCTCGACTATCCCGAGTTTAACAGAGATGTCGAGGGGTTGGGTTCGCGTAATGTTTGCCATATTTCCTTCAGAAAAAACCTGATTAATTTGAATATGCGTTTGAAGGATTTGTGATGGGAGACAAGGAGCAAACTGCTCGAGGCATGTCAGAAAATGCTGCGAGGTAGGGAGAAATGAGGAACGATGGTGAGAACTATATCAGGGAGGTTCCTCCAGAGACATAGTCTCAATAATAGCTTCGTCGGAGAGGAATGTTTCTTTTAGAGAATCCGAAGAAGTCTCATCCAGAAGTCCTGAGGGAGCTGAGGCAGCAATGATTTCAACATAATTAAACTCGGTAGGACTTAACGGCATCTGGTCGCCCCAGGAATCTACTTGGTCTGTGGGGGGTACGAGCCACGGATCAGAGCCAGTAGCGATCATATTGATAGAGGCGATATTTAGAGGAGGGAGTGGAAAAACACCCATAAGATCAGGATCTTTAAAAAGTCCAGCTCCCAGACTCTTAGGTAATTTGGAGGTATGCTCCACAAACGGGATGGTGCCTTCGGAAGAAGAAGCAAAAAAGGAGAGCTGGTCAACGGTAACGATCTTCCCTTGATGAGGGAAACGGATAATTCGGAAAAAAGATGAAGCAACAGCTTGCATCGCGTATATCCAGCTACGTCCGAGAAGGAGGTTGTAGGTTAGAGTAGCATCAACGACTTCAACTTCCATCTCGACCGTCTTCCCTTCCAAAGAGATTGGTAAACGTTGGAGTATACCGTAAGGACGGGACGCTCTTCCATCAAAAGCTTCCAAGGTAGTGGGAGATTGGCTCAACGTTGGAGATCCAATAGCTTTCCAACAGGCAACAGACATGATGCAAGTTGAGGCACCTTCATCAATAACTGTACGATGAATCGTCTTGGAATCAATAATTACCTGTATGAGGAAGGCGATTTGGGGAGGCAGTCTTTGAGTGTGGCGTTCTAAGTCAAAAGTTATTAAATCCGAATCGGCCGGGTCTATGCCACCAATGGCAGATAGCATGGACTTCCTCTGAGAAGGGCAGCTCTGGAGAACCTCTAAAGCGGACATAGCCGACGAAGTCTGTGCTAAGTCCTCCACGATGTTGTAGTGCTGTGCAGCACGAGCATTCGGATTGTATGAGGATTTCCGGAGTACTCCTTTTGGAGGGGGTCGAAGAGGCGTTTCAGTGGTAGGTCTCTCGATGTGGAGTGGACCTGAACTAAACGAGGGAGCACTTGGGGGAACCTCAGGCTCCTTCCCGGCAGATGACGGATAATCTTTCGTTCGAGTACTGATATTAATGGGTACTGTACCAGCCATAAACACTTGAGAACCAAAGGAAGAGGGAGGCTGAGTAGGGTCAGCCACCATTTGAGTTTTTTGAGTGTGTTGGGTGGGAAAGGGTTCTTTGAGCACTGCAGGAGTCCCAGAGGTGCCTTTTAACAGACGACTAACTTCGGACCGCCTCGGGAAATCCTTGGTATAGTGATCCTCATCGTAGATAAGACAAGGATATTTGGGTTTGCGTTTAGTGCCGTCCTTAGGTTGAGGTTTTGGGGTTTCCTGCTTAGGTTGTTCTGGCTTATTTTTCGCTTTCCCTTTTTTCTTCTCTTTCGAAGCCTTGTTTGCCGTATTAGATTGGACGGCATTAACCTCAGAAGTAACATTCGAACCAGGCGATGCCTGGGAAGGTTGTCCATTCGAAGCAGAGGTTTTTTGCTTCGCAGGGTTCACCGTATTTTTCTTTGAGGATGAATTAACCGAACCAATGATACCGTCAACAGTGGGTGTTGGCGGGGCTTTAGACGTTCCTTGTCTTGGGACATCAGGAAAATAATCATATAACGTACCTGACTGAGAATAAACCAAGTCAAGGTACTGAGCTCGAGCAATAGCTTGCTCTTCAGTGACACACGCCCCCATGGCAATATCCCGAGCTATCGGAGGCACGAACGAAGTTGTAAACCAATCGGTAAGAAGCTGGTCGGGAATCCAAAATTTGATCATGCGTCTGCGCCATCTCCATTCATGGATATGATCAGAGATATGCGTAGCCGTCATTTGTCTTAAGGAAGTGAGGAGGTGTGTACCCGTTTCGTATCGAATGGGTAACTGGAAATGAGTGAGAAACGCCATGGCCAAAGAATTGAAATCTTGAAAGGACCCGCGATGAAGTTCAATATACCACTTAGCGGCAGAGCCAGTGAGAGTCCTTTGAAAAAGGCGAAGTCGAATTGAATCGTCAAGCCATGAATTAGATGAACACCACAAATGATAAGTCATAACATGGGCTTGTGGGTCTTCATTGGCTTTACCATCGAATTTTGGACAGTCACCAGGTATTTTAGTTGGGACTGGAGGCCACTAAGGATTATGAAGAATAGGATCATTGGTTAATTTGGATACATCCGGTAATTCTAAAGTTGCTAAGAATGGTAATTGAGGATTGAAAGACATCTGGGGCTGCTGGTAGGGTGAAGCACCAGGGTTCCAACCAGATGGTGGTTGCCCCCATGGATTTAGTCCGGACGGATTTGGTCCCATAGTGGATTGGCCATAGGGATTTGTATATTGCCCCCCAGCATAAGGATTACCAAACGCTGCTGTAGATGCGCCATATGGCTGTTGATAAGTTTGCGAAGGATTCACTTGCTGTTGTTGGTAGTTCTGGTACGGGGCAACCGAAAATTGCCCTGGAGGTTTTTGGTAGCCATGCGGTGGTGGGGCTCCAAATTGAGTTTGAGGACCAGGCTGGGTTGGATAAAAAGTTTGTGATTGAGACCCAGCCTGCATTTGAAGACCAGATGGGTATTGGGGTCCCATTTGGGGCCACGGACCGGATTGAGCAGCGCCAGTAGGCTGTCCGATAGGTTGGGTTATCTGGCCAGAAGGAAAACTTTGTTGATAGTGAGGTTGGCCGATCTGTCCAGAAGGTTGTACCTGCTGATACTGAGGTTGGCCTACCTGTAGGGATTGGAAGTGTTGTTGCGCAGCTGAAGGTTGTCCCAACAGACTAGATGGCTGAGAAGGTTGGGCAATTAGTTGGCCCAACTGTGTTTGAGGCTGACCAGCTTGTCCAAAGGGTTGTGAATACTGGACAGTAGGTTGACCAAGTGGTTGAGTAACTTGTCCAGACATCGGACTATACTGGACATTGGATTGGCTTGGGTTAATAGTTTGTTGACCAATTTGTCCAGCAGGATAACCTTGCTGGGTACCAGGTTGGACTTGTTGAAAAGATGATTGACCTGAGTTGCCAGAAGGTTGCATATAAGAAGAGGAAAAAGGAGCACCAGTAGCGAAAGGGTTTCCACGAAAGGATTGCTCTGGTTGGTCTTGAGGGGGTTGTTTTGGAGATTGCGCAGATGAAACTTGACCACCATGGAAAGAGGTGGAGGTCCAATCAATTGACAATGGAACTGATACCTCAACAACCAGCTGAGATGACAAATATGGATCATATGGCCCCTGTGTTGGGACATTTGTCATGGAATCAAAGACTCCAAACAAGGAAGCCGAGGAACGACAAACCGTTGGAGTGGTCGCGACAGAGGTAACAGATAGACTGCGACTTTGTGGAGTAAAAGGCTCCGTAGTAGGGAAAGTGTGTGATGGCCAAATGGGACTTGTAAACGGAGTTCCAGAAGGCATAACATCTATTAAAGCTTTATATCCTGGAGGTAAATTTGTGGTAGTAGGTGTACTACTAACAGGTATAGGGTCCGTGGGGGTGGGAATTTCACCGCTTGTCACAACGGACTCATCGGTCGTTGTAGGGGACAAATCATCCATGTTAGAGGAAGCAGGTGGGACTGACACACGAGGAGAAGTATGGTCCCAGAAAGGGACACCGTCCTCAAAAGGTTCCCACGTAGGGTTCCAATGAAACTGGTAAGTCTCGTCACTTGGGGCACGAGAACTAAGTGGTTGTATACTTAGAACCACAGGAAGACTCACAACCAGTGTTTCGGTAGAAGACGAAACTGGTAACTCCGCCAGGATGAAACTTACGAAGTCTACCGAGACAACCCCTACTTCGAACTAACAGAAACAAAAGCTAATTTGGGTGGATGTTGTCGTGGCCAATAAATTTTAAGACATTGAACTTAACCTTTTCATTTTTTAAGAGTCGAGAAAAGGATAAAACATGACTCTAGTCTCCTTCGAATATTTAATGAGCACGAAGTGACAAGACGCTCACAGGCACCTTTTCATTTAAGAAGTCCGAAAAGGATCAAAAGTGACTGGTCTGGCATTCTAGGTAGAGGGTGTGCCAAACTTTTCGCAAAACCACAGAATACTTTTTAGGGTACGGGTGGTCGATCTTCGTGAATGCTGTGTTCACTGCATTGTGAATCGTAGGGCGGCTGACACGGCTTCCTATGGATAAAGGCTTTATTCCTATAGGGGTCTCCCAATATATACGCGACGGTACGTGGGAGCACAGTCCGTATTGGCACCTATCGTTTCACCGTGGAGGAATCACCCAACCACTCGACGATAAACTACCAGGTTTAAAGACGCCAGAACACGTCTCTAACCTAGACCTCTAGAGTATTTGCGTTATGTTCCAATGCGTTGTTATGTTCATTGAGTTTATTTTAAAGTTTATCTTCGATTATGTTTCAGTTTTTTGGTCCTACCGTATTTGATATCTCAAAACTTCTTAAATGAAAACTATATGCCAAAATTATATCATTTGATTCGATGAATTCTATCTACAGGAGGGTTGAGATCTTTACAAACGAAATGATCACTCAACCAACAACAAAGATCCTAATGCAGCTAATAACAAGAAATGAAATTTTTTCTTTTTCTTTTTAATAACAACAAATAACAACAAATGCTAACTAATATGATGCAGAAGATTTTTTGTTTTTCTTTCCTTTAAGATGGCATGATGCATTTAAACAAATTTTAAGAGATATGCACAATCCAAGTTCACTCAATGAAATAGAACCAATTCTGAAACACCAAAATGAACTATGCAAGCAAGGAAAAACACAAAGACTTTCACTGAACCATGTAATCTAAGTTCGAATGAAGTCAAGTGAAATCCAAAGAGGCTAGAAGTGAATCACCCAGAGTATAGCATATCAAGCTTTAACAAATCACTGGATAGGTGCAGAACACAATCAACAAGTTGACTGGATAATCAAGAGATCAAAACTTCCCACAGAAGGCTAGACATGCAAAGTCACTAGATGTCCTAGGGCTGAGACGAAAATCAATAGAAATAAGCAAACAGCTGAAGGATAAAGGCTAAGACCAGTCAAGCAGAGATTCAACACACTTCCAGAGGTTGTAAGAGATATAAAAAGAGACTGAAAGAGCTTTCCACCCACACACAGGCAAAATTTACAGGGCTGGCGTGACTGTCAGCCTGCAACTTGCGCTACCACAGGATTGGCGCGAGTTGCTTTTGAGCAACATGCGCCAACTTGCGCGACTGTCAGAGTAATAACCGCGCCAATTAAGCTTGTCAGCTAGAAAAATAAATGATACGACCTCAGGTCGGGTTGACAGTGCTTAGATGGGTCAAACAGTAAAGAATAAACTCAAAACTGACTCAGGAAGCTCATTCACTCAAGCAAGTAGAAGAAAATTGACATGCAAGACAAATTCGAAATAGCTTCTCCCCAGCGGAGTCGCCAAATTGTTGGTGAGGTAAATCCCCTTTGCGGACAGAGGCGATCCCACTAGCCTAAAACAGAACTAGCCACAATCAAACCACGCTGCTACGCAAGTTCCTAGTTATGCATCAAAGGTGGATTAAGAAGACCAACCTGGAGTCCAACACTATGATTGAAGCAGAGTTGATATTCCCGCTCCCTCGCTTCAGCAGATCATAAACGAACACCTGCACATGCAAAGGGAGAGACAGATACCAACATAAAATCTACCAAGGCACAACTATATTTCAGTCAGAAAGGAAATAAATCAACACATCACCATAATAGACAATGAGATTGGAACTATAATAGCAGTCGCTCATTAATGAATAATAAACAGGAAAAGTTACAACCATGGTTCTGACGTTGAACCTCTCCTGGCTGGGCGAGTAACTATATGTGTCTTGCAATGCATCTCTTCTCCGGCAGCATAACCTCTCTAGCACTCACTAGCATTCCTCCAAGAACTCAAGAACTCAAGATCTAGCACTCCATGACTAACCATTATCACTAGCTTGTCAAATGCATAAGGACAAGCTTATATAGATGAAGAAGGGAGGAGGATACGATGAACCGGGACACCTATTGTGGATTAACATTATCCCCAAAAGCCATTAAAGATGGACATATGATAGAGCTCGACATAAGACTGATTTTTTATCCTCAAAAAGCTCCATGTAATGAAGGAAACAGCAGTCGGACGTACGTTAAGGAAAAAAGCATGACCAAACTTGGTTGGCGCGACTGCTGCACTAAGACAGAGCGCCAATGGTCGCGCCCTCTTTTGAGGATCTCCATGATTGGCGCTGGTAAGATACTGTGGACCTACGCCAATGGAAAAAGAGCACTTTTCAGGGATAATCTGTAGAAGGTGTCTTCAGAGAACATGAAGTACATACTCAAGGGAACACAATGCAAGTGTTTTTAGACTTTGTCACTTCTTATAACTCCCGGAATGAGTCCTCCAAGGTACGACAAGAGTGTTATAGACAATTTTGTGCCTTACAGCATCAGGCATGAATTGTCAATAATCCAAGGGATCCAAAGTCCCTAAACATGATGTTCCTACCCCTAGAGGAACAAGGTCAGCAAACCAACAGCTCTCAGATCAGTTCTCCACCTGAAAACACTAAAAAACAAGCAATCCTGAAATCAAAGCAGGTGCTCCACTAGGCTTCTGCGCTGAAACTCAACTCCTCCATGGTGTACCTACGTTGCAAAGCAGGTAGAACAAAGGCCACCTGCGCTGAGCGAGATGGGACAAGTGGCTCACTGAGTCATTGCTCTGGAATCTTCCAAAAATGACACTTGGATCAGGGATTTCGCCTTGTGATGAGTCAGAGGCTCTGTTTCTCCAAGTGGAAGAAAGGTTCTCCAAGTGGACTCAAGAACTGAAGATCAACTGAAGAGAGAGAGGACACAAGGCAGCTACACATCAATTGCAAGCTGACTCATCCTTTCTCAATTCATCTATATATTGAGCTCTCTCCCATGAGCTCAGGAGGCTGAAATTTTGTGCAAAGTAATGATATGCTGTTGGTTTCACTATAGAGCTATTGGGTAATTGCTTGAGGGAGGTGAAGAGGAGAAATTCTTTCTGCTGGGAGGTGTTGCTGGATTAGGGCCTTCAATGGTTGTAACTCTCTCAGAACTTTACTTCTTCATTAATAAAAGCTATTGAGGTTCTTCTATATGCACTTGTTTCAATGATGGGTTGTGATAATTGTATATTTGATTTATGCTAATCTGTGAATCAGTTATGATTGCATGCTTCTTGTAGTTTCCTTCTTTGTTATTTTGCAGGATCTCATTGTAGCCGGGCCAGCAAAAGAGCAAGGAGCTGGGAGCAAGCAGCGGAGAGAAGAGTTTGGATTCGACATTAAGCGCAAGGCAACGGTTAGTGCATTCCTTCATTCTCTTTTGCTTTCATAAAGAAGTAAACCTCAAGTAGTTTTCTTTACAGTTGTTGCTGAGGTACTATCACCCTTAGAGTGGGATAGGGTCATCCGAATCGGATACTTTTCCCTACAACAAACTGGCGACTCCGCTGGGGATCGTATCTGTTTGATTGTTTGTAGTATTTTGCTATTCATTTCCTGAACAAGAGAGTACCAAATCGAAAAGCTTTTGACTATATCAAAAGCGAAGTAGAGGGCAGCTACTCCAGCTCATTTCTGAGCATGTTCATGATTTGAAGAGCTGGTCTACAAGGATCCTTGTAAGCTCTTAGTGATAGATTTTCACCTTCCTTATCATCCCTTTGAGTGTGCTTGACTGATTGCTTCTGATTTGAGCAAAAACTGTGCATTTTTGAGAAAATTGTGACCCGGAAACTGTGAAAACGTAACTTTCGTTTTCCAAAGCAGGTAGTACACAGGCTACCTGCTTTGCAACGCAGGTCCCGAAGGGGCTACCTGCGCTGAGAGCCAGACTGGCTGTGCAGCACCTGCGTTGGCCCAAATTTTCCTTGTGCTGTTGGGGTTTCCTCCCTTTCTCTTGCCTGTTTTCACTTAGATTTTGCTGTTAGTTGTCAGTCTTGTACCTGTTCTGAAACCAACATTACTTGCCATCATTCCGCCTCTGTTATATAACGAAATTGTACTTGTTCTTTTGTATTTCTTATTTCATTTACAATTTCCTATAACGAAGAGTAAACTAGTCTTGCTTTGGCCTCTTAGATCTGAACCTGTGTTAGGCATTTTGCTGGTCTAAAGAGTTAGCTTGTTTGCTGTCCATAGCTGGTTAGTCTTTTTACTTTCGTCATTATGGTTTGATTTCATGCATTTCCAGTGTTTAAACAAGTAAATCTTAAGGTGTCTTTTGATTTTGGACCAGCTTGTTTACTTTCGCTTGAAATCGAAATCAAAGTTATATAACAACTTTCTTTTTGTAATACATCAACATTAAGAAAGGGAAAAGAAAATACATGCATTGTGCATTTTGCATTTGAAAAAGTTTGCATGATGATTTAGGAGAAAGTGCATTAGTTTGTGCTGTATGAACTGTGTGAAAAGATATGCCTTTCTGCTCCCTCAGTAGTTAAGATTTTCATCAGTCAAAAAGATTTGAAAAAAGCTTGCTTCTCATCTTAGGCTGCATTTAGGAATTTGTCATATACATCTCGTGGTGAACCTTGAAAGGCAAACTTTAAAAAGATCAACTTAAAATATACTGAATGAACCTAACAACGCATTGAAACATAACGCAAACACATAGAGGTCTAAGCTAGAGACGTGTTCCGGCGTCGTTAAACGTAGTGACTGTCGATCTCGAAGAAGGTGGGTGATTCCTCCTGAGAGTCGGTGGCACTAATACGGACTTGTGCTCCCACGTACCGTCGAGTATATATTGGGAGACCCCTATAGGCATATATCCTTTATCCTTAGGAAGCCGTGTCGGCCGCCCTACTGATCGCAATGCAGTGAACACAGCATTCACGAAGATTGACCACACGTACCGTAAAACGTATTCCGTGGTTTTGCGAAAGGTTTGGCACACCCTCTGCCTAGATCTCCAGAGCAGTTTCTTTTGGCCTTTTTCAAACTCTATAACTGAAAAAGTCCAACCGAGCATTTGTCACTTCGGGCTTGTTAAAACATCGAAGGAGACTAGAGTCATCTTTAGCTTTTTCTCGACTCTTTAAAACTGAAAAAGCAAGTTGTGTCTAAAGCGTCGTTATAAAATTTATTTTAAGCGGAATAATCATCACCCTTCCCTCGTTGATCTTCGAAGTTAGTCCACCACAAGTGGAAGTTCCTGTAGAATCGCTAAGAAATCTTTTGGATAGACTAGATATGTCTGAACAATCGTCAACATCTAGGACTGTGTCGTCCGACACAGCAGCAGCAGAGCCTCTTGCTGCTACTCCAACGATGTTCGTTGGTATACCATCTGTCCCGGTAAATTGTCAACAACAAGCCGGAGTCCCATCAGGGACGATGACATGGTTAGTTCCTATTTCTTTGTCCGGATTATCATCTGGTATTTCTTATGTTGAAACTCAACAAATCAATCCAACGTGTCTTCAAAGGCCAATCTACCCTTTAAGTACTGGATTGCCACCATATGGAGGACAATATGCCTTTTCATTGTTCCCCCCCGGAGAACAACCATATGGGAGTTTACAACAAAATTCAGGTCAAACTGGAATTACATCCAGCGGTTGGGTACCAATACTGCCTCAGCAACCAAGAGTTGCATATTCAATGCAACCAGTCCACCCTGTGTCGAATGTTGCCACTATACCTGGTATGGTGATTGCGTCGCAAGTACAAGTGCTGCCTACTGTATGCCAACCCCAAGTTTCTCAGGTTGCCATACAACAGCCTCTTGTCTCGACATCTCAATCGCAACCTCAAGTCAGTGCCTCCTTATCCGGAGCGACTCAGGATCAAACAAGTACTGTGACTCCTCATCTTGGTTAATCATCTAGTATTGGGCATCAGCAAATGGTCCAACAACCAGAGCTGGTTCAAACTCAACAACCGCCATTCCAGCAATCATGTCAAGGACCTGAGCAACAAGTCTTTGTAAGTAATGGGCAACCATACTATAATGGTTATGCCCATCAACCTTGTCAAAGTTGCCAACATTATGCTGGTATGCAAAGACCCACTGCTCAGGCGATTCCATCTTATCCTGGATATGCTTCGCCTAACCTGAATCAACAGTTGCCCTTTGTAGCAACTCTAGAATTACCAGATCTAAACCGGCTGACGAATGATCCAATTGCTTATGCCCCTTGGTGGCCAGCGATTCCGCATAAACTTCCATCAGACATTCCTAAATTTAATGGAAATCCGGGTGAAGATCCGTCAAATCATGTGATGACATTCCATCTATGGTGTTCATCGAACACCCTGAATGATGATTCGATAAGCCTTCGCCTCTTTCAGAGGACGTTAACGGGTCCAGCGGCAAAATGGTACATTGAATTGCCTAGAGCTTCGTTCGACAACTTCAGTACCTTAGCCACAACCTTTTTAACCCATTTTCAATTACCGATAAGGTATGAAACGGGAACAGAACTCCTTACCAACTTCAAACAGACGACGACCACCCATATATCTGATCATATACATGAGTGGCGTCGTCGTCGTAGGATGGTGAAAACATACGTTCCTGATCAGCTGTTAGCTGAATGGTTTATAAAGTCATTACTTCCCGCTATAACGGAAGATGTGGCCAAGGGGGGAGTCGTAACAGAGGAGCAAGTTATCGCTCGTGCACAGTATCTAGACTTGGTCTATACTCAGTCCGGCACGCTCTACGACAAAATACCTGACGCCCCTAGACCGGAATTCTCAATTCCTCCTCCTCCTAAATCAAACAATGACTCTCACGCCGGCGATGGCGTGATTGGCAAGCGCAAAATTTATAGTCAAAATGCAAATGAAGAACTTCTTGCCTCAGAAGTAAATGCCATGTCGATCGACAAGGGCAAAAAACTGAAGCAACCAGGGGGCAAGAAGAAAAAGACAGGGAGAAAAAGGAAACCCCCGGCAGGGTGTCATATATTCGACGAGGATCATTGGACGAAATATTGTCCACATATAGCTGAAGTTAAGAAACTCTTCAAGAGTTCAAAAACCCCAGCAGTATTGACTGATCCGTTTCCTAATCCAGGTCAAAATATGGTTGCTAATCAAAATGCTTCCCGATCCCAAGTGCTTATGTTGTCTACCTCAAAGCAACAGAATAATGCTTTGACAAGGAATAAAGATTACGGGAAACCAAAGCTGTCGAACAACAAGGTTAATGAACGACCTAGTAGTTCAACAACAACTTTGACCGAAGTTGTGCTGCCCATCGTTCCTGAGCCAATGATAAAGTCGCCAGAGGGAGTAGTACACAAATCGATATTTAATCCTCGTGCCAAAGGAGCACAAAATTATAATATAGTAAAGGACCTGGCCCAATCGCCGTCCACTATGTCGACACTTGAGGTACCACAAAATTGCCTCTCCCAAGAGCAAGCTTTACTATCAGCAATAGGTGGGATTGGCCCAATGGATTCCAATCTTGTGGCCTTTGATCATAAATGATATGACCCTTAGTTACCATCTCAACTAGCTTTCCTTATTCAAGTGAAAGCCCTCAAAAAAACTGTTCATCGAACAATTATCGATGAAGGGGCATCTACATGTCTTATGTCGATGAGTTGCTGGAAAGATTTAGGTTCACCACCCTTGTCGAAATCGTCAACGACGTTAAAAGCATTTGATGGACGATCATACACTCCATACGGGATTTTAAGTAACTTGCAAGTTGAACTGGGGGGCAAAACAGTAGGAATTGATGTTGAAGTAATTGATGGAAACCTCGATTACAACATCCTACTAGGAAGGGCCTGGATCTATGCCATGGCCGCGGTTGTGTCGACCTACTTCAGGAAGATTGCATTTCCCTTCCAAGGGGGAATTACAATCGTCGACCAACAAACTTTTCTCCCCAACAGTTCACAAGTTACGGGAAGCATTCCAATGATCCATGGAAGGAATCATTTGCTCCAAAATATCGGAGTAGGTCTCCTAAAAGACCCTGCCTTAATGGGTACTTTCGCCCTACCGCTTCCAAGTAATGTGGAGGGAGTGGCCACGGTGGAAACCTACAAAATGAATTCTAATCCAATCTTCTGGTTGGATTCGGAAGATTCCTAAATATTTTGTCGGCATTGATCATCGCCCTAATAGAAATACTGTAAATACAGTGGGCTTCGAGGACGGTTCTTATCTTGTGTCAACCTCGTTAAAAAATGAAACAAGGAGTCGAGGATAGTTCCTATCTTGTATCAACCTCATTAAAAAATGAAACAAATCCCCGAGCTAAACCTTCATTCCAACCACCGAGTTGGATGCAATGAAGCTTGGGGGGCATGCACCTCGATTTGCATTATTATACTAGGGGCATGCAAACTTATCTCCGAGCAGTTTTAGCACATAGTTCATGCTCGTTAAAAAATAAACATAAGTTGTGAGCAATCTTCCCCTAGAGTTCAAGCTCACCTAGAAAAAATGAACCGGTAAATAACCTTGGTAAATGTAACCTTTGACAGCCATATTAAAGCCCTTGGTCATGTTCTTGCAGTCTCACCTCCATCCGTTCATTTGGCCAATCGTTCATCTCCATATGTTTGTTTACCCATTTTGAGGAACAGCTGCGAAGAGTGATTTCACTAAGCCATCCTTGTGACACTGCCGTGATTGGAATATTCCAACCTGTACCTAGAATTTGTTGCTGCCCTGTTCATCACTCGTTCCTCAAAAGACGAGTCTTCTTTGAGCTCTTTTCACTGACTCGTAAAATATGAAAAGTTTGCCGAGTTTTGGCCTTCCAGCTCGTTAAAAGGACCGGAAGAGCTATCCCTCCTCTAGATTTTAATCTTTTTGGACCTGAGGGATTATTGCACAAAAAGATCGAGCGCTTGTTTTGTTCGGCTCGTTAAAGAAATCGAAGATTCATCCCTTCTGTATTGTTTTAGACTTTTTCGGACTTAAGGGATTAGATGACGAAAAAGGAATTCTGGAGTTGACTTTACGTACCTTTTCAGACTCTCTAAAAATGAAAAGGACCGAGTTATCCTTGTCGTTAGACTCGTTAAAATTATTAAATAGCGACAAACTTGTCTTTAGACGAGAACGAGTTTCCCTATCGCTAGGCTCGTTAAAACATAGCGATGGGCTTGCCCGAAGGGCAGGTTATAGAACAAGCATATGTTATCCTCCTCAAGCTTGACAAAAATAAAGAGGTACTGGTAAGCAATGACTGGGGAAAAATTGGGAGAACCTCACAGCTTTAATGGTAGCAAGTCGCTCTTGAACATGACACTTTGCCCTCCGTATCACATCGGGTTGGGTTGTTTCATTCACCAGTCTCATAACCATGGTCCTCGCCACACCATCCACATTTGGGGTAATGCTACCAATCCATCACATCAGTGTCGTTATATGTTCAAGAGATGTTGTTCTGCAAAGAGTCAACCGTGTCCCATCCACTGCCATACATTGTCCTTCATCCATTTCATGACCGCCACCCTGAATCATACATCACAGTTTGTTTTCACCTCATCACAATCACTAGCTCCGTTCCGTGTCACCGATGTGGGATTCATTAAGGCCCTCCTTTGACGGATCGCTCCTTGTCGACATCAGCTCATTATCCAAGGAGTTGATCTAGGAACAACCCCTTCAGTACTTTGAAGCTTGCATGCCTCAATGGCAAGTTTCTCACTTCCGGCGACAGGTATACATCAATGACCTTCGACCAGAAGATTTTGCATGGTGGTCGACGCCAAGTCCTTTATTCCCACCATGTGAATTGTACTGCCGTACCTTGAGGGTCATCATCCTTATCGGTGATTCCTCTCGCGCTTGTTAACGGTTTACATCATTGATCGGTAATCAAGCGATGTCTTTCCATGTTCGACTTCAAGAAATTCTCACATGGATCGACTTGTACATCGAGTGAAGATCGGAAGAGATTGAAGACCCCGGATCTAGTTTCATCCATCCGGGCTGCGATATATATTCAGGATATAAAGACATTTGATATGTACATCATCACAGCAGATGATCATCCTTCTCAAAGGATGATAATTTCAGCAGAGAATTATCAGTCTACCATCAGACGATCGTCTGTTCTATGTACCGAAATGTATTTATAAAAGCTGAGCATGGGAATGCCCGCCTCAGCTAGATCATGAAAAAGTATGAAAAATAATGTATTGTATTGTATCTTATTACAGGACACTTCTCAGCAGATTGAATGAACTTCGGATCCTCCTAATAAAGCATTTCACCCGATAAACGACCTCATACTTTAGGGGGCATCTGTTATAGAAAATTTTGTGCCTTACAACATCAGGCATGAATTGTCAATAATCCAAGGGATCCAAAGTCCCTAAACATGATGTTCCTACCCCTAGAGGAACAAGGTCAGCAAACCAACAGCTCTCAGATCAGTTCTCCACCTGAAAACACTCAAAAACAAGCAATCCTGAAATCAAAGCAGGTGCTCCACTAGGCTTCTGCGCTGAAACTCAACTCCTCCATGGTGTACCTGCGTTGCAAAGTAGGTAGAACAAAGGCCACCTGCGCTGAGCGAGATGGGACAAGTGGCACACTGAGTCATTGCTCCGGAATCTTCCAAAAATGACACTTGGATTAGGGATTTCGCCTTGTGATGAGTCAGAGGCTTTGTTTCTCCAAGTGGAAGCAAGGTTCTCCAAGTGGACTCAAGAACTGAAGATCAACTGAAGAGAGAGAGGACACAAGGCAGCTACACATCAGTTGCAAGCTGACTCATCCTTTCTCAATTCATCTATATATTGAGCTCTCTCCCATGAGCTCAGGAGGCTGGAATTTTGTGCAAAGTAATGATATGTTGTTGGTTTCACTATAGAGCTATTGGGTAATTGCTTGAGGGAGGTGAAGAGGAGAAATTCTTTCTGCTGGGAGGTGTTGCTGGATTAGGGCCTTCAATGGTTGTAACTCTCTCAGAACTTTACTTCTTCATTAATAAAAGCTATTGAGGTTCTTCTATATGCACTTGTTTCAATGATGTGTTGTGATAATTGTATATTTGATTTATGCTAATCTGTGAATCAGTTATGATTGCATGCTTCTTGTAGTTTCCTTCTTTGTTATTTTGCAGGATCTCATTGTAGCCGGGCCAGCAAAAGAGCAAGGAGCTGGGAGCAAGCAGCGGAGAGAAGAGTTTGGATTCGACATTAAGCGCAAGGCAACGGTTAGTGCATTCCTTCATTCTCTTTTGCTTTCATAAAGAAGTAAACCTTAAGTAGTTTTCTTTACAGTTGTTGCTGAGGTACTATCACCCTTAGAGTGGGATAGGGTCATCCGAATCGGATACTTTTCCCTACAACAAAGAGGAGTAACAGGGATGGTGACAAATTACTGTGTAATAGTGTTGATCATGGTTGTAGTGATGTCGCCATGTGAAGGTTGATGGTGTTGTTGTAGGATGTGTTGTCATGAGTATGTGTTTGTATATGCATTTGTTATGCATGTTAGTGTCTATATGTTATCATGCATGCCTTGTCATGGTGAAGGTGGTTATGCATGAGGTAATTGTATGCAATTAGGTCATCATGATGATATTGATATGTTATGATGCTAATGTGTTGGCTGAGATAGAGCAGGAGATGCAGATCATCAAAGTGAAGTTGCAACATTAGACCTCGAGGCAAGAGCATGTTTTCATATAGCTTTGTATGTTGGGCATACAGGTATGTAGGTTAATGATTGTTATGTGCATTATGATTGTGTGTATGCCTTAATTCTATTGATGTTATGGTTACATACATGATAGATTCTAGTTGATTAGTGTAGTCATATGCACATGTGTCGGATAGTCATGAATGATAGTAACCTGTGGTTGTATGCATTGCTATTTTTGTTTTATGTTAGATAACTTGATGACTATGTTATATGTTGTTGATGAGTAGGTTATAGGTTAACTTGTTGTTACATGATAGTTAGATTGATGATTAGGTTATATGTTGTTGATGAGCATGATATATAACTTGTTGTTGTTATATGCTAGTAACTTGATGATTAGGGTTATTGCACTAATATCTTGATGTTATATGTATCATACTAAATTGGATTGGCCTATGCAGATGGTTAGGGTTATGACATTCAGGTATGAGTCGACTTATTTGTGACATTGTGTTGTACTAATCTAGACTAATCGTACATATGTGATTGTTATGCATGAATGAAAAATGCTTATGAGCTTATAATGTGAACATGTTAGTTAGTTATTGTTATGGATATCATGATATTAGTTGTGTTTGAGCTGATATGTTTTGAAGTTATATCGTGCTAATCTAGATTGATTGGGCAGACAAGATCACCTCCCCGAGATACAATCAGGTATGAACTTGTTTATGTCGTATACCTTGTGCTTGAATGTTTGATTATGACATCTATTTGGAATTTGAGTGTTTGTTGTCTATTATGTAGTCTAATTGATTATTTAACATGGTATGTTTGCAAGTTGGTTGAATGTTTGATAAATTTCATAATATGAGTATGTGTTACAATGATCTTGTTTTAAGATGATTGTACTAATACATATGTGCTGAGATAGCTGACTTGTACTTGAGTGTAATAGGTGGCAGTTGTAGCATTATGTCTAATGACTATCAGTTGACTATGGATTATTACATGATTGTTAGTCTTGGTAAAGGTTGATTTAAAATTGATAGATATGATTATCTTGATGTTTGGAACATGTGGTTGACATGTGTGAGTAGTTGCAGAGCAACATGCTTGGTATTATCATGAAGGCAACAACTGATGTGTCTATATAACTAACAGTTGGGTGATTTGATAGTACATAGTAAGCCTCGATTGCAACAAGGTAAAAGGTAAAAGAAAGGAATTGGGAAATAATTCCTTTGACTATGTTTGGAAACTCTAATTCCAAACGGATGAGTGATTTGCATACAAGAAGTCTTCTTAACCTTGATTTTGTTTGACATTATGTGGATATGTGCTATAGTCATGAACATGTATTTGACATGTATATTAGCTAGTCTGTAGTTATAGGTGGATCTATCAAGCGAATTGGAGTCCCTCGAGACATGGCACAAATGTTCTTAGCTACAAGGAAACGTTCTTGGCATGACAAGGTAAGCTAACTAGTATATTGTTATATTTATTTATTCACTGACAATTATGTATTGATGGAAGTATGATGCAAAGGATTGCATGGAAAAGAGGCTTCCATGAAAAATTGAAGAAGACTCGGGCTGAGCTTTCCTTGGGGACCATGGGTTGAGTCATGGTGTCTATTGTTAGTCGTGTGCTTTCAGTCTTTTGCGGTTTGTTTTCACTTGACTTGCGGCTTTGTTTACATCTGGTATATGGCCATATCGCTTTGTTTGTGGTGTCGTATTGTTGTTTTTTTCCTATGGTTTTTTTCTTGTTTGCTTCTTGGTCTTGCCTTTATTGTTTTGAGATTCTTGGGAATTGGTTGGGAAAGAGGAAATTTGATGGAGCTCGGGGAGATCTAGATGAAACCTAGTAGGCAATGTAAGACTCAGATGAAGTCGGTGCATGTATAAAGGAAGTTGAAGGTATGAGTATGACAACCAGTTGGAATCGTTGGGTCCATTGGTGTAAATGGATGATTACGGGACATTCATGGGAAAGGTAATCAAGAAAGGTGAATGTATTTGAGGCATCATATTCCTTGGCTATGTTGGGAACGATTATTCTTAATGTTGTGCATGGTGTGCACAAATAAAGGGAGTTCTATTAACCTTGACCTTATGCTATCTAGTAATTATGTTATGATCATGATTATGCTAATGTTTATATATGTATACATGTATATATGTATGCATGCCATGTCTGACAGAATCATGAATTTTTTATGCTAATTTTTATGTATATATATCTATGTATCAATATCACTGTCTGATAGGGTTTTAAGGGATTGTTGGCATTATGATTCAAGTGTTGTCCTTGATGGCAACTCACTCAGAGGATGGTACAGGTGCTCAGAGGTTGGTACAAGTGATGGCATCTTAATCAGAAGACAGATCTCAGTACAGCATGTCAAGGAAGCTCATACACGCCGTTTCGTTAAGCCCAAGTCGCGTGTACACGCTAGTTAGATTCATAAAAAGCGCGTGTATGTGGAAAGGTTCCTTTGGTCCATGGTGGTTAGTCCTTGGAAGTTGTGCCTATGATTTCGGACCATTGTGTCTCGACGGGCGTGTCGATCCCTAGTTTTGAAGTTGATGGTATTGTGTTACTATGGTTTTGGCTCTTGGTATTGAGCTAGGCCTAAGACTATATAAGGAGAAGAAGATCATTAGGCAAAATCATCTTTCGACAAGGGCTTGAATATCTAAGAGTGAAAGAGATCTGATTTGCAGGTGCTGGGTTGCTTGATCTAAGCCAAGGAGAGATCACATTGGTTGATGGAAGACTAGATCTAAGTATAGATCGGGATCTAATGGTTTGAAATGCACTATCATGATATGGTTGATTATGCTTATTTCTAGATCTGCATATTGTCGCAATGCTATGTTCTGGGTCTAACTAATGTCTGGTACAGCTGCAAATTGAGAAAGTTTATTTTTAGATCTGTACGCAGTTTGGATTCGGTAAAAGAGCGTGTATACGCGGGTTTGGCTCCTTGAAGTAGCGTATATCTTTTGAAGCTTGTTTTTGAGTTTACAGTGGGGTCTGACAGTTATTGCAGAGTTCTGTAGTCTGCTCTGTGTTCTGGTAACTGGTGATTGACAGGGTTCAGTGGTTCAGTGATTCAGAGTTTGGTTGTTTTATGCTTCAATGATCTGTTGTGGAAATTGAATGAATTGTGGTCTTCAGATTGTAATGTTGTGCTTCAGGAATATTCAAGTCTGAAAATGTATGAAAGGTGATACCTGAAGAAAAGAAGATTGTAGGTCAGCACCTACGTACTAGTATCTTGGCTAGTACAAGAACAAAGGGGGTTGGAGCTCCCTTCCAAGGAAGTTTGGAAACGAGAGAAGGTTGTAGCCTTCTGCAGGTTGTAGCCTGCGTACTGGTATAAGGCTGCACCAGTACAAAAGATTGTAAACTGAAGTTTCTTAAAGAAAGATAGAGATAACTTGCAGCAGGTGGTTTTCACCCACATTGGGTTTCCACCTTATATCTTGGTGTTCATGTGTGTGGCTTTTGATCCATTCTGTTATACTGCATCTGCTTACTGTTAATGTGCTGAATAATGTCCTGATGAACTTAACTGAAGAATAAGCTAACTAAGTTATGAGTTTTCTGCTTATACGCTGTTTTATTTAGTCACAGTAGCGTGTACACGCTGTTTTACTTAACTGAAGTAGCGTATATGTTTCTGAGCATTGAAAAGGTTTGATTGATCTGATAATACTGATTCACCCCCCCTCTCAGTATTATTTCCAACAATTGGTATCAGAGCAGGTCCTTCAGGAAGCTTGATCGCTTGAAGGTAGATCATTCATCATGAGCAACTACGAGAAAGAAGCATCAATCAGGCCACCGGTTTTTGATGGAACAAATTTCAATTATTGGAAGGTAAGAGTTACTGCATATCTTCAATCTCTTGGTACAGAAGTTTGGAACATTGTAGAAACAGGCTATGCTTTTCCTTCAGCTACTCCTACAGATCCAGCTGAGAAAAAGACATATGAAACAAATGCAAAAGCAGTCAGTACTCTATTAGGAAGTATATCCCAAACAGAATTCATGAAGGTCATGCACTTCAAATCAGCAAAAGAGATATGGGACAAAATGATCACTAGCTATGAAGGAGATGAACAGGTAAAGGAAGCTAAACTTCAAACTCTCAGGATTCAATATGAGACTCTCAAGATGTATAATGATGAAAGTGTGGCTAATTATTTTCTTCGGGTAGATGAGATTGTTAATTGTATGAAAAATTTGGGTGAAGAAATAAAAGAGACTATAGTAGTTCAAAAGATTCTAAGATCATTATCCCCCAAGTTTGAATCTAAAGTATCTGCAATAGAAGAAAAGGAAAATCTCAAAGTTCTCACTATGTCTCAGCTACATGGAATTCTAACTGCTTATGAAATGAGAAAGGGAGGTCCATCAGACAGAAGGGAAGCTGCTTTTAAGGCATCAGGAAAAGAAGATTACTATGAAGCAAGCCATGTTCCAGAAGAAGAGGAAGAAGAATCAAATTTTGTCAGAAATCTTCAAAGGGGTGCTGGAAGGTTCAGAGGTAAGCTACCTTTCAAATGCTTTGCTTGTGGAAGAGTAGGTCATTATGCTGCAAAATGTCCTAATAAGGATAAAGGAAAAGAACCTGCTAGATGGAATAAGAAACAAAGTGCAAATAAGAAAAGCTACTACACCCATGAAGATAGTGATGGCTTATCAAACAGTGATGAAGATGAACAAGGTAATAAATATAAGCTATTAATGGCATTTGAAGATGATGATTATGAGGATGCTGTAGATGTGGATAATCTCTATAATGAAATTACTAGACTCAAGAGATGCATAGAAGAAAAGAGTGTGATCATTGATACTTTGCAATTTCAAATTGATGAAAAGGAAAAACATCTTGAAAAACTAGAAGGTGAAATTGTTGGTCTCAGAAAAGAAATTGAGAAAACAAAAGCTATTAATCTTAAGTTTGTCAAAGGATCTGAAACTTTGGATGAGATTATCAATGTGCAGCGGTCTCCTCTAAACAAGACAGGTTTGGGCTATAATGGAGAAACCTCTCAAGCATCCACCTCAAAAAGTTATCTTGATGCAGCAAGAAGAAATGAGCAGAAGAACAATGAA
This sequence comes from Pinus tabuliformis, assembly GCA_031772625.1. Classification (NCBI taxonomy): domain Eukaryota; kingdom Viridiplantae; phylum Streptophyta; class Pinopsida; order Pinales; family Pinaceae; genus Pinus; species Pinus tabuliformis. Next base: position 1,154,277,336 of record CM062813.1, on the reverse strand, counting down.
GATAATCAGGTAAAGCAGGGACGAATTACAAACAGAAACTATCAGGGACAATCCTTCTTAAGGGTGAACAAAAGCTACAACCAACCACAGGTAAAATCTTCTCAGTTTGGCACAAGAATAGATGAAAATAGAAATTACAATCAGTTGGCTGGTAGATTCAATAACCGCAGAAGCTTCTTCAATGGACAATGCTTTTCTTGCCATAACTTTGGTCACAAAGCAGCTCAATGTGTTGCATATAAAACAATCATGACTAGGGAAGCTCAAAAACAAAGAAGTATGACAGGGATTACAAAGAGGACCTATAACAACTTTTCGGTTCTTGAAAATGAAGTTGAATGTTCTATTTGCAATAATTTTGGTCATAAAGAATCTGAATGCAGGAGCAGGTTTCAGGAGAAAAAGGAACAAGCCACGAGCACCAAAAAATGGAGAATAAAAGAACCTCAGACAGAAAGATGTGGGATAGCATTTTATGCAGAAGGACAGGAAAATCTATGGTACATTGACAGTGGATGTTCGAAACATATGACAGGTGATAAAGAAAAACTTGAATCTTATTCTACTTTAGAAAAGGGAAAGAAAGTTTCTTTTGGAAATGATACTCCTGCAACTATAAAAGGAAAAGGTATTGCTCCTTTGAAAGAAAAGGTCAAGGCTGGAAATGTTTTGTATGTTGATGGATTGAAGCATAATCTTCTAAGTGTCAGTCAGATGTGTGATCAAAAAACCGAGGTTATTTTCAGATCGAATGGATGTCTTGTTCGTGATCTTGATACAGGTAAAACAGTTCTCAAAGGCAAAAGAACTCCAAATAATCTGTACATATTTGAAGAAGGACAACAACAATGCTATCTTAGCAAGGATGAAGAGCACTGGTTATGGCATCGAAGGTTGGGACATCTAAGCTTCTCACAAATAAGAAAGCATGCAAATATCAGGCAGTTCGCGATCTTCCAGATATCAAAATTCCAGACAACACCATATGCAAATCTTGTCAGTTTGGAAAGCAAACCAGAACTAACTTTCCAGAAAAGGAAGGATCAGCTAGCTTGCCTCTTGAGCTAGTCCATACAGATGTATGTGGTCCATTTAGGAAAAGGACACCTCGAGGAGAAGAATATCTGATATTATTCATTGATGATTTCTCAAGGTTTGTTTGGTTAGGGCTTATGAAGCACAAAGATGAAGCATTCGAAAAATTCAAATCCTTCAAAGCATTGGCTGAAAATGAATCAGGACACAAAATTAAGTGCCTCAGATCTGACAGAGGTGGGGAGTTCACATCAAATGAATTTTTCGATTTCTGCGATGAACATGGGATAAGAAGAGAATTCTCTACAGCTAGAACTCCTCAGCAAAATGGGGTTGTGGAAAGAATGAACAGAACTATCCAACAAATGGCTCGTGCTATGCTCGATGAATCAGGTACTCCTGCAACCTTCTGGGGTGAAGCTGCACATGCTGCTGTTATCATTCTTAACAAAACAAATGTCCGAGTAAACAGCACTCAAACACCTCATGAGCTTTGGAGTGGTAAAACTCCTTCCGTGAAGCACTTCAAAATCTTTGGGAGCAAATGTTATATTAAGAATACTGATGAGCAACTTGGCAAACTTGAACCTAGAGCAGATGAGGGCATTCTTCTTGGTTATTCTCCACATAGCAAAGCATACAAGTGCTACAATAAAAGACTTGGCAGAATTGTTGACAGTATTGATATAGTGGTTGATGAGAAGGGATATATTCCTAGGCAAGTTCATCATGAAGACATTGAAGAAGATGAAGGTTACTCTCAAAGGCGAAATGATGAAGAAGAAGAACCTCAAGAAGAAGAAGAATCTCAAGAAGAACCAGAGGAGCAGACAAGAATAGAAGAGAAGACTCCATCCAGATATGTCCAAAAGAATCATCCAGAAACTCAGATTGTGGGGCAGAAAGAAGCAGGAGTACAAACAAGAAGGACACTTGCAGAAGCTTCAAGCTACTTGGCTCTACTCTCCTCCATTGAACCACAAAATGTGAAAGAAGCATGCAAAGATGAATGTTGGGTCAAAGCAATGGATGAAGAACTTGAGCAAATCGAAAGGAACAACACTTGGGAATTAGTTCCTAGACCAAAAGATAAGAATGTAATAGGAACAAAATGGGTCTTCAAGAATAAGTTAAATGAAAATGGAGAAGTAATTAGAAACAAGGCCAGACTTGTTTGTAAAGGGTATGCACAGCAAGAAGGAATAGATTTTGAAGAGACCTTTGCTCCTGTGGCAAGACTAGAGGCCATCCGAATGTTCCTTGCTCTCTCAAGCTTTCAAAACTTCAAGGTATTTCAAATGGACGTGAAATCAGCCTTCCTGAATGGAGACTTAGAAGAAGAAGTATATATTGAGCAGCCAGATGGGTTCATTCTTGGAAATGATCCAAACCTTGTATGCAGATTGAAAAAGGCACTCTATGGGCTCAAACAAGCTCCAAGGGCTTGGTACTATCGGTTGGACAAATATCTTCACCAACAAGGCTTTTCAAAAGGATCAGCAGATAGCAATCTCTATATAAAAGTTGAAAATAACAAATTGCTAATTCTTGTTGTTTATGTAGATGATATTATTTTTGGCAGCAATGAAGAGACCATGAGTCAAAACTTTGCCTTGGTTATGCAGAAAGAATTCGAAATGTCACTTCTTGGAGAATTGACATATTTTCTTGGATTGCAAATCCAACAAAATGAAGGAGGTATCTTCTTGTCTCAAACCAAATACCTCAAGCAGATCTTGAAGAAGTATGGCATGGAAGAGTCAAAGCCAGTATGTACACCCATGGTTACAGGATGCAGCCTCAGTGCAAATGATGAATCAGCAGCAGTTCACCAACCCACTTATAGATCCATGATTGGGAGTTTGCTTTATTTGACAGGTACTCGACCAGATATTACACATGCAGTAGGAATGGTTGGAAGATTTCAAGCCAACCCAAAGGAAACTCATCTTCAGGCAGTCAAAAGAATCTTCAAATATCTTCAAGGGACCCAAAACTATGGCTTATGGTATCCTAGAAATACTGATCTCACTCTTCATGCTTACACAGATGCAGATTGGGCTGGAAGTGTGGATGATAGGAAAAGCACAAGTGGAGGTGCTTTCTTCATGGGTTCCAGATTAGTATCTTGGTTCAGCAAGAAACAAAGTTCGATTGCCTTATCTACAGCTGAAGCAGAATATGTGGCTGCAGCATCTTGTTGCACACAACTTCTTTGGATGATGCAGACCTTGCAGGACTTTCAAATCACTTGCACTCCACCTGTCTCTATCTTATGTGATAATACAAGTGCAATCAGCATTTCAAAGAATCCTGTCATGCACTCAAAGACCAAGCACATACCAATCAAGTACCATTTTCTTCGGGAACAAGTGCTTGAGCAGAAGGTCAAGTTGGAGTATGTTCCTTCTAAGGAGCAAGTTGCTGATATTCTCACAAAACCACTGCCCAGGGAAACTTTTGAATATCTCAGACAAAAGCTGGGAGTAGTTGATGCTTCATCCTGTTGTTGAAGATTGTTTGTTCTACAGAAAAGTTGGTATACGCAGGTTACGGAAGGGATATGAGCGTATACACGCGGATTCATGTTGGGTAAGTCGCGTGTATGATGGACGCTTGTTGCAGAAATAATATCCGCGTACATACGCTGTTTTACAGGATAAAACGCGTATCTGAAGTTCTGAACAGCAAGGGAAAACTCTGAAGTTCTGAACAGCAATAGGAATGTCAGAATTCTTCAGGCACAGTTTCAGGGAGTGCAACAGGCACAGGTTCAGGGGGAGCAGCTCAAAAGTCTCATAAAGCATTGTTGGCATTCAGATGTTTTGGTTGTTGGTTTCAGGAGAAGGAGCTCAGAAAGAAATTCTGGTTGCTGATCTAACAAGATGTTTATCAGATGCTGCTGGTGTCTTTCCTAAGTCTTGGTCTAGATCTGTTGTCTCTATGTCATGTATCTCTCTTGTCATATCTCTTTTATGGTGTCAAGGTCATGTAACGGCCTATGTTGGTTTCCCCACTATGCCTGGGATGAATGCTGTAATATAATTGGTTGTTTCTGATATGTCCCCTCTTGGTAGGGAGTATGGATGTATGTATTGAGTCTTTTGGTGATAGGAAGGTCCCTTATGGTGTATAAATCTTGGTTCTTGTTGAAGAACATCTTTTTCAGATCTGGCCTACTGTCAGGGGGAGCACGAGTCAGCACAGCCAAGCAGAGGTATCAGCATGTCCTCAGGGGGAGCACAGCCCTTTGCTCTTGATGTCAAAGGGGGAGAGTGACTTGGTGTGGTGGTTGCCATCAAGTCCAAAGGGGGAGATTGTTGGCATTATGATTCAAGTGTTGTCCTTGATGGCAACTCACTCAGAGGATGGTACAAGTGCTCAGAGGTTGGTACAAGTGATGGCATCTTAATCAGAAGACAGATCTCAGTACAGCATGCCAAGGAAGCTCATACACGCCGTTTCGTTAAGCCCAAGTCGCGTGTACACGCTAGTTAGATTCATAAAAAGCGCGTGTATGTGGAAAGGTTCCTTTGGTCCATGGTGGTTAGTCCTTGGAAGTTGTGCCTATGATTTCGGACCATTGTGTCTCGACGGGCGTGTCGATCCCTAGTTTTGAAGTTGATGGTATTGTGTTACTATGGTTTTGGCTCTTGGTATTGAGCTAGGCCTAAGACTATATAAGGAGAAGAAGATCATTAGGCAAAATCATCTTTCGACAAGGCTTGAATATCTAAGAGTGAAAGAGATCTGATTTGCAGGTGCTGGGTTGCTTGATCTAAGCCAAGGAGAGATCACATTGGTTGATGGAAGACTAGATCTAAGGATAGATCGGGATCTAATGGTTTGAAATGCACTATCATGATATGGTTGATTATGCTTATTTCTAGATCTGCATATTGTCGCAATGCTATGTTCTGGGTCTAACTAATGTCTGGTACAGCTGCAAATTGAGAAAGTTTATTTTTAGATCTGTACGCAGTTTGGATTCGGTAAAAGAGCGTGTATACGCGGGTTTGGCTCCTTGAAGTAGCGTATATCTTTTGAAGCTTGTTTTTGAGTTTACAGTGGGGTCTGACAGTTATTGCAGAGTTCTGTAGTCTGCTCTGTGTTCTGGTAACTGGTGATTGACAGGGTTCAGTGGTTCAGTGATTCAGAGTTTGGTTGTTTTATGCTTCAATGATCTGTTGTGGAAATTGAATGAATTGTGGTCTTCAGATTGTAATGTTGTGCTTCAGGAATATTCAAGTCTGAAAATGTATGAAAGGTGATACCTGAAGAAAAGAAGATTGTAGGTCAGCACCTACGTACTAGTATCTTGGCTAGTACAAGAACAAAGGGGGTTGGAGCTCCCTTCTAAGGAAGTTTGGAAAACGAGAGAAGGTTGTAGCCTTCTGCAGGTTGTAGCCTGCGTACTGGTATAAGGCTGCACCAGTACAAAAGATTGTAAACTGAAGTTTCTTAAAGAAAGATAGAGATAACTTGCAGCAGGTGGTTTTCACCCACATTAGGTTTCCACCTTATATCTTGGTGTTCATGTGTGTGGCTTTTGATCCATTCTGTTATACTGCATCTGCTTACTGTTAATGTGCTGAATAATGTCCTGATGAACTTAACTGAAGAATAAGCTAACTAAGTTATGAGTTTTCTGCTTATACGCTGTTTTATTTAGTCACAGTAGCGTGTACACGCTGTTTTACTTAACTGAAGTAGCGTATATGTTTCTGAGCATTGAAAAGGTTTGATTGATCTGATAATACTGATTCACCCCCCCCTCTCAGTATTATTTCCAACAGGGATCATTCTTGTGGAGGAATGATTTCTTATGCAAGTAAATGGCATGACAAGGTTCCTGGTCTTATGAGAATCAAGTGGGAAGGTAGTCATGAAAAATATATGAGGTCAGTATCATGTGGATATGAATTGATATTCTATGTTTGTATTATGCCTATGTTTACATTATGATGGATAATGCCGAGGGATACATCAATTATATTAAAGAAGTGTGGTCTGCGGCATGCTGAGACAAGCATGGATAAGACATTGGAAGCAAGGTTGATTGGTAGAGACAATGTGGTTTTGGATGTGTGGTACTACTATTGTGCATATGTTGTATATGTTGTACATGTTGCATTTGTGATGTGCGCATGCAGTGTTGTGTATACACAGTGTGTGGACATGTTGTTTATGCAATGTTATGTACAGGGTGGTACAAATAGTGTTGTGTGAACATTGCATATGCAATGCTGGATATAAATGGTGCTATGTACATGATTGGATATGCAGTGTTGTGTACATATGGTACTGTGTGCATGATGGATATGCGGTGTTGTGTGCATGTTGGATATGCACTGTTGTGTACATAGGGTGCTATGTACATGTTGTATATGCAATGCTGTGTACATATGGTGTTGTGTGCATGTTGTATATGTGGTGCTATGTACATATTGTGTTGTGTGCATGATTATACAAGTGGCATTGTGAACATGTGGTGCTATGTACATGTTGTACATATGGTGTTGTGTGTTGGTGGTGATGTGTACATGTCGTGCATGTGGTGTTGTGTACATGTGGTGTCATGTACATTTTGTGCATGTGGTGCTCTGTACACGTGGTAGTGTGTACACATTGTACAAGTGGTGTGGTGTAAATGTGGCAATGTGTACACGTTGTGCAGGTGGTGCCATGTACATGTGATGTTGTGTACCCGTTGTGCAGGTGGTGCGGTATATAGGTGGTATTGTGTACATGTTGTATATATGGTACTAGTGTACGTGTCGTATTGTGTGCATGTCATACATGTCGTGTTGTGAGCATTAGGTACTATGTATGTGCATTGTGTAGTCATGATATCGTGACATGTGTATTCGTTATGTTGTACTCTGTGTACGTATATGTATTGCGTTGTACATTGGGTGTAGGTGTATGTATTGTGTTTTGGTGTACACTAGATGTAGGAGTGTGTATTGTGTTGTGTTGTATACTGGGGGTAGGTGTATGTGTTGTATGTCATGTGTAGATGCATGTATTGCATGGCATTGTATGTCATGTGTGGTTGTATGTGTGTGATGCACATTATGTGTATGTGCACATGGTTGAGAAGAAGGCATTGGGTGTTCGTCTGGTGTGGAAATTTATCTAGTGTGCGTATGGAATAAGGACAAATCTTGAAGCTAAGGATTGATTAAAGGATAAGTATCAATGTTTTATGTCAGTTTTATTATGCATGTGATTTATGATTCTAGTCTATGATGATTACATGTGATCTATGATTCTGATTTATGATGATTACATGTGATTTATGATTTTGATCTATGATGGTTGTGTTTTGGGCTAACTTGATGTGATATGGTTATACATGATGATTTGGTCAAGGTGCTAGTCTGACTTTTTGTGGCAGGAAGTAAGCATGATTGCAAGTGTACCTTATTGACGAGCTACCAATGAGGTATGATTTGAATTTATTTTGAATCTAATGGAAATTATGTGCTTGGTACAGGAATGCATGAACATTCTTGGTTGGGTGGTTGGAATCAACTACAAGAATTAGCAGCAGCAATGAAAGGAATTGGAAAATGCAGCGGTATGCTGGTAAAGTATTCAGGAGTATAGCCATTGTGGGGCATTGGTACACACTAGTGTCCATTGATTGCCATGAGCATTCTATGACTGGTATGATGGTTTGAGGCAAGATATGCCTTGGTTTTTGTATCTTCTGATGTGAGGAAACTTTGCCAAGGGATGGAATGCCCAGGATGGGGGTGCTAGCGGAACTTGGAAGGTGTGTGACTGCACAGAAAGGGGTGACTGGATTGCCCAAGGGACTGTGTAGCAGAGAAGGGAAGGCTGAGGATATGTTGGTTTTGGTCATTAGCATTGCCAGATGGAATCAAATGCACATTAGGACAAGTGGTGCATGATTATAGCTTTGGACATTGGAGTTTGACTTTGCAGTGGATTCTAGACTTCCTAGGAAGGAGGTGAATCCTAGTATTACCTTGAGAGTGGAGGTGTGAGCCTCTAGATTCCCTTTTGTGGATGCATGTAGCGTATCCTTTTATTTGCTGGTTGAGAAAATGTGTATCTGTGTATATTATTGTAAATACTGTATTGAGCTAGATTTATAAAGCTCCATAGACAATATGGTTATTTTCTAGTTGAAGCAAAGATGTATAAGTATATGTGGATTGTAAATACTGTAATGAGATGTGTTATAAGGCTCCAGTAAACGATAGGTTTGTCATGTTTTAGCAGATGGTCATTGTAAATACTACAACGAGCTGCGTTATAAAGCTCCATGGGTAGTATGTTTTGTTTTTAGCAGTCTTATTAGTTATAGGCGTCATTGAACATCAAGGACAGTGTTCCCCCAAGGGGGAGGGTTCTGTAACAACCTTGGTTAAAAATCCATGTAACAATATATATAAGGCCACGGTGATGGGACATGTATTCCAAGATGAAAGGTGGGCAAGGCATCCTAGTGGGTGTTCCTTTCGGTTATTATGGCTAAAGGAAATTGGCAAAGGCAATGACAAAGGCTTTGAAAAGGAAAGATGCATTAATTGACATTTTATTTATGAAAATAATGGAAATTAGGAGAAAAGGGAGGTGAAAGGTCACAGGTTGAATGTGAGGAGGAAAATGAAGAAAATAGAGGCCTCATTAATAAAAATGCTTCTGAGGATTAGTGGGAAGGCTTGGTCAGTTAATTTTTGGTGGAGCTCCCTTCTATTCTATTTCTCTTATACTCTTGGATACTTAGAGTTTTCTTGGAGCACTCTTGGAGAGTGTGGCATACTTGGAGTTTTGGAGCAAGAAGGCAAAGGAAGAGTAGGAAAGCGCAAGAGGACATCGGGATTAACAACTATAGTGGGTTTTTCTTGCATGTACCGAGTTTCAGGTTTGATTTCCTCATTAGTTTCGACATGCATGTGGTTTCTCAGTTATGATTTTTCATGTGCACGGAGTTTTGTCTAGATTTAATGGATTTGTCTATCCTTGCCATTTCCTAGATAACCATGGAGTTTGTGGGTTTATTTCCTTCTTTTCTTTTGGTTGGTTCTCATGTTTCCTTTAGCTTGGTTTGAGTTATTAGCCCTAGAGCCTTGGTTGGAAAAACGCTCTAGAAGCCCTGTAATGGCTTGGGTTGAGTTATTAGTCCTAGATCCTTGGTTGGACAAATGCTTTGGAAGCCCTATAATAGCTTGGGTTGAATTACTAGTCCTAGAGCCTTAGTTGGAGAAATGCTCTGGAACCCGACAATAGCTGTGGGTTGAGTTACCAGTCTTGGAGCCTTGGTTGGACAAACGCTCTGGAGCCCGACAAAAATTGTGGGTTGAGTTACTAGTCCTGGAAGCCAAGTTGGAACAAATACTCTGAAGCCCTAGAAGGCCTGGGTAGAGACCAATCTGATGATGGATTTTGTGATGTCCGAACGTGACGTGGAATCACTGTTTGATGGGTTGATATGGATGGCCTTTGGAAACCCTGGATGGTTTTGGATTGATGGATTTGATATCCCACATTCATGCTTGGAATATGGCACGGGGGTGAATGACTGAAGAGAGACTTGGATTAGCCATTCTATGGTTAGGTGGAACGTGGAAGTCCCATCCCTAGTTTGGATTTTGCATCATTAATATGAGGTTTTTTGTCCTTGTACTTCTATGAATAACATATTGGTTTATATGTGTTTTCTATGGCAATTGTATCCTTGGTATTTCTATTGTTATTATGCTGGTTATGAATATGTATTATGGTAGTGGCTATGTATGGCTCCCATCATGTGTTTACTTGTATATGAATGAACAATGTATCTATGGCCTAATGGATGAAACCACAACTAAAGTGACAAGGAAACAATGCCTCATAACGAATCTCAGGTAAGTATGAGACCCCTATGGTTAGATATGTTATTCACAGCTGTAGATTACATATTCGTGATATGTTTGACGAAATGCCTACCATGGCTATTAGGGGTCTAGTTAAGGTATTATTCAAGTAATTGCATTAGTACTGTTATTTCCATGTTATCTTACTGTCTTGAAGGTGTCATCCAATTCTGGGTGGTGACCTGGGCTCTGGGCTTGAAAATGTGGCTTAAATACTGGGGACGTTGGCACAAAATTGAGCAGAATAGTCCCTAGATGCTGTTTTGCAGGCTTGTGAGAGCGTCCAAAGGTCCGTGGATGCTGGCATGCCCATAACATGAGAGCATCCAGAGGTCAAGTGGTCCAAAATCTTAGTGGGACCCAGGGGCTAGTTGGAAGAAAGGTTGGATTCGTTACTGAGGGTCCTAATGTTGATGTTGAATGTCTGTATGGTGTGTTTTTGTCGGTTCTACTTCCTTAACATGACTTAGGAGGTCAAACCATATCATAGTGGCCTCTCATCACATATTTACCTCGACTGACCGGTTGCTTGGGTAGATGTGGGAGAAGGGTGTTACAGTAAACTTAAAAAAAACTCCTTTTTCTTTTGGTGCTCATGGAACTTCACTTGGTCATAGTCAATCAAGATTTAGACTAATTCAATGGTGGTATATGAGGCAATGTCACATCAACTACTAATTGGCATCTTCACATTCCCATCCATATATATATGGAAAATACCAATTCCAATTTAATTCTAAGGCATTACCAAATTAGATTCAAAAATGTTAATATGATGTTTGAGCTATATAAATCCATTAACATCCAATTGAATGGTCTCAAAGAATCACTAATTGTCTCATATGCTAAATTAATGGATGTCAAATAATATTGTTATAAATATGACCATCAAACATAGTTCCACTCACATGACTCAAAGTAAACATTATTTCATTATTCTCATGTATGAATTTTGGATATTTAACATGCAGTGATTATTAGAATTAATGTGAATGATCAAAAAAAAAACTATAATGTGATCATGGGAATCAATGATTTGTATTTATCTCAAACAACTTTGAATTTATTGTTAATAATATTATAATTTAGATATCCTTATTGGTAACATTGGATGTGTTTGAATTTATTGTTGATAATATTATAATTTATATATCCTTATTGATAACATTGGAGGTAATGAATAGATTAGTAAACAATATATTCTAATGAGAAAAAGAAAATTTATGTTAAGTGTGAGGAGAAGACCAATAAAGTAACTTATGTGCATCCCAATTGAATGTGTGACCTTTTAATTATCGCACTTCTTACATTTGCAGTAGACCTTTAAATCTAATATTACTAAAATAAAGCATTATCATTAATAGGATTAGATTCTATAATGATTATTTATGAGAGAATGTATCTCATAAAGTGAATGTCATTGCGTAAGTTCGAAATAGTAAAATAGTTTCTCAAAAAACACATATTTTTTAAACTTAGCATAATACCTCATTCTTACAAACTTAACATCAATATAAATAAATTATACATTATACATGAATCCTAATGAGTTGGGAAAACAACAATTTTACAATATACCTATGTATACCGTTCACATATATAATCATGAGTTCTCTGGTTATAACACAATCCATAATATGGTCATTTGATTTAATCACAAGAAACGTTTATAAGAAATGGATTTAACAATAAAATCTTAGGCTCTGAATCCTATTCAACCTTTAGTCTTTTGCATGATGTCCACATACCTTAATAGTTTCAACTATTAAATGATGGTAAGTGCTCAACTAAGATTCAATTATGGAATTGATGGTAAATTCACGTCGTCCCCTAGGTTATTCTCATTCTAAATTTCCTAATTTATTCTCAATTATAATAGTAACATGACGGTTAACCATTCTTAATATTGGAAATGGGAGAGGCAAATCCATTAATGTGTTTCATGTCATCTTTGAGTTCCAAACAAGTTATAGAAGAATTCACATTCCATGACTTAGAGCATGTAACATTGGATGGAGTTTGTGTAACAGGGTACACACAGATTGATCACCCAATGGGATAATAAGGACTCATAGTGCATCCAACAAAATTATTAAAGCCATTGGAAGGGACATCAATTCTAAGAGGCATGACGAAGGGGTACAATGGTGTTATTCTCGTGAATGTATTTAAGGAAAAATTGTTTTTGAATTCATAATAGATATACGATGGTTGCAAGGTTGTTTTCCATGGTATATCCTAGATTGATTGAGGATAATTCCACCCCTAGGGTATTTTCCATGGTATATCCCATATTGTCTAAGGATAACTCCACCCCTAGGGTGTTGTCCATGGTATGCCTCAGATTGACTAAAGATAATTCCACCCTTATCTAATGAGACACCCTAACTATCACAATGAGAATGTTGCTACACATTTCTTTTCACTTTCAAAACGATACTATTAGCATTTATTCATATTTTGTCTCAAAGGAATCGTTAAAATCCTCTTGGTGTCTCCTTTCACCAAACATTCTTTAGCAGTTCTTTATTCACAACTTCATTTCATTTTAAAAGGCATTTATCATGCAAACACGAAGTGAAATGTTCAATATAGTAGAATTAGCACAATCACATTAATAAATGTGGTTGATAAACACCGATAAGCGTATATCAACCACATTTATAAATATACATTAATACACATTAATATTTATATACATTTATATGAACTTCCATATAAAATATTGTGCATTTATATATATGAAATGTACATTATTGTGCATATTAGTATATTAATGTATTTAAATGTAAATTAGTATATTTAAATGCACATTAATGTATATTAATTAAAGTACATTGATGTATAGTAATGTATATTAACATTCATTAATGCACTAGCACAACCACATTAAAAATATTAATGTGGTTGATATAGCCAAAGGCTTCATTTGTATCTACTAATGATAAATATATAACAATAGAAATAATAATACAAAAAAATTTATTGCAATAAAAATATTATTATTATCATTATAATTAATAGTAATTATTTGTTTATAATAATAATTATTTAATATTAAGTGTATTTTATTATTATTTAATTTTAAATTATGTAATATAAATATGAATTCTAGGAATATGAACCCTTAGATTAATAAACCCTAGAGACTGATATTATAAACCTAAGGGAATAATAAACCCAAGGGGTTAATACTAAAACCCCAAGGTATTATAAAGCCAAGGGAATAATATTAATACAAGGGATTAATACTAAAAACCCCGGGGTTTATATTCCTTTGTTTTTTTACTATTAATCCTTTGGATTTATATTCCCTTGGGTTTATAATATCAATCCCTTGGGTTTAATACTAAAACCCCAAGGGATTATAAACCCAAGGCAATAATATTAACCCAAGGGATAATAAACCCAAGAGATTAATACTAAAAATCCAAGGAATTATAAACCCAAGGGAATAAACCCGAGGTATATAAACCCAAGGGATTAACCCAAGGTATATAAACCCTAAGATAAATATTATAAACCCTAAAATAAACATGGTTGACCTGGTTGACAATGGTTGATTTTCATTTTGAGACAATCCTTGTCACAATGCAAAGTTCGACCATGGTTGAACATGGTCAACCATCTTTATATACCTTGGGTTTATAATATTAATTCATTGGGTTTAATATTATTCCTTTTGGTTTATAATCCCTTAGGTTTAATACTAAAAACCCAAGGAATTAAAAACCCTAGGGAATATTATTAAACCTTAGGGATTAATATTAATCACAAACCCTATGAATAATATTATACCATGAGAATATAAACCCTTAGACTAAAAGTATATTATAAACCCAAGAGAATAATAAACCCAAGGGGTTAATACTAAAACCCCAAGGGATTATAACCCCAAGGGAATTAATTGTAGACCCTATGAATAATATTATACCCTGCGAATATCAACCCCTAGATTAATAAACCCAATGAATTGATATTATAAGCCCAAGAGAATAATAAACCCAACCTGTGAATATTAAAACCCCAAGGGATTATAAAACCAAGGGAATAATATTAATCCAAGGGATAATAAACCCAAGAGATTAATACTAAAAACCATAGGGTTTATATTCCCTTGGGTTTTTAGTATTAATCCCTTGGGTTTATTATTCCCTGGGTTTATAATTTCTTGAGTTTTTAGTATTGATTCCTTGGGTTTATTATCCCTTCGGTTAAAAATATTCCCTTGGGGTTTTAGTATTATACCCCAGGAATATGAACCCTTAGATTAATAGACCCAATGGATTGATAATATAAACCTAAGGGAATACAAACCCTAGGGTTAATAGTATTAGTCCCTTGGATTTATTATCCCTTGGGTTAATATTATTCCCTTGGGGTTTTATTATGAACCCCTTGGGTATATTATTAACTTGGGTTTATAATATAAATCCCTTGGGTTTATTAATATAAGGGTTCATATTCCCAGGGTATAATATTATTCATAGGGTTTGTAATTAATACTAATCCCTAGGGTTTAAGATTATTCTGTATGGTTTATAATTTCTTGGATTTTTAGTATTAAACCCAACAGATTATATGGTTGAGCATGCTTGACCATGGTTGATTTTCAATTTGAGATAATCTTTGTCACAATGCGACATTGCACCATGGTTGATTCTCATATTGAGACAATATTTGTCACAATGCGACGTTGGACCATGTTTGAATTTATAAAACATGGTTGACCATAATTGATATTATAAACCCAATTGAATAATAAACCCTAGGGATCAATATAAAAAACCAAAGGAATTATAAATGTAAGGGAATAATATTAAACCCTTGGAATATGAACCCTTACATTAATAAACCCTAGGGATTGATATTATAAACCCAAGGGATAAAAATTATAAACCCAAGTTATATAAACCCTAAGATAAATATTATAAACCCTAAAATAAACATGGTTGACCTTGGTTGATTTCCATATTGAGACAATCCTTGCCACAATGTGATGGTTGACCATGTTTGAAAATGCTTGACCATGATTGATTTTCAAATCGAGAGAATCTTTGTCACAATGCAACATTTTACCATGGTTAACTATAGTGGATTCTCATATTCAAACAATATTTGATGCAGGAGCATCCGAGTACCTTAATGAAAAAAAATAGGTGGACAACCAGAACAGAATTTAGTTAGTGAACAAATTTCAGTTAAAACTTCCATGTATGTATAACGAGATATTAAGAATTAGTTCGTGCATGAAAAAGGGAGAGAACCTGTGCGAGTGAGGAGGGTCGAGCCACGACAAAGGATGAACCTGTGCACGTAAGGAGGGCCAAGCCGTGGCAGAGGATGAGGACGGGGCAGGGGCTGAGGCTGAGGTGGTCATGGTAGTGGATTCTTAGGTGGAGGCGGCAGCAGCTATGGCTATGATGACAATGGACAGGATCACCCTCCCTGTCCAACGAAGAGTCCATGAAAGAGAGGAGGGTTTATCAGTTTCCCTGGATATAAATTCACGGATCCAACATTACTATATCAATTATTGGCTTCGAGCTCATGTGCGAACCAGGTATGTCATTGAAATATTTTTTCTAATAAGGCAAAATTATTATGTAAAGTGCGGTATTCGAGCAACGGAGGGTTCGAATCGCGGTAAGAAATTTTCTGAGGAGATGAGAGTTTGAAAAACTTGAACAACCGATCGAGCGTGTGAAAGGGCCCTGTGTGCAGGCTTTGATTGAAGCAGGAATTACTGTAGATAAGATTCATGCGGTTAAAGTTGTTGGCTTGGGTTCTCGTGTTCCTGCAATATTAAAAAATATTGACCGAGACTTTTGGAAAAGAACCAAGGCGAACTATGAATGCCAGCGAGTGTGTGGCTCGAGGATGTGCTCTCCAGTGTGCTATTCTTAGTCCGACATTCAAAGTGCGCGAATTCAAGGTTCAAGAAAGTTTTCCGTTCTTTGTTGCTTTGGCCTGGAAGCATTCTGCTAGTCTGAAGATGGAACTTTAGAGCATCGACAAACCAAAGTTGTGTTCCCTAGAGGCAACACATTGCCAAATACAAGGGTTTTTACTTTCTTAAGACTTCAAAAGGTGAAAAGGCTAAATGGAAAGTAAGAGTCCAGTTGGATAAGCATGGAATAGTTCAAATGACTAAAGAGAAGTGTTTCTGATAGGCTTCCCGGGCCCATAACCCACAGGCATCAAGAACGATTTATTGGGGAAATGGGATTTTGGTTCACCCCAAAATCTCGTCACCATCAAGTGGTATCAGAGCAGGAAAAGATTTCCTGCGGAAAGGAGTTTTTGCATGCAAAGAAAGAAGAGGTACAGTTTTGCTGAAGATTTGTAAGTTTGTAATTTTTTATTTTATTTTGTGAAGGTGAGAAGATTGCAGCAAACCTAGAGCAGGAGTGCTCAATTGGTTCAAGAGGAGAGAACCACAGAGATGCCGAAAGACTAAGCTCAGGAGAGAAGCTTGGTAAGGCATCTGGTAGTAGGGAGGACTTGCTATTGCAGAGGTTTGGTTGCAGCTCACATCAAGGCAGTTCCACTGAAGAAGTTAAACAGTGGGTAGAATTGCTAAGGAAAGTCATCTGAGTCGTAAATTTTTGTACCTCGGGAGTCTGATGCAGGAGCATCCGAGTACCTTAATGAAAAAAAACAGGTGGACAACCAAAACAGAATTCAGTTAGTGAACAAATTTCAGTTAAAAATTCAGTTAAAACTTCCATGTATGTATAACGAGATATTAAGAATTAGTTCGTGCATGAAAAAGGGAGAGAACCTGTGCGAGTGAGGAGGGCCAAGCTGCGACAGAGGACGAACTTGTGCACGTGAGGAGGGCCGAGCCACGACAAAGGACGAGGACCGGGCAGGGGCCGAGGCTTCGGTGGTCGTGGTAGTGGACGCTTAGGTGGAGGCGGCGACAACTATGGCTACGATGACAATGGACAGGATCACCCTCCCCGTCCAACAAAGAGTCCATGAAAGAGAGGAGGGTTTATCAGTTTCCCTGGATATAATTTCACGGATCCAGCATTACTATATCAATTATTGGCTTCGAGCTCACGCGCGAACTAGGTATGTCATTGAAATATTTTTTCTAAGAAGGCAAAATTATTTTGTAAAGTGCGGTATTCGAGCAACGGAGGGTTTGAATCGCGGGTAAGAAATTTTCTGAGGATATGAGAGTTTGAACAACTTGCACAACTGATCGAGCGTGTGAAAGGGCCCTGCATGCAGGCTTTGATTGAAGCAAGAATTATTGTAGATAAGATTCATGCGATTGAAGTTGTTGGCTTGGGTTCTCGTGTTCCTGCAATATTAAAAAATATTGACCGAGACTTTTGGAAAAGAACCAAGGCAGACTATGAATGCCAGCGAGTGCGTGGCTCGAGGATGTGCTCTCCAGTGTGCTATTCTTAGTCCGACATTCAAAGTGCACGAATTCAAGGTTCAAGAAAGTTTTCCATTCTCTGTTGCTTTGGCCTAGAAGGATTCTGCTAGTCTAAAGATGGAACTTTAGAGCATCGAAAAACCAAAGTTGTGTTCCCTAGAGGCAACACGTTGCCAAATACAAGGGTTTTTACTTTCTTAAGACTTCAAAAGGTGAAAAGGCTAAGCGAAAAGTAAGAGTCCAGTTGGATAAGCATGGAATAGTTCAAATGACTAAAGAGAAGCGTTTCTAATAGGCTTCCTGGGCCCATAACCCACAGGCATCAAGAACGATTTATTGGGGAAATGGGATTTTGGTTCACCCCAAAATCTCATCACCATCAATATTCGTCACAATGCGACGTTGGACCATGGTTGACCATGATTGAATTTATAAAACATGGTTGACCATCATTGATATTATAAAACCAAGGCAATAATAAACCCTTGGGATTAATACTATAAACCTAAGGGATTCTAAACGTAAGGAAATAATATTAAACCAAGGAATATGAACACTTAGATTAATAAACCGAAGGGATTGATATTATAAGCTTAAGGGAATAATAAACCCTAGTTGAATCATAATATACATGGGTTTATTAATTACTATACAATATGACACATTTCCATTACAAACCAATATTAAGCTCAAGGGATAAATATTATAAAACCAAATTATATAAACCTTAACACAAATATCCAAAACCCGTTAACAAACATCAATAAGCATTACAGACCATGGGACTTTTTTTGTATCAAGCCAATCTTTGTCACAATGGGACGACCAACCATAGTTGGAAATCTTGGACTGTTATCCATTTCCATTTCAATACAATATTATTGTGAATGCAACATACGAACATGGTTAACATCGGGAGACGATAGAAAGAAAACACATTTGTTAAGCAAACATTGGAATGTGATAAAAAACAAATCCATTAAAAATTCAAGACCATCCATATCCAAATTATAAGATAACAACGCAACGAAAAATAATCGATTGCGCCAACATTGAAACCCAAGAAGAGAATTGAAACAAAGCAATAAATATTATGTCTTTACATAAAAAAAACCCACGAGGACTATGCACTTCAAATACTTCATCACAAAGCATTTAGTGATTGACATCTTCCAAAAAATAGTTGAACTGATGACAAAATAAACACCAGTTCACATCAAAAACGTAATGCTCACGAAACTTAACACTTTCCAGCCAATACCTTCTTGTTTTTCTCCCTGATTCTCTTAAATGCACATCCAACAAGTATTTAACATTTGCTTTCATTCTTTCCAACACACAGACATGTTCATCAAAAAAAGCAAGATGAAACCCAAGTTTTTTATCAAACCGACTACGAATATATGAAACAAAACTTATTCATTCGACAATAGAACGAACCGCTATGGCATAATACTGAACATCACTATTTTCCATATCTGCAATGCAAAAAAAGAAGAGTTAGAACAAACTCAAAAAAAAAAGCAAAAGTATAAACATGTCTTTATATGTCGAATAAAACTATGAACCGCGAATTAACTAAAACAAACAAATAGATCCAACTTTAACATGGACGAAAATAAAACAAAAACAAAACAACACAATAGGCACAATATAACTAGTTAAATAGAAACAACACCATGTCAAAGCATTCACTCATGTGATTATTTCCAAGCATTCAATATGCTAACTTTAACATAAAAAGACCAAAACAAATAACTAAATCACGCCAGGAAAAAGAAAAACCATCAATAACATTTCCAACCACTCTGCCAAACCACTTAACTAAGTTGAAGATAAAAACCTCATAATGATATAGACTTCAATCACTCCTCCTCTTTTTCCCTTAGTGTAACATAAGCATTGTTTTGCATTTTTTCATAATGCTGATAAAAAAAAGGTGGTAAAATTAGTAAACCATCAATGGATCTCACTCTTGATATAGCTATAAATGTCAAACCCTACCTTCCTCTATCTCCAATATCTACAGTGGCTCGTTAGGTTTTGAATATGTGAAAGTATTTCTCGTGCTAATTCATTCTCACCCTTGTTTATGAACTTCACATTTGCAGATAGCTGGTCGACAGAAGAGGGAAAATGTCTAGTGAAATGATTAGTGGCTAACCCTATTTCTCGCAAGATGGAACAATTAGTAAGCGCAGAAATGGGAAAGATCGTAATGTTGTCGCTAACTAGTTGATTACTGCCTAAATGAAGCCCATCGAGTTGTGCCAACTTACCCAATTCCATGGGCACTACTCCACTGAGTCGATTACCTGCTAATTCTATCCTTTCAAGCTCTGTATAATTGAAGAGGGAAGCGGGAATGCCACCACTAAACTGATTATTACCCAGATAGAGTCTCGTCAACCAGGTGCTCTTGCCACACAACTCCGCAGGAAGGTGACCAGTAAACTGGTTGTCATCTATATTCAAAATTAGAAGCTTAGTGCAATTAGACAAGGAAGAGGGAATTTGTCCTTTAAGATAGTTATCAAAGAGAAATATATGTGTCACTTGTCTTAGCATACCCAACTTGGAAGAAATGCTCGCATGAAAATTATTGTTACACAAAATTATCTCTTCCAAAGAGGATATGTTCTTGAGGTAGGCTAGGATTGTATGTGTCAAATTGTTAAATTGTAAGTTAATGTATTGTAACCTGGGGAGAACACACAACTCTGAGGGGATGTTTCCTCTAAGATTGTTCGTATCAATATAGAGTTTCCATAAACTTCAGAACCCAACAAGAGTGGGTCGAATAGAACCTTGGAGTTGATTATGATCCAGGATAAGTATCTTTAACCGAGGCAAGATTCCCAATTGATGGGGAATGTGACTGTGAAAATTGTTATTTCTCAGGTCGAGTATTGTGAGAAATAAGAGATTGCCGAGAAGAGGGGAGATTTTACCTTGTAATCCCATGCCTTAAACATTTAGGGAAATGACTTTGTGTCTGCGCCTGCTGCATATGAGACCATCCACTGGAAGAATGAAACATTTGGTTTACAAGTAGTGGTTAATGCTAGGGATGGATGAGAGTAAGTAGTTATTGCAGACCTGAATTCGAGCAGGGCCTCCTAATCAGAAGCATTACTGAGATGATGATCTGGAGGATTGAATAATTGAAGAGTGGAAAACACAAAAGGGAAGAAAAAGAGAATGAAATAAAAGGAGAGTAGATGCATTCTCATAATGCAAGAGGAAAGGAAATTGGAGTAATGTAACAGTTCATAAACAATAATCAGGATGGTCTGAAAACCATATTGGTTAGCATCGATTCATATTTCTATTTTCATCTCAAAGCTTACTATATGGGAACATGTAAAAATCTACTACTTGGTTTCACTTTCAAGATGATAGTATCAGCATCAACTCATATTTCACCTTAAAGATATTTTTAAGATCCTCACGGTCATCTACTTTCCCATAATTCTCTACACACCGCTTCATTTCATTATAAAGTTAATAAAAAACATAGATAATGTTCTCACTAAGTGAATTTTGAAATATGGTAGAAATAAGTGTATGACTTAGGTACACTGATCATGTGAGTGAATCGAGCATGTTCAATGTCATGGTATAATTGAGCATATGACATGGAGTCACCAAAGTCATTAATCAATCTACCTTTACTCGGTGCATTGCATATGAGTGTAGAGAATTGTTTAGGATGAAATGTTTTTCAAAGGCATCTCGCATGTCAAATATCCATGTTATTTAATTTGATATACAGTTACAAGGACATTTTTCTTCAATTTGATATGCATTCACAAGCATGTTTTTTTTGTTTAATTTTTGTAAGATTTAATAATTTTATATAATCTATTGAAAATGAAATACTATTCCTTTTTCTTTCATGCAATATCATGGGTTTGGAGTATGCTTTAAAAGTGCTTATGCTTGGCTAAGAGCTTGTCTTCCTCAAATGTAAGGCAATATATTAACGACCTAAGACCCAGAGGCATTTGTTAGGTATGAAACCCTGCCCCCCTTTTGGACCACTAGCGAGTAATTCCAGAGGGTGTGGTTTTCATTGAATAATGACGATGAGTCAGCTTGCATTAGTGGAGAGTAGTGGGTGATGGTTCTCCCCATTGTTGGTTTGACAACTGAGTTATGATGTGTTTCCCATTGTTAGAAAAAATACTAAATAAAATTAAAACATTCAAGCTATAGTAGTTATTAAAATGGCTTTAATCCAAAATACTACAAAAACTCAATTAATCGTGTTCACATTGACCTTTATTTATAAAGTTTTTTTCTTTTTTAAATGAGAACCAATATTGGAACATAGAATACAACGACATAAGATTTTAGGGTGTTTGTAGAGGAATTAGGGTTTTTGAGTGTTTGTAATGTTTTTTATAATGGGTTTAACTAGGTTTTTTAATGATGTGTTATTTAGGAGCTTTGTGGTTTCCTTCATGCATAGTTCAATAATGGGATTTGAAATGAATGAGCTAGTACTCAAGTGGATTGTCCAATCTCAAGAAATGTTGTTATGACTCCATGGCTCTAGTTTTTGATAAGATTTAAATCATGGAAGCATGAGATTATAGGGTCATATGCCAAAATCAATCATTTGATGGTGTGGTTTGGGGCTCAAAGCTATCGTGTATTAGTGATGGAAAATATTATAACACTAGTAGAAAGGACAACCAAGTTGAGATGGAGGTTATGGAAAATTATTAGAGGTGTAGGGAAACACAAGATCTAGGTCAACCCATGAATGTAATTGACCTCTCTTGATTCTATTGGAGGTGGTGGACTCTAGATACAAGGAGCTTGTTAAGAAAAGTAGTGAAAATATGGTTAAGAAGATAATATTCAAATTGGTTGTTGATGTTGATAATGGGGAAGGGTTTTCCAAGCATACTACAAGAGTGGAGATCTTAGTGAAAAGGGAGAAAAACAACCCTAGGTGTGTGAAGTTGAAGCTAGAAAAGATGAGGCTAGTAATTGGCTAGGATGTTATGATAGAACAAGTGTAAATGTACTAGGCCATGACCATGGTTTATGAATTCCATCACAAATTGATTTCTAGGAAGTTCATAAGCATGTGGCTAAAAAATGTATGCAGATAATAGTTGGGTTCTGTTCCAATAATTCATATATTAGCTAGAGGATGGAAAATGAAGAGTTTCTAATGTGCAAAGGAGGAGGAGGCAATTTTGAAGGGGAAGTGGACTTGCAATGGTTCAATCTTGTCATTCAGGGATTGGATGTTGTAGCTTGACCCCATGAGAGAGAGGGTGGATGTTTAACCTTTGTGGGTAAAACTATTACACCTATATAACTTCACAAGTACCTATATTTTGTTTTTACTCTTATTTTCATTACTCTTGAGTTTCTTGCAATGTGGTTCTTATAGTAATAATTGTTTAATATTAAAAGTACCAATGCATGATGTAAGTAAACTTAAAATTGTAGGTTTTAACCCTGTATAGAAATTACCTGCATACGAATTCTAAAAACAGAAAATAAAGAATGGCGAGAGCACAAAAAATAAAATAGATATACACAGAGATTTTCCCCTGGATAGATTTTTCATTATATTCCTTTCAATGTTACAATACATATATATAAATGTTGAAGCATTCATAAACCCCAATCCATTAACCTTGGATTGAAACATAATCGTAGTTCCCTTGACCGGATCTACAAGATACCATGGGCATAAAACCATCATGCCCAAAACCATGTGCAAAACCCATGCAGAAAACCATAGGTAGGTTTGTCCACCTAATATAGGGTCCAAAAAAAATAAATTCCCAGGGCGCTTCCCCGGACCCCATAGAGGGGGGCTACCACCCCCCTCAAACCTCCCAACAGGGGGGGCTACTACCCCCCCTGTGACCCCCCCGATGCGCCTGGCGCAATGAAGGGGGAGCTGCCTGCCCCCCCTCTAACCCCCCGGCATCGCGCGTGGGGCTAGTTGTGGAAAGAATATAACACACACCCAACATTCTCCTACTTGTTGTTTTATTTTCCACACAGGGGGTCACATGAGAGCTTAGTCATTGGTCCAGCCCTACAACGACCATTGTTTCTCTACACTGAGAAAACTTCTCAATGCTCACACACTTCGTCAATGCATCTACAATATTCTTCAAAGTATCCACCTATACCAGCAACACCCTTTGGTCCTCGACCATATCCCTCACAAAATGATAATGAATATCAATGTGATTTGTCTTTGAATAATAAGCAAGGTTCGTTGCCAAGAAAATTTCACTTTGGTTGTCACAATCTATCCTTATAGCTAGTTGTACTAACCCCATACTTGAACATAATCTCTGCAACCAAACTTCTTCCTTGCTTGCATGAGTGGCTGCCATGTATTCTTCCTATGTAGTTGAAAGTGCCACTACAGACTGTCTCTTACTAATCCAACTGACTACACCTCCAAATAGGTTAAACACATACCCACTTGTAGATCTTCTCTAATCCATATCTCCAACCCATTATGCATCAACAAAGCCATGAATGTCCAAAACTATGTCCAATATTAGTCTTCCTTGGTAGCACAGACCATAATCACTAGTGCCATACAAATACCTGAAAACCTGCTTCAATGCTATCCAATGCTCCTTCCTAGGTTTTGACATAACCTGCTCAATACTCCCACTACATGTGCAATATATAGTCTAGTACAAACCATTGCATACATGAGACTACCGACTACACTTGCATATGAAACACAAGACATGTCCGCTTCCTCTTCTTGTGTCTTGGGACACTCTTCAACAGACAAATTTACACCTACAGGAATAGGAAACTTCACAGGTTTTCTATCCTCCATATTAAACCTCTGTAGTATTGTCTCAACATACTTCCTTTGGTTTAACCATAGCTTCCTCTTTGCCCGATTCTCATTTAATTTCCATTCCCAAAATATAATTTGTAGCACCGAGATCCTTCATGTCGAATTTGGAGGACAATTGGGTCGTCAAATATGTTGGAAATACTGAGAGGGGGGGTGAATCAGTATCTATTTTTCCGACTATTGTTTTACCAGTTAAAACATATATATTCAGAACACAAGATGAACAACAAGAACAAATTATTTTATTAATATAAATTGTGCAGTAAAATAGATACAATAGATAGATGGTTGCAATCAATTGCCAAGCTCCAACTCGGACTTTGGTGAGGCTCCAACCTCCATAGCACCAACTCTATTTCGCCAAGACACCAATCTTGGACTTAGGAGCACCAACTCCCAAGGAATTCAATCCTTCCTACTTCTGAGGCATCAACCCCAAGGACTCCAATCCTTCTTACTTCTGAGGGCACCAGCCCCAAGGACTCCTATCCTTCTTGCTTTTGAGGCACCAGCCCCAAGGACTCCAATCCTACTTACTTCTGAGGCACTAGCCTCAAGGGTTCTGACCCAATCTTGTCAAGGTTCATTTGATAGTAATGTTCTGCTCTTAGAACTGTTCTCTATTGAGTTATGTCTGATTATAGCTTCACTGCAGTCTCCAAGCTACAACATCAATGACAACCAGTCTTCTTATGAAGTAGTCTTCCCAATTCTTCATACTGCCCACACAGAGTGTCCAGTACCCTTCATGACTTCTGATAATGTCTTCACACAACTTTAGTTAATCTACTGTTAGCTGCACTAAGCTTTGTATAAAGAACAACTTTCTATTCAAGCTTATGTTCTCCACTGGCTACTTCTCCCCTTCGACTGTCTGCTGTCCTGTTGGCTCTTCGACCCTCTTTCTATTTTGCTGGATCCTCTCACTGCCTTTGTGTCCTCCAACTTATTTTCCACAACGTTCAAAAACCTTCAACATCATTAACTACTTGTTGTTCTCTGCTTTTTTTTGTCTTTTATTCATTCCTCATGCCTTTGTCTGTCAGTTTCCTCTCTTCGTTGGCCCTTTGGATTCCTCCTCAGTCACTGTCATTTCCTCTGTGCTTGCTTGCTTCTTCAGCTTCCCAGCTTTCGGTTTCCTTTGTCTATTCATTCTCATTGGACACATTGATTCAATGGTGAGGACCGAGTCATACACAGAGGACACATATTCGAAAAATGGTAACAATGCTCCCGTTTTCTCATGATAGCAGGCATACACAGGGACTGTTTCGTTTAACGGAAAACCACATCCCAATCACAATCGCAATCGCCATGATTCACCCCATTTAACTGACGTTCAACCTCCTGAACCATCAGAACAGTTATCATAAGCCTTTTGGCCTAAAACACCCTGCGCAAGCCAAATATTTAATTACACAGAGAATATGAGAAAAAACAGTCAAAAAGACTAAAGGGCGGACTTCAGGAAATATTACACCCACATCTAAACTGTATCGGATCCATAGTGAAATCACAATCGATGCTTTAGTGTGGCAAGGCTTCATAATATATGCGATATGTGACGGATGCAATGATAGATTAACTCATATTGCAATGTGCGGTGGGTCCACGTGTATGTGTATCACAATCAGGAGTTTCCCTTGGCGAAGGTCTGATGCGACATCGCTAATCGCTACCGGCGATTGTAAAGAATCGCTTGACATGTTGTAACTCCCACTCCTGAAGTGCCAATGCGATATATGTCGGCAATCGCACATCGCAAAGGTCCAAGTCTCGACCTTAACGTAGACCACTCCCCTATGGCGATTCGATATTAGGTGCCAGACCCGATATCACTCACCACTCCCGTGTATAAAGTTTCAAGTTTGATTTCTGCCTCCGATAGTGTATTTTCCTATTTATGCCGCCGATAGTGCAAATGCATATATATATATATATATATATATATATATATATATATATATATATATATATATATATATATATATATATATATATATATATATATAAGCCTGCGCCTCTGATAGTGTAAGTGCACATACATACATGCGTCTGCACCGCCGATAGTGTATATGCAATACGACTAAGTCTTTCTTCCTCCGATAGTGTTAATGCATCCTTTGCTCCTCCGATGGCTCCCGATAATGTAGTTTCACACATACATGTGATTTCTGCTCCTGACAGTGTATTTGTGGCATATATGGCTTCGATAGCTCTGTTTGCTCCCGAAACCTCTGTCTGCTTCCTCTGTGGCTCCGATAGCTCTGTTTGCTGCCTCCCATGGCTCTGTTCTTCTTTGGCATATATATATTGCATATATATATGCTCTGTTCTTCTCGCTCTGTTTGCTCCTGTAGCTCTGAGAACTCAGTTTTGGCATATATATATTACATATATATATGGCTCCGCCTGTAGCTCCTCTTGCTCCAATGTGGTTCCTTTGGCTTGGCAGTGTCTTTCAAAGACCTCCTTGCATATATGAACACCTCTCTTACTCTGATATCCTGTGATATGCTTTGATCTACCTCCTTTGGTAACTCCTCTTGCTTATGGCTTGGCTATCCTGATGGCCTTGCTCCTGTCTCTTCATGGATCTTTTCTACTTCCCCTTGGCTCCATATCATCATCTAGTATCTATAATATTTCAATATTGACATCAATGACAACCTAGGTCAACAATCTCCCCCTTTGTTATTGATGGCAATATTCTTCTTCTCTCCCCCTTTGACATCAATGGCAAAGGAGTGCTCTGGGACTCCCCCCATAAAACTGCTTCTGTTCTTCATGACTGGTAGATCTTCATGGGTCTGTGACTCCCCCTATCATAGTGCTCTTCTTCTTTTTACTCAAGATAGAAGGATTGATGTTTTATCATCAATTTTCACATTATTCCCTCTTCATGTCTCAGAACTGCTTTATCATGGCTTCAACAATGCTTAAAGATGCTCTACTTCAATGCTTACAATCAAATTTCAAATAGCTATACACCAAGTGTCCAAGTCCAGGCTTTTATGCTTCAATTCATATCGTTGTCTCCACAAGCAGAATTTAGAGACCTTCATAGTCCAAATCAAGAGAAACTGCCACTGAGATTGTCTTTCTTGTTGTCTTTCTTCAAATCTGAGTTCATTTGTGTCTCTATGCTTCTTCTTAAGTCACTACCATCCTTTCCTTGTGTTCTTGTACAAGTCTCTGCATGTTATTTCTGCTAGTAGATTTAGATATACAATCTGTGACTATCTTTTAAAACATTCTGTTGATTTGCATCTATTTGCAATGCTTCATTTTTATATATGCTACCAGCAGCTCTTACTTCAAACTCCATTCCAGATGTATCGGATCTTATTCTTCAATGGAGTACTCTTGAGACATGTATCGGATCTTATTCTTCAATGGAGTACTCTTGAGACATGATCTTCATCAAAGAATGATTGTTAATATAGCTCAACAAGGATTTCATCAGGACCCTTTTCACTAATAGCTTCTGCAACAGTGATCAAGAATTACAGGCTCCCCCTAACTGTATGCATCATCTCCTTTTGGCAAAGTCTTCTCATAAAATGCTTAGATTGTCAAAATTTAGGCCAATGACATATGTTGTTGGTTGGAGAGCTCAAGGGACTTTCAGATTGTACTTCCTTCCTTCTCCATACTTGTGTAACTTTCTTCTTTTGCATGGTTCTAGCTTGTGTAAGAGCCCAAGTTAAGTTATAGTCTCGTGCCATATGACCAATGTTATGACACTTGAAGCATTCTACATTGTTCATGAATAAGAATTCATGTTTTCTTCTTGCAAAATTGTTTCTTGGAGATTGTTGGGGACTATAATATCTATCTCTATGAGATGATTGGGGACCATAACATCTATCTTTATGATATGCTTTATAGTCTTTTGCCATGTGACCAAAGTTTGTACAAGAATAACAATAACCAAAAATTGAAATTTGGTACCTGAGAGATGGAGATTTCCTTGATGTACTTCTGAAGCCTTTCTGCCTTGAGGTCCTTTGATGATAACCATTGCCTCTCGCATCTTTGACATCATCTACATTTCTTCTTGGAGCTGGATTTCTTCTTGGAGCAGGATTTCTTCTTGGAGCAGGATTTCTTCTTGGAGCAGGATTTCTTCTATTATAGCCTTGATTTTTATCCTTGCCTTTGCTGGAACTGGGAGCATCACCATTTCTTTCTGGCTTCTTCACATCTCTTTTGTTTAGAGCATTTTCATTCTTGTTTGAGGATTCCCCTACATACTCAAGACCTGATTTATCAAATGGACATCTGTGATAATTGAGCATGTCATCCAAGGCTTGAGATCTCTTCAAGATTTTGTACATCCCTTCAACCTTTGTTCTGAGGAAGACAAACTCTTCTTCTAATCTTTCACACTCACTATTCTTCTTAGCAAGTTGTTCCTCAGTTTCTTCCTTGATACAAATAGCTTCGTCTGCTTCTATTTTAAGGGAGATGATATCTGACTTCATTTTGAAGATTTCTTCATTCTTTGCTTGATTTCTCTCCATGGTCTTTTCAGCTCCTTGTGCTTGTTTCCTTGCTTCTTGTAGTTGAGACTTGAGAGAGGAGACCTCTACTTTGTACTGACCAATATCTTCTTCAAGTTTGTTCAAGCTCTTGTGCCTTTGTTCAAGTTGACTTGACAAGGTATCTTCCTTCTTCTTTGCTTTATTCAATTGATTTGTCATGGATATGAATTATTCATGATGCTTTCTTTTGCTTTGATGAAATTCATTCTTAAGCTTGGCAAGCTCTTCATCCCTTTCTTGAAGCTTGATGAGGTCAACTTGTTTGATCTTGGTTACCAACTAGTGCTATCTTCTTAAGTTCCTCATTTTCCTTTTTCAAATTGTTAATCTCTTCCATGGCAGTCATAAGTTGAGTGAGGAGTTCTTCTACAAAATCTTTTTCATTCTCTTCATCTTCTAGGTCTGTTTTGGCCTTGACATCATCATTCTCATGTTCAGCTTCTATGATGGGTTATGGATTTCTTTCTAGATTTCCATCATCTTCTTGACTGATGGTCATGGTCAATGCTCCTTTTGAGTGAAGGTCATGAAGTTTGTCCCATATACCCTTTGCTGATGAACATTTTCCTAGATTGTTCTTTATAGAATCAGGTAGCCCATTCAAGATTTCCTTTATTGCTTTTGCATTGTACTCCTTGGATTCTTCATCCAACCTGCCATCAACAATCACTGATTTCTAGATTTCAATGCCTTGAGTATGTAAGAAATTCCTCATTCTTGCTTCCCATATATTAAAGTTCCCATTGAGCCTTGGAGCCTCCTCAAATTGATTGTCTTCTATTTTATTAGTAGAGGGAGACACATCCTTAGGAGGACTGGAGACTTTCTTCCTTGACTTCGCCATTTGTGTTCTAAAGATCAACCTTCAATATGTTAGGCTTTTAATGAAGGTATTGGCTCTGATACCAATTGTTGGAAATACTAAGAGGGGGGGTGAATCAGTATTTCTTTTTCCGACTATTGTTTTACCAGCTAAAACATATATATTCAGAACACAAGATGAACAACAAGAATAAATGATTTTATTAATATAAATTGTGTAGTAAAATAGATACAATATATAGATGGTTGCAATCAGTTTCCAAGATCCAACTCGGACTTTGGTGATGCTCCAACCTCCATAACACCAACTCTATTTCACCAAGACACCTATCTTGGAATTAGGAGCACCAACTCCCAAGGACTTCAATCCTTCCTACTTCTGAGGCATCAACCCCAAGGACTCCAATCCTTCTTACTTCTGAGGGCACCAGCCCCAAGGATTCCTATCCTTCTTGCTTTTGAGGCACCAGCCCCAAGGACTCCAATCCTACTTACTTCTGAGGCACCAGCCTCAAGGGTTCTGACCCAATCTTGTCAAGATTCATTTAATAGTAATGTTCTGCTCTCAGAACTCTTCTCTACTAAGTTCTGTCTGATTATAGCTTCACTACAATCTCCAAGCTACAACATCAATGAAAACTAGTCTTCTTATGAAGTAGTCTTCCCAATTCTTCATACTACCCACACAAAGTGTCCAATACCCTTCATGACTTCTAATAATGTCTTCACATAGCTTTAGTCAGTCTACTGTTAGCTGCACTAAGCTCTACATAAAGAACAACTTTATGTTCAAGCTTATGTTCTCTACTGGCTACTTCTCCCCTTCGACTATCTGCTGTCCTATTGGCCCTTCGGCCCTCTTTCTGTTCTACTGGATCTCCTCGCTGCCTTTGTCTCCTCCAGCTTATTTTCCACAGCGTTCAACAACCTTCAACAAAATTAACTACTCGATGTTCTCTACTTTTTCTATCTTTTATTCATTACTCATGCCTCTGTCTGTCGGTTTCCTCTCTTTGCTGGCCCTTTGGCTTCCTCCTCGGTCACTGTCATTCCTCTGTGCTTGCTTGCTTCTTCAGCTTCCCAGCTTTCGGTTTCCTCTATCTATTTGTGCACATAGGACACGTTGATTCAATAGCGAGTACCGAGTCATACGCAGAGGACACATATTCGAAAAATAGTAACAACGCTCTCGTTTTCTCATGATAGCAGGCATACACAGGGACTGTTTCGTTTAACGTACAACCACGTCCCAATCGCAATCACAATCGCCATGATTCACCCCATTTAACTAACGTTCAGCCTCCTGAACCATCGGAACAATTATCATAAGCCTTTCGGCCTAAAACACCCTGCGCAAGCCAAATATTTAATTACACAAAGAGTATGAGAAAAAACAGTTGAAAAGACTAAAGGGCAGACTTCAAGAAATATTACACCCACATCTAAATTGTATCAGATCCATAGTGAAATCACAATCGGTGCTTTAGTGTGGCAAGGCTTCATAATATATGAGATATGTGGATGCAATGATAGATTAACTCATATTTCAATGTTTGGCGGGTCCGCGTGTATGTGTATCGCAATTGAGAGTTGCCCTTGGCGGAGGTCTGATGCAACATCGCTAATCGCTATCGGCGATCGCAAAGAACTGTTTGACACGTTGTAACTCTCGCTACCGAAGTGTCGATACGATATATGTCAAAAATCGCACATCGCAAAGGTCCAAGTCTCGACCTTAACGTAGACCACTCCCCTATGGCGATGTGATATTAGGTGCCGGAACCGATATGACTCACCACTCCCGTGTATAAAGTTTCAAGTCCGATTTCCGCCTCCGATAGTGTATTTTCCTATTTATGCCACCGATAGTGCAAATGCATATATATAAGCCTGTGCCTCTGATAGTGTAAGTGTACATACATACATGCGTCTGCGCCACCGATAGTGTATATGAAATAAGACTAATTCTTTCTTCCTCCGTTTTTGTTAATGCATCCTTTGCTCCTACGATGGCTCCCGATAGTGTAATTTCACACATACATGTGATTTCTGCTCCCGACAGTGTATTTTTGGCATATATGCTTGGATAGCTCTATTTGCTCCTGAAACCTCTGTTTGCTTCCTTTGTGGCTCCAATAACTCTATTTGCTACCTCCCATGGCTCTGTTCTTCTTTGGCATATATATATTGCATATATATATGCTCTATTCTGCTCGCTCTGTTTGCTCCTGTAGCTCTGAGAACTCAATTTTGGCATATATATATTACATATATATATGGCTCCTCCTGTAGCTCCTCTTGCTCCAATGTGGCTCCTCTAGCTTGGCAGTGTCTTTCAAAGACCTCCTTGCATATATGAACGCCTCTCTTGCTCTGATATCCTGTGATATGCTTTGATCTGCCTCCTTTGGTAACTCCTCTTGCTTATGGCTTGGCTATCCTGATGGCCTTGCTCCTATCTCTTCATGGATCTGTTTTGCTTCCCCTTGGCTCCATATCATCATCTAGTATCTAGAATATTTCCATATTGACATCAATTACAACCTAGGTCAACAAAATATTGGATAATTTCTTTGTTATTTCCAATCATCAACATATCATCCACATACAATACCAAATAAATAACATGGTCACCAATTAATTTAAAATACACACAGTGATCTGCTTTGCTTCTGGTGAAGCCAAGTCCTCGTATATATGTCTAAAATTTCTGATACCACATCCTTGGTGACTCTTTTAACCCATACAAAGACTTTTTTAACCTACATACTAGTTCTTTCTTACCCTTCACCGCAAAGCCTTCAGGTTGCTTCATGTAGATCTCTTCTTCCATATCTCCATGAAGAAATGTTGTCTTCAAATCCATCTATTCTACATCAAAATCAAAAGTAGCAACAACAAATAAAAGTAATCTAATAGAAGCTACATTAGCAACAGGAGAAAAAATCACCAAAATCAATTCCCGGAACCCGGGAATAACCTTTTTCTACCAACCGAGTTTTGTATTTCTCCACCTTGTCTTCTGTATTCATCTTCTTCTTAAACACCCATTTTCTTCCAATGGGTTTCCTTCCAGCCGATAACTCCACCAGATCCAAAGCCTCAGTTTTGTCCAAAGATGCCATTTCATCAACCATGGCCTCTTTCCAGAGTTTTCCATCCTCTGAATCTACTGCCTCCCTGCCAGTTCTGGGATCATCATTAGTAATAGATAAAGCAAAAATTGAATAGAAAGCAGATGGACCATACCTTTCTGGTTGCCTTCTTTCTCGAACTGATATTCTGACAGTTGGAGTTTGTGGCTCTTCATCTTTTGATTCTTGTTCTACTATAGAGTCTGATTCTTCCTCCTTTAGCTCAAACTCTATCTTCTCAGGTTCCTTTGGTAGGACTTCATGTTTAATAACATCTTTCACCTCTCTAAACACCACATCTCGGTTGTACACAACCTTCCTTATTTTTGGGTTCCAAAGCTTATAACCTTTTAAACCATCCTTATACCCAATAAAGATGCACCTTTCAGATTTACTATCCAACTTGGTTCTTTTCTCCTTTGGAACATGTACATATGCATCACAACCAAATATCCTCAGATGTGAAAGAGAGGGTTTCTTACCAGTCCATGCCTCATATGGAGACTTATCCTCCAACAATGATTAAGGTTATCTATTAACCAGGTAACATGGAATCTCCACCACCTCTGCCCAGAATTCCTATCCTAACTCGACACCACTGAGCATGCTTTTTGCCTTTTCCATCAACGTCCTATTCATTCTTTCTGCAACTCCATTTTGTTGAGGTGTGTATGGAGTAGTCTTATGCCATGCTATACCACACTTATTACAAAACTCTTCAAATTCCTTCTTGCAGAAATCTCCACCATTATCTGTCCTCATCACCTTTATCTTATTCTCTGTCTGGTTTTCCACCAAAGCCTTAAATTCTTTAAACCTGTCAAAGTGATCCAAATGGATCCTAGAATACTCTCGAAGTCTTCAAAATCGCTTAAAAGATCAAAAATATCGCATAAGGAAAACCCATGGAAGAGTCAGATTACACTATCGGGAGGCAAAAACACCAAGAAACAGTAGAAAACAGGGTTATCAGAGGCTTGAACAGTGAATGCGCAAGAGTCGTTGGATCTAGCCGATCAACGGTCCAGATCTGATTGATGAATCGCAATCGGCGGTGACAAAGGGAGGCTATCGGTGGAGACCCCATGACATATGCGACTACGATGAGTGGGGTCAATGAGGACTGTCGATCAAGTGCGCAGATCGACGACCCACATTGCATCGCAGAATCGCAATCGGCAAACACAATGGAGCGGGGCTATATGCATATACATATATGCGATGCGATTGACCGGACCCGATAACATTATAAACCACATTTGATATAATTTGAGTTCTGGGAAACCACCATTTCCTTTGTATTTGCGTATTTTGTTTATTAAACGAAATACAAAGGACGAAGCGCCGATGCGATAAAACGGACCCGAAAGGGTTTATTAATACTGTTACATATGATTTCAAGTCTAATAAGTGGGATTTTCAATGTTTTTAATGTATTTTCAATACAAAGGGAAATCGCGATATGAGCGGGATTTCGGGCGGGCCAAGGGCGGTAAGTGGTTTGGGCCGGGCTCCGCCCAATCCCATACAACAGCTGCCACGTGTCTAGGCTGAGGAGAGAGAAAACCACCCTCATTGGGCGGTTAACTCCCGAATGAAAGAGCTACCTGAAATGGATCTCAACCGTTGGATCTGGATCTCCCAGATCAACGATGGAGATGTGATATCGCTACAAAGGTGGACTCGATAGGAGTCATAAAGTGAATTCATAATATTTCAAATCCGATGAACAATGTTTGGAGGATTTTCCATGTTTTTGCAATGTTTCCTTGTGTTAACAGAAAAAAACCAATTTTGGGATTTCAAAGGCCCGATGACCCATTCTGTTACAGTACAGGTGGCCACCATCCTTGGAAGCATTTAGTAATGATTGCTAACGCTCAGAGGGGGATCTGAGCGGACAGAGGTCGGGAAGCCAGAGAGCCTGAGAAGGAAAATGAATAGACAACACAGATTGGCTTTAAAGCCACAGACAAAGAGCAAACAGAGAGGAGCAATATTGAAGGCAGTGCTGAGACAGAGCAACAGAGACAGAGAGCCAGAGGGGAGTCTGTGTACTTAGAAGAGAATTGGGGGATCCAAGTAAAGCCTTATTGTTTTGTATCTGTTGTGTGAGGCTCAAGTTGAGCTCACTGTTGTAAAACTCTGTTTTGAAGACATAATAGAGAGGTCACCACTGAAGGTTGGACCAGGAGATGTAGCCCAGGAGTATTGGGTGAACTCCTTATTAAATTTGCTGTGTTTATGTATTGTCTATTATGCTTCTATTACTGCTTCATTGTCTGTGTATTTCACAATCTTATTGATCCATTGCATAAAATAACATAGGCAAAACCATGCACATGAGTCTGTAATACCTTAATAAATGTCTTAGATCTCATTTTCAGATCAAGTGGTATCAGAGATTTAGGTTGCTAAGGTTAGACAAGCTTGCACTGGATTGTTGAATGCTAACTAGGTCAAAGATCAAATTAGGAGAAGGAGAATTGATTGAGGCTAACCTAGAAATTGGTAGAGTCTATCCTAGGAGGAAAATGACAGAAGAAATTCCCTTGGAATCAGACTCTCAGTTCATGGACAGTTTCATGACCATGAGAGCCATGGTAGAAGAGATGTACCAAGAATTTAAGAAAGGGCGAGGTGAAGATACTTCAACCTCCAAACAAGACAAAGGGACAGAGGAACCTCTTCTAGATGGCCATTCTAAAGGCAAAGGGAAAGGAAAAGAGCCTCCTCTATCCACACCTCCTGATAGCCCTGAAAATAAAAAGAAGAAAACATCTTTGATTAAGTTAGATGTAAAATTTGATTTGCCAATATATGATGGAGAATTAAATGCAGAAAAGCTAGATAACTGGATTAGATAGATTGATGTGTATTGCAGGGTGCAGAATATTGATTCAGACAGGAGTAAAATTCAGCTGGCCAGCCTACGCCTTGGAGGAACTGCCTTAGTATGGTGGGAAGGCAGGACACAAGCTGATTTGAAGAAGCATGGTAAAATTCTTTCTGCCTGGAGTGAATTTGTTTCTGCCATTAAAAAAAAATTCTATCCACTAGCTTATATGCAACAAGCTATGATGAGTTGGCAAATTATTCGCCAATTAAAGAGGCAAAGTGTACAAAGCTACACCCAAGAATTTAGAAAAAGAGCTTTAATTCTAGGCATTTATTTAGACTCACCTGAAGCTTTGCTAAAGTATATAGGTGGTTTGCATAGTTATTTGAGGCATACCATTCTCATGTTTAACCCTACTAGCATAGATGAGGTATCCGTTTAGGCTACACATCTAGAGGCTAGAGGCAAGAATGTGAACCCAGAGATTGGGGGATCATCAAAACCCACTGCAAGCAAGAACAAGGAAAAGAGGAAGCAGAAATGGAAAGAGAGGAAGGAAAATGCTGTACAGAAAGCCAAACCTTCATGCACTCACTGCAAGAAGGATGGGCATGATGATGAACATTGTTGGTCTTTGCATCCGGAGCTGAAACCCAAGAAGTTCGATGGTAAGAAGAAGAAGACTGCTACTGCTATACAGAAGGATTTGGGGTCAGACTTAGGTGATGAAACAACAATCATAGCTACAGGTATAAAAGGTAAAAATTCTGAAGCATCTACTAGTAATTCTGCACAAACTATTGATAATGAAGAAAATGAGAGGAAAATACATGATCTTTTTCATATTAGAGTTATTTCCAAGCATCAAAAGATTGATACTTTATTTGATAGTGGCTCACAAGTAAACTTGATTTCTGAAGCAATTGTAAAGAAGTTGGGATTACTAACCACACCTCACAAGAAGCCATATCCATTAGGTTGGGTATGTGATAAAGCAAAGCTACAAGTGACTAGACAATGTAAACTTAGGTTTTCTTTTGGGTCAACATTTGTAGATGAGGTTGAGTTAGATATCGTTCCCTTGGATATATGTGGAATTGTTTTAGGAAGTCCTTACTTGTATGATAGAAAAGCCATTAATGAAGGTTCAAATAGTCTTAAATTTTCTACATTTACCACTGAATAGATGTGCATGTAAGCTGGAAAATCAAGGCGGAAAGCGTTCTCACCAATTTTCTCAAGTATTTTGAAAGGTCCATACCTTATTGGCATCAACTTCTTTCCTTCACCTTGCATCCTGTGTTTGCTGATATATAGATAGACTTGATCACCAACTTGGAAGCTATGCTCCATCTGATGCTTATCATGCCTTGCCTTGTACTCGGCTTGGCTCTTTTCCAGTTGTTCCTGCAGTGCCTGGTGAATTTCTTGGATCTGTTCAATGAACCTGGTTGCTTTGTCCACATCACTATGTCCATCAACTGCTGTGTCTTTACTAAAGACTCCAAATTTTGTGGGCGCGAAGCGCAAAGTGTAAATGAGTCATACGACTGTTCGCCCTTACTTTTTGTAATGTAATGTCAGCTTGAGAGTTCTACACATGGTTCACAGACCATGGGATTGTATAAATAGAGTGAGGCTCTAAGTTGTAGAGACAGCTAATTAGAATCAAGTCATAATGATGGAATAGAAGCATTGAGTCTAAGCAAAGTGTAAGTCATGTCTTTGGGTCATAAAGTAGGAGAAGGCTCTGTAGCTGAGTGCGTAGAGGGCTAGTAGTCTACAGCTGAGTACGCGGACCCCTGTAGCTGAGTGCGTAGGGCAGGTTGAGTCTGTAACCATTGAAGAAGTAATAAAGAAGAGTTTTCATATCATTTCTTTGTATATTTTTCTGTTTTATGCATTAAAGTATATTGGGTATTGATCCGAATTGGATCCATGAAAATTATCAGAGTTCTATGACTGTTTCAAATCATGACAGACTTCAAAAATTTTGTAAACAACGAGCTATCATAAATAACCTCTGTATAATGGCAATTTGTGGCCAGCACGGAGCAACGAGGACCTTCAGTCAAAGCGCACTGACCGTTGGCCCATGGGGACTGTGCATGGCACAAAAATGGCAGTTGGGAAGTCTAGATAAAAAAACAGAGGCCGTTTCTGATGCGCGATTAGAGCAGGACAAAACCCCTTAAGAAGGAAAAGCCCTGAGCGCACAATCACAAGGGAAACCATGAAACCGTGAGAAAAGTGCTAAAATGACAGGCGGTTCCCACGCTCCAAAACTAGCAGAATATCAGAGGCATTTCAGGTGGTAAGCGGGTTTG
Source organism: Pinus tabuliformis (assembly GCA_031772625.1). Classification (NCBI taxonomy): domain Eukaryota; kingdom Viridiplantae; phylum Streptophyta; class Pinopsida; order Pinales; family Pinaceae; genus Pinus; species Pinus tabuliformis. The sequence goes on along the minus strand of CM062813.1, from coordinate 1,154,239,477 downwards.
TCAAAGGACCAAGCGATGCCATACGTTGAATGACACGTGTCCGGTGGATGAGAGAGAAAACCGCTCTCATCACGGGCTAACGTTCGAGCAAGTCACCCGTGCGATAAAAGCGATGACCGTGGGATCTGGAGGCCCCAGATCTAACGGTGAAGATTGCACTCGATGGGAGACCGGATTTGGCGGGAGAAATAAGCTACGACACATAAGGGTTCGAAGTCTGATTTGACCGCCAAGTTGGCATATGAATCATTTCACAAGATAACCGAAATAATGACCGTTTGAGGAAGAGCCGATGCTCAGTTCGTGAAGGCACAAGTGGCCACCTCCCTGTGAAACGTTACACAGTGGCGATGACGCAGAGGCAGGGAATTCTAAGCGGACAACAACAGGTGATCTGAAGAGATGAAAGAGGAAGCAAATAGCCATGATGCAGATTGGCTTTAAGCCACGAATAGACAAAGAGCAGAGAATTAAAGAGGGAGATAGTGAGACAGAGGAGACAAAACAGAGAGTGAAGCAAGAAGTAGAGAACATAGACATCGAGCTGACCTGTAGAGCTAAGGCAACATCGAGCAGACAGAACCGAGAAGGCTTGAGAGGTTCAAGCAATCCCTGTGAGGATATCTGTCGGGAACTGAGTACCAAGTTGGACTCATCCCTTTAAGACCAGTTGAGGTCGAGACTTGGTAAGGGGGAGTTTGTGTACTCTAGTGGCTTGGGGAATCCAAGAACCACCCTACTAAACATCATATGTTTCAAGAGACTCAAATTGAGCTCCTCATTGTAAAAACTCTGCTTAAAGACACAATAAAAAAGGCCGGCGCTGAAAGTTGGACTAGGAGACATAGCCCAGGAGGATTGGGTGAACTCCTTATTAAATTGTTGTGTTTTTGCATTTGCTTGCTGTGTTTCTCTTATTGTTTTTCTAGTGTCTCTGTATTTTTGCAATCTTATCGATCCGTTGCCTAAGATAACATAGACACACACACCAGCACATGAGTCTTTAATACCTGCATTAATTAATTAATTGAGATCATGCATAAGTGATTTTCAGATCAAGTGGTATCAGAGCTTTAGGCTGTTAAGGTTAGACAAGCTTGTGCTAGATTTAGCTGTTGAATGCTAACTAGATCAGAGCTCAAATTAGGAAAAGGAGAGTTGGTCAAAACTAATCCTGAAATTGGAAGAGTCTATCCTCAAAAGACAATGTCGGAGGAAGGTTCTGTGGGCCCAGACCCTCAATTTATAGATAGTTTCCTGGCCATAAGGTCCATTGTAGAGGAAATGTATAAGGAATTTAGAAAGCATAAAGATGAAGATTCATCAGGCTCCAAACAAGATAAAGGAGAAGAAGAATCTCTCCTCCATGACCACTCAAAAGGCAAAGGGAAAGAAGAAAGCTTTCTCACACCTCCTAATATCCCTGAACATAAAAAGAAGACATCTTTGATTAAACTAGATGTTAAATTTGATTTACCAATATATAATGGAGAGTTGAATGTAGAAAAGCTGGACAATTGGATTAGAAAAATTGATGTTTATTGCAGAGTGCAGAGTATTGATTCAGACAAGAGCAAGATTCAGCTGGCCAGCCTACGCCTTGGAGGCACTGCCTTGGTTTGGTGGGAAGGCAGGACCCAAGCTGACATGAAGAGACATGGTAAGACTCTTTCTGTTTGGAGTGAATTTTTTTCTGCAATAAAAAAACAGTTCTATACACTGGCCTACATGCAACAAGCCATGATGAGTTGGCAAACTCTTCGACAATTGAAAGGGCAAAGTGTATAAGGTTACACCCAAGAATTTAGGAAGAGAGCATTGATTCTAGGAATCTCATTAGACTCACCTGAGACTCTGTTGAAGTACATCAGGGGTCTACACAGCTACATGAGGCACACTATCCTCATGTTTAATCCCACTAGTATAGATGAGGTATATGTTCAAGCTACTCATCTAGAAGCTAGAGGAAAGAATGGAAACCCAAAAGTTGGGGGATCATCCCAACGCAATGCAATCAAGAATAAGGAGAAAAGAAAACAGAAATGGAAATCAAGGAATGCCAACACTGCACAGAAGAGAAAGTCTTCATGCACTCACTGTAAGAAGGATGGGCATAATGATGAGCATTGTTGGGTTCTGCATCCAGAGCTGAGATCTAAGAAGTTTGAGGGCAAGAAGAATAAGACTGCTATAGCTATTCAGAAAGATTTGGGGTCGGACTAAGGAGATGAAACAACCATTGCAGCCATAGGTATAAAAGGTAAGAATTATGAAGCATCTACTAGTAATTCTGCACAATCTATTATGATGAAGAAAATGAGAGAAAAAGACATGAGATTTTCCATATTCGAGTTATTTGCAAACATCAAAAGATTGATACTTTATTTGATAGTGGCTGACAAGTAAATTTAATTTCTGAAGCAATTGTAAAGAAGTTGGGATTACTGACTACAACTCACAAGAAACCATACCCATTAGGATGGTTAAGTGATAAATCACAACTACAAGTGACTAGACAATGCAAACTTAAGTTTTCTTTTGGGTCAACATTTGTAGATGAGGTTGAGTTAGACATAATTCCTTTGGATATATGTGGAATTGTTTTGGGAAGTCCTTAGTTGTATGATAGAAAGGCTATTTTCTATAGAGTTGCGAACATCTATCTACTTGTTAAAGATGGAATCGAATACTCTGTAAGAGCTCATAAGCTCAAGAATAATTATACTCTCATAAACTCAGGGCAGTGAAACGAATGATAAATTCATGCAAACAATTTTTACTGATGGTTGTAAAGGAAAAGAAACCTGATAAAACCAATGTATTTGAGGGCTGTGATGCTAAATAGCACGCTGATTTAGAGAAAGTTGTTTCAGAGTATGATATCTTGTTTCAAGAACCTAAAGTTCTGCCACCCAAAAAGGAAATAATGCATGATATTATTTGGCAGCAAGATGATCCATTGCCTAACATTGGGATGTATAGTTTGTCCGCTTTAGAGAATGCATAAATTAAGAAGTAGGTGGAGGAGTTGCTCGAGAAGGGGTTCATCAGGCCTAGCACATCACCATGTGGGTCACCAATCGTTTTGGTGAGAAAGAAAGATGGCTCGTGGAGAATGTGCATTGATTACCAAGCATTGAATAAGATAACAATAAAAAATCGTTATCCCCTTCCTCGCATAGATGATCTATTAGATCAATTGAAAGAATCTGTTTATTTTTCCAAGTTAGACTTGCATAGTGGATACCATTAGGTCAGAGTTGCAAAGCAAGATTCATGGAAGACTACTTTAAAAAAAAAACAGGGATTGTATGAGTGGCTGGTTATGCCTTTTGGCTTAACTAATGCTCCTTCTACTTTCATGAGAATAATGAATGATGTACTCAGACCTTTTCTTGATGATTTTGTTATTGTATATTTGGATGACATTCTGATATTTAGCAAAACATGGGAGGAATATTTAAAGCATGTTAAGAAGACACTAGATGTTTTGAAAAGAGAAAAACTTTATCTTAAACTCTCAAAATGTGAATTTGGCAAAACATCTTTGAATTATTTGGGACATATAGTAGTGGGTGGTGAATTGAAGATAGATCCCTCTAAGGTGGTAGTCATTGTAAACTGTCCTAAACCCAAAGCTGCTACAAAAGTTAGGAGCTTCTTAGGAGCAGCACAATATTGGAGAAAGTTCATTTCTAACTTTTCCTTAATTGCAGCTCCCTTATATGCTTTAACATGATTGAAAAAGGTGTTTCAGTGGGGAGGCAAATAGTAGAAAGCCTTCGAAACCTTGAAAGAAAAGATTAGTACAACACCAGTACTAGCACTGCCTGATCTTCAAAGACCATTTGAGATCCAAACGGATGCCAGTGACTATACCATGGGAGTAGTGTTGATACAACACGCTAAACCCATATGTTATCATTCTGAGACATTTAATTCTGCAGTAGTTAACTATCCCACATATGATAAAGAATTGTATGCATTAGTACAGAGTGTGAAAAAGTGGAAACATTACTTAATGGGCAAAGAAACAGTTATACATACTAATCATCAACCACTTCAATATCTACACTCCCAAACTAAGTTGCAACAATCAAGACACTATAGATGGATGGGTTTTCTACAACAGTTTCATTTAGTCATCAAATATAAAAAGGGCATACACAATAAAGTTGCAGATATGTTATCTAGACCCATTATAAATGCATCTACTATACTTAAGCATAATTCTATGTTACATGAGAGCTACATTGAACAATATGCTCAAGATATAGACTTTAAAGATGTATATGCAACTTTAAGTCAAGGCAAACGAATAGAAGAATTGGATTATCATGTAAAGGACCGACTCTTATATCATTGTGGGAAGTTATGCATTCCACAAACTGAAAGAGTAAAGATAATTCGAGAAGCACACACTTCTCTAATATCAGGTCACTTTGGGGTAAGTAAAACAGTTGCACAGTTGCAAATATTTTGTTATTGGCCAAAAATGAACAAGACAATTTCTAGATATGTGAGAGGGTGTACTATGTGTGCTAAAAGCAAGACCAACAATAGAAAACTAGGCTTGTACACTCCATTACCAGTTTCTTCTCATCCTTGGGGAAGAGTTTCCATGGACTTTGTTGGAGGACTGCCTAAATATAGGAAAGGTCATGATTATCTGTATGTTGTTGTGGATAGGTTCAGCAAAATGCGTATTTTGATACCTTGTAATAAATATATTATAGCTGAACAAACTGCAAAACTGTTCTTTCAACATGTATGGGTTCATTTTGGATTACCCACTTCCATTACATCCGATTGAGACACTTGATTTGTGGGAAATTTTTGGTCAAGTTTGTGGGAACTGATGGACACCAAATTGAAGAAAAGCACAACTTTCCATCCACAAACCGATGGCTAGACATAAGTAGTCAACAGGACAGTGATCCAATTGCTCAGAGGATATTGCAGTAAGCATCCTAAGCTTTGCGATGAACATTTGTGTTATGTGCAGCATGCATACAATCGAGCCAAACATTCTTCTACACAAAGATCTCCTTTTGAGACCTGTTTTGGTTTCACACCAAGGTCACCCTTAGATTTTGTCTTTGGTAAAGACACAACAGTTGAGAGACACAATGATGTGGACAGGGCAACTAGGTTCATTGAACAAATCCAAGAGATCCACCAGGCAGTACAGGAATAGCTGGAAAAGAGCCAGGCCAAATACAAGGCAAAGCATGACAAGCATTGGATGGAGCATGGTTTCCAAGTTGGTGATCGAGCCTGGCTATATATCAGCAAGGACAGGATGCAAGGTGAAGGTAAAAAGCTAAAACCTATCAGGTATGGACCTTTCTAGATACTTGAGAAAATTGGTGAGAATGCTTTTCGCCTTGATCTACCAGCTTACATGCACATCTACTTAGTCGTAATTGTAGATAGCTTGAGATTGTTTGAACCTTCACTAATTGAAGATCCTGAAGAGCAGAGTCAATTGCCTTCTGTTGATGACCTGTTACTTGAATATCTTAATGAATTGTAGGAAGACACAGTTCTGGACAAGAAGGTGAGAACGACACTCAGGGGAGATGTTGAGTACCTCATAATTGGACTCCAGGGTTCAAATCCAAGCAGTGAAAAATGGATAGAGATTGGACAAGTGAGACAATTGTACCCTCACTTAGTCGATGCTTGAAAACTAACTTTTGGTGGTCGAAAAGCTTTTTCAGTGGGAAGGCCATGATCTGAATTGGATCCATGAAAATTATCAGAGTTCTATGACTGTTTCAAATCATGAAAGACTTCAAAAATCTTGTAAACAACGAGCTATCAGAAATAACCTCTGTATAATGGAAATTTGCAGCCAGCATGGAGAAACGAGGACCTTCTGTCAAAGCACGCTAACCGTTGGTCGATGGGGACTGTGCATGGCACAAAAATGGCAGTTGGGAAGTCCAGATCAGAAAATGGAGGCTATTTCTGATGTGTGATTCGCAGGAAAAAACCCCTCGAGAAGGAAAAGCCTCGAGCACACGGTCATAAGGGAAACCATGAAATCATGGAAAAGCGCTAAAACGACAGGCGGGTCTCGCGCTCCAAAACTGGCGGAATATCAGGGGAATTTCGGGCGGTAAGCGGGTTTGTTAGAGGACCAAGCAATGCCATATGTTAAATGATGCGTGTCTGACAGATGAGAGAGAAAACCACTCTCATCGCGGGCTAACGTTCGAGCAAGTCACCCGTGCGATAAAAGGGATGACTGTGGGATCTGTAAGCCCCAGATCTAACGGTGGAGATTGCACCTGATGGGAGACCGGATTTGGCGGGAGAAATAAGCTATGGCGCATAAGGGTTTGAAGTCCGATTTGACTGCTGAGCTAGCGGATGAATGATTTCACAAGATAACCGAAATAACGACTGTTCGAAGAAGAGCTGGCGCTCAGTTTGTGAAGGGACAAGTGGCCACCTCCCTGTGAAACGTTACACAGTGGCAATGACGCAGAGGCAGGGAATTCCAAGTGGACAGTAGCAGGCGATCCGAAGAGATGGAAGAGGAAGCGAACAGTCATGAGACAGATTGGCTTTAAGCCACGAACAGACAAAGAGCAGAGAACGAAAGAGGGAGACAGTGAGACAGAGGAGACAGAACAAAGAGTAAAGCAAGAAGCAGAGAACAGAGACATCGAGCTGACCTGCAGAGCTAAGGCAGCATCGAGCAAACAGGACCGAAAAGGCTTGAGATGTTCAAGCAATCCCTGTGAGGATATCTATCAAGAACTGAGTACTAAGTTGGACTCATCCCATTAAGACCAGTTGAGGTCGAGACTTGGTAAGGGGGAGTCTATGCACTCTGGTGGCTTGGGGAATCTAAGAACCACCCTACTAATCATCTATTTTAGGAGACTCAAATTGAGCTCCTCATTGTAAAAACTCTGCTTAAAGACACAATAAAAAAGGCCACCACTGAAAGCTGGACCAAGAGACGTAGAACAGGAGGATTGGGTGACTCCTTATTAAATTGTTGTGTTTTTTCATTTGCTTGTTGTGTTTCTCTTACTGTTTTTCCAGTGTCTGTGTATTTTGCAATCTTATCGATCCATTTCCTAAGATAAAATAGACACACACACCAGCACGTGAGTCTGTAATACCTGCATTAATTAATTATCTGAGATCATGCATAAGTGATTTTCAGATCAGGTATGAATTGCGAGTTTATTGTTTAATTGATGCGTGGACTTATATGAATGTGTTAAATGAGAAAATATAAGATAAGTATATGTTTATGCGAAGTTAACTAACATCTATAAGAAGATAAGTAAGATCTGCAGTGTAACTTAGGGAAAGAGCACAGATTGTTGCCTTAGTAGCGCGAAATCACCTCAGCCCCTGATTAGGTTTGTGCGAAGGCCTTGCAAGACAGGAGAGTACGTGAAGTGACCCGCGCGAAGGAATTCTTGGTTGGACTAAGACAAGCCCTCAAACATCTCAAGGGTGCATAAACTTGATTCCAACATCCCCCCATACTGCTTCAGGTGAGACCTCAGTCCACGCTCCGCAAACTGTTGCCGAAAGGGCCAGTAGTGTAGGGATTTGTTTGGCTAATTAACTCCGAACCTGGGTCAGGCCCCATCAAGCCAACAAATGGTTCCGTTGCTAGGACCAGAATCTGCATAGAGATGTTTGATGTCGTATCATTGGAATCCAACTAAGAAGGAAATTGAAGGTTGGTTGGACAGAAGAATTCACGAGTTCGCGGCGCAGGAGAACAGGAACTTGTGACTGTCAAAAGAAGAGTGGTTAGACTGCTACCTATACACAGAGATCCATGAAATCTTCTTCGCATCTTTCCCCATTGAGTTGTACGAGTGGATCGCAAAGCTAGCAGATAACTAAGGAAGGTGGAAGCTCGACAATACTATTGTGTGGACTCCAGAATTGATGCGCAGATTGGAAGCATCAAAGGATCAAATCGTGCACGTTGTTTACAACTGGCTCGATCGAATTATGATGGGTTAAGTGAGGTAGATACCTTCTTGGATAAGTTTGAGAGGGAGGTGCTGGAAAAACAACGTTTCGAAGCCTTGAATTGGGTACTGCGCGCTACGCCCGCGAGGTGGTGGGGTACACACAAAGGAAACGTTGATGACTGATGCGCATGTAGGAGCATGATACGCACATGGTTTGGGAAGCATATGGGGTGGCTGGAAGCTAGATACAATGGTGGGGATAGTCCGCATGTGCATCTGTCCAGGTGGGTACAGGCATATGGTAAACAACCTACGCGGATACACATGAACTACGCGTTGGGAAATATGGTCAATAAGCATGTGTTGGGGGGGGCAACCGCACAACTGGGTTTTCAGGATGGAACAACAGAAGGTGGAGAGAGCGAGCGCACAGAGGGCTATTCGTGCAGAAGCATTTGACAAGGTGCGCAAAGCATTGAACAAGGTATGTAGTGCGCAACAAAGCGAGTGGGACCTGCGCGTACCAGCAGTCTTATGGGCTTATAGGGCAACGTGCAAGAAACTGACGGAACAGACGACTTCTAAGCTACCCCATGGAGCGAATGTTGTAATGCCGATGGAGTATATCATGCCTAGTCCACGGATAGCAGTGCCCACAGATATGACGGTTCGCGGAGCCTCGGAAGAAGGGATCGCGCAGTTGGAAGAGCTCGAAGAAGAATGCTTGGGACTTGATGAAGAGATCCAACAGGGTAATCTTAGGCTTCAAGAACTCATGAACGAAAGAGTTTGGTTGAGGAAGAAAAGCCCCGTGGGGGAAGCAGAAGCCAAGAAGCTTGAGGAAGGAATACGGAAGGACTTTCTTGATAAGCAAACCCTGGTGATCAAACCGGATGCGCGCAATTACATTGATAAATTTGGAGACTACCGCCGAGAGTTGATCAGTTTGATGCCTTGGATTGGACCGCGTATTATTAAAAGGATCACAGATGGCGGCGCGATGCAAAAGGTAAAATGCGCGACGCAAGTAGTAAGGTTAAAAGGTGAACTTTTCCAAGGAGAAGTAAATGATGATTGGGTAAAGCCATATACAGGTGGCGTGACCACTTGACTAGCCGTGGGAAGCACAGTCTTAGCGCCCCAGGCAGTTGAAAAGAGGCTCGGGACTATAAAATACTTTGCCCAGGAGCTGCGCAATGTCAGGGCTACGCGCAGGAGCGAAGTGTCACAGTGTCCATGACCGCGCAAGGGTAGTTGCGTTTCCGTGCGGGTTGATTGGAAAGTGACCATTATAGTCACTATTCACGATGTGATGCTTGATTTGAGACCAAATGGAGCTGGGGACAGACAGTTAAGGCAAAGTTTATGGATGAGATTTGGAAAAATCTATCGCCAAGGGAGCATTAATGGAGCGGATTTGGGGGGAATGGTCGAATTTGAATTCAAAAGGTGCTATAAATTCCAAAGGGTTGCAACCGCTCAATGCGTTGCCGACCTTGCAACGGTCTGAGCAGAGTTGGGAGGTCACCACGCGAAGATCTTCGCATCGACTGAGTGATTCGAGGGCGAGTCACGATGTTTGTGTTGGGGGCCTGTTGGGCGCAGGATCCCCCAAGGCAAGTTTTGGGGCTTAAAGCCCAAGTTTTGACTATGTCCGATGTAAAGACTCCACATTTTGTGGGCGCGGAGCGCGAAGTGTAAATGAGTCATAGGATTGTCCGCCCTTACTTTTTGTAATGTAATGTCGGCTTGAGAGTTATACCCATGGTCCGTGGACCATGGGATTGTATAAATAGAGCAAGGCTCTAAGTTGTAGAGACAACTAATTAGAATCAAGTCATAATGATGGAATAGAAGCATTAAGTCTGAGCGAAGTGTAAAGTCGTGTCTTTCGGTCATAGAGTAGGAGAAGGCTCTGCAGCTGAGTGCACAAAGGCCTAGTAGTCTACAGCTGAGTGCGCGAACCCCTGAGGCTGAGTGCGCAAGGCAGGTTGAGTCTGTAACCGTTGAAGAAGTAATAAAGAAGAGTTTTCATATCATTTCTGTGTATCTTTTTATGTTTTATGCATTAAAGTATATTGGGTATGAATTGCAAGTTTACTGTTTAATTGATGCACAAACTTATATGAATGTGTTGAATGAGTGAATATAAGATAAGTATCTATTTATGCGAAGTTAACTAACAGCTATAAGAAGATAAGTAAGATCCACAGTGTAACTTAGGGAAAGAGAATAGATCGCTGCCTTAGCAACGCAAAATCACCTCAGCCCCTGATTAGGGCTGGGTGAAGGAAATTAAAACAGAACGCGAAGGCCTCGAAGGATAGGAGAGTGCGCGAAGGAATTTCTGGTTGGACTAAGACGACCCCTCAGACATCTCAAGGGTGCGGAAACCTGGTTCGAGCATCCCCCCATACTACTTCAGGTGAGACCTCAGTCTGTGCTCCGTGGACTATTGCAGAAAGGGCCAGTAGTACAGGGATTTGTTTGGCTAATTAACTTTGAACCTGGGTCAGGCCCCATCAAGCCAACATATTCCTTGAGAAGTAATCTATAAAGGATACATAATACACAGACTTGCCTAGTGATGGAACTGAAATAGATCCAGACACATCATTTTTCACAAGCTCTAATATCCCTTTCACCCTCTTAGCACTAGAGGGGAAACTCACTTGATTCTGCTTCCCACATACACAATATTCAAAAAAACAAAATCCAGAGAGAAATTAGACATACCTTCTACCATACCATTACCATGAAGTATTCGAAGGCCCTTCTCTCCAATATGTCCAAGCCTTTGATGCCATAGCATGGTATTTTCTCTAGAGACCACAAGGTTTTCTACTCCACTTTCAGGAACCACATAACTATTGCACCCATCAATAATAGTGCTACCCAGAAGTTTGTACAGAGTTCCAATTCGAACTCCCCACATCAATACCAGTGCTCCCTGAACCATCTTGCAGGTATCTTTCTCGAACATAATTTTTAGACCTGCATCATCCATCTTGCTTACAAAAATCATATTTATGGACAATGCAGGAATATGCAGAACACTGTAAGTATTCTAATCCTTCCACCTTGCAACTTCAACTTGAATTTTCCACGTCTAACGATTCTAGCCTTCCTGTCATCCCCTAAGAAGACATCACCACCATCATATTTCTCATATTCGCAGAACCACTCTTTATGGGGAGTGAAGTGAAAGGATGCACCTGAGTCAATCAACCATGCCTCATGATCTACATGTGTACTTGAAGAAGAAGCCAAGTACACATCCCCACCTTCATTTGAGGTGGTTTTCACCTCTACAGAAGGAGCATCATCAGATTCCTTTCCTTTCTTAGGAGCTTTAGATCTACAGTCCTTTTTGAAGTGCACTTCCTTTCCACATTTCTAGCACACCTTTTATGGTTTTCCTGGAGATATAAATCTCCCTCTAGATTTAGATCTCCCACTTGAGGACTTATTTTTATTTATGTTCTAAGACCATCCTCGTACAAACAAGGCATCTCCATTATGTCCCTCCATATTTTTCTATCTCATCTCCTCCGATAGAAAGGACGAGACTATTTCATCAAACTTCAAGGTAGTTGTATTGCTACCTATTGCAACAACCAAACTATCCCACAAATCTAGTAGAGAACACAACAAACTGATACACGTATCTTCATCTAAAATTTTAATATCAAAAGATAAAAAATTGACTTACCACAGTATTAAAGGCATTCAAATGCTCTGTCACCGAGTCTCCATCCTTCATCCTCAGGTTATACAACTTTTTTCGTAGGAACAATTTGTTCACCAGAGACTTAGATTGGTACAAAGTCCCCAAATTGTCCCACAAAGCCTTCGCCGTAGTTTCCCCTTATACATTCAACTATACTGAATTTGAGATACACAACTGTATTGTGCTCTTTTCTTTCCGTTCCAACTTCCACAATCTTCATCTGACATTGTCGTTTTTTTAGTTCCCAGATCTATCGCAATCCACTAGCAGATCCTCCATCTTGAGTTTCCACATCTCAAAACTTTGACCATTAAATTTCTCAATCTCTATCTTTCCACTGCTCACCATCTTCTTTCACAACAATAATCTATCCTGCAGATATCCCACTGAATAGGGTCTACCATAGGCCCGAGAAAAACCCCTCAACAACAAAGGTGTCCCCTTGAAGTCGAAACAACTCTGATACCAAATGTAGGTTTTAACCCTATACAAAAATTACCTGCATACGAATTCTAGAAATAGACAATAAACAATGGCGAGAGCATAAAACATAAAATAGATATACACAAATATTTTCCCCTGGATCCCAAAACCGGGACTACCAAATTGATTTTTCATTATATTCCTTTCAATGTTACAATACATATATATACATGTCGAAGCATTCATAACCCCAATCTATTAACCCTATATTAGAACATAATCGTAGTTACCTTGACCTAAACTACAAGATACCATGGGCAGAAAACCATCATGCCCAAAACCATGTGCAAAACCCATGCACAAAACCATAGGTAGGTCTGCCCACCTAATATAGGGTCCAAAAAAAAAAATCTCGAGGCGTTGCCCCGGACCCTATAGAGGGGGGCTATCGCCCCCCTCAAACCTCTTGATAGGGGGGGCTACCGCTTCCCCTGTGACCCCCCCCCCCCGCTACTCCCGGCACAACAAAGGGGGCACTAGCTGTGCGTGAGGTTGGTCGTGGGAAGAATATAACACACACCCAAAAAAAAGACTCCTTTTTCTTTTGGTGCTCATGGAACTTCACTTGGTCATAGTCAATCAAGATTTAGACTAGCTCAATAGTGGTATATGAGACAATGTCACGTCAACTACTAAGACAACGTCACAACAACTACTGATAGGCACCTTCACATTCCCATATATATATATATATATATATATATATATATATATAGGAGACAAACACCAATTCCAATTTAATTCTAAGACACTACCAAATTAGATTCAAAGGTGATGTTTGAGCTATAGAAATCCATTAACATGCAATTGAATGGTATCAAAGGATTCGTATTTGTCCCATATGCTAAATTAATGGATGTCAAATAATATTGTTATAAATATGACCATCCAACATCAGTTCCACTCACATGACTCAAAGTGAACATTGTTTCATTATTCTCATGTACTGATTTTGGATATTTAACATGTAGTGATTATTATAATTAATGTGAATGATCATTAAAAAAAGTATAATGTGATAATGGGAATCAATGAATTGTATTTATCTCAAAAGAGTTGAATTTATTGTTAATAATATTATAATCTAGATATCCTTATTTGTAACATTGGAAGTAATGAATAGATTAGTAAACAATTCCTTTAGACGAGAACAAGAAAAATTTTGTTAAGTGAAAGGAGAAGCCCAATAAAGTAACTTTTACGCATCCCAAGATTTGAATGTGTGACATTTTAAATATTGCACTCCTTACATTTGTAGAAGACCTTTAAATCCATTATTACAAAAATAAAGCATTATCATTAATGGGATTAGATTCTACTAGCCTAGTTCCATCTTAACTCCGGATCTATCAAGCATCGAGAGGGATCAAATCTCTCGAGGTGCAAACCTTTCCTCAATTTTTACATTAAAAAAAGAGGTTCGCACCTCGAGAGATTTGATCCCTCTCGTCGCTTGATAGATCCGGAGTTAAGATGGATCTAGGCTAGTTTCGCTCATGTGCGGCCAAAGAAAATCTAACAAACATATGATTAATTTTACCAATAATATGTAAATTCATCTAATATTAATATAATCATTTTGAATATGCTAAATATGTTTGAGATTAATCTGTTCATTTTAATTTTAAATTTTCTTAGTTACCTTAGTTTGTTGAGATGATAAATATTGTTAATAACTTTAATGATGAAAATTGATGAAATAAAATTTTTGAATGTAAAGTGACAATGTAATAGTGTTGAAAGATACAAAATGTGAATAATAAGAATATAGTCAATTACAAATAGTCTTATTGTGATTAATCTCAAACTATTTTATTCTACTATTCTTATTGTCACCCTTGTTACTTTTGTCATCTTTTCATATAGATTGTCATCATTTCATATTGATTATATGAAAATGACAGATTAAATTGTAAACCATTTAAATCTTTAGCTCAAGCTATTGTAGTAAACATCATACCTTGTCTCTCTTTCTCTCCAATATTAATAGGTTGAATTACTATAACATAAAAATTAATGTACATTGTCAATAATTTTTTGTGCTTACACTGAAATCAATGCACAATGTTAATCCAATCACTTTAAAATTAATGTTCCATCATACATCCATTTACATCAAATCAAAAATAAACATCTAGACTGAAATCATTCATCTAATGCAAGCAATCAAATAAGATTAAAAAACAACATTTACACTGAAATCAATGCATCTTATACAAGCAATCACATAGGATTAGAAATCAACATTTACATTCAAATCAATGCATCTAGTGCAAGTAATCAAATAGGATTATAAACCAACATTTACACTGAAATCAATGCATTTAGTGCAAGTAAGCAAATATGATTATAAACCAACATCTACACTAAAATCAATGCATCTAGTGCAAGCAATCAAATAGGATTAAAAATCACCATCTACACTGAAATCAATGTATTTAGCGCAAGAAATAAAATAGGATTAGAAACATCTACATTGAAATCAATGCATCTAGTGCAAGAAATACAATATTATTAGAAATCAACATCTACATTGAAATCAATGCATCTCGTGCAAGCAATAAAATAGGATTAGAAATCACCATCTACAGAGAAAATAATGCATTTAGTTCAAGCAATCAAATAGGATTAGAAATCATCTACATTTAAATCAATGCATCTAGTGCAAGCAATTGAATATAATTACAAATCAACATCTACGCTAAAATCAATGCATCTAGTGCAAACAATCAAATAGGATTAGAAATCAACATCTACGCTGAAATCAATGCATATAGTGCAAGAAATCTTCTTCCCTCTCTCCCCCTTCCATCTATATCTATATCTCCATCCATCCCTCCTTCTTTGTCTCTCTATCTCAACCCCCCAAAGACGCACACTCTCTCACTCCACATATATCAATCTCTCTGCCCCTCCCTACCTCTCTCCATCTCTCTCTTCTTCCCTCTCTTCACTTTCCATCTATATGTCTATCTCCCTTTGTCTCTCTATATCACCCCCAAAACATACACTCTCTTTCTCCAATCTATCTATCTATCCTTCCCTCCTCCTTTCCCTCTCTCTCTCTCTCTCTCTCTCTCTCTCTCTCTTCCCCTTCTCTCCCTCTCCCCTGCTTCTATCTCTCTTCCCTCTTGTTGTCCTCTCTCCCTCTATCTCCATCTTCCTTATCACTCCCTCCCTCTCTCTCCCCTTTCTCTCTCTAATTCTTTCTTCTTACCTCCCTCTCTCCCCCCTCCAACTCCATCTCTCTCTCCCT
Organism: Pinus tabuliformis; assembly: GCA_031772625.1. Lineage (NCBI taxonomy): Eukaryota > Viridiplantae > Streptophyta > Pinopsida > Pinales > Pinaceae > Pinus > Pinus tabuliformis. The sequence goes on along the minus strand of CM062813.1, from coordinate 1,154,224,047 downwards.
CACTCTCTCCTTCTTTCTCCTTCTCTATATCTCTCCTTCTTTGTCTCTTTATCTCACCCCTAAACATATGCTCTCTCTCTCCATCTCTCCCTTTTCACTCCCTCTCTCTCTCCATTTCTCACTCTACATCTTTCTTCTTCCCTCCCTCTCTCCCCCTCCAACTCCACCTCTCTATCCCTCTCTCTCTCCTCCTCTCTCTCATCCTTCCTCTTTCTCCCTCTCTCTTTCTGCCCTCTGATCCTCTCACTATCTCCCTCCATGTCTCCTTCTCTCTCTCCCCCCTCCATCTTTGTGTCTCCCTCTGCCTCTCTTACCCTTCTCTACCTCTCTCACTCCTCTCCCTCTCCCTCTCTATTCATTCCTCCTCTCCCCTCTCCTTTAGTTTATCTCCATCTCTCCCTTGCGACTCCCCATATCTCTCCACCTCTATCACTCTATGTCTTTGTTCTTCCCTCCCATATATACTAGAGTTAATATATATCATGATATATTATAATATAAAAAGTAAAATTTCATATTAATCCAAATTTATTAAATTTAATAATATCAATATAAATATTAGATTTAATAATAATAATAATATTAGGGTTAATAATGTTTTTTTGCTTCGTATTAATAATAATTTGGCTCATGGTATTTGGCTGTAGGCTTCAGCTAATTTTTTTATTTATTTTTAGTGTTAGTAAGTATAAAGAGGTTTATGGACTAAATATAAAAAGAGGTTTTATTTATTTACCAAAGCTCTAGTTTATTTATATTTTTATTTATTTATCATATATCTTTTATTTACCATGGTATTTGGCCAATAGGCTTGGTATATAATTATATGTTGATTTCTAATCCTATTTGATATATTTTTATTTATTTACCGTACCTCTTTATACCTCTTTTATAGACATGCTATTTGGCCCATAGTATTAATAATTATTTGTCCCATGATATTTGGCCCATAGGATTCACCTAAATATTTTTTTTTGAGTTTTAGTAAATATAAAAATATGTTTTATTTATTTACCATACCTCTAGTTTATTTATATTTTATTCCTATTTATTTACCATACCTCTTAATAATTATTTGTCCATGATATTTGGCTCATAGGCTTCACCTATTTTTTTTTTTTTGAGTTTTAGTAAATACAAAGAGGTTTATGGAGTAAATATAAAAATATGTTTTATTTATTTACCATACCTCTAGTTTATTTATATTTTATTCCTATTTATTTACCATACCTCTGGTTTATTTTTATTTTTATTTATTTACCATACCTCTTTTCTGAGTGTTCGTAAACCTCTTTATATTTTAAATTTATATTGTGTTTATACATAATAATAATTAGATTGATTTTTCAATAGGACAATTATTACATTAAAAATGTTAAATGTTAAACATTATGTTTACATTTATGTTACATGTTTACGGTTTAATGTGAGATTTACCCTCATACTAGGCTGTAGAGTGCCTCTCGGCTCATTCTACAATCCAGTATGAGGAGATGTGTATGTATGTCAGTCCGTCAGCTCATTCTACAATCCATTCTACAATCCAGTATGAGGAGATGTGTATGTATGTCAGTCCGTCAGCTCATTTTACAATCCAGTATGAGGGGATGTGTAAGTATGTCAGTCCATCCTCTTTAAAATAAAAATAAAAAATAAAAATTATGTTCTCAATAAAAAATAATGTCGGCTATAGTAAAAAAAAATGAATAGAAGTAAAAAATGTTAATGTTTAAATCTTATACTTTTCAAAAATATCTCAACAAGAGATTTAAATAAACTATTTGAAGATCTATGTTAACTAATTTATGTCAATATCAACTTCATATATATATATATATATATATATATATAGAAAAAAATTTGTTAAAATAAACATTTTAATGTTGTATATAAAAAAAATTCAATGTGGGTTATCAATAAAATATTTTAATAAGAATTAATATTGACATATACTTAAAAATATATTAATAATAAAAAACCATTTTAATTTGGTGATAAAATGTCTCCATGTACATGTTATGTAAAATATTTTAATGTAAATTACATGTATATTACATATTATTTTTTAAAAAATATGTATATATCATGAAAAAAATATGTTTTTATGGTTAAAAGGTTTATTTGGTCACATATATACTCTATTTAGCATTCAAAAAGACAATTTAAACAATGAAAATAACAACATTGTATTTTGCACTCTAAATTAGACATAAATTAAGGCCCATGTCTCTAATTTAAAACATAAATTAAGGCCTATGACCATCCTTCAACACATTAAACCTCTCTTTTTGCATTAGATAATTTAATTTTAATTTTAATATATTTATTAGGAAGGTTTATGAATAATTGAATATTTGTGCGTAATATTATTTATTTTTGTGGAATATTATGAGAATATTGGGCAGATTATGAAGAGTTGGAGGAGGAGATAATTTAGGGACTTGTTCCCTACTAGTGGAGGATCGATAAAAAATAATAAGTCAACAAGATATTATGGAATTATGGCACAAATTGTGGAACTCCAATGATTGAGAAAATCTAGGAATGTGTTCCACTAATCAAGGGAGCAGATCCACCAATCAAGAGAGCAGATCCACTAATCAAGGGATTTCGGTGGGGAAAGCTTCCTCCATCCATGGGGAATGATTTTTAATCATTTTGTATAAGTACCAAGTCGAATTTTCCTTTAGGGAATGATTGAGAAAATTTAAGAATGTGTTCCCTGCCATTTAATGCAAATTCCTAGTATTGGGGACTAGATCCACTACTCAAGGGGTTTTGGTAGGGAAAGCTTCCTCCATTCATGGGGAATGAATCCTAATCATTTTGTATAAGTACCAAGTCGAATTTTCCTCTAGGGAGAGTTTTTCATTAGTGTTATTGTGGAGAGAGCTTGTATTCTTGCAGCTCCATTGTATTTTCTTGCAGGGATGTAATTCTATTGATGAAAATAATGAAGATTGGCGTCATGTTCAACTTCTGAATCTCATTCTCCTCCATATGTCTTTGAGTTTCCTTAGGCTTGGCCATCCTAGGAACCTCATATCCCTTTTGTATCATTTTCTTTCTTTCTTTTCATTGCTTATTCACATGCATCTCTTGTTTTTATTTCTTTTTATTTCTGCACTTAGAATTAATGATTTCTTGTTGTAGGATTGAGTTAAATGGTTGATGTAAGTTCTTTTGCAAGATAACAAGTATTATTTCATTCTTGGAAAATCTTTGGAAGTTCATAATAATCATTGAGTTGCTTGGATTAGTCTTCTTATTCCCAAATCTAGATTGTTGGACCTCCTTTTTAGCAAAGAATGGTAAATTTATGCTATTTTTTAGAGCATGCTAACGAGCTTCAATCGACTCGATTCCACTTGCATTAGATCAAAAAAACATTCTAGTTCATAACAAAAATTACCCCATTGCATTTGCACTTGATTTGCTTAGACATTCTTTAGATTTACTAGCTCACTAGTTCTCGAATTTCTATATTTTCTACTAGTAATGTTTTTTTATTTTTTTAGAATGGATTAACATAGGTATTTTTGAGTGATTCCACTTGGAATAGGGACCTAAGACATCCTAGTTAATTTAATCCTAGTTAAGACATCCTAGTCAATTTCATCATTTCACAAGGAAACTTCTCCAAGCTTTTTGAGCAAATCCATCCATCTCCCAACTTTGGTTTTGAGTTCTGAGTGATCCTAGACATTTTCTCACTCCATTCCACCCATATACCACCTTTCCTATGCCTCCCATCACCTCCAACACCTCACATTTTTCTCTCGGCTGTATCTTGTAGGTTTCCTGTAATTCCTACAGGATCATCCTATAGGTTTCTAGTACATCATGTAGGTTTTCCTGAAACGGCCTGTTTTGAGGCTGAATTGATGGAAAACCTCTAGGAAGTCACCAAAATCCTCCCAAGGGTCTCCCACACCATCCAACCATCTCTTAACTCTTCCATCCAACCTCCAACATCCTTAATTCACCTGCCACATCACCAAAGGAAATTAGTTTGCATACTTGATTTTGCATGAAAAGACAAAAAGACAAAAACATATTTATTTCAGTCCCTTTACTTGCACATTAGTCATGTTTGATGCTTATTACTCCAATGCTTATATAGTAGCATTTGGTTCATGATAATTTAACATTATTGCAAAACATAGTTTCTTGGCAGTTAATTAGGAAATGGTGTGATTTAGCATTGAATTTCCTTCTCTTTCCTTGCACTTTCTTTCTTGCAATAGGTTAAGGTTCCTTTTCAAACATTTCATTTTCTACAATTAGTTTAAGATTTTACTTTAGTACATGTACTCCATTACATCATGACAACAAAGGAATGACACATTGTATGTCGCACATACAGTGTCAACACCTCTTAAGTTTGTACGAACCTTGGGTTGATAATTAAAGTCGGTATCCTTGGGAGTTGCAGCATTCTTGTTGCAATATCGAGGCTCATCACCTTTTGGCGTCATTGCCGTGGAGGTGTCAAAGTATGCATTGTTTTCTTCCCTAGTTGATTCATTTCTTTTTTATTTTTGCAAAAAAAAATAAAAAAAATCATTAGTCATATTTAATTTCAAAAGTAGAAAATTGCATTGCATTACAGTTTTCATTCAATCATAAAAACAAAAACAAAATTCTCCACAACCAACCCACCCCCCCATTTGATCACATGGTGCAATAAGAGCCATATCACCATTCACTTTTGCAGGTAGAAGAAGAAGATGGTGAAGAATGTAGAAGAAATTGATGGCGATGATGACAATGAGGAAGATCCTATTGGATTTCCCATTCAAGATATTGATGGAAGTGTGCACATGAAGAAAATCCCTCCATCTTTTCTTCCAAAATTTCATGGTCTAAGGTCAGAGGATACAAAAACCTTTCTCTTTGAATTGGAGATTGTTTGTAGATCTTATGGTTACTTATTAAAAACTAAAAAATTGAGATTGTTTTCGGCAGCATTAATGAAGGATAGAGCTCTTAAATGGTTCATGAGTTTAGGGACTAATTCAATAAGATCATGGACTGATATGCAAAAGATATTCCTAGAAAAATATAAAGATCATGATATTAAAGAAGAAATTTTTAGAATGAATCAAAGAGAAGATGAGAGTCTAGAGGATCTAATATAGAGGTTCATGTATAATGTTAAGAGGGGAAAACTACATCATTTAGGATCTGACACACTAAAAACCCTCTTACTTAGAACAATTAGGGATGAGTGGATTGATCTCCTTAATCTCGTGAATAGAGGTGATGTATATCAATTATCATTTGAGGAAATTTGTGAAACATGCAAACACATATCAAGAGGAAAAGCAAGAGTAGATAAATCAACATCAAGATCGGTAAGTCAAGCTAAACTTGGAAATTTGTTTGATGATTTTAAAACAGAAATTCTTAGCAGTCTAACAAAACAAGTAGAAATGTTAAGAATGCAAGATGAAGGAAAAGAAAACGCTGATAATTTTTTTGCAGAATCACATGATGTTAAACATTTTCCATCATTACCAAGGTTGAAGGAAGTTTACTAAGAGGACAATGGAGCAAGTCAATTGCCAATGCAGCTATGTTATGTAGCTCCAAGAGAACCATGGTAGCCTATTCAGCCGGATATGATGCAAGAGCATAATTCACAATTTCAAGGTTATGCATATCCACCTCAACGTAATTGGAACACACATTTTCCTTGGGAACATTCGCCATCTCAACCCCAAAACCAATCTTGGAAACAAGGTTGGCAAGGAACTTATGGGAGCCATCCACAATATCCTTAATATCCTCCATACCCAACTCCATGTTATCCCTACCATGCATCTCCACCACAACCACAACCCCAACCACATCCATCTCAAATATCCATTCCCACTCAACTACCTATACCACCATTTCCAAACCCACACATTGAAGTAGCTCAGCTCACTTACAATGCTGAGGTACAACACTTCCAAACATCTCTGCTTGAGATCAATGGTATTCACCATAGCTGAGGAAGAGTATTGCAAAAGAAAGATCATCTTGATATCATTGAAAGACCACATCCAAAAGAAGAAGATTCAAATAAGAAGACCACAGAACCATGGGCCGCGATTGATGAAGAGTAGACATCAAAATCAGAGAAATAGAGAACTCCCTCATGGTTACCATCAAATCCTCCATGTGTTGAAGAGAACAATAAGCAAAAAGAGGAAGATTTGAAGGTCATGGTAGAAAAAGACATGAAGAATGATCCAGATCAACAAAAGGACCAAGGACATCACAACTATATTGAAATATGGTTCCAAACAGTCACTAAGTTGCAGCATCACTCTCTTCCTCAACTATGCTTGATCCTTTCAAAGTCAAATCATTTGGTCTCTGAAATCCAGGTACATGTCAATGCATACATTTCAAGCCTCCACATCATTTTGTCTGTCATCTTGATGTGCACATGGCTCCATTGGAAGTATTATTATACTTGAAAGTGATTTTGTTTTTCAAGTAGGGTAGGGTAGAAGAAAAAAAATGAAAAATAAGAGGAAAAAATAAAAATCTAAGGTGAAAACCTCCTTGGAGGTGCCTCAGATTGGCTCATTGATTGAAAACCTCCATGAGGTGGTCAATGGGTTGGAAAAAAGAAAAGAAAAAAAGAGAAAAAAGAAGATCCTAGGTGAAAACCTCCTTTGAGGTGCCTAGGCAGACCTACTAGTTGAAAACCTCATTGAGGTGGCTAGTAGGCCTAGAAGAAAAAAGAGAAAAAAATAAAAGAATCCTTGCTCCATGCATGCATGTACTCTCCAACATCTGTAAGCAACAAGAACAAGTTGGTACCAAAAGAAAAATTGGTCAAGCCTAGTCAAAATAAGTCAAATTTTGACTTTCTCCTACTTCGCTCAAATGCTCCAACAAGGCCAAGGCCATGCCAATCCATCACCCTCATATATTTTCACCATCCACCCATCATTCTCAAGCTTCTACCACTCATTTTCCTTGTTGTCCTAAAAAACTACAGGATGCTCTATTTTACTACAGGATACAAAAATACATAGAGCAGAAATTTGTTTTTGCCATAACTTGAAAACCATGTATCCATTTGCTAAGCTGTTTCAGGGGGAGATGCATATGGATGATGGTAACATGCTCAATCAGTTTCAGCAAATTTCAGCTCACAGTTTCCAAGAAATTGGCCTCCATCACCTTCAGCCATTTTTTCATTTTCTCAATATCTATGCATCCATTTAAAAATTTGTTTCATGGGGAGATGCATATGGATGATGGTAACATGCCCAAGCAATTTCAGCAAATTCTAGTGCACGGTTTCCAAGAAATTGGCCTCCATCACCTTCAACCATTTTAGTTTTTCTCGATATTCGTGCATCCATTGACCAAAATGTTTCTATGGGGAGGTGCATAATGATGATGGAAATATGCTAAAAAATTTTCAGCTCAATCCAGTCTACCATTTGGGAGATATGGACAAAACAAGTCGTTGTCCTGTAAACCTACAGGATACAGAACAACACCTATAGGATTGGAAGTGAGCAATTTTAAAGGAGATCCAGAGGTCAAAGAAGCTCCTCCAGAGCTTAGCAGCAACATCAGGATCATTAGCATCACCATCCAACACTTGCACATCAACATCAACTCAGCAGTAACATGCATGTCTCTCCAACAACCATCAGGTAGGTATAGGTATGCAATATTCTTAACCTCTTCTCTTGAGCATATTATAGTTAGAAATTTGTTGTCAATGCATGAGATATGAGGTTTTATAAGCTAAGGATGGGTCAACAATCTTAGCCGCCTTCAACTAGTTGATTGCAGCTCACTCCTTCACTCATGCAATGTTGAAAAGTCAAATTATGAAGGGTGATGATTTCAAGGAATGAGGACAACAGTTAAAAGAAGAAATTTTTGCAAAGGCCAAGGTCACCACAGCACTCCAAGCCCTCCATCCACTTCATATTCACTATCTATTCATCATTCATCCATCCCATTTCATTCTTGAAAAAAAAAACAAAGAGAGCATCCTCTCCATTTTCATGAAATTTCCATTTGCAGGTCAGCAAGAAGGACGATCAAAGAGCAAAGGAGGATCACAAAGGGACCTTTGTCACTCACATTTTTATTTAACCACTCATTACCATTCATTCCTCCATTTTTGTGATTCTTTCCACTCCTTTACTTCAGTTTACAAAGGGATTGTGTTTTCTACAGGATGATCTTGTAGGAATTACAATAACCCAAAATTCCTACAGGAGGTGTCTAAATGGTGGAACAAGGTAGTAGATGGTTGATAAGGGTATGGAAGACCTTGCCAAACTAAAAAAATATTCAAGAACTCATCTTGAATAAGGGCAAGAAAGCAAGCTAATGGTCTCAAGAAACAATGATTTTTCTTTAAACAAATATGTTTTTGGGCTTGTCCTTGCAGAGCTTACAGCCAAGATTCTTAATGCACAAGAGAGAGGCCACCAGGGCCATGGATGAGGCACAATGAGGTCATTAAGTTACTTAGAGGATGAGCAACACTTTCAGCAGAGGGGTATGATGGGCCTTTAAATTAGACATAAATTAAGGCCCATACCTCTAATTTAAAACATAAATTAAGGCCTATGACCATCCTTCAGTACATTAAACCTCTCTTTTTAGATAATTTATTTTTAACTTTAATATATTAATTAGGAAGGTTTATGAATAACTAAATATTTGTGCGTAATATTATTTATTTTTGTGGAATATTATGAGAATATTGGGTAGATTATGAAGAGTTGGAGGAGGAGATAATTTAGGGACTTGTTCCCTACTACTGGAGGGTCAATAATAAATAATAAGTCAACAAGATATTATGGAATTATGGCACAAATTGTGGAACTCCAATGATTGAGAAAATCTAGGAATGTGTTCCACTAATCAAGGGAGCAGGTCCGCCAATCAAGAGAGCAGATCCACTAATCAAGGGATTTCGGTGGGGAAATCTTCTTCCATCCATGGGGAATGATTCTTAATCATTTTGTATGCCTCTAGGGAATGATTGAGAAAATCTAGGAATGTGTTCCCTACCGTTTAATGCAAATTCCTAATATTGGGGACTAAATCCACTAATTAAGGGATTTTGGTGGGGAAATCTTCCTTCATTCATGGGGAATTATTCCTAATAATTTCGTATAAGTACCAAGTCGAATTTGCCTCTAGGGAGAGATTTTCGTTAGTTTTCTTTCGGAGAGAGCTTGTATTATTGCAGCTCCATTGTATTTTCTTGCAGGGATGTAATTCTATTGATGAAAATAATGAAGATTGGTGTCATGTTCAACTTCTAAATCTCATTCTCCTCCATAGGTCTCTGAGTTTCCTTAGGCCTGGCCATCCTAGGAACCTCAGAGCCCTTTTGTATCATTTTCTTTCTTTCTTTTCATTGCTTATTCACATGCATCTCTTGTTTTTATTTCTTTATATTTCTGCATTTAGAATTAATGATTTCTTGTTGTAGGATTGAGTTAAATGGTTGATGTAAGTTCTTTTGCAGGATCACAAGCATTATTTCATCCTTGAAAAATCTTTGGAATTTCATAATAATCATTGAGTTGCTTAGACTAGTCTTCTTATTCCCAAATCTAGATTGTTGGACCTCCTTTTTAGCAAAGAACAATAAATTTTTGCGTTTTTTAGAGCATCCTAACGAGCTTCAATCGACTTGATTCCACTTTCATTATATCACAAAAACATTATAGTTCATAAGAAAAATTACCCCATTGCATTTTCACTTGATTTGGTTAGGAATGTTTTAGATTAACTAGCTCACTAGTTCTCGAATTTCTAGATTTTCGACTAGTAATGTTTTTTATTTTTTTAGAATGGGTTAACATGAGTATTTTTGAGTGAAGCCACTTGGAATAAGGACCTAAGACATCCTAGTTAATAACAAAATGTGTCCCATCCACTTTGTATTTGATTTGCTTGGTCGTTAAACCCTCGCCAATTTCATCATTTCACAAGGAAACTTCTCCAAGCGTTTTGAGCAAATCCATCCATCTCCCAACATTGGTTTTGAGTTCTAAGTGATCCTAGACATTTTATCACTCCATTCCACCCATCTACCACCTTTCCTATGCCTCCCATCACCTCCAACACCTCACATTTTTCTCTCGGCTGTATCCTGTAGGTTTCCTGTAATTCCTACAGGATCATCCTATAGGTTTCTAGTACATCCTATAGGTTTTCCTAAAACGGCCTGTTTTGAGGCCGAATTGATGGAAAACCTCTAGGAAGTCACCAAAAGCCTCCCAAGGGTCTCCCACACCATCCAACCATCTCCTAACTCTTCCATCCAACCTCCAACATCCTTAATTCACCTGCCACATCACCAAAGGAAATTAGTTTGCATACTTGATTTTGCATGAAAATACAAAAAGACAAAAACAGATTTATTTCAGTCCCTTTACTTACACATTAGTGATGTTTTATGCTTCTTACTCCCATGCTTAGATAGTAGCATTTGGTTCATGATTATTTAACATTATTGCAAAGCATAGTTTCTTGGCAGTTGATTAGGAAATGGTGTGATTTAGCATTGAATTTCCTTCTCTTTCCTTGTACTTTCTTTCTTGCAATAGGTTAAGGTTCCATTTCAAACATTTCATTTTTTACAATTAGTTTTGACTTTAGTGCATGCACTCCATTACATCATGACAACAGAGGAAGGACACATTGTATGCTGGACATACAGTGTCAACACCTCTTAAGTTTGTACGAACCTCGGGTTGATAATTAAATTCGGTATCCTTGGGAGTTGCAGCATTCTTGTTGCAATACCGAGGCTCATCACAAATCAAGCTGGCAAGTTTGACTGTGTTGCAGTGTTGGGCAGGCAAAGATTTTTCTATCTTGTGGAGCTAAGGAGCGTTGGGCAGGTTGAGCCTAGCTAAATGTGGATGAGTCTAGCTAAGTGAGAGAGGCGATGACAGAAGGTGAGAAGAGGGTGTGTGATCTTAAATTTTACTGTTGTATAGCACTTGAGGTCGTGGTTGCTGGATGGTTGATCTGATCCTTCATTTGATGGATTATGTATTCAAATGAGAGTTGCGCACACTTGGGAGAAGCGTTGTGCATGTGAGCCATGCCCTGCATAACCTGGAGATCATTGTTCGATCACACCTGTACGAAGAGTCGTCGTAGCTGCAAGAGTTGTTGGCAGACGTGCACAGTTGAGGACCCACCTGTGTGTGTGAAGTGGTGAATTTACAAAGGATCTTGCAAGCCAGAAAACTTGTTGTTGAGTTTGCAGTGTCAAATTGAGAACTAGTCAAGGGGTGTCAAATTGAGAATCTGGCCTGGAGTGTGTCTTCCAGGAGGAAGACCTATTTGAGATTGGGTGTGAAATTATCATGGTTGAAGGCCATCGAAAGGAGCTCTGTTCCACCTCAGAAGTGGATAAGGAAATCTTGTTGTAGCCAGCGTGGTCTTCGTGTGTGGAGGATTGTACCTGGAGTAGGAGAAAGAATGAAAATGTGTGAAGAATCCTATGTGGCTCAATAAACCAACTGAATAATAAATTGTGAAGAAATTGACCAAGTGAACTAGTCTTGAGAGCGACACAAGCATTTGGTCATTGTGTGCCTATGTGATCGAGTATAGCAGTAGAGTGTATTTCTGGATTAGTGGAGCCATACTGAGCAGTCTGGGGCTGCCGAATACGAGATCTTATTCAAGAAGTTGTCCTACAGTGTAACAAGTGGTGAAGTAACTAGTTGTGGCAAATGGTGTGTCGCTGTGTAGAGAAGCGGCTGGCAGAGTGGTGGGCTCCAGTATTGTAGCAATAATGCTGCAACTCCTGGAGCTTCCTATCTCTAATTTTATCAACCCGGTAGTTCGTACAAACTTGGAAGCGACGGTGCTGTATGCACAAGTACTAGCTCTTGTCGCAGCTGTCACTTGGTCAGCTGGCACAAGTCCGCTAGGGCTCAAGCCAACTTCTATAGGCTCACAGAAGAAGCTTTATGAGTGATGGACGAAAGCTATCTTGAAGGAAGCTAACCTACTTTGCAAAAAGGAAATGGAAAGCTAACAAAGCATAGAAACCCTAATTTAACTAGCTTGACCCTTACAATGCAAAAACGTGAATGAAACTTTTACCAATGATGCTATTACATGCAGGGAGTTGAAATACATGAATCTAAGCTACTTGCACTTGAAAAGACATGTTTTTGTATTTTGTCATTAAGTGGTTGGATTTATTGTGATGATGCTTTTGATTAGGGTTTGGTTGTGCAGGAGCAGTTGGAATGGAAGGAGAGCATGGGCAAGGTCAGGATGGCTAGGGGAGGTCCCAAGGGATCCTTAGCATCAGTCCACAGAGGTTCCTCACGTTCAGATGCTCAGCAACCGAGTGTGTGGGCTCCTACAGGATGTCTGCAGGGGATCCTACAGGAAACTCAGGAATTTCTACAGGAAGGTCTGCAATTCTTCTACAAGATGTTCTGAAATGGGATGTTTGAGGATGGATGGTTGATGGAAGATGCATGGATGGTTATGGAGGTAGGATGGGGGTCTGAAGTGACCCAGGAGCTGATGGATGGAGTGGTGAGATGATGTGGAAGGCTGACTTGGCTTGAAGGTAGTTGAGACAACAATGGGGAAGAAGGTAAGGTTACTTGGCAAAAGAGAAGATGGGAGATGAGGGAACAAACTTGGTGATGGAGGAGCTGATTTGAACGAGGCTCAAATGAACGAGGAGGTGATGAAGATGCCCTGCATAGTGGTTACTTTATCAAACCAACTACATCTTGCATGCAATCGAAATATCATGTGATCTATCTAACAAGTTAATGAAATCGGTGGACAGCAACCTTATTCATGAAAAGAATCACGTACAACCTGTGAACAAAACATTATCAAAGAGATATAAATGCATGAATAACTCCTACCAATCTATCTTAAACATAAGAAACTACTTTAACCATTAAAAGCAACCTAAGTAACACATCATGAATTAAATCTAAAGAGCAGATTTTTTCTCAAGAACGCAGCAAACACACATAAAGAGAAACAAGGGAGGTACTGGGCGCTTGAGATGGGCCCAACCCCAAGAGCTACAGCCTCCCATGAAAGATTTAGAGCTGGTGCAAAGCTGGATCCATCTTTATTAATCAAGAAATGAAAAGTACATCAAAACTGTCCACAAGGAGAACTTGAACATGAGCTGAAAGCAAAGCTAATCTATTGCATAAAAATCGAACTACAAACTAGCTAACTAATGGCTAAAACAAAATGACTAACTAGCTACAAAATGACTAACCACTAGCTACGAAATGACTACCCACTAGCTAACCAAAATGAGGCCCCAAGCCTTCTTATTTATACAATTTGAGGATCCAAAAGTCCTCCTAAAAGTTAGGGACTTGGCTGCCCAAGACTTGTAGTTAACAGCAGTCCTACTTGACTTGCTTGGCTGCCCTTGGGCTGATTGATTCGGTGGCCCTTGAACTCCGAGCTGATGGTGGAGAATTCGAGGTAAGGGCCCATAAATGAGGGGGACACCTTCCTACAAATCCTCTAGCTTGTTCTCCCACGAATTTGGCTGCCAAGTGCTCATTAAGACCTTCCATTTTGTCTCCAAGTTGACCAAAAAGGCTACACAAAGCACCCATTAGACTTGTTGGCATAATGACTAACCAAATTCACTCTATTAACATAAAAATAATCAAAAACATGCAATAAACAAATGAGAATGGTGGACTAAGCCAAATTAGGAGGTTGAATGAGCCCAAATAATTGTACTTTTTTTGGGGCTCATCACAGAGCAAGGTGTTGTGTATTGAAAACATGTAGAAAAACTGCAAGGTGGTGGTAAGAGTTGTGTGGGAGCATGGTTAGATCTCCAAAGTGTCTTTTTTGCTTCATACTTTTCTCTTTGGCAAAGGTAAAGTGGTGCACAGGCGATATGTCTATCTTTTTAGACTTCTTTGACAATGACCCTTTTGATGATCACTTTTTCATGAGTCCATTTGTAATCATTTTTGTGTTTGTAAGTGTTTTCGAGTTGGAAGAAATTTATGACAAACAATGTGATGTTATTGATGATCAGGAGCCAAAGTCTACTCCACAAGATCCTACGATTGAAGAGTTGCCAGTAGTTCATGAGGCAGGGTGTAAACATTTAATACGAGAACCTATTGTTGAAGATCTAGATGATGACCATGACAATGCAACCAAAATGATCTGGAGTAAGAAGAAGAAGAAAGAAGTTTGGAGCAACAAGTTCAAGAAAAAGTTTCATCAATATATTATAGCAAAGAAAGTCAAAATGAAATATTTGAGTCATGTTTGTAAGCCTAGTTGAGACTTAGACCAACATGCAAGTTAACATTTAGGTTGTGATTAAGGGGAGGTGTTAGAAATAATCACGATGAGTACAAATTCTAGATTATCGGTAGACGTTAATAGTCGGTAAGTTTAGGTAAGAAATAATGATATTCGGTGAACTCACTGTAGTTTTTACGACTTGATCTATGTATAAATTTCTATGTGTGGAATACAATTGATAATGCTTTTGTGTTGAATCTTCATATCTGCTATCACTTTATGGATTTGGAAGACATCAGTGTTTTTAATCAAGGGATAAATGACTCATATGATTATATGGTTGCGCTAGATTGCACACATAAATTAACTAATTTTTAAAAGGAGGTAGAATACTTAGCTATGACTAGTTTTTTTCACAGGGAAAAAACAACAGGCTTACATTAATAAAAATGAAATTGTTACATTTTTCAAAATTGATTTGCACCCAACCTACAACTGTAGATCACGCAAAAGTGTCAAAAAGGGAGAAACAAACAAAATTGTTCAGAGACATACACAACAAATCATTCAGAGGTCACGAGCCTCGCCCAACTAGTAAAAAAATTAAAATAAATTAGACCTGCATATGACAATGAAGTACCCAGATAGAGTGGGTTGAAGATCTGGCAGAGATGCAAAAAACAAGGACTCCAGACTACATCATATCAGGAAAGCAGTCCATCCAGAAAAAATGAAGTAACTAGAGCTTGTGAATGATCCCTGAACCAGAGAATCGAAATGAATATACCTTGGATGTGTTGGTGTCCCATGTTTGGAGAGAAGGTTCGCTAAGGTGTTATGCTCTCGAAAAATATGGCGAAAAGTTAAAGAGTGAAAACTAGTCGTCATAGAGAAAACCTATTCAATCCAATGACATAAAGATGGAACGTCGAGAGAGAAGGTACACAATGCCCAATCGATTTTCACTTTCAAATCCCCAAAGATGACGATCTCTTCCACTGCTAGCCATAATACACATCTAAGGAATCCCCAAAGGGTAAGCTCCTCGACACACATATTAGTGCGAGAGCCACCCGTCGAGAAGAAGTGATAATGATGTGAAGAGGAGAGGGAGATGACTTAGCTATGACTAGTTGTAACTGATGGTGAAGCTCTTCTTTGAGAGTATTCTGAAGCTCAAATCTAGTAAGAAGAATTCATTAGTGGGTAACCCTTTACCGACATCTGGGAGTGGAATAGGCGCTCCTCCTCCTCTGGATCTTCAGGTTCCTCCTTCTGGATCTTCGTGGTGGCAACAATGGTGTTGGGATCCGCATCGATAATATGCTTCCCTTTGTCATTACCCTTGTTGGGTTCTGACTTAGAGTCAGAACATGCATCTGATTCATAAGCCTTCAGCTAGGCGACCAGTGACTATTTGGCCCGACACTCACTTGTGTTGTGAGTGGAGCTCTTATGGAATTCATACCACTTTCCCGTGTCTTTCTTCGACTTCACGGCGTTGTTATTTGCTTGCGGCTTTGGCGGGTTGTCCTGGGTCACCCTACCTTGGATTTTTCCTCTGTTCTGTGGTTTGGGGGCACCTTTCCCTTAGTTCAAATTCATAGATCCAAAGTGTCTCTTTTTCTATTTAAGCTTCTGCTCGATCTTGACAACGTATCGGTATGTTGTGTCGAGCGAGGAGATGTCCAGGAACTCCATCTCATCCTGCATATACCTATGTAGGAAACCGCAATACTTGAGTACAAAATATTTCTAAGAATCCTTGATACCCAAATTCGTGGGAAGGGTATGAAAAATATTGGTAAAATTTGGCATGTCTTGGTCCCTTCCCTGCCGCAACGTGGTCCACTTTATGTATTTATCCTCATAGCTCCCGACAGGGTATTACTACTCCTTGATGACGTCCCAGAACAAATTCCAAGTGGGTGCGGCTAAAAACAGTGAGGGTGTACTTTCATCCTTCTGCTCATAGTAGGTTTCCCACTAGTCCTTGACATGGGGGGTAGATTTGAGAAGAGCAAAAGTAATCTTTTCCCGACTGGAAAAATCATGAACAGAAAAATATTCTTCTAGCATATTTAACCATTTATATACGGTGTCTGCATCTATTTGGCCCTCAAATATAGGAATGTCAAAGTTTACTTGTACCTTAAAAGGAGTGGCGCCTCCAGAGTGGCTGTTGGATGTGGATGCACCGCTGGTGGGCAACCGTTGAAGGATTTGGGTAAAGTTATCCATCATCATGTTCCTTTGTTTCTCGAGGGCCTCCTCGAGAAATATTTTGATAGGATCCCCTGCTCCCTCGTCTTTATTTTCTTCCCCCATGGGCGTTTGTCGAGGTTTGTGAGGCTGATCTTGCAAAGGTTCAACCAGATCAAGCCCTAACTCCTTATACGCAGACCTCGTTGGGGACATGCAAAGAAGGACCGAGAAAGAGAAATTCGCCCTGATACCACTAATCCGAATTTAAACAGGAACGCAACAAATTATAGATATAACCATAAACACAAAGATGCAGCATAAATAAACTTCATTTCATTAATATCAAAGAACTTAAATATGCTTACATACACAATGGAAATAAACTAGCTTGGGAGATGGTAACTTATCTCTGAGAAGAGATGTGGCAGCTACAAGCCTCTGAATTGTGTTACAATGAGGCTTGAAGGCCTATTTATTATTGAGAAACAATGGAAAACCCCAAAATATCCAAAAACCTAGCCCTAGGAGATGAAAGGCCACATTATGGGCTCCATTGGGGTAAATTGGGACATCAATTTCTCAGGTTCGTAACTTTGGCATACGATCTTTGTTTGACGCACACGATACCTCGTTAGAAAGATCTATTCGAGGAATACAACTTTTGACAGTTAATATAAAGTTTCCAAATCATATTTGCCACTGGTGATTTTCCAAACAAACATTGTTTAGGGCCTCAAAGTGGCGCCAGAAGTTTAGGACCCGAAAAATAGCCAAAAATAGTAATCTGTGCTACAATTAAGGAAACTGAAAAACTGAAAGAAACAATGGTTGGGGTCCAAGTGGAATAGGCGAGTGGGCACCAATATCCACCTGGATCACTTCTGCATTTTTTTCATTTTCCCTGTTTGACCACAAATCTTTTCTATCAAATTTCGTACACGAAAGAGAAATATCTCTCCTCGAAGTCAAGGTGTCCTTCTCTTTGCATGCTATAATATGTGAATCTGGGACATTTTTGAAGATGTGCATGGGATCTAATATGTGAGATATTAATAGATCATTCCAATATGGGAGCTCATAAATTATGGATTTCCTTTACATCCCTTCTGGCATCTTAATTAAAACTTCTTATGGTTTTTAAATATAATCACTCCCAATTAAAAAATCCTTCCAAGCTTTGAATTCAGCATCTTCATACTTCTTAAGCCAATCAGTTTGACCCATAATCATGGGAGTGCCTCTATTTTCAACTTCTCCATCAAATTTATTCTTATGGCTGTTTCTAAACCTATGATCTGGTGGTAGAAAGATCTTATTGTTTGCATAAATAAATTTATGAATATCTTTAGAATACTGCCCTTGAAATTGTTATGCACATCTTGAAAATGCAAATATCCCCTTTGTTTGATGCCCTACAATTCAATAAGGAGAATAACATCAAAATAATAGTGTAAAACTAAGTATGAAAGTTGGGATGAAAATAAGCTACAAGTGTAAATAGGTAAAAAAAAATATTGTTTCGTTGAACAAAAACCAAGTCCTAGGAAATCATGAATAGTCCAACATAACACACCATACAACATTCTTATGCCTTTCCATAGTAGCTGCATCTCATTAGTAAAAGGTGAAAGATAAAAAACCATGTTTTTAACTTGATGTTTTCTTGGAACAATGATAGTCAGCATAAGTATTCCTATCTAACACTCATCCATGGGGGAATATTGTATACTATCAATCCGATTGGCCAAACACTATAATTTGAGCTCACGAAAGAGAATGTGAACACTACATCAATTGCAAGACCAAACATGATACTACGAGGTTCATCTTTGAAATTTGTTGGCCATTTTTCCTCTATGTGTTTCAATGCTTTGGAATCGGCCGAAATTCGTGTGAATCCATCTTTAATCCTATTCTTTGGATTCTAGTCCATCAATTGTGCAAGTGACTTGCAACGAAACATTTGTTGAAGTCTATTTATAATTGGCACATGACATATAACCTTCTTTGGAACTATAGGACCTTGTACATCTGTATGATATCTCTTCTCTTTGCATACATGGCATTCTACCTTGTATTGATATTCACCTTTGTATAAAATGAAATCATTTTTACATGAATCAATTTGCTTATATTCAATCCCCAAATCAACCAACAAATGATGTGCCTCTCTGCAAGTTGATGGAAACACATTCTCTTTAGAAAATATTTTAGTTTTTAGTGCCCTGTAAGATTGCCAAAGATTAGATCAATTGAATGTTTGAATTATGATGAACATGTTTGATATGGAAATCTATATTATGACTTATATTCATATACAATATACAGTTTTAAAATCTCCTTAAAGAAGTATTAAAAAAATTGATGAATATTTACGAATTACATACATCAATTCATAATGCCTTGTAAGAAATATATTTCAACCCACTTCAATAGGGTGGTGAATCCTTTGTTTGACCAGTCAAATAGTGACTTGATTTCTAATAATATTATTGTGCATTACAGTTTTTAGGTTCTACTTGCACCCGATTTGAACACGGGTGTCCTTGTTGCCTACTTTATGGAGTCTTTGAGTAGGTTGTTATCATCAACATTACGTTGGTGGTAATTACCCTTGTTGTCATCGTAATTTTCAACCATATGATCATTATTTTCATCATTGTTTCCATCCCTAAAGAAACTTGTAAGCATTTTATTCAATCCTTCTTCATGCACTTCATTTTCACTATCATGATCATCATCATTAATGTCGCTAGGTAGCATGTCATCAGTGTATGTGAATCTCATCAGTTTTTCAAATTTCTCAGGTGGTAGAGTTCTCTTTAAATATGCTCTTTTCTCCCTAGTATGGTGTAAAGGATGGTTTGGATCATCCCGTCCAAATCTTAATAGCCCAGTTGGATCAACTTGGGCATTAATAGTCATTCTTAATTCATCATTTTCTTCTACCTATCGACAAACCAACCATTATTTAATGTTTGGCGACTAGTATTTGATATATCATAAATGTATCAATTTCAAAGAAATATAATCATATATCGCTTAACAAATCCCATCCCATGTACTATAGTCTTGACCAACCTCTTCTTTAGTGAAATTACTTGTTTTTTTTTAAGTATCCATGCTCATATCCTCTTCCACCCATTGTGTTCTTCGTGATTTAACAGTTTTAGGTCTACGCCCATGTACATATGCTTTTTTTCTTTTGCTAGTTGAACGCTTATGCTATGCACTTGTTCCAATCTCCATCTGGAATATTAACAACATGCATTAATTTATTTCAATATTGGATATTAATACCTTATAAATTCTAATACTGTGAAAAAGGATGGATGTATCAAAACATTCTTCTTAAGTTAAGTAAAAATATGATTACTTAATGTCTTGTGACATTTGTTGTGTCCTTATTTGATATGACATGGTCTGTTTCCATGGCCTCGTCTTGCCCCTATAATAAATAACATAGTCAATGAGGTTTAGTACACCAATTATATCATTTCAACCAATATTCTATCCAACACAAAACCTCACTTTACTCATATATTTGACATATCGATATCATGTTTTGGATTTGAAGAAAACAACAACATATTTTATATAACTTTATCACGTCTATGTTGTAGCATTTGTGAATTCATAAACACAATCCTCCTTTGGTTGAGGTTGCTTTGTATTCTTACCTTTATTGTATCTGCATATTATGTATCATATTCTATGGCCACCCACTTTCATGATCTTGTTGATTTAGTAGGTCTACGTCGTCCATTTCCCCTTCCCATGGCCTCCTCTAGATCCTGTAATACACAACAATGACATTAGTCATATAACATCTATACAATTCATTGTTGCTCATCCAATTTTCTAAACACATAATCGATTTAATCTCAACTGGTTTTTGCTGCACCTTTCTAACTAAAATGCCCCTATTTTCAATATATACCCTTTTTGTTAATTTCTACTGCCAATATGGTGACACGATGACACAACTCATAGTTTGTTTCTATATGTCTCTGGAAATTTGACGTCTGATTTTTACCACACAACCACTCTATTTTGTTATGCGTTAATTTTTTGATTTTTTAGCTCCATTTTAGTTGCAATTTGATCTCCGCAACTGAATTCTATCCTCTACCCTAAGTCCTTCATGTGGTATTAGAGTAGGTTAAACTTTGTTTGTGTAAGAACAAGTGTTTTTACTGGGAGTTTGATCTAAATGGAAAATGGCATCCACCCATGGTATTGTAAGTGGCATCCACCCATGGTATTCATCCACCCATAGTATTTATCCACCCATGGAATTTACCCATGATATTGTAAGTGAAATCCACTCATGGTATTCATTCACTCATGGTATTTTCCCATGGTATTGTAAGTGGCACTGAACCTTGGTATTCATCCTCCCATGGCATTTATCCACTCATAGAATTTACCCATTTTATTGTAAGTGACATCCACCCATGGTATTCATTCACCCACCCAGGGAATTTACCCGTGGTATTGTGACCAAAAAAGGATATAAGTAACAAGTCACATTTTGAAAAATGACAGAGGGTCCGCCACAATGTAGCCTTTATAGTATTATCAATTTTAATAAAAAAACAAAAAATTGTGGTTTTGTTTACTGGGTGTTCTCCACTTTTCTCCTAGCATTACAAATTTTTTAGATTTTGGGGGCCTCCTCTCAAGCTCTGGATCAGTGGTATCCGATTCAGGTTATGTTTCCATGGGAATGAGGGTTGATGCATATCTCAGTTTCAAATTTTTGCAGCAATCTTCAACAAACTTCATGCAAGTGCTATGACCTCCACAACGGGAAGAATTTGTTTTTTATCTTTTTGCAAGATTTTTTTTGGGGGGGCGACTTTGTACATCAGATCTGAAAATTTTGGTACAAAATTTACAAAAACAAATATTAGATAAAATACCCAAATTCAAAAAAAAATTGGCTGAATTGGAGTATAGATGAGGGAAATATCGCTGATTTAAAATCAGCTGGTATGCAGAAATTTTTCAGACGACAATTCGTGGACGATAGATCTCCTATCATTTTTTATAGTATTTGTGTAGAATTTCAGAAAAAAGATTGCAGATATAAGACCCTCTTGAAAAATCACCCAATTTAAAAAAATCATTTGGTCAAATTGGATTTCGGATGAGGGAGATATCGTTGATTTAAAATCAACTATTTTTTTTTAGAAATTTTGTGACAGCGGGACAGTTGTAGCACGAATCTGAGTTTCCAAAGTGTCTAGATAGGGATTTTAAACACATGGGAAAATGCATAATGGTAATTCTGTTTCCAGACATAGGCTATAGTAAAGCTTCTGAATTATAATGACCGAGTTATGCCCATTTTAAATATGGAGCAACATTCGAAGCAGGTTCCCTTTGGAGATGTGCCCTCCCACCCTACTTTAGTAGGCACCTACTTCACATTCATCAGTTTCAGCATAGCAACATCCGACTTGGGTTATTTAGGGACGTGCCCTACCACCGTAAGCTATGTAGGTACCTGCTACTTCATCAACAATCAACATTACGGTTATGGATTAACCACAAGAAATCCTTGTCATCGAAGTCCATTTGCTAGGCTGCACATTGTTAGTATCACAGTTGGTCACAACCATTACAAGGTATCTCTATCATCGGATCTTCGTTTTTCATGGTTATGGATCATCCACAAACCCACACTTCATTGGAATCCATTTGCTAGGCCGCACACTGTTAGTATCACAGTTGGTCACAAGCATTACAAGGTATCTCTATCCTCGGATCTTCGTTTGTCATGGTTATGGGTCATCCACAAACCCACACTTTATCGAAGTCCATTTGCTAGGCCGCACAATTTCAGTATCATAGTTGGTCACAAGAATTACAGGGTATCTCTATCCTCGGATCTTCATTCATCACAGTTATGGGTTAACCACACAAAACCCTTCTCTTCAGTGGCTCTTCACATTCAATAAAGGCTTCTCAGGAGGGAACTTCACGCAATGGGGACCATTGCTTCTTAAGGAAGGAAGAATGATCCTAATGGAAAATGGCACCCACCCATGGTATTCACCCACCCATATATTCATTCACCCATAGTATTGTAAGTGACATCCACCCATGGTATTCATCCACCAATGGTATTTATCCACCCATGGAATTTACCCATGATATTGTAAGTGGAATCCACCCATGGTATTCATTCAGTCATGGTATTTTCCCATGGTATTGTAAGTGGCATCTACCCTTGGTATTCATCCTCCCATGGTATTTATCCACTCATGGAACTTACCCATGGTATTGTAAGTGACATCTACCTATGGTATTTACCCACCCATGGAATTTACCCATGGTATTGTGACCACAAAAGACTATAAGTAATAAGTCGCATTTTGTAAAAAGATAGAGGGTCTGCCACAATGTAGCCTTTATAGTATTATATGTTTTAATAATAAAAAAAATTATGGTTTTGTTTACTGGGTTCTCTCCACTTTTCTCCTAACATTTCAAAATTTTTAGATCTTGGGGGCCTCCTCTCAAAGGTCCGGATCAGATTTTAAATGTTGTTTTGAAGGTAGATTTTTGGAGCATATTTAACAATAGGGAGAAAGTTTTTTTTTTTTTTTTTTTTTTTTTTTTTTTTAACAGTAAAAAATCGCAACATCAAGCACAAGCTTGACTAATCCTCAGATACCTCAATTTAATGGGAAAAATTATGATTATTGGGCTATTACAATGAAGGCTTTGTTTTCTTCCCAAGATATTTGGGATTTGGTGGAGAATGGGTTCCAAGAACCAGCAGATGCAGTAACATACAATGCATTGTCACAAGCAGAAAATGATTTGTTGAGGGACAATAAGAAGAAGGATTCAAAATCCCTCTTCTACATCTTTCAAGTAGTTCATGAAAGTATTTTCCCAAGGATTGCAACAGCAACAAAGTCCAAGCAAGCATGGGACACCCTCCAGATAACCTACCAAGGCATGGAAAAAGTGAAGACAACAAAACTACAAATGTTGAGGAGAGACTTTGAGACAATTTGTATGAAAGAGTCTGAGAATGTAGACTCATTTTTTACACAGTAATTGGACTGGTTACTCAAATCAGGTCTCATGGTGAGACACTTGAGAAAAGGAGAATAGTTGAGAAAATTTTGAGAAGTCTACCAACAAGATTTGATGCCATTGTGGTGGCCATAGAAGAGACAAAGGATATCTCACAATTTTTAGTGGATGAGCTTCACGCATCATTGATTTATCCTGAACATAGACTAAATAGAGCAACACATTCCTGATTGGAGCATGCCTTCAAGACGCAAGTTTCATTCGGTCAAGGTAGAGGAAGAGGAAGATCAAATGCTAGAGGAAGAGGAAGAAGCCCACACAGAGGTGGAAGAGGCAACCCTTAAAACTCAATCGAAAGGGACAACAATAAAAATCCAAGTCAAGGCCCAAGCCAGAATCAAGAACAAGGTCAAAGGTATGATAAATCTCAAGTTTAATGTCATTATTGTAAGAAGTATGGTCATTATCAAAATGAATGTAGAAATAAGAAACATGATATAAGTAACAAACCTAGTGCAAATTTCACAAAGGAAAATTAGAACCAAGATAACATGTTTTTGGCTTGTAATGTAGCACAAG
This sequence comes from Pinus tabuliformis, assembly GCA_031772625.1. NCBI lineage: Eukaryota > Viridiplantae > Streptophyta > Pinopsida > Pinales > Pinaceae > Pinus > Pinus tabuliformis. Next base: position 1,154,199,918 of record CM062813.1, on the reverse strand, counting down.
AAAAACAAAGGGATGCATGGTTTCTAGATTCAGGTTGCAGCAACCACATGACAGGGAACATAGAAATGTTTTCCAATTTAGATGAAAGTGTGAAATATGAAGTGACATTAGAGACTAATAGCAAAGTCTTTATCGTGGGAAAATGAAGAGTCCATATTATAACAAAGAAGGGGGAGAAGGAGTACATTTCAGATGTTTATTTGTCCATGGTTTGAAGCATAACCTCATAAGCATTGGACAACTCATGCAAAAGGGCTACAATGTCTTTTTCAAAAATGGTGAGTGCACAATTTTGGATAAGTCTCCAAGCAGACAACTGATTGCAAAAGTTCAGATGACAAGTAATAGGATGTTTCCCCTAAAGATAAAATCAAATTTGAAGGAAGAAGGTGCCCAAGCACAACTATCAATGAATTCACAAGAGGATGAAATAAAAGTTGCAGCTGTCACGCAAGTAAAATTTCAAGTAGAGGTCAAAGATGAAAATTGGTTATGGCATTTGAGATTTGATCATCTCTGTTAGTGTCAGTCTGTTAGCCTATCACTTGGATCAAAAAATTCTTTTACCATGGTCTTTTCAGGCTTTCATCATCAAATTTTTCTGTTACTAGGTTTTCACAGCAAATTTGGTCATTGTATAGTCAGTCCAAGATAGAGTCATTGTCTGAAATTTTACTCATGTTGGTTGCTTGTCATATACCATGAAAATTGGTCAAGTCATCATTATCATTCCATTAGGTCTTAAGTCATCCATTAGGTCATAAGGGTCCCCAAGGTCCACCATTTCCATAAAAAGTTAGAAATAAGTCAAAATTGACAAAGCAAAGAGTTCAAGAAATGAAACATGGTTTATTTACATTTTCATGACATAAAAAAGTTTCAGGAGAAGAAAGCACCAGCACTCAGGAGATGCAAAAAGCACATTTGCAAAGGCAAGGTAAAAGCTGCCTTCAGAAAAGTGAAATCAGTTCACAAAAGAGGATTAGTTTCTTTTATATTTTTGAAAAAGTGAAGAAATTACCCCTATATAAACTCAAAATGACTCAATACCTTTTCATTCATCTCTCATTCACTCTTCATCATTGAGTTCACTCGCTTAAAAAAAGCAAAAAATACATTTCCCTAGGAGAATTTGGTCAAAAATTACAGGAACTGCGTGTAGATACACTGCGCTGCGCTTTTGAGGCAGGCGCTGTGCATAGGAGAACTACGCTGCGCTTTGGCGTTGCGCGTAGAAGAACTGCGCTGCGCGTAGGACAGAGTGCCCGAAAATCACCCAAATTTTCCCAAATTTCAAAATTCTTGCTTTCAAACTTGGTCAAATTGCTTTCTAATGCTGAGGAACAAGTAAGTACATCATTTCCCTTGATTTTTGCTTTCCCATTTGCATTCCATGTTGATAATATCTCAAGCTAGGGTTTGTAGCAAAAGTGCCATGGGAAATGCTAGGGTAGCAATGGTCATCATAATATTTTATCTCCTAAACATGTAAATTGACTTTCTACACTTGCACACATATATGACAAGTCATATTGACCAATCCATCCACCTCCAAATCAAGTTTAAACACTAAAAAAACAAAACCCTAGCTCATTCCTAGAGTTATTTTTGACCAAATCACATCATAAACCTTCTTCGTCTCACTTACAAGAAGCCATATTTGTTCACCATCTTCCTCACTCACTTCCATCAATTTCTCAAAGCCATCTCATCTTTCACAAAGCCCCTCCCATCATTTTGTCAAAACCCTCACAAATCACTTCATTTTCATACTCACCTCACATCTATTTCACTTCCTGCTGCTAGGATTTTGTGTCATCATGGAGATTGATTCTTCACCAGAGAGAAAGAGACAACACAAAGGAGGGAGGATTCTCAGATATGAACCATCAGATTGCAATCAGATCAACTCCTATCCTTTCATCAAACAATGCTTTGAAGATGTTCACTGTTTGGAATTTTGCAAAAGAGTAAGTGAAGTAGGGTTTTATGAGCAGCTGACAGATTGGGTGGCTACACACTTGAAAGGGGAGACTGTTGTCATTTTTGGTATTGATTTTAGCTTCTCAATGGCCTCCATCTCACTAGCAACTGGTTTACCAGACAATGGCGAATACTGGTTCAAAGGAATGAATCTAGATCTTGAAAACTACAAGCCCTTCTTAAAGACTCCATATAGAGACACACATACTCACCTTATGCCTTTCAAATATTTGCTTGAGAAGTATGCTCCTTTAATGAAGACCATCATGAGGTTCTTTACCTGTGAAGGTAGATTCTCAAGGTTGTATGCATATCACATTTGCCTCTTGATGCACTTCACATCTCAAAAGCCACTCAACATGTGCAATTACTTGTTCAGGAGTATTTCAAAAATGTCTGAGAAGATACAGTTGAAGGACAAAGAGCACTCTCCAAGCCTGTTCCATCATAATCTCATCAAAACCATTGTCCTTCATCAGTTGGCAGAGAGGGGTATGGCTTGGGAAGCCTTCTTAGAAACAACTCTAAAATGGCATGAGGAAAATGCAGCATCTCAGTCCACAAGCGCACCAAAACAACAAACAAAGATGGGGTCATCTAGCAAACCAGCAAAGAAGATTCAACTACCTAGGCCAGAGGTTACCAAAGTGTATAAGAAAGGGCATAGGCTTGTGTTTTCTTCTCACAAAGAGAAAGGGGCCAAGCCTTCTTCATCGACAAAGCAGGCATCAACAACAAAGGGTAAGAAGACAGTTGAGCATGAATTAGAGATCATTGATCTAGAAGAGGAAGATGAGATTTCAATCATGAAGTAGACCATCAGGGACAAGGACTACCAAATCAAGGAGTTGGAAATAAACATGGAAAGAGCCAAGTTCATTATATCATTCCTTGAACAAGAAAACAGTCAACTCAAGGCAAAAGAGTTGATCTTAGAAAAGGAAAAAGCCAAGTTATTGCAGTAGGTTGGAAAAGGTAAGGAGATCATAGAATCAAGTGAGCCTGAAGGATCAAAAGGTATAGGAAAGAGGAAAAGACCAAGAACCAGAGGTCTCAAGGAAGCTTTGCAAGAGGAACAAAAACAAATATTGCTCAATGAAGACCTTGACCTAGAAGAGAGGATTGCCCTTGAGGTACATCAAGATAAAGAATATTGGCTCAAAAGTGTGAATGAACATTTGGAAAAGGTCCAGGAGAAGTCGAATATAGATAATCAAATGCTCAGACAGATGGCACATGATTATCAAGCTCAAAACATGATCGCCAATGTCAAAGTGAAACAGCTCAAAAACAAGCTCAAGGAGACCAAAAAAGAGAAAAAGGATAAGGGAAACTTGGAGATGCTTGCTAAAGAATCCATGAAGCTTTTAAAAACTCATTTTTACACCTTCCCTCCAATTTTGAGCCAATTCTGAGCATTTTGAGTTTTTTGAGAAATTTTGGTCTAAGTTTAGAAAATTGGCCTTTCCACACTTTTTCCTCAAGCATCCATTTGAAGAAAAGTTTATATTTTTGGAAAGGTCTTGGCATCCTCTAAAAACCCATTTGCCCATATTTTGTAGAGGTGGCTTAGTTTGGGAGAAAAAGGCAAAATAGTGGCAAAAAACTAGCATTTTGGACCATTTTTTGACAGGCGCTGCGCTTCTGGAGCGACCTTGGGAGAATGGATTTTTGAAGGTCTTCCCTTGCTCTAAATTCCGAAATTCAAACTGTTCTGAAAACTAGACTTGGAGGTATAGTTGACCGTTCTCTTAGATTTGCAGTTTGACCCCTGGAAGGCACCTGAAAATCATCTCAAAGTTGGCACTACGCTTCTGCATTTTCTGTGTTTTCAAATGTAAAATTTCACTGTGTAAAATTTCTAGTTTCTAGTTAGACTTGGTCAAAGTCAAGATTCTCTTTGTAATGGAACAAGTTATGAGGCTAGGTGATGTAGGCATGAATAAATGCATATCATAGGTTGTTTTTGATGTTCATTAGGCCTCATAAAAGAAGAAAACTCCTAATCAAACTCTTCATGAGGTGTTTGAGTTACACCTTCTCACTCTCACCTATTGGTTAAGAGAATATTGGAGTCAGTTCCTCCACCAAGGAATTCAACTCTTGAAGGTAGGAAATTGGTCTAGGAGAGTCTATAAGTACTATTTCACCTCAAGAGAAGAGGGTTGAACTTTTTGTGAAGGAGGCTTGCATTGTAATTATCTTTCAGCTAATACAGATACAGGTTGCAACTATTTTCAAGGAACTCTAGCCCAGTGTGTTCATGGTGTTTGTGTTTCACTCTTTTTGTTTTATCATGGTCTAAACATCTTTACATACATTATATTTCTTCTCTTCATGAATACCTTGTGATAAAATACTCAGAATTCTTGTTTTTCAAGCTCTGTTATCTGGTTTTCATGGTTATATGTTTTGTCTTCTTAAGCTAATGAAATCATTTTTAAATTCTCATTAGTTTTTTCCATTATATATCCTCTATAATACACTGAAAAATACTCAAATTACACCATGGTTTCTGACATATAGCTCCTTCTTATGCTTGCTCCTATATTCCCACAGCCTAGACCTACTTGTGTCTCCAAACCCTAAGTTCAGCAAAACCTTTAAAACCAAAATTTCACAAACAAATATACATATCTAGCCTAAGAATCATTTACTTTAAAGTCATATCATTGAATAGAGACTTTAAGAGATCCCTCTCATGCTCAGTAGGGCTTGCTACTGAGCTGAAGTGGTTTGAGGTTACCCTTGTTAATTTCCTTTTCAGCCTAGGAGATTGTAAGGACTAACATTTTTGGCACCGTTGCCGGGGAATGATTGTTAAATTATCCCTGGGAAAAATCTTAAGAGCTTTCAAGAATTGGTTCTATACCTCTTAGTTTCCAGTATTCGAAAATAGGTTGAATTCATAAATCTCATTAGTTTAGGGTGTATACATTCTAGCTTCCAAAAGGCATACCAGGTCAAATCCTAACCCAAATCCACCCTTTATTGTTGAAGACCCTGAAAGACTGCTCAGAAAACTTAGACTACCTATCACTAAAAGTGCAGTTCAAAAAATTAAAAGAACAACTTCTCTGCCTAAAAACCTATTCGCCTTTGAGAAAATTCCATTCGAAGAGTAGATAGAATTATCACTTACAAGGTCTAAGTCTAACTCCTGCATCTCTGATACAACACTAGAACCTTTAAAGGTTGAAACTCACTCTCTTTCTTTAGAATCTTTGTCTGCTAAGACTGATCATGAACTGTGGTTAAACTTTGATAAGCTTCAAAGCCTTGCTGACCAACTCCAAATCACAACTGAAAAAGCTTTTGTTCAATACCAACTTGAATACTTAGCCACAACTTCATCCTCTTTTACACCTCCAAGCTCATCTACCACATCTCCTAAAGCTTCAGTTTCATCATCTTTCTTGCCTCCTCCGTTCATTCCATCCTTGCCTCCACAACCCATTTTAGTAGTTCCATCATCCTCATCACAACCTTCACTTACACAAACCATTGTAACACCTTCACTTCCTCCAGCAGTCATGGCAAGATTTGCGCCTCTTTTACTACTTGCTCAACTTACTGCTTTGCCTTAGAACTATGGTCAAAGACTTCCTTTGTTTGATGGAAGTGCAGAAATTACAGCTCAGCAACATGTTGACAAGTTAATAGAATTCATTGATTTAGAAGAAACTGATGAGGAGAATGCTAAAATGAGGATTATCGCTAAGAGTTTCTCAAGAGATGTTAAAAAATGGTTTCGAAGTTTGGCTGCAAATTCCATTAATAGTTCTCAAAGACTGATTGAATTATTTCTAGCTCGTTGGCAAGAGAAGAAAAATCCATTACAGATATTGGCTGAATATAATTCAATGAAAAGGAGCCCCAATGAAACAGTTCAAGAATTCACATCAAGATTTAATACAGTGTACAATTCTATACCTGATGATATGAAACCTCCTCCTAGTTTGGCTCTTCTTCATTATCTTGATGCTTTCGATCCAGAGATGGCCTATCAGCTCAGAGAAAGAGACCCAACTACTCTTGAAGAGATGTAGCGAAATGCAATCAGTGTTGAAGCCAATCTGCTCATTAAGAAGTCAAAATCAAAGCTAGAGAGGGTGGAAAAGAGAGTTGTTTTCAGAGAAGAACCTGCATCATCATCTGATGCAAAGCTTGATAGCCTGATAAAAACTATGGAAAGGATGATGGATAAAATATTCGTAACTGATCGACAAGCTGAACCATCAGTGAGGAATCCTAACTTTTACGGACAACAGCAACAACAGTTCAGAAATCGATAGAGAGAGCAGCGAAATCAAGATCCTCAAGGTCAAGTGAAAGCTCCATTTCAGCAAAACTATACTGAAAGCCAGGAAGAAGATGAAGAGGAGATGGTAGAAGCAAATCACTTCTTTCAAGAAGATGAACTGCCTACTTTCCTAACTGAAGAAGATCAGTTTTCTGAAGACTCTTTTATACCAGATGACCAACAATTTTTGCTTGCAAGCGAAGATATGTGGGCTGATAGGATTGAAGAGTACCAAAGAGGATATCAGAATTCCCTCAGTCATCTCCAAAAGCAGTACAATTTGAGAAACAGAAATGTGCCTGTTACTATAATTCAGAAAAGACAAAATTTGCAAAAGGACGCACCAAGCAAAGAATCCCCTCCTACAGGCCAGAATAAAGACAAAGCTATTGTCACACAGAATTGGGATAGAACTAATGAAGCTTCCACTAGCAATGTGAGGAAAGAAAAAGAAATGCAAACTGAAAGCCAAAAGAAGGAAACTCAACCTAAAGGCCAAACATAAAGGAAGGACATTGCTTCAAAAGAGGTAGATAAGCAATCTAATATTTTTAGTCTGGAAAATGAAATTTCTAAATTAAAGATAGCCATTCCTCTCACTAAATTGGTAAGGAATGAAAAATACAAATTCCAGATTGCAAAAATGATTAGGGTTGATCAGATGTCTGATACAGTCAATGTAGCTGATGATGAGCCAGCCATCCTTTTTGGTCCAGCCTTAGAAGGAGCTCCTGAAGATAGTGAAATCCCTCCTTTTTATCTGAGTCTTAAACTTCATGACCTTATCCTTCATAATTCTATGCTAGATTCTGGTGCCTCTCATAATTTGATGCCTAAAGCCATCATGGATAAACTAGGACTGAGCATCACCCAACCTTACCATGATCTTTATTCTTTTGATTCTGGAAGAGTGAAATGCCTTGGCCTTATTAAAGACTTGGTCATGTCCTTAGATCAAATCCCAGCCAAAAATGTACTTATGGATGTTGTAGTGGCTGATATTCCCCCTAGGTTTGGCATGTTACTTTCAAGATCTTGGGGAGCAAAATTAAAGGGCACTCTACAGCTTGACTTTTCATATGCCACTATCCCTATTTTTGGACAGCTCCGGAAACTTTATAGAGAAAAGAAGATGAAATTTATGATCAGCAGTAAAGACAAGCCAGTCAATCATCCTATACATGTTGTTCACACTGATCTTGACTCTTTCATTCTGTTTAGTGATATGGATTCTGTTGATGAAGAAAGTCAGTTAGTAGAAATTTCAGAAGTTCCTAACCTAATGGGCAACATACATGAAACTATCACAGTAGAAAGTAGAGAGGTCGGTGAGAAACCTAGACAGCCTGCAAATCCTATTGAGGAGATTCAAAGAATAGTGCAGAAAACAAAAAGTTCTGAGCTAGCCATTCAAGATCCTAAAAATCAAGAAATTCAGATTTCAGAAATTCTTTTTCCAGAAGAAGAAAATGGTCTTTGGACCATGGAGTTTGATGGTGCATCAGGAAGAGAAGGAGCAGGAATTGGTGTTTGGATACTTGGGCCATTACATCAGCCAAACAAAATCCCTCCAAATGTGAGAATGAGTTCTTACAAGCTGGCATTTGAATGTTCGAATAATGAGGCAGAATATGAGGCATTGATTGCTGGCCTCAAAATTCTGAAGAAGTTGGGAGCAAAAAAGATTTCTGTTTATGGCGACTCCGAGTTAGTGATCAAGCAAGTCAAAGGGAAATACCAGGCCAAACACCCAAGAATGAGAGCTTATCGCAATGCTGTACTTGATATTCTCAAAACTTTTCTAGAATATACATTGTCTCTTATTCCTAGAACTCAAAATCTCATAGCCGATTCACTTGCCATTGCAGCCAATATGGTGAAAATTCATTTTCATTCTAATCATAAATACTCCATCCATGTTAAGCATCGCCCAGCTATCCCAGATAACATGAGGTTTTGGCAAGTATTTGGTGATGATAAACAAATCAATAGTTTTCTGCAGTTGGAAGGAGAGTTTCAAAATTCTCACATTGATGATGTATATAATTTTGATGATTCCCACATTCATGTAGCTGATACTGAAGTATTACAGCTCAAGGATAACAACATTCCAAGAGGCTTGGTGCCTTTGGAAGAGTTATTTGACAAGGATCATATCACCAAGAAGCCTACCATGGTTCCTACTGAAAAAGGAGTAGAAAATGTTATTATTGGCACAACTGAGAATCCTAAATTGGTCAAATTATCAAAGTCTCTATCTCAAAAAAAAGGTAAGTACATGTCTTTAATGAAGGATTTTTCTGATGCATTTTCTTGGGATTACTCAGATCTGAAAGTTTATGATAAGAGTATCATTCAACACATCATTCCTATAAAGCCGAATCATAATCCATTTCGCCAGAAATTGAGAAGAATTAACCCCAAGTTGTTGCCATCAATTGAAAAAGAGGTAAATAGACTTTATAAGTCTGGAATAATTGTTCCCATTCGATTTTTTGAATGGATGTCTAATCTAGTACCTGTGAGAAAAAAGACCGGGGAAATTCATCTATGCATTGATTTCAGAAATCTCAATAAGGTGTCCCTGAAAGACAACTATCCCCTGCCTAAGATGGACCACATACTTCAGAAGGTGGTTGGATCCTCTAGGATGTCATTGCTTGATGGATACTCTGGGTACAATCAAATTCTGGTACACAAAGATGATCAGCTCAAGACAGCCTTCACAACGCCATGGGGTACATTCATGTATGCCAAGATGCCTTTTGGGCTGAAGAATGCAGGAGCTACCTTTCAGCGCGCTATGGATATAGCATTTGCAAATGAAAAAGATATATTTCTGGTTATTTATCTTGATGATCTAACAGTATTTTCAAAATCTGATGAAGATCATTTGCATCACTTGAGGATTGTTTTTTAGAAATGCAGAAAATTTGGCATCTCACTTAACCCAAAGAAGAGTTGTTCACCATGTTGGGTCCCTATAATACTAGTGATTACCCCATTACTATTGTAGTTATACCCCTTATTTATATTGATGTACCCATGTAGTGCCCATATTGTTACTATTGTGCCACATAGAAGCCCACTATTGTTATTGTTGTCCCCTACAATATTATTGTTATGTAGGCTCTGATTGTATTGGGACCACTTAGACTCCTATATATAGAAAGGAGGTATTTTCATTTGTATCATCCAAGAATTGTTCATTTATGTAATGTAAAGGAGGTTGCCCCCTCGAAGAGGCTGAATTCTAAGGCGTGGATCTCTCTTTTCTATCTTTTTGTGAGCTGGTTTCATAACATTTGGTATCAGAGCTTTGGATTCTAGGGTTTCGCTGCTCCAAACAGGTCATCGTGTCATTTTCGCTATAACTTTTTTTCTGTGACGTTTCAGAAGTCGCAAAAAAAACCCATTTGAGAAGACATCGCGCTGAACCTTGGGTCCAAATTTCAGAGCTTTTAGCGCGATATTTTCGGAGATATGATCTCAGGAAGTTGGTCTTTTTGATGACTCCTGAATTACACTCAAAACAGGTGACCTGGGGAAAATCGTCATAACTTTCTTTCTGAGCATCGGATTGAAGTTTCGTAAGAAGGTACAGAAAGAGGACAGACTTTAGTTTCTTGTGGGTGTTTTTCAGATCCAAAGGTCGAAACAGTGACTCGTGGCACGTCGTACAAGTTCGCTCTACTGAACCAGTCTAAAAGCAAGTCACTGTGGGAGATTTCACATAACTCTTCCTTGGAGAATCCAATTTGGCTCAGACTTGTGGCATTGGAAAGAGGACACAGAAGGCTACTACAGGTAGCAATTTCAGAATTGGATGATCTGAAATTACAGAGATACATCAGATTCAATATCAGGCTTCTATAAAGTGAAAAAAGGTGTGTAGTTTTTTTTTTTTTTTTTTTTTTTTTTTGTGTAAGCTTGGTTTAACGGAATTCAAAGGGCATAGTAAAGCATTATTATCGGTAACTGATGCCCCGAGGAAAGAAAATGCAAACACCTAGTAAGGAACCTGAAAGCTCTAGCATGACTCATGAAGAAGAGGAAGAAATGCTACATGATATATCAAAATTACAAGAACAAGTGCAACAAATGTCACGCTCACAAAAGCTAACAGAAGCTAAGATAAGTGGCGTGGAATCTAAGGTAAATGGCGTGGAATCTAAGATAAAGGGCATGGAAGCTAAGATTGACGCTAAATTTGATGGCATGGATGATAAGATGGATGAATTGAAGAAGTTGCTACAAGAAAGGGTCACTAATGGTGAAAAGGTAGTAAAGGAAACTCATGATGAGGACAAAAGAAATGTTAATCATGATTCCATAGACTCTAATGCTGGATCAAAGACTCACCATGTTCCAAAAATCGATATGAGGAAGTTTGACGGCAAGGATCCCGCCACATGGATATTACAGATGGAGCAATTTTTCGATCTCAATAATGTGCAAAACACACAAAAGGTACGTATGGCAACTTTATATTTGGAACCAAATCAGTTTGTATGGTATCAATGGCTTTGTTCTCGTAAACAATTTATCACTTGGGCAATTTTTACGGAAGAATTGATAGCACATTATGAGGATACAAAAAGCAACACTTTTTTTAGCCAATTGATAAGTCTCAAACAAAAGGGTTCAATAATGGAGCACATTGAGGAGTTCCAAAAATTGAACATAAGGGTAAAAGATATTCCAGAGGAGCATAGGATTGATGTGTTCATAGGGTCTTTAAAGGATAATATCCAACATGATGTGCGCCTTTGGGAACCTGATTCATTAGAGAAGGCATTCAGGTTAGCAAGAAAAATGGAAAGCAAAATTATGGCAACTAGGAAGCATACCATTCACAACTATAAAGAGGAAGTGTTGTTGCCCATAGTCTTCCACAACCTACAAGGTTGACACCACAACAATTGGAAGAAAAAAGAGCAAAAGGGCTTTGTTACAATTGTGATAGCAAATACACAAAAGGTCATAAGTGTGCTGAGAAGAAATTATTCTACATAGATTGTGAAGAGGAAGAAGAAAAGGAGCAAGAAAGGTCAAAAGAAGAGGATATATTCCAGGAACAAAGCCTAGATGAAGAACAAATAAATCCGACCATATCTTGTAATGCATTGGCGGGAATTACCACTCCTCAAACCATCAAGATAGAAGGACAAATCAAGAAGAAAAAGGTAATAGTGTTGATTGATTCAGGAAGCACCCACAATTTTATTCATTGTAGGGTAGCAAAAGAATTGAATTGCTTCCTATATCCAGCACCAGAGTGTCAAGTGATGATTGCAAATGGAGGAACAATAAATTGTTCTGGAAAGTGCCATAATATCAAGCTATCCATGGGAGAATATGTATTGACTAGCCCAATGCTTTCCATTCCAATGGGAGGTGCTGATGTTGTACTAGGAGTCCAATGGCTACAATCCTTGGGTACAATAGCTTTTAATTTTCAAGAACTTTTCATGAAATTTTCTGTGGAAGGAAAGGAAGTTGAATTAAGGGGTATTGCAGGGAAACCAGGAAAGATAATCAGCTCTAATGGAATGACAAAGCTTCTAAAAAAGGAGCAAAGAGGTGTAATTGCACAATTATGTTCGCTAGATGTTTCCACATTGGAATCATCTATTTCTCCAGATCTCCAAAAAGTCCTGGACAATCATTCCAAGGTATTTGAGACTCCCAAAGGTCTCCCACCTATGCGTGATCATGATCATGCTATTCATCTGATTCCAGGAAGTGTTCCTCCAAACATCAGGCCGTACAGATATCCATATGTCCAAAAAAGTGAAATTGAACGTATGGTTGCAGAAATGCTAGAGGCTGGTATAATTCAACCGAGTCAAAGTTCTTTCTCAGCTCCAGTAGTATTGGTGCACAAGAAGGATGGATCATGGCGCATGTGTCCAGATTATAGGGAGCTCAACAAGCTCACTATTAAAGATAAGTTCCCCATTCCTGTTATTGATGAATTACTGGATGAATTGCATGGATCAATTTACTTCACCAAGTTGGATCTTCGTTCGGGATATCATCAAATCAGAATGAAGATTGAAGACATTCCGAAAACAGCATTTAGAACTCATGAGGGTCATTATGAATTTTTGGTCATGCCTTTTGGCCTTACCAATGCACCTTCAACATTTCAAGGTTTGATGAATTCAATTTTCAAACCATTCCTTAGAAAATTTGTGTTAGTATTTTTTGATGATATACTAATCTACAGCAAGTCTTGGAAGGATCATGTTGAACATGTTGACAGGGTGCTACAACTATTGGAGGAGAAACAATTATATGCAAAAAGATCCAAATGTTTCTTTGGAGTCCAGGAGGTGGAATATTTGGGTCATATTGTATCTCATGAAGGAGTTAAGGTAGACCCTAGCAAAATTAAAGCCATTAAGGAATGGAAAATCCCCACATCCATAAAGCATCTGCGAGGATTTCTTGGGTTGACAGGGTATTATCGCAAGTTTGTTAAGAATTATGGGAGAATAGCAGCACCTCTAACAACATTATTGAAGAAAGATTCATTTTCATGGACTTCGGAAGCAACAAAGGCCTTTGAACATCTTAAAGAGGCAATGTGCCAAGCACCGGTCTTAGCTACACCGGACTTCACAAAAACCTTTATTGTGGAATGTGATGCTTCAGGAAATGGAATTGGTGCTGTTCTAATGCAAGATGAAAGACCCATTGCTTTTGAAAGTCGTCCAATCAAGGGAAAGTTTTTAAGAAAAGCTATTTATGAGAAGGAAATGTTGGCAATACTCCATGCACTTAAGAAATGGCGACCCTACCTAATGGGAAGACACTTCAAGGTAAAAACGGATCATGATAGCCTTAAATACTTTTTAGAACAAAGATTATCCTCTGAAGAGCAACAAAAGTGGGTCACAAAGATGTTGGGTTATGACTTTGAAATCATCTACAAAAAAGGGAAGCAAAATGTGGTGGCAGATGCACTCTCAAGAAAGGATGAGGATGTGGAAGCATTGTTGTGTGCCATTTCTATTATCCAACCAGATTGGATAAACGAAGCAAGGGAGGAATGGAAGAATGACGAAGAAGTGTGGGCACTTATTCGAAAGCTACAACAAGATTCCAGTACTTCTGATACATTTAGCTGGAAAAATGATTCGTTATGGTACAAAGATCGCTTATACCTCTGTAAGAATTCCCAGCTAAAACAAAAGATTCTTATGGAATTGCACACTTCTCCCTTAGGAGGGCACTCAGGATTTTTAAAAACTTACCACAGGGTTAAGAAGGAATTTTTTTGGGATGGCCTTAAATCAGATATTCAAAAGTTTGTGGCGGAATGTTTGGTTTGCCAGCAAAATAAAGTTGAAACAATTAAGACACCGGGTCTATTACAACCTTTATCCATTCCAAGCCAACGTTGGGAGGAGGTTTCAATGGATTTTATCACAGGTTTACCCAAGTCTGAGGGAAAGAGTGTCATCATGGTGGTAGTTGACAGACTTACCAAGTATGCACACTTTTGTGCATTATCACATCCATTTAAAGCCAGTACAGTTTCTACTGCATTTATGGAAACAGTTCAAAAGCTACATGGAAACCCAAAGATTATTGTAAGTGACAGAGATCCCATTTTCACTGGAAATTTTTGGACAGAATTATTTTCTTGTCTTGGTACTCAGTTAGCTCATAGCTCATCTTATCATCCTCAATCTGATGGGCAAACTGAGATAGTAAACAAATGTTTGGAAGGATATCTTCGTTGCTTTGTATCTGATAAACAGACACAATGGGTCAAATGGTTGCCTCTGGCTGAATGGTGGTATAACACTTCCTTTCATACAGCAACAAAAATGACCCCATTTATGGCACTTTATGGGTATCAACCACCATCCATCACATCATATTTAAGAGAAAATTCTAAGGTTCAGGCAGTGGAACATCACATCGAACATCAACAACAAGTCCTCCAACTCTTAAAGGATAACCTCGTGTTGGCACAGAATAGAATGAAACAACAGGCAGATCAACATCGCAGTGAAAGAAGTTTTGATGTAGGTGATTGGGTATTCCTACGGCTACAACCATATAAGCAAATGTCCCTCAAGCAAGCTAAGAAGGATAATAAATTATCACCAAAGTATTATGGTCCGTACAAGGTGTTGCAAAAGATTGGTACTATGGCATACAAATTGGAGCTTCCTGCAGCTTCTCGATTGCACCCAGTTTTCCATGTTTCATGTTTAAAGAAGGTTATAGGTGACAAGCTCCCAGTTCAAACAATATTGCCAGAACTTGACGAGGAAGGAAAAATTATATTGGAACCGGAAGCAGTCACAGAAACAAGAACTCGACAGCTACGAAATCGATCAATTTCAGAGTATCTTATCAAGTGGAAGAACTTATCCGCTGAAGATTCCACATGGGAGGATGAGAATTTTATGCAGAAGTATCCAGAACTACTCAAGCGTTGAGGACAACACTTTTTTGAAGGAGAGGGGCATGTTGGGTCCCTATAATACTAGTGATTACCCCATTACTATTGTAGTTATACCCCTTATTTATATTGTTGTACCCATGTAGTGCCCATATTGTTACTATTGTGCCACATAGAAGCCCACTATTGTTATTGTTGTCCCCTACAATATTATTGTTATGTAGGCTCTGATTGTATTGGGACCACTTAGACTCCTATATATAGAAAGGAGGTATTTTCATTTGTATCATCCAAGAATTGTTCATTTATGTAATGTAAAGGAGGTTGCCCCCTCGAAGAGGCTGAATTCTAAGGCGTGGATCTCTCTTTTCTATCTTTTTGTGAGCTGGTTTCATAACACACCATGGAAGAAGGTAAGCTACTAGGACACATCATCTCTAAAGATGGCATCCGCATTGATCCTGCCAGAGTGGAGGCTATTCAGCAACTAGACTTCCCTAGGAACAAGAAAGAGATTCAGTCCTTCAATGGGAAAATTATTTTTTTGAGGAGATTTATTCCTAATCTAGCTAAGCACTTGAAAGAAATGACAAATATGTTGAAGAAGGATAGTGAGGTAAAGTGGACTTTAGAGGCTAAGAAATCATTTCATGCGGTAAAGTTTGCATTATCTACTGCTCCTATTTTAATTAGCCCAGATTATACCTCAGATTTCATCATTTTTTCTTTTGCTTCTGAGCACACATTAGCAGCAGTCCTAATGCAGAAAAAAGATCAGAAAAATGAGCAGCCTATAGCATTCTTCAGTCGCACTATAAGAGATGTAGCATTGAGATACAATATTATTGAAAAATAGGCATTGGCATTGGTAAAAGCCCTCAAAGATTTCAGAGTTTATATTCTACATTCACATACTATTGCTTATGTCCCTACTGTAGTAGTAAAAGAAATTCTTGTACAAACAGATCCAGAAGGCAGAAGAGGAAAATGGATTGCAGCAATGTTAGAATATGACCTAGAGATCAAACCTACAAAGCTCATCAAAGGACAAGGGTTAGCCAAGCTTATGGTGGAATCAAATCTACATGCACTGGATATTAATTTGATGGCTGCACTATCAGAAGAATCAGAAGAAAAGGACCCTTTCATGCAAGTGTCTGATATGTTCATGTCTTCTCCTTGGTACGCCAACATTGTCTATGTCTTGCAGCACTTGAATCCTCCTCCAGAATTTCCCAAAGGTAAAGTTAGATCACTGAAACTCAAAGCTTCAAAATATTGTATTCTGGATGGTGTTTTATTTTGGAAAGATCCTGGAGGTGTGTTGCTGAATTGTTTAATAGAGAATGAAGCTAAAGATGTAATGAAGGATTTTCATAAGGGAGATTGTGGAGGTCATCATTTTTGGAAAACTACAGCAAACAAGATCTTAAGGGCTGGTTTCTATTGGCCCACCCTCTTTTCTGATACATACAAAACAGTCATGAGTTGCCATGAGTGTCAAATTTTTCAAGGAAAGAGGAAACTTCTGCCATTACCACTACAACCAATTTTGATTTCAGCTCCTTTCCAGCAGTGGGGCCTTGATTTCATTGGCAAAATCCATCCATCATCTTCAGCACAACACAAATGGATATTAACAGCCACTGACTACTTTACAAAGTGGATTGAAGCTATCCCAACCAGGCAAGCTACTGATTCTATCATCATTCAATTTCTGGAGTCTAATATCTTGTCTAGATTTGGCTGCCCACAGAAAATAATAACAGACAATGTTGCTGCTTTCAAATAAAAAATAATGGTGGATTTCTGTGCCAAATATCATATTGTGCTAGGACATTCCATTGCATATCATCCACAAGGGAACGACCTGGCTGAATCTTCCAACAAATCTTTGGTCAACATTATCAAGAAGGTCCTGGAGGAAAACAAGAAGAATTGGCATAAAAAACTCATAAATTCTTTGTGGGCAGACAAGGTCAGCACCAAAAAGTCAATAGGTATGTCTCCTTTCCAGCTGGTATATGGAGTTGACACAGTATTTCCTTCATCTCTTGTTGTCCCAGTAATGAAAATCCTACAAGAATTGGATAGTGAAACTAATGACATACAAAGGAGAATAAACCAGATGATTCATTTACAGCAGACAAGAGAGGAAGTTTTTTAGAACACATCCAAACTCCAAGAGAAAATAAAAAAGATTTATGATCGCAAAACCAAGGAGGACAATTTCAATTTGGGAGATGTAGTCCTTCGGTGGGATGCTAGAAATGAAGACAAAGGAAAACATGGTAAGTTTGAGAACTTATGGAAGGGACCATACAAAATTTTTGCATTTAGAGGAAAGAATGCTTTCTTGTTGGAAGAGATGGATGGAAGAGACTATTCAGGAGGGGCGACCAATGGTAGGCTTCTCAAGCACTACTATGTCTAAAAATCCAGAAAAGTCATCATCATTGTATATACCAGTGTGTATTTTAATTCTAGAATTTTAGATAATTATCATTAGAGTTTGAAGCCCGAAGTGAAGGCCCTAAGGCTCTTTGAGTCAGTATTGTTTTCATTTTTTTAGTTCTTTTGTCAAAAAAAAATAATCAATTTTTATGCATGTTGACTCCATTGCCCAATGAATAAGGCTACTTGGTCTACGGTGTTCTTGACACCTCCAAGGAGCTACCATCCCCAGTTGGAGCCAATGTTAGTGTCAGTCTTGTTAGCCTGTCACCTGGATCAAAAAATTCTTTTACCATGGTCTTTTCAGGCTTTCATCGTCAAATTTTTCTGTTACTAGGTTTACACAGCAAATTTGGTCATTGTATGGTCAGTCCAAGATAGAGTCATTGTCTGAAATTTTACTCATGCTGGTTGCTTGTCATATACCATGAAAATTGGTCAAGTCATCATTATCATTCCATTAGGTCTTAAGTCATCCAT
Source organism: Pinus tabuliformis (assembly GCA_031772625.1). NCBI lineage: Eukaryota > Viridiplantae > Streptophyta > Pinopsida > Pinales > Pinaceae > Pinus > Pinus tabuliformis. The sequence goes on along the minus strand of CM062813.1, from coordinate 1,154,182,273 downwards.
TAGGTCATAAGGGTCCCCAAGGTCCACCATTTCCATAAAAAGTCAGAAATAAGTCAAAATTGACAAAGCAAAGAGTTCAAGAAATGAAACATGGTTTATTTACATTTTCATGACATAAAAAAAGTTTTAGGAGAAGAAAGCACCAGCACTTAGGAGATGCAAAAAGCACATTTGCAAAGGCAAGGTAAAAGCTGCCTTCAGAAAAGTGAAATCAATTCACAAAAGAGGATTAGTTTCTTTTCTCTTTTTGAAAAAGTGAAGAAATTACCCCTATATAAACTCAAAATGACTCAATACCTTTTCATTCATCTCTCATTCACTCTTCATCATCGAGCTCACTCGCTTAAAAAAGAAAAAAATCCATTTCCCTAAGAGAATTTGGTCAAAAATTGGAGGCACTGCGCTGCGCTTTTGAGGCAGGTGTTGTGCGTAGGAGAACTCCGCTGTGCGCAGGACAAGGTGCCCGAAAATCACCCAAATTTTCCCAAATTTCAATGTTCTTGCTTTCAAACTTGGTCAAATTGCTTTCTAAGGCTAAGGAACAAGTAAGTACATCATTTTCCTTGATTTTTTCTTTCCCATTTGCATTCCATGTTGATAATATCTCAAGCTAGGGTTTGTAGCAAAAGTGCCATGGGAAATGCTAGGGTAGAAATGGTCATCACAATTTTTTATCTCCTAAACATGTAAATTGACTTTCTACACCTGCACACATGTATGATGAGTCATCTTGACCAGTCCATCCACCTCCAAATCAAGTTTAAGCACTAAAAAAACAAAACCCTAGCTCATTCCTAGAGTTATTTTTTACCAAATCACATCATAAACCTTCTTGGTCTCACTTACAAGCAGCCATATTTGTTCACCATCTTCTTCACTCATTTCCATCAGTTTCTCAAAGCCATCTCATCTTTCACAAAGCCCCTCCCATCATTTTGTCAAAATCCCTCACAAATCACTTCATTTTCATACTCACCTCACATTTATTTCACTTCCTGCTGCTAGGATTTTGTGTCATCATGGAGATTGATTCTTCACCAGAGAGAAAGAGACAACACAAAGGAGGGAGGATTCTCATATATGAACCATCAGATTGCAATCAGATCAACTCCTATCCTTTCATCAAATAATGCTTTGAAGATGTTCACTTTTTGGAATTTTGCAAAAGAGTAAGTGAAGTAGGGTTTTATGAGCAGCTGACAGATTGGGTGGCTACACACTTGAAAGGGGAGACTGCTGTCATTGCTGGTATTGAGTTTAGCTTCTCAATGGCCTCCATCTCACTAGAAACTAGTTTACTAGACAATGGCGAATACTGGTTCAAAGGAATGAATCTAGATCTTGAAAACAATAAGCCCTTTGTAAAGACTCTATACAGGGACACACATACTCACCTTATGCCTTTCAGATATTTGCTTGAGAAGTATGCTCCTTTAATGAATACCATCATGAGGTTCTTTACCTGTGAAGGTAGATTCTCAAGGTTGTATGCATATCACATTTGCCTCTTGATGCACTTCACATCTCAAAAGCCACTCAACATGTGCAATTACTTGTTCAGGAGTATTTCAAAAATGTCTGAGAAGATACAGTTGAAGGAAAAAGAGCACTCTCCAAGCCTGTTCCATCATAATCTCATCAAAACCATTGTCCTTCATCAGTTGGTAAAGAGGGGTATGGCTTGGGAAGCCTTCTTAGAAACAACTCTAAAATGGCATGAGGAAAATGCAGCATCTCAGTCCACAAGCGCACCAAAACAACAAACAAAGATGGGGTCATCTAGCAAACCAGTAGAGAAGATTCAACTACCTAGGCCAGAGGTCACCAAAGTGTATAAGAAAGGGCATAGGCTTGTGTTTTCTTCTCACAAAGAGAAAGGGGCCAAGCCTTCTTCATCGACAAAGCAAGCATCGACAAAAAATGGTAAGAAGACAGTTGAGCATGAATTAGAGATCATTGATCTAGAAGAGGAAGATGACAAGAATTCTGAGTATTTTATCTCAAGGTACTCATGCAGAGAATAAATATATTGTATGTAAAGATGTTTAGACCATGATAAAACAAAAAGAGTGAAACACAAACACCATGAACTCACTGGGCTAGAGTTCCTTGAAAATAGCTGCAACCTATATTTGTATTAGCTGAAGATAATTACAATGCAAGCCTCATTCACAAAAAGTTCAACCTTCTTCTCTTGAGGTGAAATAGTACTTATATACTCTCCTAGACCACTTTCCCACCTTCAGGAGTTGAATTCCTTGGTGGAGGAACTGACTCCAATATTCTCTCAACCAACAGGTGAGAGTGAGAAGGTGTAACTCAAACACCTCATGAAGAGTTTGATTAGGAGTTTTCTTATTTTATGAGGCCTAATGAACATCAAAAACAACCTATGATATGAATTTATTCGTGCCTACATCACCTAGCCTCATAACTTGTGCCATTACAAAGAGAATATTGACTTTGACCAAGTCTGACTAGAAACTAGAAATTTAACACAGTGAAATTTTACATTTGAAAACACAAAAATGCCGAAGCGCAGTGTAGTATACCTAGGGGGGATAATATGGGGTACAAAGGGAGGTACCTAAGGGAATAATGTAATAATGGGATGGGCCATAGTAATAAATAAGGTGGTTAACTCATATCATGTAAGGGACCACAAGTGGTTAAAAATCATGTAATAAGCCCATGGTATTAGATAGATGGTATTGAGGGAACCATGGTAATGACTCATGGTATTGTATGTATGAGGCCTATATAGAGGCTAGACACTCCCCGTTGAGAGATGTCAAGGAATATTGTATGAATAGTTGAGGGATAATATGGGGTACAAAGGGAGGTACCCAAGGGAATAATGTAATAACGGGATGGGCCATAGTAATAAATAAGGTAGTTAACCCATATCATGTAAGGGACCACAAATAGTTAACAATAATGTAATAAGCCCATGGTATTAGATAGATGGTATTGAGGGAACCATGTTAATGACCCATGGTATTGTATGTATGAGGCCTATATAGAGGCTAGAGACTCCCCGTTGAGAGATGTCAAAGAATATTGTATGAACAGGCATATGGCTTGTGAAGTGTTCTCCTTCCTTAAGGAGTGAATGTATGGTGTTGCCCTACCTTAAGGATTTGATATCAATAAACAAGTATTTCTATCTATTTCTATCTTATTATTTCTGGGTATATTTGTATTTTCATATATTTTTAGATCAGAACTATAACAAGTGGTATCAGAGCACTTTCTTGGGCAAAAGTGGAGAATTTTTTATTTTTATTTTTTGCAAGAACTTTCTGGGGCGGTGAGTTTGCAGATCAGATCTGTATGTTTTGGGGAAAAATCTAATTGCAGATCTAGTTTCTTTGTGAAAAATAACCCAAGTTCAAAAAAAAAATAGGCCAAATCGGAGTTCGGATGAAGGATATATCGCTGATCTAAAAATCAGTGGTGTTGCAGATATTTTTCGGGTTGGCGAATTTGCAGATCAGATCTGTATTATTTGGGGAAAAATCTACAAAATCTAATTGCAGATCTAGCTTGTTGATGAAAAAATACTCCATTAAAAAAAAAAAACAGTCGAATCGGAGTCCGGATGAAGGAGATCTCGCTAATTTAAAAATCAGTATTGTTGCAGATATTTTTTGGGGCAGCGAGTTTGCGGCGCATATCTGTATGTTATGGTGAAAAATATATAGAATCTAATTGAAGATTTGGATTATTTGTGAAAAAATACCCAATTTCAAAAAAAAATCAGTCGAATCAGAGTCTGGATGAGGGAGATATTGCTGATTTAAAATCAGCTATTTTTTCAGCAATTTTTTGTGACGGTGGGACAGTTGCAGCACGAATAGGAAATTCCAGTGCCTAGATCGGGATTTATATCACATGGGAAGATGCAGAATGGTTGTTCCATTTCCAAAAACAAATTATAATAGGGATTCTGAGCAATATTGATTGAATTGTGGCCATTTCAAATTTTCGCCAAGTAAGTGAATTTTTCAAAACACTCTTCATGACGGCTCTTAATTTTACAGGGAAAGATGATAGCCCTACTACTGAAGAATTCATACAGAGACAAAATTTCACATATGGAACACTTTGGAAGATTTCAGTGCCGCTTAGTATGAAAGATGAGGCTGCCAGATGGTGGTTCTCACTTGACCGCTAGCAGTTGTCCAAAATTTCAGATGAAGAATTTGAAAGAGTCCTTTTAGACAAATGGTCTCATACTAGAAAACAAGAGAATGGGATATGTAAGGGGTTATTTTCTATTGGTATTTCCTTATTGCAGGTTCATGGATTCATTCAGAAGGAGAAAATCGTTGTGTCTATAAATCTCAGTTGTCAGCATAATTTTATCAATGTTAATTTGGAAAAAAAATTGCAAGTTCCAGCAAAACAGATTGAAAACATACAGGTTGATAATGAGGATGTTCAAGTTTATAAAGATTTGAAGATTTCTATGGACAAGTATGTATTGCATTCTGATTTTTATGCTTCAGATAGGGCTAATGAGGATGTTGTTTTGGGATACCCTTGGATGGAATCGGTGGGTACTATAAATATTAATGTGTAGAAGAAATTCTTGAAGCTCTGGTATAAAAAGAAGAAAATTACATTACAAGATATTTCCATCAATAAACAGGTAGAGTCCAAGGAGGCTGAAGTAGAAGATGTTCCAGCAACTGACATATTAGATGATGAGCCATTGATGGTAGACAACCAAACACAAACATCAAACCAGGTACCAGAAAAATAGGTAGAGTCCAAGGAGGCTGAAGCAGAAAATGTTACATTGGATGAGGACTTAGTGGTTGAGGTAATATTGGAAGATAAGAAACAACAGCAGGCCACACAACATGTACCAGCTACCAATCAGGCTCCATTAGGTGGTGAATTAAAGAAAAAGACACCGTGGGTTAAAACTTCAGCTTATCACCACCCACATCATCCCACAAGAAAACAACCAACAAGATGGCAACAAATTAGCCACAAGGACAACAGCCTCGACATGACAGATAGAGAGGAGCGACGATCTACACAGAAGAGCCGTGACGGTCAGCTTCCATCTCAAGTGAGCGAGGCACCAGCTAGATCGATGGTTCACTCTTCTCTAGGATGGCTAGAGGCACGTGCATGGTACTAGTGGACTACTCTTTTGAGTAGATCTTATTATTTGTGTTCTTCCCATGTTTCGAGGATGAAACATGTTAAGGGGGGTGGAATGTAGTATACCTAGGGGGGATAATATGGGGTACAAAGGGAGGTACCCAAGGGAATAATGTAATAATGGGATGGGCCATAGTAATAAATAAGGTGGTTAACCCATATCATGTAAGGGACCACAAGTAGTTAACAATAATGTAATAAGCCCATGGTATTAGATAGATGGTATTGAGGGAACCATGGTAATGACCCATGGTATTGTATGTATGAGGCCTATATAGAGGCTAGAGACTCCCCGTTGAGAGATGTCAAGGAATATTGTATGAACAGGCATATGGCTTGTGGAGTGTTCTCCTTCCTTAAGGAGTGAATGTATGGTGTTTCCCTACCTTAAGGGTTTGATCAATAAAGTGAATCATTTCTATCTATATTCATATCTTGTTATTTATTGGGTTTATTTGTATTCTCATATATTTTCGGGTTAGATCTATAACACGCAGCACCAACTTTGAGCTGATTTTTAGGTTCCTTATGGGGGTCAAAATGAAATATGAGAGAACGGTCAACTAGTCCTTCAAGTCTAGTTTCCAGAACAATTTGAATTTCTGAATTATAGTAACAAGCACATTTTTGTTTCTCAAATTGTACTACTTTTGGAGATGACTGAGGGCATTCTGATATCCTATTTCGTACTCTTCAGTCCTATCATCCCACAAATATTTGCTTGCAAGCACAAATTGCTGGTCATCTGGTATAAAAGAGTCTTTAGAAAACTGATCTTCTTCAGTTAGGAAAGTAGGAAGTTCATCTTCTTGAAAGAAGTGATTTGCTTCTACCATCTCCTCTTCATATTCTTCCTGGCTTTCAATATAGTTTTGTTGAAATGGAGCTTTCACTTGACCTTGAGGATCTTGATTTCGCTGCTCTCTCTGTCAATTTCTAAACTGCTATTGCTGCTGTCCGCGAAAGTTAGGATTCCTCACTGATGGTTCAGCTTGTCGATCAGTTACGAATATTTTATCCATCATCCTTTCCATAGTTTTTATCAGGCTGTCAAGCTTTGCATCAGATGATGATGCATGTTCTTCTCTGAAACAACTCTCTTTTCTGCCCTCTCTGGCTTTGATTTTGACTTCTTAATGAGTAAATTGGCTTCAACACTGATTGCATTTCGTTGCATTTCTTCAAGAGTAGTTGGGTCTCTTTCTCTAAGTTGATAGGCCATCTCTGGATCGAAAGCATCAGGATAATGAAGAAGAGCCAAACCAGGAGGAGGTTTCATATCATCAGGTATAGAATTGTACACTGTATTAAATCATGAAGCAGACCATTAGGGACAAGGACTACCAAATCAAGGAGCTAGAAATAAACATGGAAAGAGCCAAGTTCATTATATCATTCCTTGAACAAGAAAACAGTCAACTCAAGGCAAAAGAGTTGATCTTAGAAAAGGAAAAAGCCAAGTTATTGCAGCAGGTTGGAAAAGGTAAGGAGATCATAGAATCAAGCGAGCCTGAAGGATCAAAAGGTACAGGAAAGAGGAAAAGACCAAGAACCAGAGGTCTCAAGGAAGCTTTGCAAGAGGAACAAAAACAAATATTGCTCAATGAAGACCTTGACCTAGAAGAGAGGATTGCCCTTGAGGTACATCAAGATAAAGAATATTGGCTCAACAGGGTGAATGAACATTTGGAAAAGCTCCTGGAGAAGGCAAATAGAGATAATCAAATGCTCAGACACATGGCACATCATTATCAAGCTCAAAACATGATCGCCAATGTCAAAGTGAAACAACTCAAAAACAAGCTCAAGGAGACCAAAAAAGAGAAAAAGGATGAGGGAAACTTGGAGATGCTTGCTGAAGCATCCATGAAGCTTTAACAAACTCATTTTTACACCTTCCCTCCAATTTTGAGCCAATTCTAAGCATTTTGAGTTTTTTGAGAATTTTTGGTCTAAGTTCAGAAAATTGGCCTTTCCAGAAGCACAGCACCTTGGCGCTGCGCTTTTTCCTCAGGCATCCATTTGAAGAAAAGTTTATATTTTTGGAAAGGTCTTGGCATCCTCTAAAAGCCCATTTGCCCAGATTTTGCATAGGTGGCTTAGTTTGGGAGAAAAAGGCAAAATAGTGGCAAAAAACTAGCATTTTGGACCATTTTTTGACAGGCGTTGTGCTTCTAGAGCGACCTTGGGAGAATGGAGTTTTGAAGGTCTTCCCGTGCTCCAAATTCAGAAATTCAAATTGTTCTGGAAACTAGACTTGAAGGGCTAGTTGACCATTCTCTCAGATTTGCATTTTGTCCCATGGAAGGCACACGATAATCATATCAAAGTTGGCTTTGCGCTTCTGCATTTTCTGTGTTTTCAAATGTAAAATTTCACTGTGTAAAATTTCTAGTTTCTAGTCAGACTTGGTCAAAGTCAAGATTCTCTTTGTAATGGCACAAGTTATGAGGCTAGGTGATGTAGGCATGAATAAATTCATATCATAGGTTTTTTTTGATGTTCATTAGGCCTCATAAAAGAAGAAAACTCCTAATCAAACTCTTCATGAGGTGTTTGAGTTACACCTTCTCACTCTCACCTGTTGGTTGAGAGAATATTGGAGTCAGTTCCTCCACCAAGGAATTTGACTCCTGAAGGTGGGAAGATTTTCTAGGAGAGTCTATAAGTACTATTTCACCTCAAGAGTGTTAGAAAATTATATATTACGGAGCAATGGAACACATAAAATATTGCAGAAATATAAACACAAAAAACACACAAAACAAGAGAGACACAGATATACGTGGTTCACCCAGTTTGGGCTACGTCCACCCTGAACAACCAGTCCTTCCTTTCTATTATCCAGCAAAATGAAGAGACACAACCTACAACAAATCCGTTGTAATATCCTCTGTTTTCTCTCACAGTCTCACCTCTCTATTTCTTGCTCACACTGAATACACATCCATCACACAGCCTCAAATACAATACCCTCATACAAAGAGAGGGGTTGCCTTCTAGGGCAAAAAACCCTAAACAAACATAAGTTCTACCGTCAGATCATCCGCCTAATGAACGGCCTAGATTTACTAGAAATTACTATACTTTTACAAGGCAATTTTACATTTATTTTTGGCTTCGGGGGCGCTGCCCCCGAGCCCCCAAGCCCCCGCCGGGGACCGCTGGCCCCCAAACCCCCCAGCCGAGGGGGATGGGCCCCCCCGGACCCCTGTGGGGGGGACAAGTCCCCCCCGCGTGGAGGGGTGTACAAAACATCCTGGGGTATACATCCGGCTGAAACAAAGACCTCTAAACAATCATGCTCCACACACAACAATCTCCCACTTGGATAATGATTATAGCAACTCCACCGCTGCCATTTGCTGGACAATGGCTCCTCTTTGGACCTGGCTATTTCTCACCTTCATCGTCATCCTTGAAGACCAATTGAAACTGAGCATGTTCTCAGTTCCTCCCTGGTTACAACTTTTGTTAGCATATCTGCAAGATTCTGTCTAGTGTGTATCTTTTCCAGCTTCAACTCTCCATCTTCCAACACTGATCGTATGAAATGATACTTGAGCTGTATGTGTTTAGTCCTGGAATGAAATGTTGAGTTCTTTGCAAGATGAATGGCACTTTGGCTATCACTGTATAACGTGCCCATATCATGCTTCTTACCCAACTCATCCATAAACCTTTGTAACCAAATCATTTCTTTACTAGCCTCTGTAGCAGCAACATAATCTGCTTCTGTTGTTGAAAGTGCAACAACACTTTGGATTTTAGAAACCCAACTGACAGCTGTTCCTCCAACAGTAAATACATATCCTGTAGTGCTCCTCCTATTATCTCTGTCACCTGCCATATCTGCATCAACATATCCTTGTAGGGAGATGTTTGAACCACCAAAGCATAATGCTTGATTTGTGGTACCTTTCAAATATCTGAGAATCCATTTCACTGCCATCCAATGTTCCTTTCCTGGATTGTTCATGTACCTGCTTACAACTCCCACTGCATGTGCAATATCAGGCCTTGTGCAGACCATTGCATACATTAAGCTTCCAACTGCTGATGCATATGGAACTTTAGACATATAATCCATGTCTTCTTGGGTCTTTGGGCACATTTCCTTGCTAAGTTTGAAATGGCTAGCAAAAGGTGTACTAACTGGTTTTGCATTGTACATGTTAAATCTTTTCAACACCTTTTGTATGTACTCATTCTGAGACAATGTTAATTTACGATTTTTCTTGTCTCTAGTTATTCTCATACCAAGGATTTGTTTTGCAGCTCCCAAATCCTTCATTGCAAATGAATTTGCCAATTTTCTTTTGAGCACAGTTATTTCCTGCATGTTAGATCCTGCAACAAGCATGTCATCTACATACAATAACAATATAATATAGCTGCCATCATTTTGCTTTTTCAAATAAACACAATGATCAGAGTGACATCTGGTATAACCTTGTTCAAACATAAACTTGTCAAATTTTAGATACCACTGCCTTGGAGCCTGTTTTAAGCCATACAAGCTCTTCTTCAACCTGCACACTAGTTTCTCCTTCCCTTTCACCTCATATCCTTGTGGTTGTTGCATATATATCTCTTCCTCCAAATCCCCATGGAGAAAGGCTGTCTTTACATCTAACTGCTCAAGATACAAATCCTCAGCTGCTACAAGACTTAAAATAGTTCTGATTGAAGTCATTTTAACAACAGGAGAAAATATTTCATCAAAATCAATACCTTTCTTCTGTGCAAACCCCTTCACCACAAGTCTAGCTTTATACCTCTGTTTTCCTCCATCTTCTTCCTTTAGCCTGTAAACCCATTTATTCTGCAATGCTTTTTTACCTGCAGGCAACCTGACTAAGTCCCAAGTCTGGTTGTGTGCTAAGGAGTCCATCTCTTCTTTCATGGCTTGCTCCCACTTCTTCCTGGTTTCTACCTGCACTGCTTCTTCATAACATTCGGGTTCACCAGAATCAGTCAACAATAAATAATATAATGAAGGAGAGTATCGTTCAGGGGGTCTACTTATCCTGGTAGATCTTCTAACACCACTTTCAAGTGTTTGGGGTGCCTGTTGCTATTGTGGTCGTTGTTGTTGTTGATTATTATTATTTTCAGGCACCTTTACCTTTTCAGTGATGTCATCAAGAACTGCGTATTGCTTGTTTTTGTTTTCTTTCTTCTTTTCCTGCAACTGATTCTTATACAAGACCTTTTCATTGAATATTACATCTCTGCTCCTAATGATTTTGTGATTTTCATAATCATATAAGCGATAACCAAAATCATTAACACCATATCCAATAAAGGTACATTTCTTTGACTTTTCCTCAAGCTTTGTTCTATTTTCTTTATCAATATGGACAAAGGCCTCACAACCAAAAGGCTTTAAAAAAGAGTAGTTTACCTTTTTACCCGTCCATGCTTCCTCCGGAACACCACCATCCAAGGAACTTGAAGGCCCTCTATTTATTAGATAAACAGCAGTATCTACAACATGTGCCCAAAACTGTAAAGGCAATCCTGCATGCAATCTCATGCACCTTGCACGCTCCATGATTGTTATGTTCATCCTTTCTGACACACCATTTTCTTGTGGTGTTCTTGGAACTGTCTTCTCTCTGCGAATTCCATGCTCTGAACAGTACCTATCAAACTCTTTGTTGCAATATTCACCTCCATTGTCTGATCTAAGACACTTCAATTTCTTTCCTGTCTCAATCTCAACCAAAGCTTTCCATTTCTTGAAAGTATCAAATACATCAGATTTATTCTTAATACAATAAATCCAAGTTTTTCTAGTTGCATCATCAATAAAAGTAACATAATAACGAGAGCCACCGAGAGATGATACCTAAGCAGGTCCCCATACATCTGTATGCACAAGCTCTAATTTTTCATTCTTCTTTTCTTTCCCAACTCTGAGAAATCTGACTCTCTTCTGTTTTCCATAAATGCAATTCTCACAGAAGTCCAAATCAACATTCTTCAAACCCGGCAACAAATTCCTTGAGTGAAGAATCTTCATCCCCTTTTCACTCATGTGTCCGAGCCTATGATGCCATAATGCTGCATCTTCTCCTTTGGAAGTTAAAGCATTAACAGAGTTAGAAATACCATTGCATAAATACAATGTACCAACCTTTTCACCTTTTGCTATTGCCAGGGCTCCTTTGGTGACCTTCCAAGCTTTATCTGTGAAAGTTGTCACACAACCTTCACCGCCTAACTGTCCTGTTGAAATCAGATTTTTCTTTAGATCTGGAACATGCCTTACCTCCTTTAATAGCCATTGGTTTTCATTCTGCTGTTTTACAAGAACCTTACCCATTCCAATGATTTTACAGGGTTTATCATCACCCAAACGAACTTGTCCAAAATCTCCTTGAACATAGTCATGAAAGTATTTCTTATCAGGTGTGGCATGGAATGGAGCCCCTGAATCTACCACCCAGGAATCAATAATATTTTCGAAAGAAAGAATCAAAGAATCTTGTAACACCTCACCTGTCACATTTGCTTCATGATTGTTTTCTTGCTGTGCATCTCCTTATTTTCCCTTCCGAGATCTACAGTCTTTCTTTAGGTGTCCTTTCTTTCCACATTTCCAGCACACTATTCTCGATTTGGACTTGGATCTGCCTTTCCTTGATTTACTGCGATATCTCGAGCTCTTTCTTCTTTCCATTTTTCTTCCTCTAAACTCTGCACTCAAAGCATTTCCCGATGTCTCACCGGAGCTTTTCCGTCGCATTTCCTCGCTAAGGATAGCACAGACAACATCATCAAACTTTAAAGTACTAGATCCAGAAATAGAGTTACTAATGGCCATTACCAAACCATTCCAACTTTCTGGTAATGAGCACAAGAATAACAGAGCTCTAACTTCATCATCAAAGTTTACCCCTACAGAACTTAACTGACTTGTAACTGTATTAAAATCATTTAAATGGTTTGCAACAGATCCACCTTCCGACATATTCATATTAAATAACCGTTTCATAAGAAATACCTTGTTTGAGGCTGAGGGTTTTTCATATAGTTTCGACAACGCCTGCATCAAACCCTCTGTTGTGGTTTCCTTCGAAATGTTGAAGGCGACTGATGCAACAAGGCACAACCGTATTGTTACGAGTTCCTTTCTATCGAGAAGGTTCCATTCTTCGTCTTTCATACCCGTCGGCATCTTTGTTTTTCCACCCAATGGTAGGTATAGATCTTTTTGATACAGATAATCTTCCATCTGCATCTTCCACAGCGAGAAGTTTTGGCCGTTAAATTTCTTGACCCTAAACTTATCATCTTCCGCCATTGCTCCCACTCGAACCAGGAACCCTTCTTTCCTGCGAGTTTATCAGCCAAATAGACCTTCGGCTCTAATACCAGTTGTTAGAAAATTATATATTACGGAGCAATGGAACACATAAAATATTGCAGAAATATAAACACAGAAAACACATAAAACAAGAGAGACACAGATATACGTGGTTCACCCAGTTTGGGCTACGTCCACCCTGAACAGCCAGTCCTTCCTTTCTATTATCCAGCAAAATGAAGAGACACAACCTACAACAAATCCGCTGTAATATCCTCTGTTTTCTCTCACAGTCTCACCTCTCTATTTCTCGCTCACACTTAATACACATCTATTGCACAGCCTCAAATACAATACCCTCATACAAAGAGAGGGGTTGCCTTCTAGGGCAAAAAACCCTAAACAAACATAAGTTCTACCGTCAGATCATCCACCTAATGAACGGCCCAGATTGACTAGAAATTACTATACTTTTACAAGGAAATTTTACATTTATTTTTGGCTTCGGGGGTGCTGCCCCCGAGCCCCCGCTGGGGGACCGTTGGCCCCCAGAACCCCCAGCCGGGGGAGATGGGCTACCCCAGACCCCAGCGAGGGGGACAAGTCCCCCCCGCACCCCCCCGCGTGGAGGGGTGTACAAAACATCCTGGGGTATACATCCGGTTGAAACAAAGACCTCTGAACAATCATGCTCCACACACAACAAAGAGAAGAGGGTTGAACTTTTTGTGGAGGCTTGCATTGTAATTATCTTCAGCTAATACAGATACAGGTTGTAGCTATTTTCAAGGAACTTTAGCCAAGTGAGTTCATGGTGTTTGTGTTTCACTCTTTTTGTTTTATCATGGTCTAAACATCTTTACATATATTATATTTCTTCTCTTCATGAATACCTTGTGATAAAATACTCAGAATTCTTGTTTTTCAAGCTCTGTTATCTGGTTTTCATGGTTTTATGTTTTGTCTTCTTAAGCTAATGAAATCATTTTTAAATGCTGATTAGTTTTTTCCATTATATATCCTCTATACTACACTGAAAAATACTCAAATTACACCATGGTTTCTGACATCTAGCTCCTTCTTATGCTTGCTCCTGTATTCTCACAACCTAGACCTACTTGTGGCTCCAAACCCTAAGTTCAGCAAAACCTTTAAAAACCAAATTTTCACAAACAAATATACATATATAGCCTAATATTCATTTACTTTAAAGTCATATCATTGAATAGAGACTTTGAGAGATCCCTCTCATGCTCAGTAGGGCTAGCTACTGAGCTGAAGTGGTTTGAGGTTACCCTTGTCGATTTCCTTTTCGACCTAGGAGATTGTAAGGACTAACAATCTCAAATTTGGAGGTTTAAATTTGCTGCATAGGAAAGACATGGTGAAGGGATTGCCACTCATAGAAAATCCGAACAACCTATGTGAAGGACACATCTTGGGAAAAAAGCATAGAGAGACATTTCCAGCAGGAAATTCAATAAGGGCAAAGGCACCCTTAGAGATTTTCCATTCATAGTTGTGTGGACCAATGTAGACACCATCAATTGGTGGTAGATATTATTTTTTGACTTCCATAGATGATTATACAAGGAAGACATAGTTCTACTTCCTAAAACAGAAAAGTGAAGTGTTTGAGTGCTTCTACCAATATAAAGCTCTTGTTCAGAAGCAAAGTGGATACTACATCAAGGTCTTGAGGACTGAAAAAGGTGGTGAATACATCTCAAATGACTTCCTTCAATTTTGTAGGGAGAATGGAATTCACAAGCAATTTACAACAAGGTATACACCTTAGCAAAATGGTGTCACAGAAAGGAAAAATGAGACCATTATGGAAATGACAAGGAGTATGTTGAAGGACAAGTATTTGCCAAATAATTATTGGGCTGAAGTTTTTGCTTGTGCAACATGTAGCATTAATAGGTGTCCAACCAAAACTGTCAAGAATATGGTTCCTGAAGAGGCATGGAGTGGAAGAAACCATAATATCACTCACATGAGAGTGTTTGGATGTGTGGCTTATGCACATGTCCTGGATGAGCTAAGGAAGAAGTTGGACAAAAAGGGGGAGAAATGCATATTTTTTGGATATAGCAATGAATCCAAGACAGACAAGCTCTACAATCCATTAACCAAGAAGGTCATAATCAACAGAGATGTGCAATTCATAAAAGAGGAAGCATGGGATGGAAGTTTGTGTTGGAAATATTGAGAGGGGGGGTGAATCAGTATTACTTAGAAATTAGCACAAGAATTTTAGGTGGAAAACCCCCTCCAGGTCAAAAACCACCGAACTCTTTTCTAATAAATTATTTAATCTTCAAACCCAACAGAAATGAAAGAAACAACTTCCTAGAATCATAGAAAAGCATTCTTCTCCATCTCCCATTGGAAGGAAGCCTTGATGCCCTAGTTTCTTCAGTAATCACCTGAATGGATGCTTCAACACCCTAGCGAGCCACAACTCTCCCAAGCACCACCCTACCACCCTAAAGTGTTCACAGACCCCAACCTGTAGGCGACTTCATACACCTGCCACTGATCCGAATTGGATCCATAGAAGACTGTCAAAGAACCATGACTGTAATAGGTCGAACAAATCTCTAAAGAATTCCAAAACAACGATCAAAAACACCTTGAACCAGTGGCAATGGCATCCAATGTGGAACGACGAGGACCTCGATCAAAGCGTGCTCACCGAGGCCCATGGAGACTGCGTAGGAGGCCAAAGTAGCCCTTGGGAGCCCTGGAATGGGAAAAAGAGGTGATTTTTGATGCGCGATTCCATACAACGATCGACACATGGCAGGAGGAGGTGATAGAAAACCGTCGTTGATCGCGCGCTATCAGTCGAGCAAGTCAACTGCGCGAAACATGCGTATGGCGTCAGATCTGGAGGGCCCAGATCGGATAGCTGAGATCACGCCCGATGGGAAGAAGCAGAATCGACAGGGTATTAAGCCATGTTTTAAAGGGATTTGGAATCCGTTTGACCGCCACGGTGGAGGAAGAACACATCCACGACATAACTGAAGAAACAAACTGACGAAGCATGCTGGCGCCATTTAGAGGAAGACAAGTGGCAACTCCCTGAGCATTCATGATGACACCGAACCAGGAACTCCAAGCGCAGTTGTAGAAGGTGAATCGACAGAGGTGAAAGAGGATCCGAACAGGCATAGAGTTCGAATGGCTAAAGCCATGAACAGAGACAGTCGAATCAAGCAAAGTAGGACAACAAGAGTCGAGAGACGAAGAAGTGGAGCAGTGAACCCTGAGAGGAGGACTGAACACAGAGAACAGTAAAGCAGAGCAGAAGGAGACAGAGGGCCGAGCTGACCAAAGGCAGCATCGAGCACCAGAGAGCTTGAAGATTCAAGCCATCCCATAGAGGATTCTATCCGGACTGAGCATCACATTTGGCTCTTTCCACTGTAGACCAGAAGGTCACAGAGCTGGTAGGAAGAAGAAGAGTTTGTGTACTCCAGTGGCTTGGGGAATCCAAGGACCACCCTGCCAAGCGAAACCTGCTTCAGGTGAACTCACATTGAGTCCCTATATTGTAAATTCTCTGCCCAAAGGCACAATAAAACAAGGCCACCACTAAAAGCTGGACCGGAGACGTAGCCCTGGAGAATAGGGTGAACTCCTTATTAAAATTTCTTGTGTCTTTGTGTTGCTTACTGTATTTCTCTGTTGTCATTCCATTTAAATTTCTGTGTATTGGAAATTTGATCGATCCGTTGCTTAAATAACACAGAACACACACCAACACATGAGTCTGTAATACCTTTGTTTAATCAATCTTAAACTGTGTCACTCATAGGGTGAATATTAGATCAAGTGGTATCAGAGCACTAGGTTGTAAGGTTAGACAAGCTTGTGTTGGTTTAGCTGTGAATGCTCACAAGATCAAAGCTCAAATTAGGAGAAGGAGTTGGTGGAAACTAATCCTAAAATTGGGAGAGTCTATTCTCGAAAGACAATGTCAGAAGAAGGTATTGTAGGGCCAGACCCTCAATTCATAGAGATTTTCCTAGCTATAAAGTCTATGGTAGAAGAAATGTACAGAGACTTTAGAAAGAAAAAGGTGGAAGATGCATCAGGCTCTAAGCAAGAGAAAGAAGAAGATGAGTCTCACTTCCATGACAACTCCAAAGGAAAGGGGAAAGAGGAAAGCTTTCTCACACCTCCTAATAGCCCTGTGCATAATAAGAAAGCATATTTGATTAATTTAGATGTTAAATTTGATTTGCCTATATATGATGGAGAGCTAAATGCTGAAAAATTGGACAATTGGATTAGACAAATTGATGTGTATTGCAGGGTACAGAACATAAACTCAGACAATAGTAAGATTCAACTGGCAAGCCTATGCCTAGGAGGCACTGCCTTGGTTTGGTGGAAAGGCAGAACCCAAGCTGATATGAAAAGACATGGTAAGACCATATCTGTCTGGAGTGACTTTGTTTCTGCAATCAAAAAGCAGTTCTATCCATTGGCCTACATGCAACAAGCCATGATGAGTTGGCAAACTCTTCGACAGTTGAAAGGGAAAAGTGTGCAAGGGTATACTCAAGAATTCAGAAAGAGAGCATTGATGTTGGGTATCTCATTAGACTCACCAGAGACTATTTTGAAGTACATTGGTGGTCTACACAGCTACATGAGGCATACCATCCTCATGTTTAATCCCACTAGTATAGATGAGGTATCTGTACAAGCTACTCATCTAGAGGCTAGAGGAAAGAATGGCAATCCAAAAGTTGGGGGACCATCCCAACCCACTGTAAGCAAGAGAAAGGAGAAAAGAAAACAGAAGTGGAAAGCAAGGAAGGCTAACACTACACAGAAAGCTAAAGCTTCACGCACTCACTGTAAAAAGGAGGGGCATGATGATGAGCATTATTGGATTCTGCATCTAGAGTTGAGACCTAAGAAGTCCGAGGGCAAGAAGAAGACGACAGCTGCAGCTATTCAGAAAGATTTGGGGTGAGACACGGGAGATGAAACAACTATAGTAGCCACAGGTGTAAAAGGTAAGAATTCTGAAGCATCTACTAGTAATTCTGCTCAATATGTTATTGATGAAGAAAATGAGAGAAAAAGACATGAGCTTTTCCATATTCGAGTTATTTCCAAAAATAAAAAATTGATACTTTGTTTGATAGTGGCTCACAAGTAAATCTAATTTCTGAAGCAATTGTAAAGAAATTGGGATTAGCAACTACGCCTCGCAAGAAACCATACCCGTTAGGATGGTTGAATGATAAAGCACAACTACAAGTGACTAGACAGTACAAACTCAAGTTTTCTTTTGGGTCAGCATTTGTAGATGAGGTTGAGTTAGACATAATTCCTTTGGATATATGTGGAATTGTTTTAGGAAGCCCTTACTTGTATGATAGAAAGGCTATTTTCTATAGAGTTGAGAACAAGTATCTACTTGTTAAATATGGAATCGAATACTTTGTAAGAGCTCATAAGCTCAAGAATAATTACACTCTCATAAACTCAGGACAGATGAAAAGAATGATAAATTCATGCAAACAATTCTTACTAATGGTTGTAAAGGAAAAGAAACTTGATAAAGCCAATGTATTTGAGGGCTATAATGCTGAACAACAAGCTGATATAGAAAAGGTTGTTTCAGAGTATGATGTCTTGTTTCAAGAACCTAAAGGTCTGCCACCCAAAAAGGGAATAGTAGATGATATTATTCTGCAGCAAGATGTTCCTTTGCCTAACATTGGGATGTACAGGTTGTCTGCTTTAGGGAATGCTGAAATCAAGAAGCAGGAGCAAGAGTTGCTTGAGAAAGGCTTCATCAGGCCTAACACATCACCATGTGGATCACCCATCATTTTGGTGAGAAAGAAAGATGGCTCGTGGAGAATGTGCATTGATTACCGAGCACTAAATAAGATAACAATCAAAAAATCGTTATCCCCTTCCTAGCATAGATGATCTTCTAGATCAATTAAAGGAAGTTGTTTATTTCACCAAGCTGGATTTGCACAGTGGATACCATCAGGTCAGAGTTGCAGAGCAAGATGCATGGAAGACTGCTTTCAAAACAAAACAGGGATTGTATGAATGGCAGGTTATGCCTTTTGGCTTGACCAATGCTACTGCTACTTTCATGAGATTAATGAACGATGTACTCAGACATTTTCTTGATTATTTTGTTATTTTGTATTTGGATGACATTCTGATTTTTAGTAAAATGTGGGAAGAACATTTAAAGCATGTTAAGTAGACATTAGATGTTTTGAAAAGAGAAAAAATTTATGTTAAACTCTCAAAATGTGAATTTGGAAAAACATCTCTAAACTACTTGGGTCATATAGTAGGGGGAGGTGAATTGAAAATAGATCCCTCTAAAGTGGCAGTCATTTTGAACTGGCCTAAACCCAGGTCTGCTACAAAAGTGAGAAGCTTCTTAGGAGCAGCACAATATTGGAGGAAGTTCATTTCTAACTTCTCCTCGATTGCAGCTCCCTTACATGCTTTAACAAGATTGAATAAGGTGTTTCAGTGGGGAGGCAAACATCAGAAAGCCTTCGACACCTTGAAAGAGAAAATTAATACAACACCTGTACTAGCACTACCAGATCTACAAAGACCATTTGAGATCCAAACTGATGCCAGTGGCTATGCCATGGGAGCAGTATTGACACAGCACAGTAAACCCATATGTTATCATTCTGAGACTTTTAATCCTGCAGTAGTTAACTATCCTACATATGATAAAGAATTGTATGCATTAGTTCAGAGTGTGAAAAGGTGGAAACATTATTTAATGGGCAAAGAGACAGTAATACATACTAATCATCAGCCACTTCAATATCTACACTCCCAAACTAAGTTGCAACAATCAAGACATTACAGATGGATGGGTTTTCTACAACAGTTTCATTTAGTCATCAGATATAAAAAGGGCATACATAACAAGGTTGCAGACATGTTATCTAGACCCATTATAAATGCATCTACCATACTTAAGCATAATTCTGTGCCACATGAAAGCTACATAGAACAGTATGCTCAAGATATAGATTTTAAATGTGTATATGCAACTTTCAATCATGGCAAAAGAGTAGAAGAATTGGACTATCATGTGAAGGACCGACTCTTATATCATTGTGGGAAACTCTGCATTCCACAAACCGAGAGAGTAAAGATAATTAGGGAAGCACACACTTCTCTGATATCAGGTCACTTTGGGGTAAGTAAAACAGTTGCACAGCTGCAAAGGTTCTGCTATTGGCCGAAAATGAATGAGACAATTTCTAGATATGTAAGAGGGTGTGCCATGTGTGCTAAAAGCAAGCCCAACAACAGAAAACTATGCTTGTACACTCCATTTCCAGTTCCTTCTCACCCTTGGGAAAGTGTTTCCATGGATTTTGTTGGAGGACTGCCTAAGTCTAGGAAAGGTCATGAATGCCTATATGTTTTTGTGGATAGGTTCAGCAAAATGTGTATTTTGATACCTTGTAGTAAACAAATTACAGCTGAACAAATAGCGAAATTATTCTTTGAACATGTATGGGTTCATTTTGGATTACCCACTTCCATTGTATCTGATCGAGACACCCGATTTTTGGGGAAGTTTTGGTCTAGTCTATGGGAACTGATGGACACCAAACTGAAGAAAAGCATAGCTTTTCATCCACAAATAGAGACAACGCGCAAAGGAGATGTTGAGTACCTCAGGATTGGGCTCAAAGGTTTGAAGCCAAGTAGTGCAAAGTGGATTGATATTGAACAAGTGAGAAAGCAATACCCTCACTTAGTCGATGCTTGAAAACCAACTTTTGGTGGTCCAAAAGCTTTTTCAGTGGGAAGGCCGTGATCCGAATTGGATCCATAGTAGACTGTCGAAGAACCATGACTGTATCAGGTCGAACAAATCTCTAAAGAATTCCAAAACAATGATCAAAAAAACCCTGAACCAATGGCAATGGCATCCAACATGGAATGACGAGGACCTCGGTCAAAGCGCGCTGACCGAGGCCCATGGAGACTGCGCAGGAGGCCAAAGTAGCCTCTGGGAGCCCCAGAATGGGAAAAAGAGGTGATTTTTGATGATCGCGCATCGCTAGGTGAACAGGGCCATAATGGAAAAGCCCGAGCACTCAGTCGCATGGGGGAATCGGAGGACCGCGGGCAGAAAAGGGAAAAAGCGCTAATCGTACAAAGTAGGACCCGCACTCTGGAAACCGGCGGTTTTGATCGGGGCACCCTTAAACGGTAAGAGGTTTTGAATGAAAGTAGAGCGATTCCATACAACGATCGATGCATGGCAGGCAGAGGTGAGAGAAAATCGCCATTGATCGCGTGCTATCAATCGAGCAAGTCAACCGCGCAAAACGTGCGTGTGGCGTCGGATCTGGAGGGCCCAGATCGGACGGCTGAGATTTCACTCGATGGGAAGAAGTAGAATCGACAGGGAATTAAGCCGCATTTTAAAGGGATTTGGAATCCGTTTGACCGCCACGGTGGAGGAAGAACACATCCACTACGTAAGTGCAGAAACGAACTGATGAAGCATGCTGGCGCCGTTTAGAGGAAGACAAGTGGCAACTCCTTGAGTGTTCATGATGACACCGAACCAGGAACTCCAAGCGCAGCTGTAGAAGGTGAATTGACAGAGGCGGAAGAGGAACTAAACATGCATAGAGTTTGAATGGCTAAAGCCATGAACAGAGACAGTTGAATCAAGCGAAGTACGATAGCAAGAGTCGAGAGATGAAGAAGTGGAGCAGTGAACCCTAAGAGGAGGACTGAACACAGAGAAAAGTAAAGCAGAGTAGAAGGAGACAGAGGGTCGAGCTGACCAAAGGTAGCATCGAGCACTACAGAGCTTGAAGATTCAAGCCATCCCATACAGGATTCTGTCCGGACTAAGCATCACATTTGGCTCCTTCCATTGTAGACCACAAGGTCACAGAGCTGGTAGGAAGAAGAAGAGTATGTGTACTCCGGTGGCTTGGGGAATCCAAGGACCACCCTGCCAAGCAAAACCTACTTCAGGTGAACTCACATTGAGTCCATGTATTGTAAATTCTCTGCCCAAAGGAATAATAAAACAAGGCCACCATTGAAAGCTGGACCAAAGACGTATCCCTGGAGAATAGGGTGAACTCCTTATTAAAATTTCTTGTGTCTTTGTGTTGCTTACTGTATTTCTCTGCTGTCAATCCATTTAAATGTCTGTGTATTGGCAATATGATCGATCCGTTGCTTAAATAACACAGAACACACACCAACACATGAGTTTGTAATACCTTTGTTTAATAAATCTTAAACCGATGTCACTCATAGGGTGAATATCAGATCAGCCACCCTATAATGACTCAAATAAGACAAGACTATGGATTCCCAAACCAGAGACAACAATCCACGATACAATAAGATGTACAATGATTTTCGTGTACTTAACCAAATAGCCAATCACTCTATGACCTACAACCCAACCATGACATCATCCCAACAATGACTCCTATACCTCCCAACACTGCCTCTTCGACTCTAGGCAAAATGACTCTTTCACAATTGAGTCTTTTACAATATTTACAATGATGACTCTTTTAGAAATGATTCTTTTACAACTTTACAATGATCACTCTTTTACAATGACGACTCTTGACCTTAACAATACTTCACGATTTAAGAAAAGTCTTTCGGTAGAAATCACATAAGATAAATTTTTTGGCCGACGCGTTTCGAACCAACAAGTGTGGTTCATCATCAGTAATCACGTGAATGGATTCTTCAACACCCTAGCGACCCACAACTCTCCCTAGCACCACCCTAGCACCCTGAAGTGTTAACAGGCCCCAACCTATAGGCGACTTCATACACCTTCCACCCTATAATGACTGAAATAAGACAAGACCATGGATTCCCAAACCAGAGACAAAAATCCATGATACAATAATATGTACAATGATTTTCATGTAGTTGACCAAATACCCAATCACTCTATGACCTGCAACCCAACCATGACATCATCCCAACAGTGACTCCTATACCTCCCAACACTGCCTCTTCGACTCTAGGAAAAATGACTCTTTCACAATTGAGTCTTTTACAATATTTACAATGATGACTCTTTTACAATGATGACTCTTGGCCTCAACAATACTTCACGATTTAAGCAAAGTCTTTCGGTAGAAATCACATAAGAGGATTTTTTTGGCCGACACATTTCGAACCAACAAGTGTGGTTCATCATCAGTAATCACCTGAATGGATGCTTCAACACCCTAGTGAGCCACAACTCTCCCTAGCACCAGCCTACCACCCTGAAGTGTTCACAGGCCCCAACCTGTAGGCGACTTCATACACCTGCCACCCTATAATGACTGAAATAAGACAAGACTGTGGATTCCCAAACCAGAGACAACAATCCATGATACAATAAGATGTACAATTATTTTCATGTACTTGACCAAATACCCAATCACTATATGACCTGCAACCCAATCATGACATCAATCCAACAATGACTCCTATACCTCCCAACACTGCCTCTTCGACTCTAGGCAAAATGACTCTTTCACAATTGAGTCTTTTACAATATTTACAATGATGACTCTTTTCAAATGTGTCTTTTACAACCATACAATGATCACTCTTTTACAATGATGACTCTTGGCCTTAACAATACTTCACGATTTAAGCAAAGTCTTTTGGTAGAAATCACATAAGAGAATTATTTTGGCCGACTCGTTTCGAACCAACAAGTGTGGTTCATCATCAGTAATCACCTAAATGGATGCTTTGACAGCCTAGCGAGCCACAACTCTCCCTACCACCCTGAAATTTTCATAGGCCCCAACCTATAGGCGACTTCATACACCTGCCACGCTATAATGACTGAAATAAGACAAGACTGTGGATTCCAAAACCAGAGACAACAATCCACGATACAATAAGATGTACAATGATTTTCGTGTACTTGACCAAATACCCAATCACTCTATGAACTGCAACCCAACCATGACATCATCCGAATAGTGACTCCTATACCTCCCAACACCGCCTCTTCGACTCTAGGAAAAATGAATCTTTCACAATTGAGTCTTTTACAATATTTACAATGACAACTCTTTTACAAATGAATCTTTTACAACTTTACAATGATCACTCTTTTACAATGATGACTCTTGGCCTTAACAATACTTCACAATTTAAGCAAAGTCTTTCGGTAGAAATCACATAAGAGAATTTTTTTGGCCGACGCGTTTCAAACCAACAAGTGTAATTCATTATGGATCACAGAAGCTTGAATATATAAAATGCTTCATGATATCTGGATGGTTGTCATGTCTTTTTGGATGTCCCACTGCAATGCTTCCTTTGATTTGATACTTCTACTCTTGAATTATTTCTTGATGTTGTACTTGAATCTTCGTCTACCTGCATGCAAAACTTTCCTGGAAAAACCAATCCCAAAACAAAACAAAATACCCTTCAAATTACCTCTACCTGCAAAACACATGTAAGTGCATAATAATGAATAAATACAAATTAACATTGAAATTACAATGCGTACCTGAAGTGTGCTTGTCACCTTTGTTGTTGACTTGTTGCAGTAGTAGAAAAAGACTCCCACTCTTGATATAGGCCTAGACTCTGTGTGAGACTATATCCAAAACTGACCTAAACATATATATAATAAAAACTGATGATATACCCTAGACTTGTGATGGACCAAGTTCTAAGTACAACAACAGAGACCATTTTATTGACCATGACAAGATAAGTAACATGAACTTACAACATCATATATATTTAGTAGACTTGGTGTAGCATCAAGAATATGTAGCATCAAAGTTGTAGTATCAAGAATAGGACATCCAAAATGCGGTATCAAAACTAACTGTGACATATAGAGACATAGAGATATAACCGAGACCCTGTATATAATTACGTTGTCCCTTAACTATTGATGTGTGCTCCTTATTGCAGTGATCCTTGAATGCGTGATTTTTGTTGCCTTCTAGGAGCATGATATTGAATTTGATGTATCTATATAATTTTGGATCTCCAGGGTCAGAAATTTCGTCTTGTGGTAGCCCTTTGAATCCAATTTCCAACCCCATAGGTCTGATCAAGATTGGATTCTTCAAGAAAGAGTTATTCCCAATCTCCACGATGAACTAATTATAGATTGTTTCAGTAGAGTGAACTTGAATGAAGTACCACATGTCACTGTTACGACCTTCAGCCCTGAAAATGATACCCAACAAACAATTTGACATGGAATTCGGGAGTCTGCAAAAAACCTAACTTCCTCAGATCATATCTCTGAACATATAGTGAACCAAGATCTGAAATTTGGTTACGAGGTTCCTCAAGATTTAGGCTCAAATGGGTTTTAAATTCATCTTCTGAAGCTTCACAGAAAACAAGTTATAGTGAAAATTCCATGATGACTTGTTTAAAGCCACAAAATCCCTACTAGAGGAGGATATGAGGGTCACTATTTATATGAATGTCTTGAGGTGAGAGGGTCCTCAACAAGTGAACGTTGGAGGGATTTTAGGAGATTTTTTTTATTTATTAATTATTAACTATTCAATTACCACAACCAATTATGAATTCCATGCCACAACCCCATAGGGTTTTAGCCCACTAACTGGGGTTACTAACTTCAAACACGAATATCTCTCAAACCGTGAAGAATTACGTTGTGTGCCATATATCAACGGAAACATCTCAATGCGTAGAATCCATATATAAGATCCTTAACTTAGAATATTGTTAGTTTTCAAGTCAAAATGCCCATGCAAGATCGGGGTAGCCCCTCGTGCTGCTTGGTTTGACATCAATGACAACCACTGATAAACAATTTCCCCCTTTGGAATTGATGGAAACAAAAGCACTCCCCCTGCGATCATGAAACCTATTCCTACTTCCTTCTCTTCCCCTTTGTCATCAATGGCAAAGGGTAACTCCCCCTGACAAACTGTCATCTAGAGAACTTGAGTACAACAAGTTGTTGCCGCAATGCATTCTACTTCCACTGTGGATAACGAGATTGAAGGATTCTTTTTACTTAACCATGATACAAAGAAACCACCTAGGTAGAACGTTGCTCCACTGGTACTCTTACAATCATCAACACATCCTACCCAATCTGCATCTGTATAAACTTGGATAACCAGATCATTTCCGTTGGGATACCATAGACCATATTCCATTGTACCCTTAAGTTATCGAATAATTCTTTGATGCCAATAATATGAGATTATTTTGGTGCTACTTGGAATTGTGCTACTTGTCCAACTATCTGCATCACATCTGGCAGGGAGACTGTCACATATAGGAAACTAGCAATCATGGATCTATACAAACTTTGGTCCGCATCTGTTAACGAATCTTCTTGGAACCTATTACCATGGGGGTAAGGATAGGTTTGCAATCTTCCATCTTGAATTTATTGAGCATTTCCTTGATGTACTTGATTTTATATAGCAATATTGCTTTATCATGCTGAGATATATTGATAATCGTTAGATTGTCTAGATCCACTTTCACATAGATATTTCTTGTCAATGCTTCCTTTCTTGAATCTGTAATACTTCAACTATTCTTCTCCCCCTGAACATGTAATGCAACTGTTATCTTGTTCAAACTTCCTATCTGTCAATCGTAGACTTGTGTCATATACTGTTGCATAAACTCCTCATCTTCAAATTTCTAGGAATTTATAAGCTGAATTGTTCAGAATAGTATGTCATTTAACGGACCATCCTGACTCAAGTCATTAACCGAAGCAACTGCTAATTCTTCATGACATTTTTCTTTTACAAATCCTGAAAGCATAATTACTGAAATAGTTTTATCTTCTTGGTCTTCCTATACCTATTTCCTTTTTCAAACCTTCTTATTCTTGCAATCTCGAGCCATGTGCCCATAGTTATGACACTTGAAGCATTCAATGTTGTCCCTAGGTGATTCCATCTGATATCTACAATCGCGAGCGCTATGGACATAGTTATGGAATTTGAAACATTCAATGTTTGGCCCATCTAGCACGTATTCTCTTCTGACAAAATCATCGTGGAACATGTCTCGTGATCCTGCAAACTTGCTTCTAGGGTTTTGCAGATAATGATTGTACCTGTCAAAAACATCACAATCCCTAGCCATATGTCCATAGTTAGCACATAAAAAATAATAACCATTAAATAAATGTGCGTAAATGAATGGTTCTGTAGAAATTTTGAATAATATGACACATATTCAACAGAGATTATCCTGATCATACAATTTAAGCGGAACATGTATAATACATAATCTCCTCTACGTTGATCATCAAATTACAGAAGCAGAAACATCCACAGGCACACATAGAAGCATCAATCAAACTCATAAACACAGTATGTATCCCGGGGAAAGCATCTCGCTAAAAACCCCACACTATCTGTATATTATATTGATTGAATCATGTAACAATACAAAGCATAATACTTCTCACAAGTATCTCCACCTGTTACACACAATACAGCTCAGATTTGATCTCCAAATCTCTCCCGCTGCTTGCCTGCCTCCACTGCTCAAACCTGCTCGAGAACTGATGAGAATAGCTTCCCAAACTCGATTTTACACTGCAAAATAGTCACCCACACTATGTTGGACGTGAGCAACAGCTATAATATCATGAAGATACGTGAGCAAACTCATTGGCATACTCAATCCTTTGATTGTGCAAATCATCATGCACAGCTATAGTCACAACTGATAGCAATCTGATCCTCTAACACCTGTCCCTACTGAACTGAACATGCACTGACATGCAACTGAGTTAACTGATGTATTCTATAGTTGCATTATGAGTTAATAACTTGTGAATTAATTAATAACTAATTCACCCAACTCATCTTTAGTCTATTGATCAGTTAGACTAAATACAACCAGTTTAACAAAGCTAAACTGAACACAACTCCATCAACTGTACCTCCAGTCCACTAAACTCAACTCACTTGAGTTCTAACTGAAGTCATGCATGCAACAACTCAACTGACTCATAAGAAAAACGAATTTCCTTCTGACAGCTGCATGTGCCACTTCCGTAGCTCAAACTGAAGTGCTCCAAGAGAATAAGATTAAGTTTATAGTCCAAATATTATTGTGAGATAATAATATTTGACTTTTCTATTTTTGACTTTGATCACTCACACTGTGATCACTCACACTGTAATCACTCACACTGTGATCACTCACACTTTCATCAAAAATAGAAGTCCATCTATTTTTCCCAACTTGATCAATCATCCATAGACATGATCCATATGTCTAAAAATAGACATAGTCTAAAAATAGACTTGCGCCAAAAATAGCCTGCGGGCCCACTTAGTGAAGGCGACTCTTTTCACTAAGCTCCATCATCTTGTTGCACTCTCAACAAGCATTTCTTGTTGCACACTTTTCAACACTCCCTCTCAACAAGAAAGGCTTCCTCTCAAACCCGATCCTGTAACTCTGGAATGTTCTCCATGCAACACATTTGGCCGGTCCACTTGCTCTGTCATCAAAGTCTCTGACTGCTATTGCCTCTGTCAACTGAAACTCTGCATCTCTGTGCTCTTCAGTATCTGACTGCTCTAGCCTCTGTCACTTTGATCTCTGACTGCATCCGTGCTGCTGCTGGTTCTATCTCCCAGCATTGCATCCGCACTGCACCTCCCAACTGACCTCCCTGTTGGGATAGAAACATCCTCTGATGCTGAAGCTCTACCTGCTGCTGACAAGTGCTCCCTTTCTGACATCTGCGCTACTGCAACATCTCCATGCATCTCGCACCATTGCACACCTCTCTGTGCCACCTAACACTGTGCAAAACACTTGTGCCTCTCGCATTGCTACAGCCTGCTAGCTATGCGCTGTCCTGGGATTCCTTGCACTGTCGCTCTCTCTGCCGCTCCATCCGCATCTGTCTCTACCCAATCAGTCAGTTCCTGCTACTACACATCGGGGCTCCCGTAGCAAGGTCTCATCCAAGAGGTTGGGTACCTCAAGGATCTTGCCCCTCCTCCTTGGGACAATCAATCCACATCACCCCACCTCCTACCTGGAGGTATGGATGCATGCGATCCCTCAGCCCACCTGGCTTGAAGTTTCCCCCTACTGGAGGTCTCTGGATGAGTAGATGTCTCTACTCGATCTCCTCTCAGCTTCCCTTGTTGTGGCTGCTCCACAACCTCCTGAAGCTGCTGCACCAATCGTGGCTCCTCCACAATCGTCTGAGACTTCTTCTGGCTCTGCATGTTGAGAGGTAATATACACTCCCTCTCAACCACCAAGTCTCCATCAGTTGCCTTGCTGCTCAAGGCTTTGCATGCATCTTGAACCTCAAGAGCATACAGGTTCTTGACCCGTGAACCAATCTGCTTCACCTGTCTAGTGATGATGTGTCTAAGGAAAACCTTTCCCTTAGTAAAGACCACATCATATCCTCTGTCTTCCAACATCGCGATCGACACCAAGTTTCTCTTCAGTCCTGGTACATACTTGACATCGGTCAAGGTAAGGCGAGCTCCATGCTCCCTCTGAAAAATAACCGTGCCTACACCTGAGACACTATACTTCTCATCATTACCCATCCCTATGAGTATCTGGAGATCTTTCTCCTCCAAAGTACTGAACAAACTTTTGTCACCGGTCATGTGGAAAGAAGCTCCACTGTCAAGAAACCAACCACTTCCCATCATGGATGAAACCATGCATGCGAAGAGTGTGAAGTCCAACTCAAACTATGAATCAAGTGAGGCTGCCTCACCTTCAGATCCTTCCCCAGATCCCTTCTTGGACTTCTTCTTTGGGCAATTAGTAGCATAATGACCCAACTCATGACAACGCAAGCATCTCACCTTCGCCTTGTCAACCTTCTTCCCATCATTGGAAGAACAAGATTCGAAAAGAGAAACCTTCTCCTTCCCCTTCTTCGCCTTACTCGCTAAGGCACAGTTCTCCTCATCCTGCATGGATGAAGAACCGTCTCTGGTGCTCCTTCTAATCTCCTCTTGCACAAGATTTGACCACAGTCTTTCCCATCCTGGCAATTTCTCCCTTCCATTCACCGAGTCCTGGTAGCTATGCCAACTCTTAGGAAGGTCAAGGAGTGCTAGACTCACCATCCTCATCCGACAGTCACCCCCACACTTCCTAGCTCATCCCAGCATTGGGTGAACTTCGTGAGATACTGGGGCATACTATCTCCATTCTCGAACTGAATGTTTCTGAGTTTTATCTCTTGCTTTGGAATTAAATTTGAATTCCACCAGCAACCAACTCAACTGCTTCCGATCTAGAATTCGTGAGAACACAATATTTCTTGTACAGAGATTGACTGTATGGGCTTTCACCGGATATTTCACCTTCCAAAGGAAGGATGAATCCAGAGGCTACCTGGCCCGATTACAGACTCTGCCTAAAGAAATGGAATGTAAACACTTCTTGAATAGTAGATCTGATGATCAATCCTCGCTTGATATCCTGTAAAAAATCTCTTCTACAAATCAAGCTGCTCCGATACCATGTAGAAATTTTGAATAATATGCCACATATTCAACAAAGATTATCCTGATCATACAATTTAAGCGGAACATGTATAATACATAATCTCCTCTACGTTGATCATCAAATTACAGAAGCAGAAACATCCACAGGCACACATAGAAGCATCAATCAAACTCATAAACACAGTATGTATCCCGGGGAAAGCATCTCGCTAAAAACCCCACACTATCTGTATATTATATTGATTGAATCATGTAACAATAAAAAGCATAATACTTCTCACAAGTATCTCCACCTGTTACACACAATACAGCTCAGATTTGATCTCCAAATCTCTCCCGCTGCTTGCCTGCCTCCACTGCTCAAACCTGCTCGAGAACTGATGAGAATAGCTTCCCAAACTCGATTTTACACTGCAAAATAGTCACCCACACTATGTTGGACGTGAGCAACAGCTATAATATCATGAAGATACGTGAGCAAACTCATTGGCATACTCAATCCTTTGATTGTGCAAATCATCATGCACAGCTATAGTCACAACTGATAGCAATCTGATCCTCTAACACCTGTCCCTGCTGAACTGAACATGCACTGACATGCAACTGAGTTAACTGATGTATTCTATAGTTGCATTATGAGTTAATAACTTGTGAATTAATTAATAACTAATTCACCCAACTCATCTTTAGTCTATTGATCAGTTAGACTAAATACAACCAGTTTAACAAAGCTAAACTGAACACAACTCCATCAACTGTACCTCCAATCCACTAAACTCAACTCACTTGAGTTCTAACTGAAGTCATGCATGCAACAACTCAACTGACTCATAAGAAAAACAAATTTCCTTCTGACAGCTGCATGTGCCACTTCCGTAGCTCAAACTGAAGTGCTCCAAGAGAATAAGATTAAGTTTATAGTCCAAATATTATTGTGAGATAATAATATTTGACTTTTCTATTTTTGACTTTGATCACTCACACTGTGATCACTCACACTGTAATCACTCACACTGTGATCACTCACACTTTCATCAAAAATAGAAGTCCATCTATTTTTCCCAACTTGATCAATCATCCATAGACATGATCCATATGTCTAAAAATACACATAGTCTAAAAATAGACTTGCGCCAAAAATAGCCTGCGGGCCCACTTAGTGAAGGCGACTCTTTTCACTAAGCTCCATCATCTTGTTGCACTCTCAACAAGCATTTCTTGTTGCACACTTTTCAACAGGTTCATTCAGATGCGATGGTCATTGATAGTCATACATGTCAACAAATTTACAATCCTTGGCCATATTTCCATAGTTAGCACATGAAAAATAATAACCATTAAATAAACGAACATACGTGGAAGATTTTTCATTCTTCTTTGGAGGTGGTGTTGTAGTTTGTTGTGGTCCTTTGTTGTTGATTGCTTTGGTGTTATTCTTTGGAATTGCAACATTCTTCTTTAGCTTTTCACTTTGATCAACTTCCTTCTTAGAATCATCCTGCGAAGATGTGGAGCTTGTACCTTCATCAACTAGAGCTTTACCACTTTAATTACCTTATTTTTTGCTTCTTCATATGTCTTATCTTGTAAGTTTTGTTTTTGTGATCCCTTGAGTTTGTTGATCTCATCACGGGTTGCATGAAGTTATTCTTTCTTTTGAGCAAGATATTCTTGAAACCATGTTTTCAAGATCTTCGTCCTTCTTTCTGCTCCTCAACCTGTAGCTTGACAAGAGTGGTCTTCTCTACTTCTCTGTTGAGAACATGTATCTATTCCTTCCGTTTCTCATTTTCAATCATAAGCCTGCTTATTTCTACTGAATATGTTTCTAATTCATTTTTCTTTTGGTCAACTGCGGATATATATCTTTGATCAGATTCCTTCCTTTCAATTTCTGCTTCCTACATCTGTTGTGTGATCCTGCTAATCTTTGCAAAGGTTGTGTCAAGTTCTTGTTGCTTCTGTTGGACTTCTCTCTTGAGGTCTCGTGTCTCTGTATTCTTGATTTATTCCAATTGAGTTCTAAGACTGCTAATCATCTTTTCAGACTCTTCATTTTTCTTTGATGAGTTCTTTTGTTGTCTTCAATACTGCTTCCAAAAGTCTTGTCTTTTCCTTTTGACTTTTGAGTTCCTTTATCACCTTAATCACTTGATTTTGAAACTATTTTTTACTCATTTCTTCCATTTCTTTATCATAATCAGAGGGATCAAAATTTTCAATAACATCTTGACCTAATTGCTTTGTTGAAGAGAGGTTATGAAGCTTTTCCCAAAGAGATTTAGCTATTGAACATTGACCAACTTTTGTTTTCACAAAATTTGGAAAAACATTCAAAATTACATTCATCGCCTTTGAATTCTACATTTTAGCTTCGTCAGTAGATGTGTCTCCAGAAACAATTGATTCCCATACTCCATGTGCTTTCAAATGTAATTCCATCTTGGATTCTCATATCCAGTAATTATCTGCATCAAAATTAGGGGTTGGTACACAATACTCACGTTCTTTAAATTTTGTTGTACTTGTACCTTCCTTTGAAATCCTTGCAACCTACTCCTTTGACTTTCCCATCTCTATGCTCTAAAAACAACCTTCCAATGTTTAAGTTGTTACTGAAGGAACCAAGCTCTGATACCAATTGTTGCAAATACTGAGGGGGGGGGGGGGGGGGTGGGTGGTGAATCAATATTCCTTAGCAATTAACACTTAAATATTTTCAAAGCATTAGTTTATCTTCGATTATCATTAATGTTTATTCAGTAATAACAGTAAATAAAAGAACACAGTAGGCACAAGAATTTTAGGTGGAAAACCCCCTCTGGGTCAAAAACCACCAAACGGTTTTCTAATAAATTCTTTAATCTTTAGCCCCAACTAAAATAAAAACAACAACTTCCTATAATTCTAGAAAAGTCTTCTCTAGCACCCACTGGAAGGACGCCCCAACACCCTGGTTTCTTCAATAATCAACTGAATGGATTCCCCAACACCCTAGCAAGCCACAAATCGCCCTAGCACCACCCTACCACCCTAAAGTGTTCACATGGCCCAACCTGTAGGCAACTTCATACACCTTCCTAGCACCTCCCTACCACCCTATAATGACTGAAATAAGACAAGATTGTGGATTCCCAAACCAGGGACAACAATCCATGATATAATAAGATGTACAATGATTTTCATGTACTTGACCAAATACACAATCACTCTATGACCTGCAACCCAACCATGACATCATCCCAACAACGACTCCTATACCTCCCAACACTACCTCTTCGACTCTAGGAAAAGTGACTCTTTCAAAAATGACTCTTTTACAATCTTTACAATGATGACTCTTTTACAACTTTACAATGATGACTCTTTTACAAATGACTCTTTTACAATGATGACTCTTTTATAAATGACTCTTTTACAACTTTACAATGATGACTCTTGGCCTTAACAATACTTCACGATATCTGGATGGATGTCATGTCTTCAAGGATGTCTCACTACAATGCTTCCTTTGATTTGATACTTCTGCTCTTGAATTCTTGCTTGATGTTGTACTTGAATCTTCTTCTACCAACATGAAAAATTTTCCCGGTGAAACCAATCCCCACAAAAAACAAAATACCCTTCAACTTACCTCTTCCTGCAAAACACATGTAAGTGCATAATAATGAATAAATACAAATTAAAATTACACTGTGTACTTGAAGTGTGATTGTCACTTTTGTTTTTGACTTGTTGCAGCAGTAGAAAAAGACTCCCACTCTTGATATAGGCCTGGACTCTATGCAAGACTATATCCAAAACTAACCTAAAGATATATACAATAAAAAGTGATGACAAATCCTAGACTTGTGATGGACCAAGTTGTAAGGACAACAACAGAGACCATTCTATTGACTATGACAAGACAAGCAGACTTGGTGTAGCATCAAGAATATGTAGCATCAAATGTGTAGTATCCATAATAGGACATCCGAAATGTGCTATCAAAACTAACTATGACATATAGAGACATACAGATATAACCGAGACCCTGTATATACTTACGTTGTTCCTTGACTGTTAATGTGTGCTCCTTACAACAGTGATCCTTGAATGCATGCTTTTTCTTGCCTTCTAAGAGCTCGATATTGAATATGTTGTATTTATGTAATTTTGAATCTCAAGGGTCTGAAATTTCATCATGTGGTAGCCTTCTGAGTCCTCTTTCCAACCCCACAAGTTTGATCAAGATTGGATTCTTCAAGAAAGAGTTATGCCCAATCTCCCACGATGACTTGATTATAGACTAGTTCAGTAGAGTGAACTTGTACGAAGTGCCATGTGTCACTATTGCAACCTTCAACCATGAAAATGACACCCAACAATCCATTTGACTTGGAATTTGGGAGTCTGCAAAAACACTAACTTCCTCAAATCATATCTCCAAAAATATAGCGAAACAAAATCTGAAATTTGGTCACACGGTTCATCAAGATTTTGGCTCAAGTGGGTTTTAATTTTAGCTTCTGAAGCTTTGCAAAAAAAAGAGTTATAGCGAAAAGGCCATGATTACTTGTTTGAAGCGACAAAATCCCTACTAGAGGAGGATATGAGGGTCACTATTTATATGAATGTCTTGAGTTGATAGGGTCATCAACAAGTGAATGTTGGAGGGATTTTAGGAGAAATTTTTTATTATTAATTATTGACTATTCAATGACCACAACCAATTATGAGTTCCATGCCACAACCCCATAGGGTTTTAGCACACTAACTGGGGTTACTAATTTCAAACACGAATATCTCTCAAACCGTGAAGAATTACGTGGTGTGCCATATATTAAAGGAAACATATCGACGAGTAGAATCCATCTAGAAGATCCTTGACTCGGAATAGTTTAAGTTGTTAAGTCAAAATGCCCATGCAAGATCCGGGTAGCCCCTGGTGCTGCTTGGGTTGACATCAATGAAAACCACTGATCATTAGTTTGGAGAATCCTAATCAATGTGAAGCATGTATACCACATGAAGACAAAGATGAATTGACTGCAACAAGTAATTCCTCAATGGTGATTCCTCCTACTCCTATTCAAGCTCAACAAAGCATTCAACAAGCGACACCATCAACAAATAATAGGACAATGCCGAGTAGTTAAGAAAGTACTACTCCAAGCACACTGCAAAGACCTACAATGTCATCTACCTCAAGCACAACATCAAGTGACATGTCAAGCCCATCTTCCACAAACATAAGAAGACAAAAATTTAGAAATTTAAGTGAAATTTATGAGCAAGATGAAGTTGATAGTAGTGTTGGTCTGAATTCCTTATTTGCATTGTTTTGTCATGTAGATGACCCAATCCATTTTGAAGATGCAGTCAAAGAAGAAAAATGGGTTGCGACAATGGATGAAGAAATAGGAGCAATAGAAAAGAATGACACATGGGAGTTAGTAGACCTTCCATAAGGAAAAGAAGTCATTGGAGTGAAGTGGGTCTATAAGACCAAGAGCAATGCTAAAGGAAATATTGAAAGGCATAAAGCAAGGCTAGTTTTCAAAGGATACAAGCAGCAGCATGGAAGATATTATGTGGAAACATTTGCGCCAGTCGTGAGGTTAGAGACAGTGTGTACAATGTTGTCGAATGTCACACAACATAAATGGAAAGTGTATCAAATGGACGTAAACTCAATGTTCTTGAATGGAGTGTTGAAAGAGGAAGTATATGTTGCACAACCACCTGGTTATGAGGTAGAAGGCCAAGAAGATAAGGTGTATAGGTTGAGGAAATCTCTTTATGGGTTGAAGAAGCACCGCGTGCATAGTATAACAGGATCAATGCTTACTTGTTGGACAATGACTTCGAAAAATGTGACGGTGAGTCCACACCCTACAACAAAGAGAGTGACAATAAGATTCTTATTGTTGTCTTATATGTAGATGATTTGATTTTTACATGGAATGATGATTTCCTCATTGCTGATTTCAAAGAAGTCATGAAAAGTGAGTTTGAAATGACTAACTTGGGGTTGTTAAGGTATTTTTGGGGCATAGAGGTGAAGCAAACAGAAAATGGTATTTTTATTTCCCAAGCAAAGTATGTAGCAGGAATTTTGGAGAGATTTAATATGAAAAACAACAGGCCCGCACCAACTCCAACTCTCATGGGGTTGAAGTTGAAAAAAGAAGATTGTAGTAGCAATGTCAATCCGACATTATACAAACTTATGGTGGGAAACTTGATGTATTTTATGACAACTAGGCTAGATATAATGTATGTAGTAAGCTTGGTGTCAAGGTTCATGGAGACACACAAGGAGACACATTGGAAAGCATCCAAAAGGATTTTAAGGCATGTCAATGGGACAGAGGAGTATGGTATTTTGTACACCACTACAAATGATTTTAGGCTAGTTTGTTACACTGACAGTCACTGGGCATGAAGTGTCGATGATAAAAAGAGCACGTCAGGATATGTTTTTCATTTGGGTACGAGAACCAGTTCATGGGCCTCCAAGAAGCAACCAATAGTGCCATTGTCAATAGTAGATGCTGAATATGTCGCCACAACAACAGCATCGTGTCAAGCAGTTTGGATGAGAAGAATGTTGAGGTATTTATGCCACGACCAAGAGGGAACAATAACTATTTCCCGTGACAAAAAATTCGCAATTGCACTATCAAATAATTATTTTTTTCACAAGAGGACCAAGCACATTGATGCTAAATATCATTTTATTAGAGAGTTGATTAACAATGGTGAAATTGTGTTGCAGCACTATAGGTCACAAGAACAATTTGTTGACATTTTTACAAAGCCATTGGCACGTGAAAATTTTGTTGATATCAGAGATTGTTTGGGAGTTGTCAATGGTGACAGTTGTGATTAAGGGGGAGTACTAGAAAATTAATCCCAACAACCGCGTTAAATAAACTGATAACAACCATACTTGTTGTACACGTGTAAATCAACCAAGTAGATCTTTTGCAAGTTGTAATTTTTGTTTGAAAGCTGAAGGAAAAATTAAATGAAGTTTTGAGCAGGAGTACAAATTCTCCATTCCGCAACACACATCAAGTAATTAAGAAGGAATGTGCACTTAATGAAGGATTGGTGAAAATGTATGGTCGAACATTTATTCCAAAACTGTTACCTACACTCCGCAACATCTGCAAGTTCATAAAATCATATATTTTGTACAAGCACCCATACTATGTCTTAATACTTTTACTTTGTCATGAATTAATGTGTTGAAATGTATGTTTTGAATATAGATGTATATAGAAGTCTTTTTCTATGTGGCGGAGGTAAGTCTAAGAGATCAGGAGAGAAAATCATGGAGCAATTTTTGGTGGGCACGTGAAAACAAATTTGTTACAGGTTTTACAGTGAGTTACTCTGCAACTCCTGGTGAATGTAAATCTCAGTAAGAATTCTTGTTTTACTTGGTGAAGGAGCTGCAACCTCCATTTATCATGCGAATGTATTTTCATGTGTTTTGAAATTAAAATCAAAAGTATAGTTTTTTTCCATATGTCTCTGCAAATTTGACGTCTGATTTTTACTGTGCAACCACTCTGTCTTACTCTGTTTTTATTTGCATTAAATGATCCAGGGGGATCTCCAGACACCAGTGGCATGGAAAAGGCTCAAAATTAAAAGTGGCATAAAGGCAATGAATTTGACATCAGATCAAAGTGCTCATCGCCCTTATTCCAACGGTGTGAACGACACTCCAATCTGAGTCCGAATGAAGGAGATAGACGCAGTCAAAGTTGGGTTGACTTTTTTATCACTGGGCAGGATTAAAAAGGACACAATTTTCACTTTTTCGGTAGGCAGAATCGGGCCAACTCTGGCCAAATTCCGAGCAAAATTGTTGCCTTGTTAAAATGTCTCCTTCGGCTTAAATTCAGAATTTTTACCAACAACATATGGTTTTGTTATTAACAATTTTTTTTTTTAAAAGGGCGGTGGCGGGCCACCAACGGCACCACCCCAACTCACAACTGCATATAAAAACAAACGTATGTGTTGGAGGGGCGGGCCATGACCCCTGGCCCCTCCCACGATACCACAACCCACACGGAACGGGGCTCTTAAAAACACCCCACCACTCATAACAAAACGACAAGCAGTTGGGTGGGCCGACCCTTGGGGCACAGACCCAACCCAAAACAAGCCACTAGCCATTTAATGCATGGAGCCATTGAGAAGGAGGTCGGTACAGTGAGCGGGCCACCCAAGGCGGGCCCGACCCAACCATTGAATTTTTTTTAAAAGAAAATCTGTTGTGAAGTATAAAAAAAGGGAGGAGGTGGGTTTGACCACTCGACCTCCTCCATATTAATCGGACCTTCCACCAACTGCACTATAACAGTTTCATTGAAAAATCCACCACCCATATTATACTTAAACGTAGTTTTTCAGTGCCCCAGGAGGAAGAGGCAGTGCACGCAGTTCGAGGCAGCGTTTTGCAGGAGGGCCGAATTTTCACTTTGTCATATTTTGACAAATTTTATATGGTTTCATCACTTCTCGATGCCATGAACGCAATGGCACTGTCCGTTTCTCCATCAGAGTTTTGCATTTTTCATCCATTTTCAGTATGGAGGTGGAACCATGACTGCTGTAGAAACAGGGAGTGGAACCATGATCCTTGCAATTTTCCCGAGGAGGTAATTTTTCTCCATGTCAGAATATAGTCAAGTTTATAGTCGGTTTTCATGGTTTTCCACAAGGATCACAATGGCGAGGTTAGATTTTCCTTTTGAGTTGCAAATTTCTAGTCCACCCATGGAGTAGAATCTTTGAGGAATCTAGGGGGAATCTAAAGGATTCCTTGAGCCCCAGATTCTCAATTTCTCAGAATTCAGAAATCCGACAGCCGATTTTGCACAATTCAATGCCACAAATCTGATGGTGCGTTCATATTTTTCATTTTCTCATTCTATTATTCAGCCACTTTTCTAAGTGGAATGCAGGTGTCAGCATTCATGTGTGAGCAACCATTTCTATGTGATTGATGTCGTGAGATCGATGTTCTGAACAACTTCAGCAGTTTGACATCCGCTTCTTCAAATGGCCCTGGTTGTGAGGTATATGCGGTTTTTTCATGTAATTCTTTTGCTATGCATTGTGCTGCACAGATCCATGTTTGATGTTGATGAGGGATCTTGTTTATTACTTGTTTTCATGGTTCCTACTTGATGTGACGCGGAATCGTCTATGTGATGTACTTGTTGTCATGATTTGTCATGTTATGTTTTGAGATCCCTTTGTTGTATGTTGATGGGATACTCATGTTGTCGTCATGCATGTTTGCATTGAGATCCCTTTTATGCCATGTTGGCGGGATGCTCATCATGCATGAGTTTGTGTCATACTGATAGGAGTCTTTTGACTGAGAGTTCCTGTAGTGGAACATCTCTTAGAGCCACTCCTGCATGAGGGAATTTTCCTTGTATGATAGCGACATCACCTCTATGTACATCATCACTATTGACAACACTTAATGCAGCAGCCTACACCATCTTGACATTGGGGCCTGGAGACGTAGTCCCTCCTGGATGAACTCCGTTATCAACGGCTTATGTTTTTATGTTGTTGATGATTGACATGTTCCTCTTCTTTACAGCATGCACATGTATTCATTTATGTTTTTTTAAAAATGAAATTTAACACATCATGAAAGTAAAAGGTCTTGGAAGGTTCCTTTGTCACACCCGGACCTGGATCAAGTGGTATCAGAGTGGTCTTTACGTGGATGTGAATTGCAGCGTGAACAATGGAATGTGCAGCAATAGAGGATGAAAAAGTGATGTACGAAACCATGCTCAAAATTTCCTAAACAGTGGAAATAATGTATTAAACTCTATAGAAAGTGACAAAGGAAAAGGAGCGATTGCAGCTTCAGTTGCAAGCCATGGAAGAGGCCCTGGAAGAACTGAAGTGCAACAACCAAAATCTTCAAATAGAGAATGTTGAATTGAAGATGCTTCTACATGAAGAGAAAGAGGAAAAACAAAGTTTGCTACGACAACTGCAAGCAAAGGACGAGGCCTTGGAAAAGCTGTTGCGTGACCCATGTGAGGTAAAAAGTGGTTCTTTGAATTCATGTATGTGTCCTCATGATGATTTCGCTATTTTTGAAAATCATACCACAGGAATTGGCTCCAAACTATTGAAGAAAATGGGGTATGAAGGAAAAGCCTTGGGCGTTAATGGTCAAGGCATTGTCAACCCCATCAAAGTAGATGAATTACCGTGTCGAGCAGGACTTGGGTATCTCAGAAAGGAACTTGGGGAATGCACTGAGACAATTAGCAAACCACCAACAACAGATGATGAGAAGCCATCATCAGTTCTTTCCAAATCGACAGAGGAGGTAAAAGATGTTGATTTCCTTTCGATTTCATCTCCACATAGTATGATTTCTGTTGGAGATTTGGAGATCCCAATTACAGGGACAAACATGAGGCTCCTTACAAGGACGAGGCACGAGGAGGAAAAAAAAACTTGGTGTTAATAACCAAGACATAACTCAACCAATGGAGGTTGTGTAGAGACCTTAATTTGCAGGCTTGAGATACACCAAAGGAGAATGCTCGTAGGTGTTAGAATCTTCCGAAACATCGTCGAAATCGTCGAGGAAAGAGAATGATGGGAACACATCCCCATCATCCCATGGCTATGCCCATGGCAGGGAAAGAACTAAGGAAATCTCTTATCGCCATACTTACACCAAAGACAACAAGGAAACGTATAACCACTCTCGACATTCGAATGTTCATTTTGATTATAATCATGTTGTTAATGATGAACGTAAAACATGGCATCGAAAGACATATGCGTTTTGTGGATTGCATAACCATACATTTTCCAAGTGTTGGAAAATAATGGCAGCACACAAAAGGATGAGGTGTGAAACACTCCCTCAACAATAGGTAATGAAACATGTTAAGTAGACCTGGAGGAAGAAAACCTATTGCAGTCATTGTGATAGAAATGGCCATTAAAGAGCCACTTGTTGGAGGCTCCATCCAGAGCAGCGCCTTAAAGACAAAGTGTCGGTGTATGAACCAGGTGAAGCAGTTGTTCGACAAGCAAAACCGCCACAAGGAGGCGACCCATTCACATTGATAAGTGAAAAATGGTTTCTAGATATGTTAGCGTTTCATGGTCATGCTTTTGTAAATCATTTGTTGCATTTTAAAATGTAAAAGTGATGATGTGTTTTCCATCACTTGTTCAACAACAATGATGTTTAGTCTTATTTTGTGTTACATGTTAAACTATGAAAGTGATGTCATGTTTCCATCACTTGTCAAAGAAAACAATAGTGTTGGGCCTTATGATTGTAAATCATGTGTTGCAGTGATGATGTGTTTTCCATCACTTGTTGAAGCAACAATGATATGTTGGCCTTGTTTTCGTAGCTGGAGTGTTGCATCCATCTTGATGTAAACTTGACCACTGAGTATGTGTTATAAACTCGTGGCAAGTGTGGGACGTTTGGGTCGTTAGTTGGTCATCAAATTAAAGCATATAATTTGCGAAAAAATGTACTATAGGTTGCAGAAATAGCAGGTGTCGGCTCGTCGCTTAAGGCTCTGAAGAAAAAAGGTGAAGGAGATGGAAGCGAGGCCTTTTAGGACATTTGTGATGTAGACAAGGTACATAAAAGTTGCAGATTGTTTTTCATGATTTTGGAGGACCAGAAGCTCCTCAATGGGGAGGATTGATCCAGGAGGATCTCCAGAGACCATTGGCATGGAAAAGGCTCAAAATTCAAAGTGGAGGAAAGGCGATGAACTTGACACCAGATCGAAGTGCTCATCACCCTGATTCCAATGATGTAAACAACACTCCAATCCGAGTCCGGATGAAGGAGATAGAGGCAATCAAAGTTGGGTTGACTTTTCGATGACTAGGCAAGATTAACAAGGACACAATTTTCACTTTTTCGGCGGACGAAATCCGGCCAACTCCGGCTAGATTCTAGGCAGAATTGTTGCCTCGTTAAAATGTATCCTTCAGCTTAAATTCAAAATTTTTACCAACGGCATATGGTTTGGTATTAACAAACAAAATATGAAAAAAGGGGCGGCGGGCCACCAACCCCACCACCCCAACTCACAACCACATATCAAAACAAATATATGTGGTGGAGGGACAGGCCACAACCCTCGACTCCTCCCACAAAACCACAACCCACATGGAACGGGGCTCTTAAAAACACCCCACCACTCATAACAAAACGACAAGGAGTTTGGTGGGTCGGCCCTTAGGGCACGGACCCAACCCAAAACAAGCCACCAGCCATTTAATGTCTGGATCCATTGAGAAGAAGGCCGGTATGGTGGGCTGGCTGCCAAAGGTGGGTTTGACCCAACCATTAAATTATTTTAAAAGAAAATCTGTTGTGAAGTATAAAAAAAGGGAGGAGGCAGGTTTGACCACCCGACCTCCTCCACATTAACCAGACCTTCCACCAACCGCACTATAATAATTTCATTGAAAAATATGCCACCCATATTATACTTAAATGCAGTTTTTTCAGTGCGCCCACAAGGAAGAGGAAGTTCATGCAGTTCGAGGTAGCATTTTGCAGGAGGGACGAATTTTCACTTTGTCAGATTTTGACAAATTTTATATGGTTTCAGCACTTCTCGACGCCACTGTTGTACCAAAAATTGTCACCTTGACATTCTGCAGTCTTTGTGAGTCCATTACCACTGATAATTTCCTCCTTTGCAAGTCTAAAGGCTCAGTTCTTCATATCAAGCCTTGAAAGTAAGAGAAAAGCCCTAAAAGTCTCTAAAACTCTAGTTCCGCACTTTCTCTTAGTCTTATCTGCAGTCCCGCACCTAATGGTCATGTCCCCTGTGCACCTGACCGCTCTGTCCTTGTGTTATGGGTGCGGACCCTTGTAAAAGTTAAAAAGGCACAAGTACATTCTAAAAAACTCACTTTTAGTCATTTCTAGAAGCTTCTGGAAGGAATCTTGAGGTGGCAAGTTCGCTCTCTTAAGGTTCATGCATCCCATACCTTAAGGAGCTAACCCCTTGATGTGAGGAGCTTATCCCTTTGAAGGAGGATTCTATCCCTTCATAGATGGACCTGTAACCTCCTCCTCTGCACTATAAAATGAAGCATTGGGTTGGTTACTAAGGAGGTTGAAAGTTGAATATTTTTGAGGTGAAATGCTGCTGGAACTTAGTCTTCTTTAGTTGAGCTTTTATGAGGAGAGATTACATACCTCTAAGATCTCATTTGGAAGAGTACAAGGCTTGTCAAAGTAAAGGAAATTCCTGCTTCGGACCCCAGGAAGAGCTTGCTCAACATCAAGGCTGAAAAGGTTGTAAGGTTCTTCTACTTCAAAGTTAATACAAATAAGTTTCTTTTTCTCAATAAGTTGTTCATTAATGGTCTATTTTATGGATTCCTTGATCACCATAATAGACATGATTTACGATATTTTCTATGCAGGTTCTATTTGATGTTTGCTTGTTTGTGATTGCAGGTCTTTAAGGATAACTCTTTCGGACAATCGAGGAATGACTACAACGAACAAGTGTTGGATCTAAGGTAGGATTGTAACACCTCTATAGTCTTTATTTTTAAATTGCATATGTCTAGAGAAAGATAGATTTGTTTGTCTATTTCTTGCTATATTATCTTGTGATACTAGGGAGATCAGTCTTGTCTGCAAGATCGATTTATCCAGCCGACAAATTGGCGACTCCGCTGGGGAATGGATTTGGTTGTTGGTTTTCTTTTGTTTTGACTTGAGAAAAGTGTTTTCATTTCTGGTTTTTGATTGACGTATACTGGCTTGGGTAGTTTTTAAATCTGGGAGTATTTTTTGTTTTTTTCGAAGTTTTCAGGGGACTGCACTTTCTTTTCACAGACAGTGCGGGCATCTCCGCACTTTTCCTTTAGTAAATAGAGCGGGACCGCATCTATTACTTCTGGAGCCTGCGGACCCTGTAAATTTTTTTGAAAAACCTCAAATGCCTTTTTCCAATTCGGTTTAGGTTTGATTTAGAAGCTTTAAGGTCTACCCAAATCTGTGTTTTTCCTGTCAAAAACCTCTTGCAAGTGAGTTTCGATAGTATTTTTGTTTTAGATGATTTTCTAGAAGTTTGCATGCTTGGAGTGATTTTCACTTGGTCTCTGTAGTGACTCAAAGATCAGAAGCTTAAGAAACCTTAGATCACCATGGTGTTTTTTTTTCTTCTTGATGAGTATGACTTGGTTGTGAAATCTATCCTTTGTGAGAAATAGATTCATTTTTCTTGTTGCAAATCTTTGAACAAACTTTGTTATAAGTTTTGAATTTCATTTTTACAAAAGAAAACATATCTGGATGTTTTTTGGTTGATTTGTTATTCTGAACAAATGAATCCTTAGTTTGCTGAAAAACTAAGTAAAACATCCTCAAAAAGAATTGAAGCTTTCATTTAATTAGATTTTTAAAAGTTTTTTAGATCTCAAAAT
Source organism: Pinus tabuliformis (assembly GCA_031772625.1). Classification (NCBI taxonomy): domain Eukaryota; kingdom Viridiplantae; phylum Streptophyta; class Pinopsida; order Pinales; family Pinaceae; genus Pinus; species Pinus tabuliformis. The sequence goes on along the minus strand of CM062813.1, from coordinate 1,154,137,750 downwards.
TAGTTTTTGTAGTTTTGAGTGCTTTTCTAGAACTTGTAGATCTCTTTTGAAAGGAAAATTGTTTTTCTTGTAGTTTCGAGTTTTGAAAAGTGAAAGGGATTTATTGTGAGCATTAATTATTAGTCTCGTTATGAGTTCTTATTGAAAAATACAAAAAGATTTTATTTTCATTCCCATGTTGAAAGAAAGAATTGTTTCTGAAAGAATTGCGTTCTCGAACTCTTACTTTTAGCTAGAATTTCATTGAAAGAAAAATGAATTGCTTATCATTTTAGGTGCATCTTTTAGCATTTGGAGTCGAGTCTTCACACCATCAAAGTTTCATTTCCATACCTATTGACTTAAGGAACAACCCATAAAAGCAACGCTTAATTAAAATTGATCTAGTAATCTTTTTTATTTCTAGGGCTCTTATCACCAATATAGCTTAGGCTAGTATCTTGGAGTAGGGAGTAATTAACTCTCCAAGATAGTTAAAACAAACAAGTAGATATATCTTGCGGTAGGAAATAAATCCAATTGTAATTGATACATTCTGGGAAGCTTCTCTTAAAGGAGTCAATCACGAGATCATGTCCGAACCTTTGAGACAATCAAGTCTGTTTCATTGGGAAAGATAGAAGATTTGCGCGTATTATAAACGGTAAACCTCGGATTAACCATTGTTGAGGAGCCTGGGGTCACTTGTTGGTAAACCTCGGATTGATCATGTCGAGGAGCCTTCAAGGGGATTGAGCTTTGTTACTCTGCCCTTGCGCGTAGATTGGATCGTAGGCTGTTACCCCAGTTGTATTTGTTGTTGTTGGTAACCTTATCCATAAACTTAAGATTATTTCCTAAGGTGACAATGAAGGATGGGTCTCACTGTACTTGGAGCAGATGTCGACTAGACTCACTTGGACTCTCTGGGGGGTTCTCTTCACTCGAGATGGTTTTGTGAAGAAACTTGTGCCAGTCTACTTCATTAAGCAGGTTGTCGGGGTAACTGTTCCAACTGCCCTTTCTGTATTAAACTTCTACTATGTTGGATTTCATCACCAACTAGTGTTTTTAGTACGGGAAGTTATTGTTTGTGTGTGGTTTGAACTCTTAGACTTTTTAGGTGTGTGATTCAATTGTTTGTTTCTTTAGAGACTTTAGGTGGTTTTATTGAAATTTTCTTTGTTTGCATGTGAATAATTAATATTTAATAGTGGTTGAATTACCGAGACAATCTTGTAGACTTTAGGGGAAACCTCCTGAGTATTCACCAAGCCAGCTTGAAGGGCTACAAGCTCTTGTATCACCTAGTGACAGTAGATTTGGATCACCAGAAGTCGGAGAGTCATCTTCAATTGTTCATCCTGATTATCAAATAAAAACAATAGAGTCTATTCAAGAGCCAATTTCATTTTCCGAAGTTACTAGTAGTATTTCTCCTTCCAGTGAATTAGCTAAAGAACCTGAAATTTCTGAGCCTGACACTGAACCTGTTGTTACTCCAACTTCAAGATTTTCTTCTCTAACTTCTAGTAATCCTGGTTCACCCAGGGTAAGCAATATCATTACTCAAAATCTTCCTTCTGGCCTCATTTCCATTGAAGAACTTGTTAATCCAGAAGAAGACGTAACTCTTCCTGAAAACCAACAGATTTTAAATCTTAGGGAGCGTGAATCAATATTCTACAGTACTTTTAGGAGTGATGCTTGGCATGTTTCATTGACAAATTTTTTAGAAAACCCGGTCTTAGTTTTTCTCCACCTCGAATTCCTTTTCATCCTATGCCAAGAGGTTATTATCCTTCGTCGATTATGTCAAGACAATCATCCATGTTTTCCCAAACACCAGAAATTTTTTTACCTGGTGGTCTTTATATTCCTACGGGGTACCAATCACTCTCTGGTACTTTTTCAAGAGCATCTCCTCGACCAATTGAACAAGTGTTATCATCTGGAAATAATGGAACTCAAGCATTGAACGCAGAACAGATCCTTATGATGTCTGGTAGTATTCCAAATCCTCAACCTCAAGGTAGTCAGTTACCGCCTGGGGGGAAACCCCAAGGTAGTCAGTTACCGCCTGGGGGGCAACCCCAAGGTAGTCAGTTACCGCCTGGGGGGCAACCCCAAGGTAGTCAGTTACCGCCTGAAGGGCTTCCTCAAGTTTATCAACCATCAGGACAGTACATACCCCAAGGTCAACCTTAGACTCAGTACATACCCCAAGGTCAACCCCAGTTTCAGTACATACCTCAAGGTCAACCCCAGTTTCAGTACGTGCCTTAGGGTTATCAACCCCAAGGTCAGTACCCAACTCAAGGTTTCCAACCACCTTCTAGTCAACCATTTTTTCAAGGAGCTGGAAATGTACCACCTAATTATCAACCCTACGTTCAACCAGGTTATGGTCCTCCATATGCACAACCTTTTGTAGGTCCATACTCCAGAATGAACATGGTGTGAGATCCATCTCAAACTTAATAGACTTTGCAACCTAATGTGTAGTTAATTAATCAACCTAGACAGCCTTTGGTTTCTCGCCCAACCTAGCAACCTGTCCAACCTACTATTCAAACCCCTGCATCTGGTACAGTTCAGTAGCCTAGGCCTAATTCAACTCGTACTCCACCCCAAGCTGTTGCAACTACTACAACCTCTATTCAACCTACAACACCTATTTCTGGAGTATCAACAACTCCGGTTTCTACTACCCCTGCATCAGTGCAAATTCCTCAAGTCTCTGTGCCTCAGTCAGGACCTACGGTTCAGACTTCGGTCCAGATGCCTACGGGACAAGCTAGTACGATTGCTACCATTGCTACAAGTCAACCACAATTTACGTATCAACCGTACCAGGGGCAGTATCAATTCGGTCCTACTATGCAAAACCCAGTTTATCAGTATCAATCGTATCCTGGCTATACTTATCAACAGCCTCAACAACCCCAGTTTGGTCCGGTTAATCCTGGTTTCCTAGGAGGTTATAACATTCCTAATGCAAATCCGATTCCAGGTTATCCTGGATATCCTCCTCTTGGAACTGGTCTCGCTACTCAAGGTTTTCGCAACCCTAACCGTCAGTTACCATTTATTGCAACTTTGGATTTACCTGATTTGTCGCGCCTTATGAACAATCCGATTTACTATCTTCCGTATTGGCCGCCAATGCCTAGTAAGTTGCCTAGTGATATCCCGAAATTCGAAGGTAAGTCAGGAGAGGATCCGTCAAATCATGTTATGACTTATCACCTCTGGTGTGCATCTAATTCCATCATTGATGATTCAATTCGATTACGTCTTTTTCAACGAACTCTTATTGGTCTTGCAGCCAAATGGTACATTGAGTTACCACGAGCCTCTTTTTATAATTTCAATCAGTTAGCCATTGCTTTCTTAACTCATTTTCAGTTGCCTGTCAGATATGACAATGGCACGGAACTGTTAACTTCACTGAAACAATCAACGTCCACATATATTTCTGATCACATTCACGAATGGCGACGTAGAAGGCGTTTAGTGAAAGTTTTCATTCCGGATCAAATTTTAGTGGAATGGTTCATTAAATCATTGTTACCTAAAATCACTGAAGATGTAGCTAAGGGAGGAGTTGTTACTGAAGAGAAAGTCATTGCTCAAGCTCAGTACCTTGACCTCGTTTATACGCAGTCAGGTACTTTACATGAAAAAATCCTTGATCTTCCAAAACACAGTCAAATAACTGCAGCTCCTTCAGGGTCTCATGCCGCTGATGGTATGATTGGTACAATTAGCACTAAAAGTAAGAAGAAATCTTCAAATAATTCTTCTCCTATAATAACTTTACTTGATTCCCCGATGGGAGAGTCTTCCGCTGAAATTTCTGCCGACATCCATGTCGTAGAATCATCTATGGCCAAATCAAAATCTGGTAGTAAAAAGAAGGGGAAGAAGAAAAATAAACAAAATTCAAAAGATAAAACAGATAAAAATGAATCTACTAACGAAAAACGAAAACCTCGTTATCCTTGTTTCATTTGCGATGAGGATCATTTTACCAAAGACTACCCACATTGAGCAGAGGTTTCAAAAATCGTTAAAGGTTCTCAAACGCTTGCTGTCTTGAAGGATCCTTTTCCTACTCAATATAGTAAGATGATTGGTTCTTCCTCGAATGCCTCAGACGAACCCATTATGATGATGTCTCATGTCAGGATTGCGATGCAATCACAAGATTATGGTAGTAAAAATCCTGTTGGTGGTAAAGAAGCAGAATCTTATAATTCAAACACATCAACTACACCTCCTAATGGTTCCGGTCCACTACAGATCGAGAAACCAAACCCTGACTTAGTAATCAAACCGCATGATAAAGGTATACTTTGGAAATCAGCTTTCAATCCACATGCGAGCACTGCTCAAAATTATAACATTGTTGAAGACTTAGCTATTTCCCCTTCAACAATGTCAGCTTTGGAGGTGTTGCAATCGTGCCCAACACAACATAAATTACTATTGTCTGTTATAGGAGCTGTCGATATTAAGGATTCGAACATAATAATATTCGATTTAGTGAATAGTACACCCCGCCTCCCTCATCAAATGGCTTTCCAGATTCCAATGTTAATAAAAAACAGACCTTGCTTCAGGAATGTGATTGATGAAGGGGCTTCTACGTGTATTATGTCGATCCAGTGTTTGAAATCGCTTGGTTCTCCCAGACTTAATCAGTCTCTGAAAATTCTAAAGGCTTTTGATGGCTGCAGGTTCCATCCTTTTGGCATTTTGCTATAGGGGTCGAGGGAAAAACCGTGAATCTAGATGTGGAAGTGGTTGATGCCCCTCTAGATTACAACCTTCTCTTGGGTCGTAGTTGGTCTTATGCTATGACTGTTGTGGTTTCATTGGTCTTTTGGCTTATCAAGTTTCCTCATAACGGAAAGATTGTTACGATAGACTAGCTGACTTATTTCTCATCCGACCCAACCTCTACAGATATTATTCAGCACATCGGTAAAACGACTATCCCTTACAAGGATGTTGGTGTAGCTTTGATCAAAGATTCTAGTTTACTAGGAACTTTTTCCTTCCCTCCTCCTAACGTATCACCTTCTATTGCAACTATTCATATTATTTCATCGAATACTCTTAATTTTGATGATCCTTGGATCGTACCTTCCGATTCTGAGGTGGATTCATTTGGTGGCGCGATGCCTTTGAGGCCCTTTGAAATTGCATATCAGGCTATACAGTCGTTTTCTGATGCCTATTCGACCGAAACTGATCCAATGAATGTGATCCATGGAGAGTCACTTTCAATATCAAACTCAACTTCATCAACACTTTCTGGTCCTATTCATTCTGATGAGCAGATTCGTGAACTATTGTCTGTTTATGATTTACCATGGGAAGATCTGCATCACAGGTCTTCGTTTTTACCTGAGCTTGATCATTTTGAAAATGATTTATCTTCTATTTTTATGACTGACTATGTCAAAGAACCGTAGAATCCATTTTCTAAGTTAAATTTGGAAAATATTTCTCGAATGGTTCCTATTGACATTTCATTTAAGCCTCGTGTTAGCTACCTATACCAATAGGTTTCATATTTCATGATTGCTATGAAAAGGTCCAAATATGCTCTGCTTTGATGATTCAAAGATCACATATTTCCAAAAGAACCCAAGTTGTGCTTATAGCTTGGTAAGGACTTAAATTTTGATGGATGGTCCAACAGTCTAATCTGGATCACGTCATGTTTTAAATTTTTCAGTTGTAGAATAGAGAAAGGAGTCTGTCCAAACTGTTTAATCTTGGCAGACAAATAGTTCAGGTAGAGAAGAAAAGGCTCCCAACAACTTAATCTGGGACCTTGGAAGAAATAAGGGTAGAAGTAGATAGAAAAAACAAGAGAAAAAGCCAAAGAAAAGAAAAGGCAGGTAAGGGTCTGCAAGTCCAAGTGCACCCTCCAAGAAGAAATAAAAAATGCTAGGCAAGTAGTTGGGTAAGTAGTTGGGGTTGCAGAAAGGTTATCTTTACCATTGCAGGTGTGTTAACTTTGTTTACCAAAGCAAAGTCAATCAATTGAGAAGGTGTTCTTCTTCATCAAGTTGCAGCAAGCAGGAAGCATGTCTAACCTCCCTTCTTCCCCTTTCCATTTCATTACTAACACTCCCTCATCGACTGAGATTCATGGAAGAAGATTATGGTTTCATGGTGGTTCTTGTTCCTTCAAAAGCCACATTTCTTGTGTAAAAATCTTTTCATTTTGATCTACTCCCTAAGCTAAGTGTTTCTCAAATAAACTTAGCTTTGTCTCCCCTAATCCACTTCTTTCATCCATATTAACTCTAACTTTACTATGTGAATCCCCTATATCACCTTTCCCCTACTAGTAGTAACACCATGGTGTATAAACCCCAAATTGTGTATAAATATCCCTCCCCTTGGCATTATAGCCATATGTTCTCTGAAAAAGGAATCAAAATGACATCTGGTCACTTTGATGAACCTATACCTCCTCTCACCCCCTTGTTTCAAGTCATTCCACTCATCAAACCATCATTTGCAAAGAAAAACCCTATAAACACCCCTTCCTACCCCTAAAACCCTTTGAAATTATGAAAAAACCCAAAAAACCCACTTTGGCCGCTTAACCAAAGTTGGCGCATATATGTGATTTTCCAAATACATTGAAAACCTTACAAAAAACCCATTCCCTAAGGTTTTCCGCCGGGCACTGCTTTCAAAAACAAATATTAAATTATACCCACCCGCATCCGTATCCACCGATCACATCGTCCTTCCGTCCATCGTCGGATCGGACCCATGGGATCCGACGGCCCTCATTGATATCGGAGCGGCCCCCACGACAGATAATTAGCGCCCGAGAAAATGACGAAGGGATACGTCATGGCGCGGCCACGCGTCACCCTCTCGGGTCTCTCGGAGCGGCCTCTGACAAAACCAGGGCCGTATCCTAACCGCTCCGAGAAACCATAACCGCTACGGCACTTAACCGTAACCACTGTCTCACTCACCGCCCGGTTCGCTGGTCCCGCGTCAGACCCATGTCATCGCCACCCTGCCATCGCATCAGAACTCTTGTCCGCCCCTGTGCTAGCGTGTCTGCCACCGCATCATCCCCATGGACCAATAGTAGCTCGCCACCTCACCCGGTGACGTCATCTAAGCTTGACCCCACCCTATGACGTCATGCTGACGTCATCCGAGAAAACGTGCCAAAATTCCAAAAGTCCATATTTAGGCCAATTTTTTGCGTTTTTTCATACTTTTGCTACCAGAACTGTTGCTTTCTCTGCATGATTGTTATGTCCAAGTTACACCACCTTTGTTGAAGCCGACTTGGAGACGTCCAGTGCACCATTCCCACAGTCATTCGTGACCACTGCTCGCTCTTTACCAGGTATTCTCCATTAAAAACCTTCATATACCTACTCTGTTTGTGATTTCCCTCAAAAGAGCTTAAGCGACGTAAAACTCTCAAAATTCACCGGTGAATATTGATGCCTAGCCCCCATTTACCACTGCAAGCTCGAAAACCACCAGCTAAGCCTTGATTTCCCGAGTTCTTATAAAAAAACCTGTGAACTACTCGCGCAATCGTGAAACAGTTGGTCAACCCATTAAAAAACCTGCCACATAAGACAAAGTAAGACCAGACATTGGTCTTATTCATAACTCAGACAGTATTTCATTTTGCCTGTGTGCCCTCTTCACCCTCTGGTCCCTGAAATTCACACTTTTTGCAAGTAATTACTTCAGTGTTGTTCTCCCTACTTCAAGCAGTTCACCTGCAAAACAGAAGCTTAATAGACCATGGAAACTCCAATTGCACTGAACATCAAGCCTCTCAATGCCCCTCATAGGGAGTTGGAATGGAAAGCTCTAGGAGATATGGATTATCAAATGTTGGACTGGTTTCCATTAGGCTCCAAATACAATATTCAGATGCTAAATGAGTTGAAAGCCCAGCACCTTAGTGGAGCTGATATCCTAGGGATTTGGGATTCAAACTTGCCCATCTACAACCTCCCCCAGGTAAATTCCATGCCAGAGTTGATCCACAGATGCCAGGAGTGCTATGATCCATGCCAAAGAGTTGTCCTCAACCCTACAGGCTCAATTCTATTCCATATCACCCCAGAGAGCATAAATGAGATGCTGCATTTCCACAATGAAAAACCATTGACCCCCCTCTACATGCAGAACTTGATAAAGAAGGGGAATAAGTTGTCAAATGACCAGATCATCAAAATCAACCAGCTGTTTGTACAACCAGGCTCTGAAACCATCAGAACTCCTCCTATTGGATATGTATACTTAAATGAATTGGGCAGAATGCTAGTGGATTTGATCAGCTATGTCCTAGGGTTCAAGGGAATGGAAGATGTGGATGAAATCATAATGGCAATGCTGTCTATATTCTCTCCTGTAAACCCTGCAGCTGTACATTATGACTATGCCACATATATTGCAGATAGGATCCATGACCAGCTGATGAATCTGCAAAGGGAAAGACTGTTCAGATATACTTCCTTCATTTACCATCTATTCTTGTTTAATCAGCCAGACAGCTTCTTCATTCCCCTGAAACAAGTTAATGCCCAGGGGAATCCAAGATCAGTTGTGTTTTGGACCTCGGTCTTTCACTGCACCTCTGTGTCACCATACACATACTGTGAGTTCATAGACTTATTCATACATCCAGCTATGACATTATTGTGTGGTGTTCCCCCTCCAAGGCTAACTGATGACATGAGGAGAATTCTCCATCTAAACAAAACCTACAACATTGGTAATTGGTACCTTTACCAAGACCACACATTCATCAGAGTATATGGCTGTGAGTTGAAGCCTTTTAAGCTGCCAAGGTATGTCCCCATGAGGCTTTTTGCCCTTGAATACTTCAGGAAATTTGGGAATGCCGACTACCTCCACTTCCAAAGTAAAAACAAGAAGGCACAGTTGAAGGTAAGGAGCCAGCTGGGCCCTTTCCTATATAACAGAAAAGAGGAGGGATGGAAAGAGGCAAACAATATCCTAGAGGCCCTCAAACTGCAAACTAGCTTTGAGTGGATACCCTATGACCCCAATCATTTTATTTCCCTCAGGAGGATAAGATACAAATTGGGTACCTATTCACATGTGAGGCAGCCTGAGATTGAGCAGTATGCCAATGCATTAAGCTGGAAAGAGGGCACCCTAGAAGAGGAAATCACTAGTGAAGAGCTGCTAGAAAGAGAGGCCAGAAATATTCAAAAGGAAACTGACTTAGAAACTTGTGGACAGGTCCCCCTCTCATACAAAAGACAACTTGGAGCAGCTTCCTCAGCTTCAACAACACATCAGCAAGCTGCCATGAATACTCCACAGACAACCAACAAAGGCAAAGAAAAGCAGGTGGAACAACCACCTCCTATGACCGAGGAACAAATGGAAACACTAGTGCAGCAACAAGAAGAAATGGAGCAGCAGGGAGAAGGGCAGCAGCAAGAAGAACAGCAACAAAGGGAAGAACAAAGGCAGGAACAGCCTGTCCAGCAAGAGCAAACAGTGGAAGCCCCTAAATCCACTGAACAAACTGTGCCTCCAAGGCAAGAAACTTCGGCTGAGGCATCAATCCTCCAAACTCCACAAAAGGAGGATACAAGCAGGAAAAGGGATAGAGAGACTCCCATTACAACATCAACATCTTATGGGGAGAAAAGACAGAGAATTAATCCCTTCTCAGAGGAAGAAATGCCAATAGGACAGTGTTTTGGTATGATCCCACCCAGCAGGGAAGCATCAGCAAGTTCCTTTCAACAGGAGCAGGATAGAGCAATGGGAGGAGAAGTGAGTTCCTCAAATCAGCAAAGGGAAGGTGGACCCAGCATTAAGCAGCAGTTCATCGACATTAAGAGGAGAAATGAGCCCATCAAGATACAGCTATATAACCATCTGTTGAACATGGCTCCCACCAATCAACAAAGACTCATGTCTGCATATGATGTGCAGGAAGGCAAAATGATCATGAGTCATTTTATGCCAACAGCAGTGCAGCCCCAATCTGCCTCTGACTACTTGAAGACTAACCTGGAAGTCCTTGCCAAGGATATCCACCCAATGGATAAGATAGAACTGCACAAGCAAACGGGTGAGATGGTCTATGCTTCCTTGGCAGACCAAACGTTGGACAACTACAGGCTAAAAAATAGCCTTAACAATACAGCCTCTCAGCTAGAGTTGGAGAGAGCATCATCCCAGGCAAAGGACAACAGAATAAGGTCCTTGGAGGACATCATCATAGAAATGGGGCATGATCCCAAAGATATCAAGGGCATACAAGAGATACTAAAATTGAGGGATGCAGACATGGCAGCCTTGAGGAGAAAGATCAAACTCCCAGCCACAATTCACCCTCAAACAGATGATGTTGCCCAGAAAAGACATGATCAACAGGCCACAACCTTGTTGATATCTCTGTATAAGCAGCTAATCCAAACTCAGGAAAAGCTGGGAGAATCAGAGGCTGCAAAAACAGCACTACAGGCAGCCTTAAAACAAAGAGAAGAAGGGCAGACCTCTCAGGCTCCTCCTCAAATCATAAACCTTGAGGAAGCTGCCCCAACTACTGTTCCTCCCCCCCAAAAAACTGATCAAGCTGCACCACCTACTTCAGCACCTCCACCAACAGAACAGGCCCCTAGCTTGGACATGCAAAAGCTAAAAAATGAAATTCAAGCCCTGGAAGCTCAAATGGCAGAGCTAAATGAGACCAGGGATAAATTGGCCAAGGTGAATGACAGATATGACAAATCCAAGCAAGCAGTGGTAGAGAAGGGCAGGGAGGTGAAAGCCCTCAAAGACAGGATAAAAGAGCTAGAAAATGAGCTCAGATTAGATAAAGTTATAGCTGGACTTAAGGCAATGCTATGGGCCAACATTGGCCAGTCTATTACTGACCAATGGCAGTATATAGAGACAATCCATGAGCAGCTAGAGCTCATCCCAAAAGCACAAGCTTAAATTCACAAGTCAAGGGCTGCTCTAGGCAACATGCCTGAAGTTGCCACCAGGATGATCAATGTGCTGAATAATAGAACAAGTACTCAGCTGGCAAACATGGGAATTCCCAATAGAACTGAGGCCATTCAGTTGATCAAAAGGGTTCTCACATTGAGAAATTTGGTGCAGACATTGGAGAGAAGAACCCAGGACATGCAGACCGAGGTAAAAAGATTCATGGATAAATTCCTGGTGCTGCAAAACAGAGGACTCCCTAGCTTACTGAACAGCGCAGGGAGACTGCTCATTCATGAGCAATATGCCAAGAGAGTGAATGCATTTGCCACAAATGATATCCACGAGAAGCCCAGCAGCTCAGAAGAAACAGGGCCAGCTACAGGACAGACTATCTACAACAAGGTAGAAAGTCTATTTTTTATAATGAATGAGATCAATCACCTGTTTGATGTGGCACCCAATTTTTACAAGTATACAGAAGAAGAGGAGACTATGGATGCAATTCTCAGGCATCAACTCCCTACACAAGACTGGTGGGCAAATACAATAAAGAAAATTTTATAAACAGTGAGCCATTCACCAAATTTTGTTTTTTAAATATGAATTGTTATGCAAAGCACAGTTTAACAAAATCAGCATGCATTAAAGATTAAAGCTGAGCCAACTCAGCAAAAATTTTTGGCCAACAATGCAAGAGTAGGAAACCACAGCTGGCAGAGCCGAGAAGATACAGCACAACAAAAAAGTAAAGACGCATTTCCAGCATTAAAGCAAAGCGGTTCAACCGACTCAAGGACCTCTAAAGGTCAAATTATCCTCTGACAGACTTAAAGAGCAGTTATGCTGCATTCAAAGCTGTAATAACTTCTTTTTCTACTTTTCTGTACGAAGTAATGAAGATATTTTCTCTCTCAGATGACTCAATGCCTGAGATATTTTGTATAAACACTTCTATAAAGTCCCCTTCGCATGAGTTTGCAAGGGTTGTTGTTGATTTCTCCTGAAGAAGTTCTTATGCTGTAATCCTTTCAGAAGTTTAATAAAGAAAGTGATGGAAATTCTCGGATTTCTGAAGTGTTGAATGCGTTCTGGTGCCTGTTGAAAACTGCTGGATTCCTGTGTATTTCACCATACAATAAGTCTCTGTAACTCTCTCTGTTATGTATTTTCGATTTGTTAAAATCCATATATGTTTTCTAACTTTGAATATTTAGCAACAAGGAAAAAGAATAACTTTCAGGATTTATTCAATGAATACCCTGAGTTCAATCTGTGTTGTTAATGAATGTTTTCTTCAGCTGTAATCTTGATAAGTGTAATTCTTAATTGCTGCACTTTCAGAATACATCTTTCACAGTGACCTTTGTCTCAGGAATTCAAGTTTGCTCCCGTGCAACGTGTTTCACTTTCATCTCACCAGCTTAATAGAAAATTCTTAATTGCTTTCTGTTGGCTGACATGCCTCACCATTCAATTTAAATTTGTTTGTCTGAGATACACAATTGGCCCTGTAGTTTGAACACCACCAATCCTGCATTTCAAAACATTTCACAACTCCAGACTCCATTGCCCAATGATATATTACTCTCTAAACACTACATCTTAAGCCCTAAAAGAAATCCTTCAACCAAAAACATAAACCAAAACCTAAGCATAATAGCTAGCCTAAAACATCATCATAACAGAGACAAATCATAAAGAGAGAGCCCTCTCTGATTACAGTTTGGCTAGAAACTGTGATCCAAAGATTGGTTAGTGGTTACCCCGGCCGTATTCCCTTGGGAGTCATAGGGAACAACCTGGGTGTTAACATAATTGGCAACTCCGCTGGGGAATGCTTGAGATTTTTTCAATTACTATACATCTTCCATAGCTACTATCAAGCCTGAAATCAGTCAAGAGGCCTTTAATCTGTTTCTGTATCACATTAACAGCTTTAGGGAGGAGCTTGTTTAGGGAATCTTCATCTTAGCTCTGGAAATATATAGCCATTCCAAAATCTTCATCCAGTCCTTGCAGATATAAAAATTTCCTACAAAATCCTAAAAAACAGTTAGAAGCTGGCTCCCAAGAAAAATCCACGGCACACTAGGGCAAATACTGACCCTAATCCACCCATCATTGTTGATAATCCAAATACCATCCCAAGAAACATTAGGAGGCAGCAAAATCAGGAACAACCTGCTAATTTAACCTCAGATTCAGATCATCCTAGCCTTATCTCTACCCCATGCAAGGTCCTTTTCCGGTCTACCCCTAGTTCCCCTAGTTCACCATCCACATCTCAAAGTCCCCCTCTCGCATCTTCATCCACTCCACATATCCCCTTGACCAACACTCTAGGGTCACCCCTACTTGTCACCCCTATGGTACCTACTGTTCCTATTATCCCAGCTGCCCCTATTAATCCTCTAAACCCTGTAAACATGGCTAACAGATATGCACCCTTGCAGATACCAGCTAATGCTGCAGCTCTACCCCAAGATTACCAAACCAAAATCTCATATTTTGACTCCAATGGCCCTCTGACAGCTGTTCAACATGCTAAGAGGATGCAAGACCATTTTAAGACCTATGAAATAGATGATGACAGTGTCAGGATGAGGATGTTTGTTCAGAGCCTAACTGGGGATGTTAGAACTTGGTTCAGATCCCTGAATGCAAACTCCATCGCAACTCCTGATGAACTGTATCAAGCCTTTAATAGTAGATGGGAGAAGAAGAAAGATCCTCTGCACATACTTGGGGAATATGACACTATCAAAAGAGGTCCCCAAGAGACTGTTTTGGAGTATTGTGCAAGATTTAACAATGTATATAATGCAATTCCACAAAATTTAAGACCTCCTCCTGATTTAGCCTTGTACAAATTCCCTGATGGTTTTGACCCTGACATGGCCTATCAATTGAAGGAAAGAGATCCTCAATCCCTTGCAGAGGCCCAAAGGGTTGCTGTCACAGTGGAAGCCAACCTGATTGCCAAAAGAAACAGGGCAAGGTTGGAAAAGAGGACTGCTTTCAAAGAAGAACCCTCTGCCTTTGATCAGAAGCTGGATGCAATACTCAATGGAATGAAAAGATTAGGTGATAGAGTGGAATCGGTTGAAAGAAAGTCATCATGGGAAGCACCACAAAACAACCCTCCTAGGAATCCAAATTTTAGGAGAACTCAAAACCCATGCATTGGCAAAACCAGTGCTGATCAAGACATAAGACCCCCTTTCCAAGAAAATTATGAAGAAACTTCCACATCAGCAGAGCCCAATGAAGATCCTGAGATTAATTTAATGGGTCTAGATGGTGAAAGTCAAGTTTTCTTAACACAAGAAGATCATGAGGATGATGAAATCAAACTGTTCCAAACTAAATCAGGTGAATCCTTTGACTTCAAACAAGGCTATGACACTGTTGTTTATGAAGTCCATAAACAATACAAGATGAGGAGCAGAAGTGTGAATGTTAACCAGCCTGAAAAGAAAAAGTATAATCAGCAGCCTGAAAGAGTTATAGCCATAGAACCTAATGACAAAATGAATTCACATACAGAAGAAGTGATTGTTGAGGAGATCACTGAACCGTTGTCCTTAAAACAGCAGCCTATGGTCACTCCCCCTGCTCATCCTTATTCAACTATTTCTCCTCAAGAGATGAGTAAAAAGGATAAGTCCCAAAGTCAAGACAAAAATCAAGAAGAAGATGTAATGAACAAGGAAAGGACTGTCACCTATAACCCCAAGACCCAATCTGAAAAACCTTTTGATCTAGAAACAGAAATTGGCAAATTAAAGATAGCAATTCCTCTCTCAGAACTAGCCAAACATGACATCTATAAATTACAGATCAAAAAGTCCCTTCAACTCACTAGCAACAAAGATGATGTCAATGTGCTGGATGATACCCCGGAACTCCTGTTTGGCCCAGAAGTGGATGGAAAAATGATAGTCACAGGGGTATTACCTTTCTATGTCAGTTTACATATTCATGATAAAATATTACATAATGCAATGTTTGACTCAGGTGCCTCTCACAATCTCATGCCAAAAGCAGTCATGGAAAGATTGAATCTAGACATAACAAGACCATACAAGGACCTGTTTTCCTTTGACTCCAGCCAAGTCAAGTGTCTAGGTCTCATAAAAGATTTATGTGTATCTTTGGTCCAATACCCAAACAAGACAATCCTAATGGATGTGGTAGTTGCTGATATCCCACCTAAGTATGGGATGCTGTTATCAAGATCATGGGGAGCTAAACTCCAAGGTTCCCTGCAATTAGACATGTCATATGCCACTATCTCTGTTTTTGGGCAACCAAAAAGACTGTACAGAGAAACACTAATGAAATACATGGTCAGCAGTGAAGAAAAGCCTCAAAACTTTCCCATATATGCTATCCATTCAGACATAGACTCATACATTCTCTTCAATGACACCACAACTCCCTCAAAAGGTGAGGTTGAAACCAAGATATTCATACAAGAGAAAGACTCAAATGAAAGTATCACCACCCATGAGACAACAGTCAATCAAACACTAGATACTACTGCTGTTCTAAATCTCAAGCATGCCCAATCAAATGATGAAACTGTCCTAGAAGACAAGCTAGATGAAAAAACACAACTTCTACTCACATTGCCAGCCCATGAACAGATCATCAAATCTCCTTCCCAACAGGATATTCTATGGTTCCTTGAATTTGATGGCTCAGTCAACAAATTAGGGGCAGGAGCTGGAGTTTGGGTACACAATAAAGAAAATAGTCATGCAGAAGGCAGAGCCTATAGATTGAATTTCAGATGTACTAACAACATGGCAGAATATGAAGCTCTTTTACTAGGCCTCAAGTTAGTAAAGTTCTTACAAGCTGCCAGGGTTTCAATCATGGGTGATTCAGATTTAGTTATCCAACAAGTGAAGGGAAACTTCGTCACCAATGACAAAAGACTAAGGACTTATAGGTCTGCTGTTGTTGAGGTACTAAACTTTTTCTCTGAATTCCAAATTACTAAAATTCCCAGAACCCACAATCTACATGCTCATAGTTTAGCCACCTTTGCAAGTACCTGCAAGTTGCCCTTTGAGCCCCATCATTGTTTTACAGTTGAGGTAAAACACAGACCCTCCATTCCAAACAATATCAATGATTGGCAAGTATTTGAGGATGACAAGCAAATAAACCATTTTTTAACTCTGCAGCAAGAATTTGCAGGACTAAATATTGACACTGATACAGCAAGTCAATCACAAATACTTGATACAGCAAGTCAATCACAAATACTTGAGACAGCAAGTCAATCACAAATATTTGATGGAGCAAGTCCATCACAAATACAGTTTCAACAGATTTCTCACCCAATATCACCCAGAACAGCAAAACAAATACTAAATCCAACTATTTTCAACATAGACAACACTCAGCAAATTCAATCAATCAATGGTGAGGAGGTGGCCAATGCTGAAACTGAAATCATTGAGCTGAAAGACAATTTTCTACCAACAGGCCTAACCCCACTAGAAGACATCTTTGACTCAAATGATATTCCCAGAAAACCAAAAATGCAGCCCTTAAATGCAGCCATTGAAGAATGCAACATAGGTACAATTGACAAACCCAAAATAATTAAATTGTCTGCTTCCTTACCTCCTGACCAAAAGCCTAAGTACATTGACCTCTTTAAAGAGTTCCAGGATGTCTTTGCATGGAGTTATGAGGACTTAAAGTCCTATGACACCTCTGTTATCCAGCATACAATCCCTCTCAAACCTGATCAAAAGCCCTTTAAACAAAAACTGAGGAGAATCAATCCTATGCTTATCCCAGCAATGGAACAAGAGGTACAAAAAATGTTCAAGCCAGGCATCATAGCACCAATCAGATTCTCTGAATGGATCTCCAACCTAGTCCCTACAAGAAAGAAGACTGGTGAAATTAGGTTGTGTGTGGATTTGAGGAATCTGAACCAAGTATCCCTCAAAGACAATTACCCCTTACCCAAGATGGATCACATTTTGCAGAGAGTAGTGGGGGCTTCCAGAATTTCTCTACTTGATGGATTCTCAGGTTTCAACCAAATCTTAGTTCACCCTGATGATCAGGACAAAACAGCATTTACAACCCCATGGGGAACTTTCAAATATGTAAAGATGCCTTTTGGATTGAAAAATGCAGGGGCAACTTTTCAAAGAGCAGTGGATATTGCTTTTTCCAAAGAGATTCATGACTTTTTAGTCATTTACCTGGATGACCTTACACCTTTCTCAAAATCAGACCAAGAACATATAAAACATTTGAGACAGATCTTCCTGAAATGCAGAAAATATGGAATTTCCTTGAATCCCAAGAAATCCCTATTTGGTTTAGAGGAAGGTAAGCTATTGGGCCACATCATTTCTAAAGATGGCATTAGAATTGACCCAGATAGGATACAGGCTATCCTGCAAATGCCCCACCCAAGAAATGTCAAAGAATTGCAAGGATTCTTGGGAAAAATCAATTTCTTAAGAAGGTTTATCCCAAACTTAGCATAATTAATCAGGTTATTAAATAACATGCTAAAAAAGGATTCAAAAGTCAAATGGACTATTGAAGCCAATCAAGCCTTTGAAGGTATAAAATTGGCCCTTACCCAAACCCCAGTGTTGACCAATCCTCAGTTTGACAGAGAATTTATCATTTTCTCTTTTGCCTCCCAGCATACAATTGTTGTTGTTTTATTGCAAAAACATGACCAAGGAAATGAGAAGCCAATTGCTTTCTTTAGCAAAGCTCTTAGAGATGCACCTTTAAAGTATCAAATCATGGAAAAGCAAGCTTATGCTTTAGTCAAAGCAATTAAAGACTTTAGGATTTATATCCTTTATTCCCATGTTATAGCATATGTGCCAAGTCCTATTGTCAAAGACATTCTCACCCAAGAAAATTTAGAGGGCAGAAGAGGAAAATGGATTGCCAACATCTTGGAATTTGACATTGAGATAAAACCTACAAAACTAATAAAAGGGCAAGGCTTGGCCAAATTAATGACAGAAACAAATTTTCAAGCCTTAGACATTAACCAGCTGGACAGTGAACCGGAGCTGGCGACTCCAAAGATCAATGTAGCCTTTGAACAATCCCCCTGGTATTCTGATATCTGTTATGTGTTACAAAACCTGTGTGCTCCCCCAGGACTGTCCAGAACTAAGTGTAGATTCTTAAAAATGAAAACCTCAAGATTTTGTGTGATGGATGGCAATCTGATTTGGAAAAACCATGAAGGTATATTGCTGCACTGTTTAATTGAAAATGAAACTGACAATATCATAAAAGAATTTCATGCAGGTGACTGTGGTGGGCACTTGTACTGGAAGTCCACTGTGGAAAAGATACTAAGGGCTGGATACTACTAGCCCACCATGTTCTCTGATGTCAAGAAATTCATCACCGCATGTCATAAATGTCAAGTGTTTGAGGGAAAGAGACAGTTGCTGCCACTTCCTTTAAGGCCTATTGCAACAGAGAGACCTTTTCAACAATGGGGATTGGACTTCATTGGGGAAATTCATCCCTCATCTTCAGGCCAACACAGATGGATTTTAACAGCAACAGACTACTTCACTAAGTGGATTGAAGCTACCCCATGCAAACAAGCAAATGATTCAATAATTATTCAGTTCTTGGAGAACAACATATTGGCTAGATTTGGCTGTCCTGACAAAATAATAACAGACAATGCTGCTGCTTTTAGATCCACGAAAATGGTGAACTTCTGCCATAAATTTCACATCACTCTGGGCCATTCCACCGCCTACTATCCCCAAGGAAATGGCCTTGCTGAGTCATCAAATAAAAGTCTGGTAAACATCATAAAGAAAGTGCTAGAAGAGAACAAAAAGAATTGGCATAAGAAGCTTGTGAATGCCCTATGGGCAGATAGACTAACAACCAAAAGATCAATTGGGACCAGCCCATATGAGTTGCTTTATGGATTAGAGGCCAAGTTCCCCTCATCATTAGGAGTGCCTGTTATGAAACTTCTTCAAGAAAGCCAAGCTGAACCAAATGATATGCAAAGAAGAATCAATCAAATCATATGTCTGCAGCAAACTAGAGACCAAGTTTTCAGCAGAGTTCAAGTTCTACAAGAAAAATTAAAGAAGGCCTTTGATAGAAGAACTAAGGCAGAAGATTTTAACATTGGTGAAAAAGTCCTCAAGTGGGATGCAAGAAGAGAAGACAAAGGAAAGCATGGAAAATTTGATTCTTTATGGAGAGGACCATTTGCTGTCCAAGCAGTGCAAGGTAACAACACTTACTTCCTAAAAAGTCTCAATGAAACTGACTTGGATGAAGGTCCTGTGAATGGCAGGATGCTGAAGCATTATTTTGACTATTACCCATGAGTACAGCCTAAGGTTCCCTTGTATATATGCAGATGTATATATTATTTTCTGTTTAGATTGTAAAAATGCAGTTTTTTCAAGTTTATTGACTGCCAGCAAAAGGTAAATAGAATCAGAGGTCTACCAAGAAGAGAAGCACACAATTTTGGCACTTCAAAGCAGCAAACTTCAAGATTGGCAAGAGCAGTCAAGGAGCAAGGCAATCTGACCTGTTGTTCTTGGTCTTTCAAATGAAACACCATCCCCATGTGGAGCCACTGTTAGCTACCTATACCAATAGGTTTCATATTTCATGATTGCTATGAAAAGGTCCAAATATGCTCTGCTTTGATGATTCAAAGATCACATATTTCCAAAAGAACCCAAGTTGTGCTTATAGCTTGGTAAGGACTTAAATTTTGATGGATGGTCCAACAGTCTAATCTGGATCATGTCATGTTTTAAATTTTTCAGTTGTAGAATAGAGAAAGGAGTCTGTCCAAACTGTTTAATCTTGGCAGACAAATAGTTCAGGTAGAGAAGAAAAGGCTCCCAACAGCTTAATCTGGGACCTTGGAAGAAATAAGGGTAGAAGTAGATAGAAAAAACAAGAGAAAAAGCCAAAGAAAAGAAAAGGCAGGTAAGGGTCTGCAAGTCCAAGTGCATCCTCCAAGAAGAAATAAAAAATGCTAGGCAAGTAGCTGCATAAGTAGTTGGGGTTACAGAAAGGTTATCTTTACCATTGCAGGTGTGTTAACTTTGTTTACCAAAGCAAAGTCAATCAATTGAGAAGGTGTTCTTCTTCATCAAGTTGCAGCAAGCAGGAAGCATGTCTAACCTCCCTTCTTCCCCTTTCCATTTCATTACTAACACTCCCTCATCAGCTGAGATTCATGGAAGAAGATTATGGTTTCATGGTGGTTCTTGTTCCTTCAAAAGCCACATTTCTTGTGTAAAAATATTTTCATTTTGATCTACTCCCTAAGCTAAGTGTTTCTCAAATAAACTTAGCTTTGTCTCCCCTAATCCACTTCTTTCATCCATATTAAATCTAACTTTACTATGTGAATCCCCTATATCACCTTTCCCCTACTAGTAGTAACACCATGGTGTATAAACCCCAAATTGTGTATAAATATCCCTCCCCTTGGCATTATAGCCATATGTTCTCTGAAAAAGGAATCAAAATGACATCTGGTCACTTTGATGAACCTATACCTCCTCTCACCCCCTTGTTTCAAGTCATTCCACTCATCAAACCATCATTTGCAAAGAAAAACCCTATAAACACCCCTTCCTACCCCTAAAACCCTTTGAAATTATGAAAAAACCCAAAAAACCCACTTTGGCCGCTTAACCAAAGTTGGCGCATATATGTGATTTTCCAAATACATTGAAAACCTTACAAAAAACCCATACCCTAAGGTTTTCCGCCGGGCACTGCTTTCAAAAACAAATATTAAATTATACCCACCCGCATCCGTATCCACCGATCACATCGTCCTTCCGTCCATCGTCGGATCGGACCCATGGGATCCGACGGCCCTCATTGATATCGGAGCGGCCCCCACGACAGATAATTAGCGCCCGAGAAAATGACGAAGGGATACGTCATGGCGTGGCCACGCGTCACCCTCTCGGGTCTCTCGGAGCGGTCTCTGACAAAACCAGGGCCGTATCCTAACCGCTCCGAGAAACCGTAACCGCTACGGCACTTAACGGTAACCGCTGTCTCACTCACCGCCCGGTTCGCTGGTCCCGCGTCAGACCCACGTCATCGCCACCCTGCCATCGCATCAGAACTCTTGTCCGCCCATGTGCCAGCGTGTCTGCCACCGCATCATCCCCATGGACCAATAGTAGCTCGCCACCTCACCCGGTGACATCATGCTGACGTCATCTGAGCTTGACCCCACCCTATGACGTCATGCTGACGTCATCCGAGAAAACGTGCCAAAATGCCAAAAGTCCATATTTAGGCCAATTTTTGCGTTTTTTCGTACTTTTGCTACCAGAACTGTTGCTTTCTCTGCATGATTGTTACGTCCAAGTTACACCACCTTTGTTGAAGCCGACTTGGAGACGTCCAGCGCACCATTCCCACAGTCATTCGTGACCACTGCTCGCTCTTTACCAGGTATTCTCCATTAAAAACCTTCATATACCTACTCTGTTTGTGATTTCCCTCGAAAGAGCTTAAGCGACGTAAAACTCTCAAAATTTACCGGCGAATCTTGATGCCTAGCCCCCATTTACCACTGCAAGCTCGAAAACCACCAGCTAAGCCTTGATTTCCCGAGTTCTTATAAAAAAAACTGTGAACTACTCGCACAATCGTGAAACAGTTGGCCAACCCATTAAAAAACCTGCCACAGAAGACAAAGTAAGACCAGACATTGGTCTTATTCATAACTCAGACAGTATTTCATTTTGCTGTGTGCCCTCTTCACCCTCTGGTCCCTGAAATTCACACTTTTTGCAAGTAATTACTTCAGTGTTGTTCTGCCTACTTCAAACAGTTCACCTGCAAAACAGAAGCTTAATAGACCATGGAAACTCCAATTGCACTGAACATCAAGCCTCTCAATGCCCCTCATAGGGAGTTGGAATGGAAAGCTCTGGGAGATATGGATTATCAAATGTTGGACTGGTTTCCATTAGGCTCCAAATACAATATTCAGATGCTAAATGAGTTGAAAGCCCAGCACCTTAGTGGAGCTGATATCCTAGGGATTTGGGATTCAAACTTGCCCATCTACAACCTCCCCCAGGTAAATTCCATGCCAGAGTTGATCCACAGATGCCAGGAGTGCTATGATTCATGCCAAAGAGTTGTCCTCAGCCCTACAAGCTCAATTCTATTCCATATCACCCCAAAGAGCATAAATGAGATGCTGCATTTCCACAATGCAAAACCATTGACCCCCCTCTACATGCAGAACTTGATAAAGAAGGGGAATAAGTTGTCAAATGACCAGATCATCAAAATCAACCAGCTGTTTGTACAACCAGGCTCTGAAACCATCAGAACTCCTCCTATTGGATATGTATACTTAAATGAATTGGGCAGAATGCTAGTGGATTTGATCAGCTATGTCCTAGGGTTCAAGGGAATGGAAGATGTGGATGAAATCATAATGGCAATGCTGTCTATATTCTCTCCTGGAAAGCCTCCAGCTGTACATTATGACTATGCCACATATATTGCAGATAGGATCCATGACCAGCTAATGAATCTGCAAAGGGAAAGACTGTTCAGATATACTTCCTTCATTTACCATCTATTCTTGTTTAATCAGCCAGGCAGCTTCTTCATTCCCTTGAAACAAGTTAATGCCCAGGGGAATCCAAGATCAGTTGTGTTTTGGACCTCGGTCTTTCACTGCACCTCTGTGTCACCATACACATACTGTGAGTTCATAGACTTATTCATACATCCAGCTATGACATTATTGTGTGGTGTTCCCCCTCCAAGGCTAACGGATGACATGAGGAGAATTCTCCAACTAAACAAAACCTACAGCATTGGTGATTGGTACCTTTACCAATACCACACAGTCATCAGAGTATATGGCTGTGAGTTGAAGCCTTTTAAGCTGCCAAGGTATGTCCCCATGAGGCTTTTTTCCCTTGAATACTTCAGGCAATTTGGGAATGCCGACTACCTACACTTCCAAAGTAAGAACAAGAAGGCACAGTTGAAGGTAAGGAGCCAGCTGGGCCCTTTCCTATATAACAGAAAAGAGGAGGGATGGAAAGAGGCAAACAGTATCCTAGAGGCCCTCAAACTGCAAACTAGCTTTGAGTGGATACCCTATGACCCCAATCATTTTGTTTCCCTCAGGAGGATAAGATACAAATTGGGTACCTATTCACATGTGAGGCAGCCTGAGATTGAGCAGTATGCCAATGCATTAAGCTGGGAAGAGGGCACCCTAGAAGAGGAAATCACTAGTGAAGAGCTGCTAGAAAGAGAGGCCAGAAATATTCAAAAGGAAACTGACTTAGAAACTTGTGGACAGGTCCCCCTCTCATACAAAAGACAACTTGGAGTAGCTTCCTCAGCTTCAACAACACATCAGCAAGCTGCCATGAATACTCCACAGACAACCAACAAAGGCAAAGTAAAGCAGGTGGAACAGCCACCTCCTATGACCGAGGAACAAATGGAAACACTAGTGCAGCAACAAGAAGAAATGGAGCAGCAGGGAGAAGGGCAGCAGCAAGAAGAACAACAACAACGGGAAGAACAAAGGCAGGAACAGCCTGTCCAACAAGAGCAAACAGTGGAAGCCCCTAAATCCACTGAACAAACTATGCCTCCAAGGCAAGAAACTTCAGCTGAGGCATCAATCCTCCAAACTCCACAAAAGGAGGATACAAGCAGGAAAAGGGACAGAGAGACTCCCATTACAACATCAGCATCTTATGGGGAAAAAAGACAGAGAATTAATCCCTTCTCAGAGGAAGAAATGCCAATAGGACAGTCTTTTGGTATGATCCCACCCAGCAGGGAAGCATCAGCAAGTTCCTTTCAACAGGAGCAGGATAGAGCAATGGGAGGAGAAGTGAGTTCCTCAAATCAGCAAAGGGAAGGTGGACCCAGCATTAAGCAGCAGTTCATCGACATTAAGAGGAGAAATGAGCCCATCAAGATACAGCTATATAACCATCTGTTGAACATGGCTCCCACCAATCAACAAAGACTCATGTCTGCATATGATGTGCAGGAAGGCAAAATGATCATGAGTCATTTTATGCCAATAGCAGTGCAGCCCCAATCTGCCTCTGACTACTTGAGGACTAACCTGGAAGTCCTTGCCAAGGATATCCACCCAATGGATAAGATAGAACTGCACAAGCAAACGGGTGAGATGGTCTATGCTTCCTTGGCAGACCAAACGTTGGACAACTACAGGCTACAAAATAGCCTTAACAATACAGCCTCTCAGCTAGAGTTGGAGAGAGCATCATCCCATGCAAAGGACAACAGAATAAGGTCCTTGGAGGACATCATCATAGAAATGGGGCATGATCCCAAAGATATCAAGGGCATACAAGAGATATTAAAATTGAGGGATGCAAACATGGCAGCCTTGAGGAGAAAGATCAAACTCCCAGCCACAATTCACCCTCAAACAGATGATGTTGCCCAGCAAAGACATGATCAACAGGCCACAACCTTGTTGATATCTCTGTATAAGCAGCTAATCCAAACTCAGGAAAAGCTGGGAGAATCAGAGGTTGCAAAAACAACACTACAGGCAGCCTTAAAACAAAGAGAAGAAGGGCAGACCTCTCAGGCTCCTCCTCAAATCATAAACCTTGAGGAAGCTGCCCCAACTACTGTTCCTCCCCCCCAACAAACTGATCAAGCTGCACCACCTACTTCAGCACCTCCACCAACAGAACAGGCCCCTAGCTTGGACATGCAAAAGCTAAAAAATGAAATTCAATCCCTGGAAGCTCAAATGGCAGAGCTAAATGAGACCAGGGATAAATTGGCCAAGGTGAATGACATATATGACAAATCCAAGCAAGCGGTGGAAGAGAAGGGCAGGGAGGTGAAAGCCCTCAAAGATAGGATAAAAGAGCTAGAAAATGAGCTCAGATTAGATAAAGTTATAGCTGGACTTAAGGCAATGCTATGGGCCAACATTGGCCAGTCAATTACTGACCAATGGCAGTATATAGAGACAATCCATGAGCAGCTAGAGCTCATCCCAAAAGCACAAGCTTAAATTCACAAGTCAAGGGCTGCTCTAGGCAACATGCCTGAAGTTGCCACCAAGATGATCAATGTGCTGAATAATAGAACAAGTACTCAGCTGGCAAACATGGGAATTCCCAATAGAACTGAGGCCATTCAGTTGATCAAAAGGGTTCTCACATTGAGAAATTTGGTGTAGACATTGGAGAGAAGAACCCAGGACATGCAGACCGAGGTAAAAAGATTCATGGATAAATTCCTGGTGCTGCAAAACAGAGGACTCCCTAGCTTACTGAACAGTGCAGGGAGACTGCTCATTCATGAGCAGTATGCCAAGAGAGTGAATGCATTTGCCACAAACGAAATCCACGAGAAGCCCAGCAGCTCAGAAGAAACAAGGCCAGCTACAGGACAGACTATCTACAACAAGGTAGAAAGTCTATTTTTTATAATGAATGAGATCAATCACCTGTTTGATGTGGCACCCAATTTTTACAAGTATACAGAAGCAGAGGAGACTATGGATGCAATTCTCAGGCATCAACTCCCTACACAAGACTGGTGGGAAAATACAATACAGAATATTTTATAAACAGTGAGCCATTCACCAAATTTTGTTTTTTAAATATGAATTGTTATGCAAAGCACAGTTTAACAAAATCAACATGCATTAAAGATTAAAGCTGAGCCAACTCAGTAAAAATTTTTGGCCAACAATGCAAGAGTAGGAAACCACAGCTGGCAGAGCCGAGAAGATACAACACAGAAAAAAAGTAAAGACGCATTTCCAGCATTAAAGCAAAGCGGTTCAACCGACTCAAGGACCTCTAAAGGTCAAATTATCCTCTGACAGACTTAAAGAGAAGTTATGCTGCATTCAAAGCTGTAATAACTTCTTTTTCTACTTTTTTGTACGAAGTAATGAAGATATTTTCTCTCTCAGATGACTCAATTCCTGAGATATTTTGTATAAACACTTCTATAAAGTCCCCTTCACATGAGTTTGCAAGGGGTTGTTGTTGATTTCTCCTGAAGAAGTTCTTATGCTGTAATCCTTTTAGAAGTTTAATAAAGAAAGTGATGGAAATTCTCGGATTTCTGAAGTGTTGAATGCGTTCTGGTGCCTGTTGAAAACTGCTGGATTCCTGTGTATTGCACCATACAATAAGTCTCTGTAACTCTCTCTGTTATGTATTTTCGATTTGCTAAAATCCATATATGTTTTCTAACTTTGAATATTTAGCAACAAGGAAAAAGAATAACTTTCAGGATTTATTCAATGAATACCCTGAGTTCAAGCTGTGTTGTTAATGAATGTTTTCTTCAGTTGTAATCTTGATAAGTGTGATTCTTAATTGCTGCACTTTCAGAATACATCTTTCACAGTGACCTTTGTCTCAGGAATTCAAGTTTGCTCCTGTGCAACGTGTTTCACTTTCATCTCACCAGCTTAATAGAAAATTCTTAATTGCTTTCTGTTGGCTGACATGCCTCACCATTCAATTTAAATTTGTTTGTCTGAGATACACAATTGGCCCTGCAGTTTGAACACCACCAATCCTGCATTTCAAAACATTTCACAACTCCAGACTCCATTGCCCAATGATATATTACTCTCTAAACACTAAATCTTAAGCCCTGAAAGAAATCCTTCAACCAAAAACATAAACCAAAACCTAAGCATAATAGCTAGCCTAAAACATCATCATAACAGAGACAAATCATAAAGAGAGAGCCCTCTCTGATTATAGTTTGGCTAGAAACTGTGATCCAAAGATTGGTTAGTGGTTACCCCGGCCGTATTCCCTTGGGAGTCATAGGGAACAACCTGGGTGTTAACACCTGGAATTATTGAAAACATTCATATAGGTGCTTGTTGTACAGACATTGAAATCGAAACTTACAAAGCCCTATTTCAAGAATTCCGTGAAGTGTTTGCCTGGTCATATGAAGAAATTCCAGGAATTGATCTGTCAATTGTTTTCCATGAAATTAAAACATACCCGGATGCTAAACCTGTCTGACAATGCTTATGTCAGATACATCTGTGAAAAGCTACTGCTATCAAAGCCGAAATTGAGAAATTACTTCATGCAGGTTTCATTTATCCAATTCCTTTAACCGATTGGGTATCGAATATTGTTCCTGTCAACAAAAAACAAGGAACGATAAGAGTATGTATCGACTATAGGGATATTAATCGAGCTTGTCCTAAAGACAATTATCCAACACCCTATATCGATCAAATTATTGATGATTGTGCCGGCAGTGAAATTTTTTCCTTTATGGATGGTTTTTCCGGTTACAATCAAATCAACATACTCCCTGCTGATCAAGCTAAAACAGCTTTCATTTGTCCATGGGGGACATTTGCTTATTGCAAATTACCTTTTGGATTGAAGAACACTGGAGCAACTTTTCAAAGGGCTATGTCTTACGCATTTCATGACATCAAGCACATTGTGCAGCCTTATCTCGATGATTTACCTGCCCATTCATTACGTAGAGCTAATCATCTCATTCATTTACGAGCTATCTTTATGAGATGTAAGCATTATCGAATTTGGTTGAATCCACACAAATGTGTATTCTGTGTAGAAATGGGTTGCTTACTGGGATTTATCGTATCAAAGGCAGGCATTCGTGTCGACCCCTCGAAGGTGGAAGCTATTGTCAATCTACCTCCTCCTTCGACTCTTTTCCAACTCCAAAGTTTGCAAGGGAAAGAAAACTTTTTACGTCGTTTCATTCCTAACTACGCCGAGATAACAAAAGGTTTTACCAGGTTGTTAAAATAGAATATTCCATTCTTTTGGGATGAGATCGCTAATCGATCTTTTGATGCACTCAAACATGCGTTGACCCATGCACCGTTACTGCATCCTCCCAATTACAACCAGGATTACTTTTTGTACCTCGCCGCTTCTCATTCCACCATTGGGATGGTTTTAGTTCAGGAAGATGAATTCAACAGTGAACATGTGATTTACTATCTTAGTCAAACTCTAAATCCGACTGAGATTAAATATTCGCATGTGGAGAAATTGGCCTTGGCAACTGTTCAAGTTGTCCAAAGATTTCGTCACTACATCTTATTACGCAAAACCACGATAATTTCTTACTGTAACCTTATGATGTATATCTTGACCAAACAATTGCTAGGGGGCACGTATTCCAAATGGATAGTTATCCTGCAGGAATTTGAATTGGAATTTGAAAAATCCAAGGCAAAGAAATCCTTAGTTTTTGTCGAACTGATGTGTGATGTCCTGCGTACTGATACTGAAACTATGGCGGAAGAGCCCATTGCCGATGAATCCTTGTTTCTTATCAGTACTCTTGATCCATGGTATGGGGATATTATTGTTTATCTCCAAACCCAATCTTTTCAGCCTGAAATCTCACGATCTTAGCGATGGAAAATATGTTTCCAATCCCAACAATACAATATTATTGGTGATACACTTTATCGTCGTGGAGCGGATTCTATTTTCCAACGTTGTTTAACTCATGAAGAAGCTGAAAAGGTTCTAAATGACTGTCACTCTGGAGCATGTGGCAGTCATATGTCTGGGTATGCCACAACCCAAAAGATATTGCGCGTTGGTTATTTATGGCCATCCTTATTCAAAGATTGTATCTATGCAGTCCGGAAATGCCACAATTGTCAAATTTTTTATCGTAAGATGCGTGCTCCACCCGCTCCTCTTCACCCTATAATTGTTGTCGGTCCTTTCGCAAAGTGGGGTATTGACTTTATTACATGTAACCCTCACTCGGTCGGGGGGCATGCGTATATTATCCTAGCGTTAGATTATTTTACTAAGTGGGCCGAGGCGATGCCTACATTTTCGGCAGACGGCAAGACTGCTGCAACTTTGTATTCAATTATATAATTGCTAGATTCGGTGTTCCTCAAGCTATTATTACTGATCATGGAAGTCACTTTCGAAGCATCATGATGACTGAACTAACAGATCAACTTGGCCTGCGCCACGATAATTCTACTCCGTATTACCTGCAGGCTAATGGTTTGGTTGAAGCTGTCAATAAATTTTTAGTCACTTTGATCAGAAGAATCATTGGTATTCATAAGTCGAATTTGCATACTATGCTATTTTCGGCACTTTGGGCATATCAAACCTCAGTAAAAACGTCAACTGGTTTCACTCCTTTTCAACTGGTCTACGGTTTGGAAGCAGTGTTACCTATTGAATGCGAAATTCTGTCATTGCAATTAGCCATAGAATTACTCCCAGCTACTTCTGAAGAAGAGAAACGTTTCTTGTACTTGGCTCAGCTAGATGAGAATCGACGCGCTACTGCAATAGAAAATGAGACTCATGCGAAATGAGTAAAAGCTCAGTATGATAGAAATGTTACACCTCACAATTTTTCGGAAGGAGACCTAGTCTTACTATATGATCAAGGAAACAATAAGCTAGGGGCTGGGAAATTTGTACCTATGTGGCATGGTCCTTACATTGTTAAGTGAAAGCTGGCAAAAGGGGATTATGAATTAATAGATTTTGACAGTGTCTCTTTGGGTAAACCCAAAAATGGACTTTATCTAAAGAGATATTATGCTTAAATTCGGTGTGGAGATTTTTTCTTAGATTAGTTTCTTTACTGCTGGTGTGTTTTAGATTAGAAAAATGTGCCTAGTTTAGAGAGTGCTCTTATCATTATTCCTGCTTATCTTGATTTTACTCTTGATATTGCAGATGTCGACGTCTCTTGAAACATAAATTGGTTTCGCTGATGGTGCTTGTCGTAATATACGGAACATTTCTTCCACAGCTTGGGTTATCTATTCACCCTCTAATGAGTTAGTATCTATGCATGGGGTAAGCCTTGGTCAAACAATGAATAACATTGCAGAGTATAGTGTAGTGATTGAGTTATTATCTGAATCCATTTCATTTGGGATTTGGAGTTTGATTGTTAGGTTGGATTCTGAACTTGTTGTATTACAGCTTAACAGGGTTTATGCCATTAGAAATCCAGTGTTATTAAGGTTATTTTTGAGAGTTCGTCTCTTGGAACGTGAATTTGACTACATTGAATATCAGCATATTCCGAGACATTTAAATACATTAGCAGATGCAGTTGCTTCTAATATGATAAATAGACATTTGCAATAATCAAACAATAATTTTAAAAACATTCGATAACATGTTACACAAGATAGCCGATAATAATGATATATCATAACATAGAAGTAGTGTTTCAAAATATACATCATCTTCGATCATAGGTTTAAAAACACCTTATGATCGGCAAAAATGATAATACAAAATTCAAAAATGTCATGAGTCTACAAAGTCGATCATCCTATCCCTGGCGATGATCATGATAAGAAACCACTGCTCGGGCCACCCTACATAGGAACCTCCTAAAAGGTCTTGGGACCCCAATCACATATCTCTACAACCTAAGTGGGATATCATCTATATCTGTCTCTGGAATATCTAGCGTCAAGCGCTCTAGATGATGCTCCAAATCAGTCAGGATCTCTACTGATTGGTCCTGTGGGGCTGGTGCTGCTGCAGTTGGGTGTCTCCTCTCGAAAGGCTGGAGAGCGGCTGGTCGTCGTGGACCCACATCTGCATTTAAACTTTTGATTATCAGTTTTGGACGATTTAAAAAATAAAAAAATTAGAACTTAGAAAGTGTTGAAAATGATTTTACCTGAATCATCCCATTGTTCTCCTGGTGGGAGAATCATGTCTGGGTCACCACGATAATCCATACCAGCGTATGGAAAATCCTGAATCGACAAAAGCTGGTTGTTCAACCAATGAAAGTACTCGGGCAGAAATCGAACAACCTCTGTACCCTCCTTAGGGTGGCGGGCCATCAAAGAAACCCAATGAACTATCCTAGGCTCTCGAGGGAGACCAACATCAACAAGAATGTGTTGCGGCGCTAACATGGGGATCCTCTCTAGAGCAAAACTGACCACGATGAATCCATATCCAAAATTTTTCAGCTATCCATTCTTTGCTCTGGTTAGTTGGCCTTTCACATTTGCCAACATAGCCTCGCACCAGTTGAATATTCTCCCTCGAAAACAGTCTACTGCCATCTGCATCTAGGATCCTGTAGCCACATGCAATGCTGCACTTCTGCACAGCCTGGTAACAGTGAACGCAATGACCTTAAGCTCAGGACGGTTGATAGTTTTAATATCAATCCATTTGTCCTTCGTCTGATCATCGCAAAACTCTAATCGAAGACTAGCAACAGACTGGCCACCTGGTCTAGTCCCGAAAAGAGATAATTGTTTGCCCCTCTTGGACAAACCAGTCAAAAAATAGATGTCCTCCAGCTCGATTTCGAGCCGGTGGCCACCAATGATGAAACACTGGTCCTGTATGTTCCATTTGTCTACCAGCCATTGCAAGAGGTCTACTTGGGCACTCATACCTTGTATGCCCCAGAACTTTAGCAATCCGCATGCTCTCAATGACTGCATTGTGGGCATATGATTTAATGTGGTAAAATCCACATCCTCATGCTCGTGTTCTCTCTAAATAAGCATTTTGAATGTCCTACAATGCATACAATACATATTAGAACCAGCTAGTTCAAAAAAAAATTGGGCAAAAATGGAGAAAAATTGATTTTAAAATTCATTTTAGTGGGGTCCGCACCCACCAGTTATAGACAGTGTCTAGGTACGCACAGGCTGTGAACAACAGGTGTGGACCCACGACTTTTTTCTTTGTAGAAAAAAGTCAGGGTCCGCAGGGGCCGCATGTTGTGCCTGTAGACCCCCGCGAGCGAATTTTTAAACCAATTTTTCCCTTAAAAATTAAATCTAAAGCCTAAAATCAAAATGTAAATGGATAGAATGCAAGATAAGGAGGTCATGGATTACCTGGAGCTGACGGTTTTCGATTCCGACGGACAGATTTTCCAGAATCTTCACAGGAACTTTCTTACCCAAAAGCTCTCACTTTTCACTCTGAACTCAAATGGTAAAAATGAAGTTGGAAAACCCCTTTTTATAAGTTTTTTCGAATAAATGAATTTTTAATTTATTTATTTTTCACTTTAAAAAGGAAATTTTTAAATCATTTTTATTTATCTTAAACAGGTATGTGTAATGTTTTGAGTTTTTGTGCAGAATATTGGATTTTTCGGGAAAATTTATCATTTTTCAACAAAGAGCATACTTTTATCACTTTTTCGGACTCTTTCAAAAATTTACGAAAAAGCGAAACATTGGAGTCCTCTTTAAGCTCTTTTCAGACTCTCGAAAATTGAAAAGATTGCCGAGCACTTGATTGTTCGAACTCGTTAAAATAAATGAACAATCGTCCCTTCAGTATAAGTTTACCCCTTTTACGGACTGAAATGGACTATTTACGAAAAAGGTACACGTTGACTAAATACAGTCAATAGAGTCCTCTTTAAACCCTTTTCAGACTCGTTAAATATGAAAATATTGTCGAGCGCTTGTCTTTTTCAGCTCGTTAAAGTATTGAAAAGTCATCCCTTTTGTATTATTTTATCCTTTTTCGGGCCTAAGGGATTATTTTATGAAAAAGTAACCACATGGATTTTTCTTAAGTTTTTCTTCTGACTCCCTAAAATTGAAAAACACCGAGTTTTTCCTATACTGGACTCGTTAAAATTTAACAGTAAAGGACATGTTCAATTTCAAACAGGAACGAACCACTCCTTAGGGTTCGAATTTTAAACTAAGTTGGACTCATCCGAAGGATGTGCTTATAAAAAAGCAAATGTTATCCTCCTCAAGCTTGTCAAAAATAAAGAGGTACTTGCCAGAAATGGTGGTAGAAAGAGAGAAAAATGGCCCTGTTTGTTACACTTTGTTTTATAAAAACCCGTCAACCACTCTTGAACACGACATTTTTTGTTCACCTAGGTTGGGAAAATCCTTTGCCTAACAGTTAATCAAACCATATTGAAAGTCTTCAGCCAGTTTCTGGGTATTAGCTTTGGGTCAATTGTCACCAAATCATCTGTAGTTTCATTATGTGTTCAAGAGATCAGTTCAAAAAAACCATTCATCTGCAAAATATCTGTCATCCATTTTGACCATCTCTGAGTCAGTCCTTGCTAATATATTTCTTGAAAAGTTGATCTATGATTTCATGTTGTGGGCTTGCCTACGATGGATCACTTTTTATCGACTTCAGCTCATTATCTAGGAAGTTGATCTAGAAATCATCAGTACCTTGAAAGTTGCATGCCCTAATGGCAGTTTTCTCACCTTCGATGATAGGTTGCATCATTGACCTTCGATCGAATGATTCTATGACATGTTCAACTTCAACTCATTTATTCACATTTCATGGATTGCACTGGGTACTTTGAGAGCCATTGACATTACTGGTGGTTTCTCTCACACTTGTTAACAGTTCACATCATTGACTGGTAATCAAGTGGTTTCTACCATGTTCGACTTCGACACATTCATTCACATGGATAGAATCGTACTAGTTCGGGAAGTGGAAATCAAGACCCTGGATCTAGTTTCTACCATCCAGGCTGCGAGGAATTTTGTTATTCATTATGCAGTGGACTATTCATAAACAGATGGTTGCATCCATACTGTGTCTACACATGTCTATACTCTTTATGTATTACAAAATCATTCCTGTATCGGAATAGTTTAGTCAGTTTTCTAGTTAGTTTTGATCTGAGTATGGGAATGCCTACCTCAGTGATGATATGTCGATATATATTTTGAATTTTTACAGGTTCCGACTGGGGTGTCCACAGCATGATCCTTGAAATGATAAAGTACTTCACTCTTCATACATGAAAGACTCTATCTTCATCTATTACAAACTTCGCACTTTAGGGGGCAATCTGTTGCACTAAAAATTGTCACCTTGACATTCTGCAATCTGTGTGAGTCCATTACCACTCATACTTTCCTCCTTTGCAAGTCTAAAGCCTCAGTTCTTCATATCAAGCCTTGAAAGTAAGAGAAAAGCCCTAAAAGTGAACCTTAAGAGAGCGAACTTGCCACCTCAAGATTCCTTCCAGAAGCTTCTAGAAATGACTGAAAGTGAGTTTTTTAGATGTACTCGCGTCTTTTAAACTTTTACAGGGGTCCACACCCATAACACAAGGACAAAGCGGTCAGGTACGTAGGGGACATGACCATTAGGTGCGGGACCATAGGTAAGACTAAGAGAAAGTGCAGAACTAGAGTTTTAGAGACTTTTAGGGCTTTTCTCTTACTTTCAAGGCTTGATATGAAGAACTGAGGCTTTAGACTTGCAAAGGAGGAAAGTATGAGTGGTAATGGACTCACACAGATTGCAGAATGTCAAGGTAACAATTTTTAGTGCAACAGTGGCGTCGAGAAGTGATGAAACCATATAAAATTTGTCAAAATCTGACAAAGTGAAAATTCGTCCCTCCTGCAAAATGTTTCCTCGAACTATGTGCACTTCCTCTTCCTCGTGGGCGCACTGAAAAAATGTGTTTAAGTACAATACGGGTAGCATATTTTTCAATGAAAATGTTATAGTGCGGTTGATGGAAGGTCCAGTTAATATGGAGGAGGTCGGGTGGTCAAACCCGCCTCCTCCCTTTTTTTATACTTCACAACAGATTTTCACTTTGTCAGATTTTGAAAAATTTTATATGGTTTCAGCACTTCTTGACGCCATGAACACAATGGTGTTGTCTGTTTCTCCATCAAAGTTTTCATTTTTTGGCCATTTTTCAATATGGAGGCGGAACCATGACTGCTATAGAAACAGGGAGCGGAACCATGATCCTTGAAATTTTCCCGAGGAGGTAATTTTTCTCCATGTCGGAATATAGTCAAGTTTATAGTCGTTTTTCACGGTTTTCCACAGGGATCATAATGGCGAGGTCAGATTCACCTTTTGAGTTGCATATTTCCAGATCACCATGGAGCAAAATCTTTGAGGAATCTAAAAGATTCCTTGAGCCCCAAATTCTCAATTTCTCAGAATTTAGAAATTTGACAGTCGATTTTGCACCATTCGACACCAAAAATCTGATGGTGCATTCATATTTTTCATTTTCTCATTCTATTATTCAGCCACCTTTCTAAGTGGAACGCAGGTGTCAGTGTTCATGTGCAAGCAACCATTTCAATGCGATTGATGCCATGAGATCGATGGTCCGAACAACTTAAGCAGTTTGACATCCGCTTCTTCAGATGGCCCTGGTTGTGAGGTATATGTAGTGTGTTCATGTACTTCTTTTGCTATGCATTGTGCTGCACAGATCCCTATTTGATGTTGATGAGGGATCTTGTTTATTACTTGTTTTCATGATTCCTGCTTGATGTGACGCAAAATCGTCTATGTGATGTACTTGTTGTCATGATTCGTCATGTTATGTTTTGAGATCGCTTTGTTGTATGTTGATGGGATACTCATGTTGTCATCATGCATGTTTGCATTGAGATCCCTTTTATGCCATGTTGGTGGGATTCTCATCATGCATGAGTTTGTGTCATACTGATAGGAGTCTTTTGACTAAGAGTTCCTGTAGTGGAACATCTCTTGGAGCCACTCCTGTGTGAGGGCATTTTCCTTGTATGATAGCGACATAACCTTTATGTAAATCATCACTATTGACAACACTTAATGCAACGGCCTACACCATCTTGACACCGGGGCCCGGAGACGTAGTCCCTCTTGGACAAACTCCATTATCAACGGCTTATGTTTTTATGTTACTGATGATTGACATGTTCCTCTTCTTTACAACATGCACATGTATTCATTTATGTTCTTTTAAAAATGCAATTTAACACATAATGAAAGTAAAAGGTCTTGGAAGGGTCCTTTGTCACACCCAGACCTAGATCATTAAATTTTTGAGTTTTTAGCTCCATTTTAGTTGCGATTTTATCACTACAACTAAAGTCTTCATGAAGACTCCTCTGCCCTAAATATTTCAAAGGTATGGAAAGTGCTCATCTACTTTATGCTCCTATTATATAGTTTCTTAATCATTTGGGCATATTTTTTATTAACCACCTGGCTAGCCGTAGACGCTCCATATATAATTCCTTAGGTTGGTCGACTTCCATAGAGTTAGGCATCTAAGACGTTTTTTCAACTGAATGGGATCGATACAAATATAGGATCACTCACACATGTATTGTGTTGACTGAGAAGGTAGATAACCTGGCTTGGGGTGGACGTAAGATAACAAGTCAAATTCCAGTCAAGGAAATATACTCATACAAAAGGCAGGGGCATGTTAATCCTAGCCATGCTACATGGCTGGCACAAGCATGGTGATGGGATACTCCTTTGAAATTGAAATGTTTTATGTGGTCGATATTTCACAACTGGATCCTCACATGGGAGAATCTCACTAGAAGGGTTTTTCAAGGGTCAAACATTTTCTCTCTGTGTGGTGATGTCATGGACAAGGTGGTTTATATTTTCCTCACATGCCTATTTGTGATATCAATCTAGAAAGAGGTATTAAGGTTATTAAATATCCAAGTAGGTGTGGAAAAATCTTCCTTTGACAAGTGTCTGTCACAATGGATCGAGGGATAGAAAGAACATAGGGCACACTCTTTCTACATTGTTTGGGATATATGTAGAACTAGGAATGCCAAAAAATTTGAAGAGATTGTTCCACATGTGAGAAATACAATTCTGAAGATTTTGGAATATTTCTAGGAGATTGGACCTTGGTGTTCAAAGCCACACATGAGAAAATTATACTATAGAGAAATAGGGTTGTCCATGTTGGTGGGTTATTTCGATGGTGCTTCATCAAATAGGGTATGTAGGTATGGGGTATACATCATTTTGGAGCCTGGGAAATCTTATCATTTCAATTGGTTTATGGGAGAAAGACTCTAATAGCATAGTAGAGTTGCTTACTCTATGGGGGTATTGCAGTGTGCCAATTGGCTAGAAATTGAAGACTTGGAGGTTATTAGCAACTCCAAAACAATAATCGAGTGGGCACAAGGGCATTCTACATTTGGGTTTCCTTCTTTATATCACTGAATTCAACAAATCAGAGTCTTGTTGGAGTATTTAAAGCACATCTCCCTCTTATACATAAGCAAAGAGCAGAACATAGTGGCCGATCTCGTCTAAATGTGGTAGTATTGGTTTTTTGGGTGTTATCAACTACAAGACCTTTGTCAACAGAATAATTTCCAACACTAGAAGCTTATACCTCTAAAGATCAATGTGCAAGTTTCTCTTCTTCTGCATTAGTGATGATATAACATCTTTTGGTCCAGTCATAGATGCAGGGTTGCATCATATCTGATATTCCCTACAAGAGGACCTACTCAGTACTGGGCTACTTAAGATGGAATTTGCGCCATACTATAAGATGTTGCTTCCCAGGTTGTCAATCAATACCATTTTTTTCTTATTTTGGGTCATGTTAACACTGAAAAATCATACACCTACTAGTACAATCTAGAAGACATTGAAAGTCTCCAGCAAAGTGTACAGGTGGACATTTTTCCAACCGAATACATTATGAAGATTCAAAAATAAAAGGTTCTCCTAAGGTCCATTTTTATAAAGGAAATCAATTAAGATCACGCTTAGATTTCTTCGATAAATGTGTGTGTGACATATCCTCAAAAGGCCATGCAAAATGACTCAGCAGTCAGGGACCACCCTACACACTTGGAGTTGATTTCTTGATATGAGATCAACCTAGTACAACCGAATTCAAGTCACCTTGGAGAAGTGTGGCCCTCAATGGAATCCTCTTGTCCTGCTCATGTGTTTTTATCATACATGTACCAAGGGAGGGAAGAGGGATCCAAAAAACTCTATATAAACAAGCCATGGGAGAGCCAAAAAGAAGAGACATTGTTATGCTGGCCAAATTTCTTGTAAGCAAACCACCATTTCATTGTTTAAACCAAGGAAGTGAAGAGCACTAGCATGTTGGCCAAATTGCTTCTAAGTTTTGACTGTGATCCTTTGTAGGTAACAATCCACTACTAAGGGGGTGTTTTTTGGTACACTTGTGCTCCAAAAAACAGTAAAACAGGAATGTCAATCATACTGATATTTTTTCATTAATCTAGAGATTGTTTGCAGGACCTCCTCTCTGCACAAACATCTTATAAGGTGCTCCTCACCTCCCTAGATGTTTTACAGTCCCCTAGGATCTGTTATGAGCCCACGGAAGTGAATAATTTTTGAAATTTTCTTTCCTGCCCACTTTTTTCTTCGACAAACGCGAAGCGTGCGTCTATTTCTGCAAAAACCAAGAAGCTCGTGTCTGTATTTACCAAACACGCACGGCAGACATAAAAACAACAAAAAGCCTTGTATTTTTCAGTTTTCTCAGGTGATTGGAAGGCTTAGTGAATTGCCTTCACCTCTGCATTCTATGTTTTTTGTTTAGAACCCCTAGTTGCTTGAATGAACACTAATGCATCAAACAATTAGATATTTTATTTATTTATTTGCAACAAATACCCACATAACTTAATTAGGGAGGAAAGTAAGTGGCCATAATCCACATATGTTTTCAAACTATTTCACTTAATTTTTTGCAAATCACATTAGCTTAATTAGTGAAGCAAGTGGCCCATTATCCACGAATCTTACTACTAACCAAAGCATTTTTTTTGGGACTAGGAGAAAATGTTACTAGAGAAAGTGAGTAATCCCTTCTTCCCTTGCATCTCCTAGATGAACTTGGGATTGGATATGAAAACCTTCTCGAACATATTTGAATTTCCATCTCCCTTATTAAACTTCACATAGTTTAATAGGAAAAAGGTAAGTGGCCCATAATCCACAAACAAATTTCTTTTTTCCATGCAAGGAACAAACACCACTTACTGTAATTAGAAGGATATTGAAAAGTATCATTGCATATCCAAAACTAATCACATGTCGTATCCTCACTTGGATCACACACTAAGCCTCCATACACTTTGTTCTAAAATATCATCCATCTTTTGGATCTTTGGTAACTTAGTCTATTTTGGCTTACAAAGTCACCGCATAAGTGAATTAAGCCTCTTTAAAAACAACCATAACTTGAACAAATTAAATTTCCCCACAGTGGCCACCAAAAAATTTATAGTTCATGTTAGGACCATTAGGGGTAGGCATCCCATAAGCTGCCATGGTCATGCTTCACAATTGAAACATAGTTGTTGACTTTCTAGGGAGCTTAAAAATCCTTCAATCACCCCAGAGAAAGGAAAACTCGAGCATGGTAGAGATCTGATTCAGAGGGGGTTCGGCTTAGGCCCAGTGCATACGGTACTCTTTGGGGCTACCTGACCCATCTAATGTTTGATACTAGTAACCGATTACCAAGAAGCTAAAGACTCGAATTCTCACGTGGGACGAAGGTACTTAGTGACCAAATCTAGGGCATCCTTTCCTTATAGGTGACGGTGCAGGCAACACTTGACCCTCATTACCATTACCTTGGTTGATTCCTCAGCTGCTGGAAGGTGTCGCCAGTTCTTTTGGGACGTTGCCCCAGGACCCATCAGAGGTTATCTCCACAAGGCCCAGTTACTTTGAAGAGTGGATAGGACGATTAGTTCTTCATAGGAATCTTTATCATACACAACAACTAAAAACCCTTTTTTTGTTTGCTTGGTCACATAGTTTAATTAAAGGAAAATAAACCATTTATATTTTCACTTTGATTTATGTATGTGATCCAATTGTATTGATATTTATCTCCTTCCCTCACCAAACACAAAGTATCACACAATCTAAATCAACACCATAGGGGACCCCATGGCTTCCCGTCGATCTAGGAATTTTTTAGACCTCCCCCCATTGACAGGAGGTGTACCAGTACTCCCACTATTTAGGTGGAGAGGACGTCACTCAACCATCATTATCAGATCTTCCTTTATTGGTGCAACTTTTCTTGGAACTCCTCCTCGACAAAGTACACCCTTCACCACTCTTGAAGGATCCCCACACGCTACCCCCTTTGGGGTCGCACACACTTCTCCTTCAAACAGTCCTCGAGATACCTATCAGGGTAATCCCCCCATGACATCACCACAGAGGACCCCATTGCATATATATTTCTATAATCATTTTGTGATGGAAGGTAATGCACATATTCTATTCTTAGCTTCGTTAAATCTCCTATATTTAAGAAATCTCATAAATGACCCGATCAAACATGGCCAAAATTGACTAGCTATGCCCACAAATCTCCCTTCGAATATTCCAAAGTTTGAGGGAAAGAAGGGTGAAGACCCAGGGAACCACGTCATGATGTTTCACCTATGGTGTTCATATAATAGTATCACAGAAGATATTAGTAGATTAGAGCTATTTCAACGCACCTTAACAAGGCCCGCCTCGAAGTGGTATATAGACCAACCCTCTACGTCTCATGGAACCTTTAGCTCATTAGCTACTGCATTCCTTAATTTCTTCCAACTCCCAGTCCACCATGATTTGGGGTTGGAACTTCTAACCAACTTCAAACAAACACAAGCTACGCACATCTCGGACCATATCCATGAATGGTGAAAACATCGCAGCCTGTGCAAAACTGACTTTGAAGATAAAGTCCTCCTAGACATTTTCTTGAGATCCCTCACCTTCGAAATCTCTAAAGACGTGGCTAAAAAATTCCCGCAAAGTGAGGAAGAAGCCATTAGTAAAGCCCAACAACTGGAGTTGATCTATAACTAGTCTGGGTACATTTATCACGTGCTTCCGGACGCCCCACGCCTGCAGTCTTATCGAGAAATCGTAGGCGCATCCAATACTGCTGACGGACTAATTGGGGCCCTATCCCAAAGACATCACAACAATAGTTTCCAATACCCTGCGTATCCAGTTAATGGCCCATCTTATGATGTTGCACCACCATTGCAAAATACAGGGTATTATAATGGTCAACCCGCACCTATGCAGAATATAGTCAATAGGGTTAACCAACACCAACCCCCGCAAGGAGGCTCGTATCATCCCCCTCAAGGAAATAAATACTCCTCCTGGAGTACGGATAAGACGTCTTCTCCCCCGAACCAATACATTAACCAGGGACAAGAGAACCAATATTCTCCTTTCCCAACACCGCAATAAAATATCCTGCCAAAGCAAAATAATTCACGGGTGAATCTAGTATAACCATCTCTCACTTCACCGTGTTAATATATGTTTTCATTGATGTCAATATGGCAATGTTTGTGGTCGAAAATTATTTGATACATGATTTCCCATTGATGCCCACTAATCATAATGCTCATAGTGATGAAAGTTTGATAAATGATGAGATGGAGGAGCCAAGTGGATTGAATAAATATATAGTGCTCTTGTTCTTGACTTTCAAGGAAAGCCATTGAAAGTCAAGAACATGAGCAGTCAAAGAAGAGCTATCGGAAGAGTTCTTCGGAAGAGTTATCGGAGGTCACAGGAAGATAAACCACAGGAGAAAAAACTATTGGAAGAGTGGAAGAGTGAAGAGAAGTCACAGAAGCAAGAACCCAAGAATAAAACCATGTAATAACATCACATTGGAGAATTTATATCAGAGGAACTTTATCGACAGTTCCATTATATTAAGTTATGTAACACCACCCAAAACCTCTGATGTGCGATATAAGGTGCGAACCTGACGTGATTATATAACAATTAATATAACACTGCATCCGCCACATCGCAAGTCCTTTTAAAAGTTGTTGTCATGTTGGAGTTTTGATTGCGATATAATATATGGACCCGATAGGAATATTGAAATAGGTTTATTGTATTATCGTGTTCGCAACGTCAGAAGTTATGTACCACAAGTCTTAAAAGATGTCACATTAAAACACCGATTGTGATATTACCGCGGACCCAACTGCACCACTATATCATGACTCAATGTAATATCACATCTACGTATCAAAACTTTCATATCACAAGACTTAACGAGATGTCGCGGTAAGACACTTATTGTGATAGTATTACGGACATCAATTGTGATAGAGTGGTGGACCCCAAACTGCCAATTGTGATAAAGGCTGTGGACCCGATGGATTTATTAAAAACTGCTTGATACTATATCGCATATGTTCCATCGGCAGTGGGGGTATTGGGACGTTATATCGTGAAGCCATAAGGTTGCGATTGTGGGATTTTCACGAGTTACGATTGTGGGAGTTCAGAAAAATTGTGATTGCAATTAATAACGTGGCATGTGGGACCTCCAAGTGGGCCTTGGATGAATATTAAAAAGGTCCTCTCTAATATATTGTGTAATAAGAGACCTCCAAAAGTTGCGATTGTGATTAGCAGTGATGTGGAATGTGGGGACCGCCAAACTTCTATTACAATATGGTTATAGCCTCTCCTTTATGGTTTCTTTGTAAATAAACAAGTTGGCCTCCCTACAATAAACATGTCTCTCAGTCATTGGTGAAACTCGTATAAATACGAGTTAAAATGTTTCACTAAAGGTATCAATCTCGGGTATTGAATACGAAAAAGGAAGTAACATCTCACAACTCGTGAACTCAAAGAAGTCGAAGGATGAGCGAAAAAGAAGAAACAAAGGAAAGGAAGTCGAAGGTCGATCAGAAGACAAATACACAGGAGCATTAATAATCGAAGAATGAAGAAAGCCAATACTGACTACGCATAGGGTCATTCATACAGTTTGGACCTGTGATGAATTAATCTATGGAAGAAGTACAGACCACAACCTGAAGAACAATTTTGTGAATATCTATATGACCTCGAACCAACGAAGTAAGATTTCATCAGTCATCATTTGAAGGGAGTAGTAGACAACACCAAAATTGAAGTATTTGTGAGTTTGTTCCTTCAAAGTAAGATACTGCGATAGTCACTCTTGAATAAGTTACTCCTGAAGCAATTACCGCGACAATAAGAACAAAGGGTTGAAAAACAGAGAATTGTTTTTGTGCAGACATTGAGGCTTAGCGCAACTTATCAAAGATATTTTGTTGAAAAGCATCAACAGATCTTGGAGACATTATTGGAGATCATGATGGCTATTGGAAATCATCATGAGGTAACTCTACAGACTCTGTTTGGGAAATATGAAGAATTGTGAAGACTCCTTCATATGAAGATAGGTTGTCATTGATGTAGCAGTGAAGCTGTAGATTGACAGAACACAGTGAAGAAGATTTTGAGATTAGTGTAATACAATCAAAACATTTCTTTACAAAGAAAAACTATAGGGTCAGAGCCCTCAGGGTTGGTGCCTCAGAATTGGAAGGATTGGTGTCCTTGGAGTTGATGCTCTTAAATCCAAGGTTGGTGCCCTAGAGACTAGAGCCTCACAAAAGACCAAGTTGGTGCTTGGAAACGGGTTGGAGCCCTATATATATTGTACCTGATTGATTGTAAATATTATATTAATAAAAGCATTTATTAACATTAAACAATTAATCAGTTGTTAACATTAAACAATTAAAATTATCTCTAGGATTGATAGATAATATTATAGCAATAACTCACCAAATCTATAAGGATTTATTAATTAATTAAAAATTAAATAAATTAATCAATTAAATAAATTAATAAATAATTAAACATGAAATAAATACATAAAATTAAATTAATAGACATATTAACAAATAATAAATAATAAAATTAATAAATTAATTTTAATTAATCAAACAATTTAGATAATTAGTTAAAAATATTAATAAAAGTAATTAATCATATTATTAAATAATTAATTTCACATTAAAGAAATAAACATAACAATTAAATCAACAAACAATAAAATTAAATAATTAATCAAATTAACAAATTAATAATATAATAAATTAATAAACATATCAATAAAGAATAATTAATAAAATTAATTAATTAATCAATTCTTTTAATTAATAAATAAATTAATTAAATCAATAAATCAATTAAACCAACTATTTAATAATAATAATAATAATAATAATAATTAATAAACATAATAAGTAATTCTATAAATAATAAAACTAATTAAGTTATCCCTTTAACCTATTAATAAATTAATTAATTAATTTATCCTTTAAACCTATTATTTAAAAAAAAATATATATATATATATAATAATTAAATTGTTGAATTTAGGCTTCTGTGATCCATAGCAATTATAAGAAGAAATTTCGGCGTAAATCACATTCAAAAAATCATTCTCGACGCGTTTCGAACCAACCAGTGTGGTTCATCGTCAGGACAAGTTGAGAAATCAGATCTATCTTTGCCAGTTAAATACCTTGAGCAGAGCCTCCAACGGCTAACTAGGGTAACGTCTAAATTTGACTAGGGACCAAGGTCAAACAAACCAAACTAGTTATAAATTAGACATAAACTATATATAAATTAAATGTATAAAGTAAATTTAATTAAATTGGTAGTTTAAAAAATGGTTAAAAGTATTAACTATTTAATAGATACATAGAAATTATAAATATTAGTATATAACTATTCAAATTATAAAATTTTTATTTTAATTAAATAGGAGGCTAAGTTTAAAGCTAGATGAAAAAAAAAATTAAAATAAATAAATAAATAATAATAATAAATAAATAGATAAATAGATAAAGAAATAAATAAATAAATATAAATATAAATATTAATAATATATATATATATATTTATATTTGTGTGGGGGTTATTTAATAAAATAAAGAATATTAGTAAAGATTTTAACTATTAATATCTATCAGGAAAAAATAAAAAGAAAGAGCGACACA
Source organism: Pinus tabuliformis (assembly GCA_031772625.1). Classification (NCBI taxonomy): domain Eukaryota; kingdom Viridiplantae; phylum Streptophyta; class Pinopsida; order Pinales; family Pinaceae; genus Pinus; species Pinus tabuliformis. The sequence goes on along the minus strand of CM062813.1, from coordinate 1,154,093,025 downwards.
AATTAAAAAGAAGGAGAAGGTCAGGAAAAGGACCAAAAGAAAACCACATAGCAAGAAGGGCAAACCCTAGGAGGAAGGAAAAGACAAGGCTCCAAGGGGAACAACGAAAGCTCAAAAAGGAAAAAGGTGGGGGGAAAGGAAAAGAAAGAGTAGGAAGAAAGGGGAGAAATCCAACAACTATTGATCTTCCAACCGTCATCTCTAATGAGATTGTTAGGCCTTCTTTCAATTTCAATAGCTTCCCTAAATTTGCGATGATGGAACTAAGCAACTTTGGCAATAACCTTAGCCTCTTCTATACAAACCTGATGCTTGGTCTTCTCCGCATGCTCTGCTAATGAGAGCTTCGTTAAGGAGAGATCCCATCTCCTTAATGTCTTTGTGGAGAATGGCTATAGTAGGCGCCTAGGTCAGAAGGCTTTCCTTAAAGCCTCTAAAAATTCGTTAATTAAAAAAGAACCTAAAGAGCGCCGACTAGGTGTCCATCTTCCCTATGTCCAGGGAACCACGAACAAGATTGCTCGGATCCTTAAGAGGTATGATATTCCCTCAACCTTTAGGCCCCTCAACACCATTAGTAAATCGCTCTGATCGGTGAAAGATACGAATGACCCTAAAGACATGAAGGGTGTCTACTTGATCCCTTGTTCGTGTGGGACCCCCTATATCGGGGAAACAGGGTGCTCCATCCATCAGAGGATCAGCGAACATGCAGCTGACCTAAGACATGGGAGAACCAAGTCTTCAGCGTTAGCAGAGCATGCGGAGAAGACCAAGCATCAGGTTTGTATAGAGGAGGCCAAGGTTATTGCCAAAGTTGCTTAGTTCCATCATCGTAAATTTAGGGAAGCTATTGAAATTGAAAGAAGGCCTAACAATCTCAATAGAGATGACGACTGGAATATTAGTAGTTGTTGGATCCCTGCCCTTTCTTCCTAGTCTTTCTTTTCCTTCCCCCCCCCCCCCCCCCCCCCCCCCCGCTTTTTCCTTTTCGAGCTTTCGTTGTTCCCCTTGGAGCCTTGTCTTTTCCTTCCTCCTAGGGTTTCCCCTTCTTGCTCTGTGGTTTTCTTTTGGTCCTTTTCCTGACCTTCTCCTTCTTTTTAATTTGTGTCGCTCTTTCTTTTTATTTTTTCCTGATAGATATTAATAGTTAAAATCTTTACTAATATTATTTATTTTATTAAATAACCCCCACGCAATTTTATTTTTTTTTAATTCTTCCTTCAGGTATATATATATATATATACATATATATATAGATAGATAGATAGATAGATAGATATTATTATTATTTATTTTTATTTTTATTTTTATTTATTTATTTTTCATTTTATTATTATTATTATTATTTAATTAATTATTTTATTTATTTATTTATTTATCTATTTATTTGTTTTTTTGTATTTTATTATTATTATTATTTATTTTTTTATTTTTTTCATCTAGCTTTAAACTTAGCCTCCTATTTAATTAAAATAAAAATTTTATAATTTTAATAGTTATATACTAATATTTATAATTTCTATGTATCTATTAAATAGTTAATACTTTTAACCATTTATTAAACTACCAATTTAATTAAATTTACTTTATACATTTAATTTATATATAGTTTATGTCTAATTTATAACTGGTTTGTTTGACCTTGGTCCCTAGTCAAATTTAGACGTTACCCTAGTTAGCCGTTGGAGGCTCTACTCAAGGTATTTAACTGGCAAAGATAGATCTGATTTCTCAACTTGTCCTGACGATGAACCACACTGGTTGGTTCAAAACACGTTGACAATGATTTTCTAAATGTGATTTACGCCGAAATTTCTTCTTATAATAATTAAATTAATTAATTAATCAAATAAAAGAAAAACTAGTAAAATAATAGCCGACCTATTTTCTTACATCTTTTCTTTAATATCCTATATATATAACCTAAATCTAGCTCCTGGATACATCATTAAGATCTGAAAAATATCTATTGACGCAGCCCTAATGATGGACTCACTTGGTAGTCCGAAACGTTGGGTTCACAAAACTCTATAACAGGTAATTCCTCCTCTATAAAAAGCATTTATTCCTATTTTTCATTTTGTGTTCTAAATATAATTGATTTAACTAGTAAAAGTAACAATTGAAAAGAAATATTGATTCACCCCCCTCTCTCGTTATTTCCAACAATTGGTATTAGAGCCAGTACCTTCACTCAAAGCCTAACAGCGTGAAGGTTAATCAATTAGAACACAAATGACAAAGCCAAGGAAGAAAGTCTCCAGTCCTCCTAAATATGTGTCTCCCTCAACCACCGAAGTTGAAATCAATCAATTTGTGAAGGCTCCATTGTTCAATGGAAACTTTGATATATGGGAAGCAAGAATGAGTAATTTCTTAAAGACTCGAGGCATTAAAGTCTGGAAATCGGTGATTACTGATAGCATGATAAATGGAGAATACAAGGAGTACAATGCAAAAGCAATGAAGGCAATGAAGGAAATCTTGAATGGGCTACTTGATTCTATGAAGGCCAATTTTGAGAATTGTTCATCAACAAAAGGCATATGGGATAAACTTCATGATATTCACTCAAAAGGAGCATTTACCATGAGCACTAATCAAGAAGATGATGGAAAGCAAGAAGGAAATCAAAACCCATCATGGACGCTGAAAATAAGAATGATGACATCAAGGACAAAAAAGATCTAGAAGATGAAGAGAATGAAAAATATTTCGAAGAAGATCTCCTCACTAAACTTATGGCTACCATGGAAGAAATTATCAGTTTGAAAAATGAAAATGAAGAACTTAAGAAGAAATCACTAACTGGTGACCAAGACCAAACAAGGAAGGAAGTTGACCTTTTCAAGCTTCAAGTGCATGAAATAGATGAAGAGCTTGACAAGCTTAAGGAGGAATTTCATCAAAACAAAAGAAAGTATCATGAAGAAGTCATATCCATGAAAAATCAATTGGATAAGGCAAAGAAACAGGAAGATACATTGTCAAGACACCTTGAACGAAGGCATAAAAGATTGAACAAACTTGAAGCAGAGATTGGTCAATACAAGGAAGAGGTCTCCTCTCTTAAATCTCAACTAGAAGAATCAAGAAAGCTAGGACAAGGAGCAGAGAAGACAATGGAAGCATTGATAAACATAGAAGGACAGGTTGATGAAGCAAAAAAGGAAAGAAACACCATGATATGCCAACTAAAACAAAGGATGAAGAGATATTCAAACTAAAATTTGACCTCAACCTTCTCAAGGCCGAAACATGCAAAGCTACAAGAATCAAGGAAGAAATGGAGAGCAGTCTAGCAAAAGAAAATGAAGAAATCTTCAAAATGAAGTCAGATATCATCCCCCTTAAAATAGAAGCAAATGAAGCAACTTGTATCAAGGAAGAGATTGACAAACAACTTTTTAAGAAGAATAATGAGAAAGATTAGAAGAAAAGATTGTCTCCCTCAAGAAAAAGGTAGACGGGATGAACAAATTTTTGAAGAGATCCCAAGACTTGGATGACATGCTCAGCCATCAAAGATCCCCATTTGATAAATCAGGTCTTGGCTATGAAGGAGAATCCTCAAGCAAGAATGATAATGCTTCAAACAACAAGGATGTGAGAAAGTCAGAAATAAATATTGAAGCTCCCAGTTCCAGCAAAGGCAAAGATAAGAGTCAAGGCAACAATGAAGGAAGTCCCATTCCAAGAAGAAATGTAGATGGTGCCAAGGATGCAAGAAGCAATGAATATCATCAAAGGATCTCAAGACAGAAAGACTTCAGAAGTACATCACGGAAATCTCCATCTCCCAACTACCAAAGTTTATTCTTAGTTATTGTAATGCTTGTACAAACTTTGGACACATGGAAAAATATTGTAGGGCATATCACAAAGATAAATATTATGGTCCCCGACAAGGCTCTGAGAAGAAATTTTTCTAGAAATCATGAATTCTTATTCATGAACAACATAGAATGCTTCAAGTTTCATAACATTGGTCATATGGCACATGATTGTAACTTGACTTGGGCTCCTACAAAAACTAGAACCATGCCAGAGAAGAAAGTTACACAAGTATGGAGAAGAAAGCAAATACAATATGAAAATCTCTTGAACTCTCCAACCAACAACACAAGTTGTTGATTTGATGAAGATATCCTTGATATTTCGAGTGTTTGATGATGGGATTCTTCCAAAAGGAGACCATACATACAGTTAGGGGGAGCTTATGATGATTAGGCATTGTTGCAGAAGTTATTCATGAATGGATCCTCATGAAATCCTTGATGAGCTATATTAATAATCATTCTTGATAAGATAATTTCTCAGGAGCACTCCTTTGAAAAACATGATCTCCTAACTATCCAATGGACTGTTGTTGAAGATGTTTTCCACTTTATCACTAAGCAGAAATTGAAGAAGCAGAGAAATCCATCTAATACTAATAAGACAAATAACTATGTTGTTGTTATTTCAGAAGTTAAATGTCTCGACTCAAGGATTTGATGTAAGAATAGGTAAATTATGGACACAAATATAGACAACCTTCAAACAAACAGATACATATGGGAATGGAGCTTGAAGCAAGGGAAGTTGGCAGCATCTAACAAAACTGAAGCATTGTAAAAAGTTTCCAATCAATAAAAAGAGTTTAAAAGACAGTCACAGACTGGATATCAAAATTTGCTAGTGGAGATAACCTGCAGAGATTTTTTTTTTTCAAGAACAAAAGAAAAAGAATGGCTCATCAAAAGGACTATAGAAAAAAGAGTGTTTCACAGTCAAATATAGCTCAGTAACTTAAGGAGAAGCACAAAGATACAAAGGAACTTGGATTTGAAGAAAGATAGCGAGAAAGACAATTTCAGTGGCATCTTCTCTTGATTTAGACTATAAAGACCTCTTAATTTTGACTGTGAAGACAACATAATTTGGATTGCAGAAGCATAAAAACTTGGACTTGAACATTTGGTGTATGGATATTTGGAGTCTATTTGGAAGCATTGAAATGGAGCATCTTTAAGAATTTCTGAAGCCATGATAAAGTAGTTTTTGAGACATGAAGAAGGGATAATGTGCTAGCTGATGATGAGGCAACAATCCTTTTATCTTGAGTAAAAAGAAGAGCACCACGACAGGGAAAGCAACATACCCATGAAGATCTACTATTCATAAAGAACATAAGTAGTTTAACAGGGGGAGAGAATGTTGAAAGGGAAATAATATTGCCATCAATGACAAAGGGGGAGATTGTTAATATAGGTTGTCATTGATGTCAGTATGGCAGTTTTTGTGATGGAAAATTCTTTGATACATGATTGCCAATTGATTCCCATTGATCATAATGCTCATAGTGATGAAAGTTTGATATATGATGATATGATGAGATGGAGGAGCCTAGTGGATTGAATAAATATATCCATGCATAATAGAAGCAGTAGACCCAAGAAGGAAAGCCATTGAAAGTCAAGAACAGGAGTAGTAAAAGAAGAGCAATCAGAAGAGTTATCAGAGGTCACAAGAAGATAAGTCACATGAGCAACAACTATCAGAAGATAAAAAGAGTGAAGAGAAGTCACAGAAGCCAGAACCCAAGAATAAAACCATGTAATAACGCTACATCATAGAATTTATATCAGGGCAACTTTATCGCCAGTTCCATTATATTAAGTTATGTAACACCACCCAAAACCTATGATATGCGATATAAGGTATGGCCCTGACATGATTATATAACAATTAATATAAGACCACATCTGCAACATCGCAATTCCTTTTAAAATTCGTTGTCATGTTGGAGTTCTGATTGCGATATAATATATGGACCCGATAGGACTATCAAAATAGGTTTATTGTATTATCGCGTCCGCAACGTCAGAAGTTATGTATCGCAAGTCTTAAAGGATGTTACGTTAAAACACTAATTGCGATATTACTGCGGACCCGACTGCACCACTATAATATGACTCAATGTAATATCGCATCCACGTATCAGAACTTTCATATCACAAGTCTTAACGGGATGTCACAGTAAAACGCCGATTGCGATAGTATTACGGACCACCAATTGTGATAGAGTGGTGGACCCCGAACCGTCGATTGTGATAGAGGTTGTGGACCCTACATATTTATTAACAGTTTCTTGATACTATATCGCATCCGCTCCATCTTCAGTAGGGGTATTGGGATGTTATATCGTGAAGCCATAAGGTTGTGATTGCGAGATTTTCACGAGTTACGATTGTAGGAGTTCATAAAAATTGCAATTACGATTAATAATGTAGCATGTGGAACCTCCATGTGGGTCTTGGATGAATATTAAAAAGGGCCTCTCCGATATATGTGTAATAAGAGACCTCCAAAAGTTGCGATTGCTATTAGCGGTGACGTGGCTTGTGGGGACTGCCAAACTTCTATTATAATATGGTTATAGCCTCTCCTTTATGGTTTCTCCATAAATAAACAAGTCAGCCTCCCTCCAATAAATTTTTCTCTCAATCATTGGTGAAACTCGTATAAATAAGAGTTAAAACGTTTCACTAAAGGTATCGATCTCAGGTGTTGAATACAAAAAAGGAAGTAACAGTTCACAACTCGTGAACTCAAAGAAGCTGAAGGATGAGTGAAAAAGAGGAAACAAAGGAAAGGAAGATGGAGGTCTATTTGAAGAGAAATACACAAGTATTAAGAATTGAAGAATGAAGAAAGTCGAGACTAACTATCCATAGGGTCATTCATACAGTTCAGACCTGTGATGTATTAATCTATGGAAGAAGTACAGACTGCAACCTGAAGAACATTTTTGTGAATATTTGTATGACCTCGAACCAGCAAAGTAAGATTTCATCAGTCATCATTTGAAGGGAGCAGTAGACAACACCAACGTTGAATTATTTTTGAGTTTGTTCCTTGGAAGTAAGATACCGTGACAGTTACTCCTGAAGCAGTTATCGCGACAATAAGAACAGAGGGTTGAAAAACAAAGAATTGTTTTTGTGCAAACATTGAGGCTTAACACAACTTATCAAAGATATTTTGTTGAAAATAATCAACAGATATTGGAGACATTATTGGAGATCATGATGGCTATTTGAAATCATCATGAGGTAACTCTATAGACTCTATTTGCGCAATATGAAGAATTGTGAAGACTCCTTCATATGAAGACAAGTTTCCATTGATGTAACAGTGAAGTTGTAGATTGACAGAACACAGTGAAGAAGATTTTGAGATCAATGTAATACAATCAAAGCATTTCTTGACAAAGCAAAACTATAGGGTCGGAGCCCTTGGGGTTGGTGTCTCAGAATTGGAAGGATTAGTGTCCTTGGATTTGATGCTCCTAAATCCAAGGTTGGTGCCTTGACAAGATACGGTCGGAGCCCTTTGGGTTGGTGCCTTAGAATTGGAAGGATTGGTGTCCTCGGAGTTGGTGCTCCTAAATCCAAGGTTGGTGCCTTGACAAGACAGGGTTGGTGCCCTAGAGGTTGGAGCCTCACAAAATACCAATTTGGTGCTTGGCAACGGGTTGGAGCCCTATATATATTATACCTGATTTATTGTAAATATTATATTAATAAAATAATTTATTCCTATTGTTAATTTTGTGTTCTAAATATAATTGATTTAACTGGTAAAAGTAACAATTAAAAAGAAAGATTGATTCACCCCCCCTCTAAGTATTTCCAACACATCGCATCAATTAGAAGAACAACCAAATTCGTTTAATCCAAAGGAAAAAACCTAAAAATAAGCCAAAGGGAGAACTCGAGTGGGGAGGCAGCAATAAATTGCAACGCCCAAGGGCACTGGGAAGGGATAACCCCAACCGGAACCAAAACCAGGGTACGACCAATAATAACTCACAAAAACAGAGCAAGAACACTAGTCTCTAGACTAATCATGCATGCACTATCTACGTGGAGTACAACCATTATACCCATCATTATCCTCAAATTCTTCATTTGAAAAGGATACAAGAGAGTAGTGGGCAAAGTGGCCAACTAACCCTAGTCATGCAGGAACCCTTCCCCCATCAAGGAATTGTTAACACACAACAACAAACTTTCCAAACTCACCCATCTGGAGGGAATGTCAACAATACTCCTAACCATGATATCTTCATAACAAGGGATGACATCCTCTTACAAATAAGGAATCAAACTTATGAGACTCCCCCGGAGCCTAATCCATCCACCTCGACTACGACCATACCTACTGGACCGTTGACAATCACGCAACTTTCCATAGATGTCATGCCTAAAATGGTTAAAGGACCTTTATGACGCGCATGGCACTGGAAGTCCTGCAAATGTGCCCAACCCAACGAAAAGCCTCGCTTTTCACTTTAGGCACAATCGACCTACCCGATTCTCGCCTAATGGTCTTCGACTTGGATAAAGTTGTTTGCTCATCGTTTTATGGTGTTGAGACTACAAAATCCACCTCACCATTCGTAACACCACTGATGGTGCAGTCCCATATCATCTGCACTTCATCAACTTCTCTAGGTTCTATGACACCAACCACCGAATCATATTCTTTCCTGTCGGCCAGCGCGGCTAGGCTTGAACTCCACCCTCCAGACCTGACACACACCAAGTCAAAATTAGATATTATTTTTCACTCAGATGAAGATATTCTAGAAGCCATGATGGAACCTAAACATCGTTGGGACACCATGTACCATCGTTCACTTTTTCTACCTGAAAACACATTTGTTCCCGATAGTGCACAAACTCATGATATTTGTGTCATTGAATCAAAAGATTTCCTCCCACCAAGGAAGGTCAATTGGTTCAAAAATCCCATCCCTGAACCTGATGCATTTGAGGAAGGGAACATGTCCAATATCTCACTAGGGGAAACATGCTCCCCAAAAGAGGTAACCTCATATGAAGACATGTCTCATGAATATAGGGACATTTCCGCATGGTCATATTCTGAGATGCCTGATATCAGGCCTTCGATCATGGAGCACCACACCAACACATGGCATGATGCTTACCCAGTTAGGAAAAATAAACATCAGCTTCACTCATTCAGAGAACCCATCAGGTGCACCTTACTATGTTTTTGGTACATACTTCTTTCCAGTTTTCATATTTTGATAGATAGATGTTTTCACTTGGGGTATTGGATTTCAAAGTTGCAAGCTATCAACACCTTCACAAAATTATAGGCCTCCTCCACTGCCTTGCATATATTGCCATCACATATGAAATTAACCATAGGGTTCACCATCTCGACCACACTTACCGTCACCTTCTACCTGCACATGGTAAGAATCCACGTCGGTCGATAGAGCCCCACCTGCATGGATCACCCCAGTTCATAGTCCCCTTCACACTATTGGTATCCATGTTCATCCCCCCAAGCCTGGGAGTCATTTTACACACATGTATCGAAGATCAACCTCATACTTCTCTTCTTTGCACCTTTCTTTCCTCCTCTACTCTTGGGCCACCATCCTTGATCACAGACGGATTGAACCGCATGCACCACCTCATGCTACACTGGGCCTACCATCCACCCATATCGCATAGCCCATTTGTATAACATCATCTGCCTCACCCACTCGACATGGAGACCAACTAATGGGCCCCCACCCTCAGTAGATACACCACACCTTTACAAAGGCTACTGTCATCATGGGGCACCCATCTTCGTGTCTGTACATCCAAACCATCCCCTATTCTTTTGGAAAGTGTACAAATATTTTTTCAACAAACAAAAAAAATCTTCCATCCACATTTGATTCCTACAATTCATGGCCTTCGCCCGCCTGCAATCTCTAATCACCTTTGGTCACAACTCATCAACAAATCACCCCCATTTTTCACATCCGTCAAAAATCACTTACACCCATCCTGGAAATCCTACCGACTCCAGGATCATCAGAAAGCATGTTTTTGACCATCGTCATTTGCATATCAAGCTATGACCTCATAATAGCTATATGTATCCTCCAATATCGATAGCCCTCGCTATCATGACTATTTGACCCAAGTTATTACAATTTGTTCATATCTCACATTGATTTCCTGACTCACCATGTCGGGCGAATGACACCCCTTTCCTGTCGACTTCAACAAATATATTCCAGGAAAGAGGTAGTACCTTGGATACTCCCTCCCTTAATAGGGATATCCTCGGGTGGCACATTGGGAACCATTATTTCCCAGTGATGTCATCGATCCCCTTGACATTCGACATCAACTCAATCATTCATGTCAAGGTGGTGTCATACTTAGTTACTGTTGCAGCTCATTCACATAGTTGAAGACCCCCACATCACTAAGCACCTCATTCAGCAGTGCTTATATTATGATGTGGGGGAGGTACCTACCGCCAAATACCTATGCATACCACATCACCCATCAAAAAAGTGCTTCACCAAGATATGCATAGGAAAACAATATTTCACCTATTTGACCAAAAAGCGCCCCTGAGGGCATCAACAATTTTTTCATCGTCAGCTATCAGCACATTAACAACCACCACGTTGACTGGACAAAAAAGCAGTTGTTGTCCGATTGTAACAAGTTCCTCTTAGCCATTATGACAAGCATGGTTCTGACATGCCTGCCTCTCATAGACACTATTATTGTATTTTTTTCACTAGAGCATGGGTATCATTCATACTCAATCAAGGGGTTTTTTCTCTACTCATCTCTGAAACAAGATATCCTCTCTCTCGAAAAGTTAATCAAAATCTCCAAAGAAAATGAAAACATGATGTATTTTGGTTATACATTTTATCCTAACCTCATACATTAGGGGGCAACTATTAACATCGAAAAATTATACACCTGCTAGTACAATCCAGAAGACATTGAAAGTGTCAAGCAGAGTGCACAGGTGGACATTTTTCCAGCCGAATAAATTATGAAGATTCAAAAATCAAAGGTTCTCCTAAGGTCCAAAGTTTATAAATGAAATCAATTAAGGTCGCGCGTAGATTTCTTCGATAAACGCATGCGTGCGACATATCCTCAAAAATTCGCGCAGTTGCAGAAAAGGAGACTCAGCAGTCCGGGACCACTCTACACACTTGGATCTGATTTCTTGATATGAGATCGACCTAGTACATCCGAATTCGAGTCGCCTTGGAGACGTGTAGCCCTCAATGGAATCCTTTTTTCATACTCATGTGTCTTTATCATACATGTACCAAGAGAGGGAAGAGGGATTCAAAAAAATCTACATAAATAGGCCATGGGAGAGCCAAAAAGAAGAGACATTGTTATGCTAGCCAAATTGCTTGTAAGAAAACCACCATTTCATTGTTGAAACTAAGGAAGTGAAGAGCACTATCGTGTTGGCCAAATTACTTCTAAGTAACCCAACATATTAGTGAGTGAAGAGGAATCCACCCTTTGGAGAGTCTTCACACTTCTTTGAGAGAGAGGAGAAACTTGTAAAGAGATTGGGGAAAGGAAACCCCCCTACTGTGGATTTTTGAGCTCCCTAGCTCAAAGAATTATCTTTAAGCGTCAGATTCTAATTGTATTCAACCTCTACCACCAACAATCAATAAAGGGATACTTTTCCACATATTATTGATGTGTTTGCTCCATTTGAGCATTGTTTTGTTCATGCACCTATTTGTTTAAGTTTATGTTTATGTATGCATTGTTTCCACTATTTACAATGTTGTGTTTATTTAAGTCTGTCCACTAACAACACCAATTTTGACTGTGATCCTTTGCAGGTAACAATCCACTGCTAAGGGGGTGTTTTTTAGTACACTTGTGCTCCAAAAACACTACAATGGGTCATAATAGGTATATTTATTAGGTATTGACTTGAGACTCTCTGTTATTGTCTCAGGTATTATCAGGCGACACTTTGTTTTTTCTTGATGCCAACCAAATTAGAGTAGAAATTTTTATGATCTGGTGGGAGTCCTTTTTGTTTTTTATGTTTAGCTAAATAGATATTCAACGAATTTGACTTATGGGTCTAGAAGAAAACATTGCACACCAAATATTATGAGGTACACCGATATGTTAGGAGACTCAGATTTATGGATTTGTAGCTACCTATTTTTAATAAAAGATAGTCATTTTTTTAATGTTGAAAAAAAAATCTCTAAAGAAAATAAACAACCTTCACCATCTGGGATCATTTGTGCTTATTTTTTCTTCAATCTCTAAAGAAAACCAACAAGATTTTTTTATAATGAAGAACTCAGGAATATGTGATGTATTGCTTCAATAAACTTTGACCATGTGTTTGAAGACATGCTTGAAACTAAATTTATACACATGCATAGGCTCTCCACAAGTTGGATGAACATAGTAAGAAGGGAATAATCATGCTCAAGCAATGTACTCTACAAGTTTTCCAATCCTTTCAGAGAGTCCTAGTGATATTTTCTTGGTGGGATTTCGAGTGGGATAATCGATGTCAAAAATATATGTAATATCCTCAAAATTTCATTCTACCTTTTTCATAGAATTTGACATCAAGTCTACTTTCAATAGCACACCGTCTAAATTTTCTTTATTGTCCAAATATAATCTGCTTTCCATAGAAAGCTGTCTAAATTTTCTTTACTATCCAAATATATATCTTCAATGTCTAAAAAAGGAGAGGATGAGGGAAGAATCATGCCAATGATATCTTGTTCCTTCTAACCTCCATTTTTTAGTAGATTTTCTAGCTCGTCAAAGTAGTCCATCAACTATTTTTGAATGCTAAAATTAGAATCACAACCACCATTATTGCATTCCCCCTTCTTTAACTATATCTAAGTCAAAATTAGTGTTTGTTCCAAAACAAGAAAATAAGTTTTCAGAGGAGATGGGGAGAGAAAAATTGAACCTCTTTTCCACCAAATCAATCCAAAATGTTATCCACCTTGGAGATTTTGAAGGCTAAATTGTCACGCTACTAAATTAGTAAGAATTTTTGCGAGAAAGAATCTTGCTATGGAATTGGACATTACATTTAAAAAAATCTTATTGTGGAATTGGACAATGCATTTAAAATTGGGGACATTGTAACTAAAATTTCTATTTTAGGAGTGCTTTTCAGTCACGAAGATGCTCCTTGTGGGCCATTATGAGAAAATCTTGTTGTTGTAAATAACATTGTAGAGTTTAGCTAGAGAAACATGACTTCTACCCCATGCTTTTGTGTTATTGCTAGATTTCTCATCATTCAATTTGGTAAGATTCTTCTCAAATTCAACCTTACATCCCTTCCCTTGTGAAAAATCATTGACCTATTAGTTAAATAATCATGGGCACATTCCCTAAAACTCACTGAAAATTCAATGGGCTCATGGAGATTGAAGGTTTCTCTCAAAGAAATCACCCAGGTCAAACCCACAAAAAATCATGTCACTCTTATAAACAAATAAAACACAGGATTGCCTACAAAGACTGAGAGAGGAGGGGATATAAAAATGGCCATACAAGGGTGCCAAATGAGGCACCTTTTTCAAGTTTCCATTTTAGTTGTGTTTTTTTGTAGCACATTTCTCGTAGAAAGGAAGGTGTGACCAGGTAACTCACTTAATTACACCTATATGTGTGTCTATTTTGGAATATGACTTCAGGAATTTTAATTTAATTATGAATAATTATTAGGTGGTGTTGATGCCTCTAAAATCGCTGCATCAACATCGGGGAAAACCACCCGGTCCGGACCTTAGTGCAGCTCATTTTCCGTTTGGTGTGGTGGCTCTGACTAGATATAATGGGACCAGTTTCCCAGTGATGTATGAGTTGATGGGTGATTTTTTTGTAATGTGTAACGAAGGTGATAAGTGTTTTATCCTACAATTCAAAAATATACAAATATGCTAATCTAACCTGGGTATCTTGTTAACAATGTGATTTTTTATTATTTCTATTAGACAAATAATCATAAAGATGGCTTATTCGTAAAATAGAAAGATGTATTCATATAATGATTACTTTGTTTAAGAATTTAAACAAAGTAATTATAAAAACATTATCACATTCATCACAATATATATCACTGACATATATATTCAAATGATAACAATTCTAAAACCTTCAGAAATGATATGCTAAAGAATTGTCTGAAAAACATACATATATCAACAATAGCAAGTTTTAAGAAATGTTCATTCACATAGAGAAATAAGACAAAAACAGTGATAATAGTACAGTATGCATTTGAATTCTTCCAATGTAAACAACACTCTAATTCCACTTTCCTATTTGAGAAAACCTTTAGAAGATGCAAAAGTGCAAGTCTTGAAAAAAGCTTCTTTCACAAAAATGCAGAATCTTGATCCACTTTTGATAATAAAAAAATTATTTAGAAGTACAGAAGTGCAACTTCTTAAGTCAAATCTTATACAAATTGAGGACCCTTTCTAAATACATGAAAGGGTCTTAAATAATAAAAATAAAAACTAACTATCAACAAAAATCGCTATGAGTTGTTCTAACTGTAGACATGAAAATCTGGGATTTGCTATAAAAATAGTAGTGCAATAGCGGTTGAACTAATTCATTGAATCAACTTCCTTTCTTGTGCTTGTAGCTGATAGATTGCGAGCATTGGCTGGATTTCTGGAGGTTGACTCATCCTAGAGTGTAGCTGGGTTGTGTAGGTGGCATCAGAGAGTTCGGGAATCATGCAGTTGACCGCGTCGGAAAGGCATTTCATGGCCATCTGCTGGCTATGTGGCTTGACTAGAAAAAACCAGAATGTATCCCATGTCAAGTTTTGGACTTCTCCAATCTGTTTTTCTCTGCTTGCCAGCTCCTGTCTCCAATGATGTTCCAGTGCCTTTGCTTTCGGGAGTTTACCTGGAGAGCAATCGGAGATCAAATTAGACATATGTAAACTGTTATTTACTAATTCGATCAAACTGTTCATTGCAGCTCTGGATCTAGAAGTTGCTCTTTCGGCTTTCATTAGCTGGGACTCCCATTCTGAAAACAGGATTTCCTTGTGCAATTCTTGTATCTTTGGCAAATTGGTAGCCCTTCCTTCTACAGAATCTTGCCAAGAAAGAAAATTTGTTATCCTTTCATCTGCTTTTTCTAATTCTAGTCTGGCGTCAACTGCCTTCTCAATTAGTGATGCAGAGATATCGCACAATGGGTTGGCCAATGATATGTTATGGCAAAGGATGTTCAACTGCTAGGACAAGGCTTTAGTTATCTCCAAGGTTTCTTTTCTGAATTCACTAACCTGTGGATAACCCCTGTACTTTTTTATCTGTACTTGCATTTGTGCAATTTGATCTTCCTTGGCCTTCTTTTCCTGCTCAATTGTCATCTGAATCTTGCTTAGTTCTTGAGACAACTCCTATTGTTTCTGGAGAGTCTTCTCATCAATATTATGTTTCTCTAGTTTCAACTGCTCTCTTAGTCGCTCATTTTTTTGTCTCTGCTCTGCTAGTTGTTGTTCAAGCTGACTAATCCTTTGCTGTTCTTCTGCCAATTGCACTTCAAGTTGAGTGATCCTCTGATCCTTTTCCTTGATTAGCTGGCTGACCTCTGAGGCTTTGTCCATTGTTGTTGCTGTATAAGCCCCTGCATACTGAGATAATTTAGTTAAATCCTCAGAAGGATTGACTTCTACCTTCCATACCACATTCATCATTTCGGCCTAAGGAGTTAGAAGAGGTCCTTGATCAATTTTCCTCTTTTTCCTCTGTCTTTTAACCACAACCCTGTGCTTCGGACTGTAGAATACATCTAGGGGTGGTATTTCTTCTATTTTTAGTACAATATCCTCTGTAGGATTTTCGGGAATGATTTCTATATCTTGTTAAATCTTGGGTAGGCCGCTTGTCCCTTCAATTGGAACACTAATAACCTCAGGCTTTTGTGTTGCGGGCGATTTTGGTGTAGTGAGCTCTTGGGAGTCATTCGGGTTTTTGATGATTAGGTCGAACTGCTCCCATTCCTTGATTAAAGCAAGATCAATATTTATATCAGTATCAAGGATCTCACTAATTTCTTCCTTTGTTTGCTCCCTTTCAGGGCTCTTTTCCTTTTCAAGAGTCTTTTCTATAGTTTTTTCTTCACAGTGGCCTTCTAGTTGCACCATAGAGGTAGTATTTAACAAGTCTAGAGGTAGTGTTTGCAACCTCTGTGTCCTGAACTTCAAAAATTCCTCTAATCCCTCTGCTCCCAATTTGATTTTTTCTAGTTGTTTCACTTGAGAAAATAACTCAGCTGAAGTGAAAAAATCATCATAATCATCCTTCTCATGTTCAAACTTGGCAAGTTTGACATGAGAGGTGAAATTGTAGGCGACTGCTTTTGGATCATACTGCCTCTTTGGGATGACTGCTAACTTTAACATTTTAATTTTCTCAGCTTCCTTCTCTGCATGTTTGAAGTCATGCAGTGTGAAAGTACCACATCGGAGGGGGAATGAAGGCCACATTTGTTTTTTGGACTCCTTTAGGTTCCTTGACATCCCTGCTTCTGTTATCTGATAAGCTATTTCTCTGGCAAATAGTTTATCAGGGATGTATAAGGGGAGGACATGTGGATCAGTAGTGCTGCCAAAAATTCTAATGTAGGTGAACTTCTCTTCACCGAACCAACTACCAATTGATGTTAGGTCGACACTGGCTTCATCGGACAACCTAGGAGCGGGTTTGTTGAATATAGCATAATGAACAGGCAAGATGAAACCATGACAGATTCTATAAAGATGATTTTTATAATGGGCTTTCCACAATTCCTTATGATAGATATGAATGGGGTTCAGGTCCTGTGGAGTCCATTTCCAACCTAAAATGGGGTAATCAAAATTGAAACAGATGGTGTCCAAAATGTAGGCACTCATATAAAACGGGGGTATTACCCGGGTAGTCACAAACCTGTTTCTTCTATAATCAAGGATTTGGTTGGCCATTTTATCAGACAAAATGGTTGCCCAATCCATGATATAAGAGTTAACTGCTGCTTCCATTAAAGGTACCATCTCTATAGAAAACCTAGCTGAATCATGGACTCCAAAGAGTCTGCATATCATAGCACTAGCATAGCAGTAAGGAGATGCTAAGGAGTCTACGGAGTACATACCTGATGATTCATGCTTGTGTTTGTTTGGATAATGCCTCCACTGCCTGATAGGGTCCGACTCCACGGCATTTTCCTTGGCGAAGGATTCCAAAAATGCCTTGTTGTACTACTTCTATGGTTTAGGCAAATGGTACATCTTTTTGATATCTTCCGCCCTGAATGGCCTGAACATTCTTCCATAAGTCATAAAGAATTCTTTGTTTGTTACGCTGATACTTTCAATTACCCATCTGACCAAGTCATTGTAGGGTAATATTTTAGCGCGGGCTGCTATTCTGTGAAGATAAGAGCTGGCCAAATCCTTAAGAGTACTCTCTGACTTGTCAATGGAATCCGTTGTTCCCTTTTCTTCTTCAATCTCTTCTGGATCTTCAGCTTCTAGTAAATTACAAATGTTTTCCCATGAAGCCTTGCCCAGACCGAGGCAGCTAGTATCAGCTATCAAGACCTTTTTCACTAGTTCCTCTTTGGTTATGACAGGAGCCTTTGGTTTCTTTGATTTCTTCTTCATTTTCGCTGGATTCATAAATTCAGACTTGCTCTGCACAACGAAACAGAAAAACGTAACACAAGATAAATTCGTTCAAAGCTAATATATAGTGTACAATAATAACAGTAATTAAGCGCAACGGGTGATACAGATTTTGATATATTACGCTACTACGGATGAAATCCATTGAAGGACTCAACCATAACTGCTATATTTATGTTTTCCGTAACTGCCAATGTGACACTTAAATGCCATAAAGATATGTTGCATTGTGAATCTTGATAACGATTCTTTTAAAAATAAATATCGTAACTTCTCGATTAGTGATAAGCTATTAATTGCATATTGCAGATCGGGAGGTATAACCGTTATGTTTAATTGTTTCCTTTGTAAAGTCCGATTGAGATAGATGGTAAGTGGGATCAATTGAATAAATGTTTTTCTTTTTTATTTATAATTGACTTATAATTTAGACCCACAAACATTCGCTTAACGATTATATTTCACCTTTTATTAAAATGTGCGCTTTCCAATAATGAAATCGCTATGGCGGATTCCAAATGGGCATTTGTTATGTGTTTTGTGCTTTCAGCGATGGCCGATTGCGAACGGCTTATCGCATCGGGAGATTTATATGGCCCCTTGGAATGATTCCTTGATAAGTTGCAATCTGCGCTTTCTGATAGCATTATCGCATCAGCGATTGCCAATGGAAACCTTAAGTCTATCTTTTAAACAAAGGATGTGACACATTCATTTATATTTGTTTTATGACAAGGTCTTGTTTAATATTAAATCGGATCGGACCTTTTCATAAGGATTTTCATGTGCTGTATGGATTTTGCAAAGTTGCGATTGATATTGAACTTAACCTAAAAACAAAAGACTTATCACAACTATTGATTTTTTTAAAGTTCTATTAACTTTATCTAAGTTCTAAAAAGGGGACCCATTTCTTGTTAAAGTTTTAGATAAAAATTTTGAAATGGGGAGGGTTGTTGTATAGCACAACAATTGGCGATTCACTGGGAGAAACAGTTATCTCTGAGAAAACAATGCAATATATATAACTTTCTTAATTTGGAAACCATTGAGGATAAAGAAAACCATCTAAGAATAGTTAAATAAAAATTAACTCTAAATATAATGACAATTTTTTGTAATTTCTTTTCCAATCTTAAAAATAAAAACATTATGGGCTTCTTCAAGCTTTGATTGGTTGATATAGATAAAGCAGGGGGCTTCTCCAACTTAGCTTTTAAGTTTACTCTGTTGTCACAGGTAGTGCCTCTGCTGCCAGCAGACATTTATAGTCTCGACAGGGTTACCTTTTAACCACTTAATCATTCATTGTCCCATCCATCTAAGAGTATAACTTTTGAAAGATAAATTCAAAAAGATATGTTTACACATATTTTTTTTTTTATTTTTATTTTTATTCTTTCAATTTTTTGAAAGATAAAAATCCATTGTCCTGGTTTGGTGGCCAGTTGTTGACAATGCCATTCACTGGTTGTAATTGAACTGAACAAGTTGGCTCGTGATGAGACCCCTTGTCTTATGATTATAAGCCATTACCCTGTTTTGATATGCAGTATTGGTAATGTCAGTTTAATTAGTTCCCTATGATCATGGTAAGCAGGCTCATGATGAGACCCCTTATCTTTTATATTAGACATATTTTAGAATTACACTCTGAAAAATCATAAACTTAGTAGATGGGGTGAATGACTTTCTCCTTAAGAGTTTATGGATGACAATTTTAGAGTTGTAGATACTAAGTCTGGAAAAGTCTTTACTTCTTACAAATAACCTCTCTCGGCTCTTTAAAACTTGGAATGATTTACAGTATTTTCAAGGCTTGTGAAGATTTTACAAATCTAAAAGAGGTTCTCAGAGTTTTATATTTTATCTACCTTTCTAAAACTGTAGTCTTTTCCTTAAAGGTTTCCATCTATTGAAAGTAAGTATTTACAATATTTTCTTAAAGAACTTTCCAATAGTAAAAGGTCAATGGAAGACTATTTACAACCTTATTATCTACAAAAATTTAAAATAAACAAACTTTCATAATGAATATTTACAAGTAAGAAGGGGTTACCTCCTTAAGTAAATAATTTCTTCAAGATAAGCCCATTGACAGGAAGAGAATCTCTCTTTCCTAATAGGTCTTGCAATATGAACGTTGATGAGCCTATCTTCTCAATGATTTGAAACGGTCCAAGCCACATCTTTTGAAATTTGGTATGTTTTCCTTTGTCTTCGTGTGCTTTGTCCCATTTCAAAACAAGATCACCGATTTGTAAAATTTTTGGGCCGGTAGAATTTGCATCAAAAGAAGATTTAATGACCTGTTGATGTTTTGCATGTGTGATTTTGGCTTTTTCCCTTTCCTCCTCTAATTTAAGGATTTGATCATATCTTAATTGAATAGAGGACGAAGGATTTTCTTCAATAAATTGTACTAGGGCCAGAGATGGGAGTGCTAAGTTTGTTGGTATTACAACTTCTTTCCCATACACTAAGTTGAATGGAGAAGTACCTATTGAGGCCTTCTGAGTTATGTGGTCTGCCCATAATGCGAATATCAAAGACTTGTGTCAATTATTTTGATTCTGATCAACAATTCTTTTAATAATCTTAATGAGATTCTTATTAGTTGATTCTACCAAACCATTACCTTGAGGGTAGTAGTTTGTAGAATACTTTAATTTAGATCCTCTCTTAAGAGAAAACTCAAGTATGGTATTTCCATAGAAATAAGACGCATTGTCAAAAATGAGGGCATTAAGTACACCAAACCTGGTAATGATGAATTGATCAATGAACTCAATGATTGCATCAAAATTGGCTACCTTCAAAGGAATTGCTTCTACCCACTTCATGAAGTAATCCGTGGCTGTAAGGATGTATCTGTGCTGCTTGAAAGAATGTGGAACAATCTCTCCTACGATATCCAACCCCCATTGTTCAAATGGTTGTTCAATGTTCACTGGTTGTAAACGAAAGGCTGGTTTCCTTTGTCTCCCACTAGCAGTTTGGCATATTTTTCATTTCCTTACATAGTCATGGGCATCTTTAAATAAAGTAGGCCAATAATATCCAGCATGTATTATCTTGTGAGCTGTTGTATCACCTCCAAAATGTCCACCTGTTGGACCATCATGTAATTCCTGCAAAACCTTTTGTGCTTCAGTTTTTTCAAGGCATCTTAACAAAATCGAATCGTAATTCCTTCTAAATAACACATCATCAATGATCTCGATGTGTTTTTCTTTTAATCTTAAGGCACATATATTTTTGTAATTGAAACTAGGAGGAGCATATCCATTTTTCAAATAAAAGACTAGATCTGCATACTGAGATTCAAAATTCATGATACTTATCTCGTTTACTTGAAGAGCATTATCTGAATCTTCATGTTCTGGAATATTAGAAGCTCCTGCTAATAACCTGCAAAAACTTTTTCCTCTTACAATTTTCGCTGGTTTAATATCTAAATCATACTCTTGTAATGTTGTAACCTAGTTGGCTCTCTTCTCTCCTACTTCCCTTTGGACTAGAAATTGTCTCATTGTAGAGAACGGGACTATTACTTTTGTATGTGTTTTTAGGAGGAATGGCCTAAAGTGTTTAATAGATTTAAACACAACGAAAGCTTGTTTTTCTACTTCGGAATAGTTAAGTTTAACACCTTGTAAATTAGAATTGAAGAAGGATATGGGTGCTTCAACTTGTTGATCATTGATTTGCATTAACACAGCTGCATAAGATGTTTCCGTAGCTAAAGTGTACAAAATAAAATGATTAGAAAAATTGGGAGTATTCAATGCAGGAGCATTAATGATTGCCTGTTTGATTGAATCAAAGGCTTCTTTTTCGTTATGTCCCCATTTGAAAACTGAATTTTTCTTAATCATGGTCTGTAAAGGTAAAACAATCTGGGAAAAATCAGGAACGAATCTTTTTACAAAATTTATCTGTCCTAAAAATGATTGCATTGATTTTTTATTGTGTGGCAGAGGAATATCAGAAATCTCTTTGATTCTGTCTGGATCAATGTAAATGCCATCTTTAGATACGATAAATCCTAAGAGTTTACCTTCATCAAGAGCGAAGAATGATTTCTTGGGATTTAATGAAATCCCATACCTTTTACATCATTCAAATATTTGTTTCAAATCATGTAGATGATTTTCTCTTTTCTTGGAAAAGACAGTTATGTCATCTAGGTAGACAACAATTGACCTGTTAATCAAACCCTTGAATGCTATATCCATTTCTCTTTGGAAAGTAGCTCCAGCATTAATCAAACCGAAAGGCATTTTCTGATAGGCATATGTTCCCCATTTGGTTCTGAATGTAGTTTTTAGTCTATCATCTGGATGCACCAGTATTTGGTTATATCCAGAAAAAACATCCAAAAGAAGGCATCAACTCTGAACCAGCTATGTTACTGGGAAAAGTGTCTATTTAGAACTGCTCTATCCAACTAAGGTGTGACAGCTGCGTTAGAAACAAACAGAGAAAAACTACTTTTGTATCTCCTTTATGAACTATAAATAAAGAGGAATAGGAAGAACCAACCTATGTCTTGTGCTAGTCCTTTGATCCAATCTCTCTCCTCTTTGACAGCTTCCAGCTACCTGCTCCCTTACTTTCCCAGCTTCACCAAGTACCTGCAAGATCACAGAAGAAGAAAACTATACAAAGACATGGATTTATATTCATAAATAACTTAGGATCAGTTTTAAGTTAACCATACAAATGTAACAAGCATCAATGATACAAAAGCATGGAGGAGAAACTCAAATAGTTTTTATTGATATACAAGAAGATCCAGGAGGAGTTACAACCGATGATTCCTGACCCAGCATCAACCTCCCAGCAAAGAAGCCCCTCTTCACCTCCAACAAAGCATAAATCACCCAATACTCTGATCTCTGTCTCAAAACCAACAGCAATTCCTTACAATGTGCAAAATTCCAGCCTCTGGATCTCTGGGATGAGGGATCCATATATAGATGTATGCAAGGAGGATGAGTCAGCTTATGATTTGATTAGTGGCTTCTCTCTGTTAGTTCTTTCTTCCACTTGGAGACTGAAGGCCTCTTACTCATCCTTGGTCGAATCCAGTGAGGCAAGTGTCATAGGAGAAGATTCTGGAAGATTCCATTGTCTCTCCACCTCGTGGAATGGCACTGCCATTTGTCATTTCCCGCTCAACACACCCTAATAGTGCATTTAGGTGCGTTGCAACGCACCTAGCCAGTGTGTTTAGGTGCTATGCAACGCAGCTAGCCAGTGGAGCAGCTGAAATGATCCTGTTTTGACCTATTCTAAGCAGTTTCTGGTGGATAACTTCTGCGAGAAGCTGTAATTTGTTGACCTTGTTCCTTTAGGGGTTAGAACAACACTTTTAGGGACTTAGGAGCCCTTGGTTTATGGACATTTCATGCTTGGAGCTGCAAGGCACAAAAATTTCTATAACAGTTGCCCCCTAAAGTATGAGGCCGTTTATCGGGTGAAATGTTTTATTATGAGGATCTGAAGTTCTTTCAATGCTGGGAGGAGACCTGTAATAAGATACAATACAATACATTATCTTCATATTGTTTTCATGATCTAGCTGAGGCGGGCATTCCCATGCTCAGCTTTATAAATTCATTTTCATGTACATAGGACAGACAATCGTCTGATGGTAGACTGATGATTCTAATAGAGCCATCATCCTTTTGGTAGGATGATTATCTGTGCTGCAATGCTGTACATTTTAATGTCTTTATTTTCCTGAATATATATTGCAGCCCGGATGGATGAAACTAGATCTGGGGTCTTCAATCTCGTCCGATCTTCACTCGAAGTACAAGTCGATCCATGTGAGAAATGTTTTGAAGTCGAACATGGAAAGACATCGCTTGATTACCAGTCAATGATGGAAATTGTTAACAAGCGCGAGAGGAATCACCGATAATGATAATGACCCTCAAGGTGCTACAGTACAATTCACGTGGTGTGAATAAAGGACTTGGCGTCGAACACCACGCAAAATCTTTCGGTCGAAGGTCATTGATGTAAACCTGTCGCCGGAAGTGAGAAACTTGCCATTGAGGCATGCAAGCTTCAAAGTATTGAATGGGGTGTTCCTAGACCAACTTCTTGGATAATGAGCTGATGTCGACAAGAAGTGATCCGTCAAAGGAGGGCCTTAATGAATCCCACATCAATGACACGGAACGGAGCAAATGATTTTCATGGAGGTGAAACAATCTGATGATATACGGTTCAGGGTGGCGGTCATGAAAGAATGGAGTATAATGTATGGTAGTGGGTGAGACACAGGTGACTTCTCTGGATGACTTCTCTTGAGCATGTCGGCGACACTTATGTGATGGATTGGTAGCATTAACCCCAAATGTGGATGGTATGGTGTGACCATGGTGATGTGACCGGTGAATGAAACAACCCAACCCGACTCGGACACGGAGTGGAAGTGTCATGTTCAAGAGCGACTTGCTACCAATAAAGATTCTTTGAGTTTTCTTCCTAATTTTTCCCCAGTCATTGCTGACCAGTACCTCTTTATTTTTGTCAAGCTTGAGGAGGATAACATATGCTTGTTCTATAATTTGCCCTTCGGGCAAACCCATCGCTATGTTTTAACGAGCCTAGCGATAGTGAAACTCGTTCTCGTCTAAAGACAAGTTTGTCGCTATTAATATTTTTAACGAGTTTAACGACAAAAATAACTCGGTCCTTTTCATTTTTAGAGAGTCTGAAAAGGTACATAAAGGTAACTCCAAAATTCCTTTTTCATGCAAGCTTCAAAGTATTGAATGGGGTGTTCCTAGACCAACTTCTTGGATAATGAGCTGATGTCGACAAGAAGTGATCCGTCAAAGGAGGGCCTTAATGAATCCCACATCAATGACACGGAACGGAGCAAATGATTTTCATGGAGGTGAAACAATCTGATGATATACGGTTCAGGGTGGCGGTCATGAAAGAATGGAGTATAATGTATGGTAGTGGGTGAGACACAGGTGACTTCTCTGGATGACTTCTCTTGAGCATGTCGGCGACACTTATGTGATGGATTGGTAGCATTAACCCCAAATGTGGATGGTATGGTGTGACCATGGTGATGTGACCGGTGAATGAAACAACCCAACCCGACTCGGACACGGAGTGGAAGTGTCATGTTCAAGAGCGACTTGCTACCAATAAAGATTCTTTGAGTTTTCTTCCCAATTTTTCCCCAGTCATTGCTGACCAGTACCTCTTTATTTTTGTCAAGCTTGAGGAGGATAACATATGCTTGTTCTATAATTTGCCCTTCGGGCAAACCCATCGCAATGTTTTAACGAGCCTAGCGATAGTGAAACTCGTTCTCGTCTAAAGACAAGTTTGTCGCTATTAATATTTTTAACGAGTTTAACGACAAAAATAACTCGGTCCTTTTCATTTTTAGAGAGTCTGAAAAGGTACATAAAGGTAACTCCAAAATTCATTTTTCATCATCTAATCCCTTAAGTCCAAAAAAGTATAAAACAATACAAAAGGGATGAATTTTCGATAGCTTTAACGAGCCGAACAAAACAAGCGCTCGATCTTTTTGTGTAATAATCCCTCAGGTCCAAAAGGATTAAAATCTAGAGGAGGGATAGCACTTCCTGTCCCTTTAACGAGCTGGAAGGCCAAGGACTCGGAAATCTTTTCATATTTTACGAGTCAGTTGAAAAGAGCTTAAAGAAGACTCGTCTTTTGAGGAACGAGTGATAAAATGGGTAGCAGCTGATTCCAGGTAAGGTTTGGAATTTTCCAATCATGGCAGTGTCACAAGGATGGCTAGTGAAATCACTCTTCGCAGTTGTTCCTCAAAATGGGTAAACAATCAAATGGAGGTGAATGATCGGCCAATGAAAAAGTGGAGGTGACGGTGCAAACACGACCAAGGCTTTAATGGCTGAAGTACTACATTCACGGTGGTTATTTACCAGGGAATACTTCATTTTTTAACAAGCTTTAACGCGGGTGGAAACATTTGCTCGGTCCGGGTTTATTTTTTAACGAGCTTGAATCTCGCAGTAACACTGCTCGATTAATCCAGTCATATGATAAGAATGTCTCATATAAAAATGGCAACTTTTAGAGTTTTGCCCCACATCCTTTCTTTATGCAAGTTAGGTAACGACTAATCTAAAAAACAGATAAATAATCGCTCTTTGCTTGCACTCCAAAAGGTTTGCATGCCCCCAGGTATAAAACAGAGTTTCAAGGTCACCCTCTATTCGAGCTGACAAAACATTTGTTTTATCAGGAAGGGTACCTCTTACAGGTTACCCAAAGATTGTTCTATTCGCGGTGCAAACAAAACACTTCTTTGGCAATATCTACCGAAATAAACAAAGGTGAGTGGCGGCGCTCGCCAACTCACATAACTTTGACAAGAGAATCCTGTACTAGAATAACCCCCTCTTCCAATCACGGACGGGGGTACAGACTAGGCATATTCTCCCGCGGAAACCTACCCTATACCCGAAGTTTTCCTGCCGAAGCAGACCAGGATGCATGCCCCCTAGGTTTCAGTCATATCCCTCCGAATTACTCGCGCTCATCGGGAGGACGGACTGGAGATTGAGACATTTCTTGCGTGAAAAGACCATTTAGGGACGGTATATGACTATTTTCTATGTGTGATCCGGGAAATGAAAGCTGGTCCACGAGCTTGACCACTCTTCCTTCGTGCGGAAAACACATTACTCTAAAGAGTGAGGAGACAATTGCTCCCATGCAATAAATATAGTCTCGTCCAAGGAGTAGATTGTAATCTAGGGGCCCTTGGACTACCATTAGGTTCATGCGAACTGTCTTCCTTCTCAATGTTATGGGCACATCGGGAAGGATCCCTAAAGGTCGACTGGTTCCTTTATCAAATCCTGTCAGATTTCTCATCTCAGGAAAAAGAGATGGCGAACCAAGCGCTTTCCAAGTAGTTGAGGAAAGGATACTCACAGAAGCCCCCTCATCTATGATGGTACTAGCCATAACCATTCTATATATTTGAACGATAATTCGAAATGGTATGCTTGCTGGTAAACGGGGTCTGCCTAGTTGATTCCAGTCGAAGGAGACAACTAGGTTGCTTGGAGGTGGGATCGAATAGACGGCCGGGTATGGCTCTGACGAACTTCCTTCCTGCGGTAAAGGAACAGGTAAATTTCCCCCATGTTCGTCGGAGTCTGTGTTTATGAAGAGAATTTGGACGGTGTCATCCTTGTTCTCTCCAGTGACTGTATCATCTGAAGATGAAACCTCTGAAGGCAAGACCGGGTCAACTGCCGCCTCGACCTTTTGACTTTCGTCTGGTATGGATCCAGATGGTTTATCTTCAATGATAGGTTCTTCAGCCGACCACCTGAGCGGGCCAGCCGGATTTTCAACTATTGATGGACTCGGCAAGATTTTTCTATATCCAGGAGGAAGTCATAACGGTGAAACCAGATGGTCATCCAAAACTCTTTTAGCTTCGTCTAAGAAGGGACAACGGTGGACGGCATGATTGCCTTCGCACAGTTTACAAGGAAATCTACATTTCCCTTTTTGTCCTGGGGCTTCACTTTCACTAGTTGATGGTGTGCTTTCAACATGATCATCAGAGGTTGATGACATCGGGTTGTGCAAACGAGGAGACCAGTTAATATCCGAGGGATGCAAGGACAATCTCTGTGAAAGTGGTCTCCTTTGCAAATGACACATGGCGATTTAGGCCTGGTCGGTGCAGTGTGTGGATTTTCGTTAGACGACACTCGTTTTCCCCCATTCGCCTTTGGCTCCTTCTTCTTCTTCTCTTTCTTCTTCTTTTCCTTCTTTTCCTTAGGAACTTGACTTTTGGCTTTACCAGCCCCATCAAGCGAAGAGGAAGGAGGAGAGGAAGAATTAGAGGAAGTAGAAGGCTGGTGGGCAACTCTGGACTCGTCTAATTGCTTATTTGAATGTTCAGGAATAGTGGTGTTCTGAATGACAGAGGTTGAGAAGATCCATACAGGCAAACCAATTGTCAGTCCTGGAAGCGACAATGTGGCCATATGGGGTGCACCAACATCTCCCCAAGAGGAGAAGGGACTAGGATTTCCACCAAGGGGAATTCCTTGGTTGGTAGGCTCCATTTTCTCAACCCAAGATCAACGTAGGAAGGGGTAATGAATATTTCGTTTAAAATAAATTTTAACACGCTTTGACACAACTTGCTTTTTCAGTTTTTAAGAGTCGAGAAAAAACAAAAGATGACTCTAGTCTCCTTCGATTTTTAATGAGCCTAAAGTGACAAGTGCTCAGATGGACCTTTTCCGTTAAAGAGTCTGAAAAGGAACGAAAGGGACTGCTCTGTAGGTCTAGGTAGAGGGATTACCAAACCAATCGAAAAACTACAGAATACTTTTTACAGTACGGCAGTCAATCTTCCCGAATGTTGTGTTCAGTGCATTGCAATCGATAAGGCAGCAGACACGGCTTCCTATGGATAAAGGATTTAAGCCTATAGGGGTCTCCCAATATATACTCGACGGTACGTGGGAGCACAAGTCCGTACTGGCACTTATCGTCTCAAAGTGGAGGAATCACCCAACCATCAGTGAGGACAACAGTTACCAGGCTTTACGACGCCGGAATACATCTCTAGCCTAGACCTCTAAATGTTGTGCGTTAAGTTCCAAAGCGTTGTTAGATTCATTGAATTTATTTTAAGTTGATATTTCTTATGAAGTTTGCCTTTTGGGTTCACCACGAGATGTAGATTTAATTCCTAAAATGCAATCTAAAGATGATAAACAAACTTTTATCTCTTTTCAGCAATGAAAATCCTAGCTACTAGGGGAAAAGAAAGACACAATCTTTTCACAAAGAGCAAAGAGAACACTGTAAATGCACTTTCCTAAATCAAGCCAAACAAACTGTCTATATGCAAATGCACATGCATGTATTTGTTTTTCACTTTCTTAGTATTGATGCTAAAAAGAAAGTTGATGTACAAATCTGAATTTGCTTTCAAGTGATAAACACAAACAAGCTTCTTTTCGAAATCAAAAGGTAGAGATGATTACGACACTTTATGATTTTGAAATAAATACTCGTTTTGACACTAGAAAGTCACAAATTCAAACCAAAGGCAATAGTAAAAGCATAACCAACTATCAACAGCAAATAAACTTTCTCCTATGATCGAAATCGACACTTGCGATAGATCTAAATCAAAGGACGACAGTACGATTAGTATACTTTTGCAATGGAAAACTGTAAACGACTCAACAAACACACAAAAACATCTACAGTTCTTTTGTACAAATGAGGCGGAATATCAGTAAGGAAAAGGGGTTTGAAACAGTCATATACTGATCACAGGCTGCAAAATTCAAAGACAAAACTGGAAAGAATGAAGCACAAGAACCTCAGATGCATAGGGCTAGGCTGATCAGCGCACCTGTTACATAGAGAAACTGCATTGCAGTGCAGGTTGCCCTTTCGGGAAGTGCGTTGAAATGCAGAACCTCTTCACAGTGCCTGCGTTGAGGCAGAAACGAGAATTCTATCCGGGTTCTGGGTCACAGTTTGCAGTTTAGTCTTTGGTTTTTGGCCGAGTAAAAGCAATCAGTAATGCACAGTCAGGGGTAGATCTAAGGAGGGTCTAAGAGCTATCACAAGGGCAATCAGATAGTCTATGAATTAGCTTTTCAAATCATAAACAGATCCAGTGAATGGATTGAAGCAGCAGATGTCTACTTTGCATTTGTTATGGCAAATGCAGTTCGATTGCCACTTATAAGTTTATGAAATAAACAACAAAAGATACACAAACAAACTAATTAGACAATCCTCCCTAACTTAGATATTTTGGTTTCGCAGAATCTCTGGTCTGCGAAACCAGAGATTCTGGGTTCGATCCCCAGTGGAGTCGCCATTTTGTTACCGGGAAAAGTGTCTATTTAGAATTGCTCTATCCCACTAAGGTGTGACAACTGCCTTAGAAATAAACAGAGAAAAACTACTTTTGAATCTCCTTTATGAACTCTAAATAAAGAGGAATAGGTAGAACCAACCTGTGTCTTGCGCTAGTCCTTTGATCCAATCTCTCTCCTCTTTGACAGCTTCCAGCTACCTGCTCCCTTACTTGCCCAGCTTCACCAAGTACCTGCAAGATCACAGAAGAAGAAAACTATACAAAGACATGGATTTATATTCATAAATAACTTAGGATCAGATTTAAGTTAACCATACAAATGTAACAAGCATCAATGGTACAAAAGCATGGAGGAGAAACTCAAATAGTTTTTATTGATATACAAGAAGATGCAGGAGGAGTTACAACCGATGATTCCTGACCCAGCATCAACCTCCCAGCAAAGAAGCCCCTCTTCACCTCCAATAAAGCATAAATCACCCAATACTCTGATCTCTGTCTCAAAACCAACAGCAATTCCTTACAATGTGCAAAATTCCAGCCTCTGGATCTCTGGGATGAGGGATCCATATATAGATGTATGCAAGGAGGATGAGTCAGCTTATAATTTGATTAGTGGCTTCTCTCTGTCAGTTCTTGCTTCCACTTAGAGACTGAAGGCATCTTACTCATCCTTGGTCGAATCCAGTGAGGCAAGTGTCATAGGAGAAGATTCTGGAAGCTTCCATTGTCTCTCCACCTTGCGGAATGGCACTGCCATTTGTCATTTCCCGCTCAACGCACCCTGATAGTGCATTTAGGTGTGTTGCAACACACCTAGCCAGTGTGTTTAGGTGCTATGCAACGCAGCTAGCCAGTGGAGCAACTGAAATGATCCTGTTTTGACCTATTCTGAGCAGTTTCTGGTGGAGAACTTCTGGGAGAAGCTGTAATTTGTTGACCTTGTTCCTTTAGGGGTTAGAAAAACACGTTTAGGGACTTAGGAGCCCTTGGTTTATGGACATTTCATGCTTGGAACTGCAAGGCACAAAAATGTCTATAACAAGCTACTGAATGAAGTGTCTGCTCCATTGTTGGTAATGGGAAATTATCTTTTTGGCATGCCTTATTGAGATTCCTGAAATCAATGTAAATCCTAATATCACCATTCTTCTTCCTAGCAGGTACCCAGTTAGAAACCCATTTAGAATGTCTGACTGGGAAAATTATCTTAGATTTCAAGAGTTTATTCAACTCTGCTTTGATCTGACTCTCCAGATTCGGGTGAATTTTCCTCAATTTTTGTTGTACAGGTTTCTCCTCAGAAATCATTGGAATTGTGTGTTGTATGATAGAAGTATCATACGTCCTCAGATCGTCATAATTCCAAGCAAAAAAATTCTTATATTTGTTTCACAATCTGATAAAAGCAAATATTTCTTCTGAAGTGAGCCCTAGTCCCAGATTAACGTTTTGTGGTTTGGCCTCAGTGTCAAGATTTACTAATTCAAACATTAAAGTAGAACTTTGAAGTTTTGAATTAGTGACCTTTTTGAACCTATCCTTGATATCATAGAGATCTTCAAGCTTGACTACTGATTTAGGGATAGAATTCTCATTCTGTCTTTGTTGTATTTGAAGATCATGATCATTTTCATCAATAATCTGGTCACCATAAGATTTTTCAGAAGTTAAGAAATTTAAAATGTCTTCGTCATGATTAAATACCCGCCAATTGGTGACATTGTCTGGAACAGATGGTCTAAAAATTAATTCAACTGAAAACCTATCAGGACTGTAATCCTCGGATGGAAGGAGCTTAGAAGCAACATTAGCTAATAAATCAGCTGCTGCATTTTGAGATCTAGGGATAGGAGAAATATTAAATGCTAGAAAATGAGATATGAGGTCTTAAACCAGGGACTGATAATGCTTGAGATGTCCTGAAAGGCAATGGATAGTATTCCTTACCTGTTTGATGACAATCTCATAATCACCAGCCTATTGCTTTATATAGCCCTTGAATCAATGCCTCATATTCCTCAATATTATTTGTACACTCAAATTCTACATGATAGCATAGTTTTTTTCTCCTTCAGGACTAACTAAAATACATCCTGCTCCTGCACCGTCATTGGATTTTGATCCATCAAAATATAAATACCAAAATACAAGCTTATCTATAGGTTTATTTACAATTTCCTCGGCAATAGTAACACACCTTGAGGTATCTGTATGAGATAAATTTTCTATATGTGATGTGAAACTATTAACAGAAAAAGGTGATGATTGAGCATTAAAATTACCGAAGAATGATTCGGCTGAGTAATTTCCGAGAATGTTATTATTGAAAGCTATAGGTTGATTTTCCTGCTCAAACTCCGTTACAGTATGGGTCATGTGTTTCTCCCGATCGAATTTGATTTGATTTGGTTTCCCTTTATAGGGAAGCCACATGCGAGACCACTCAGTAGAAATATAACCATGGAGTTTCTCAGACCAATCCTTGCTTAAAATTAAACCATAAAAATCAGGGATGTCAGCAATCAATATATCAATTCTCTGGACTACTCTAGGATCAACTGATAACCTAATGGTAACTGAATTAATCTCTCCTAAGACTTTAACCTTAGTTTGATCTAACTGAACAATATGTACTGCAGATTTCTGGGGCTCAATGTTTAATTTTGAGCAAACCAAAGCTGGTATTATGTTTGATGAAGCCCTTGAATCTATTAAGCAGTTGTGTAGATTTCTATTGTAGATCTCATAGGTCAAGAGAAAAGGAGGAGTATGAGAATTAGATCTATCTCTGATCAAAACAGCATCAGTAGCATCTACTTTATCCGATGGTGGCTTACCTATTCCTTTAGCCGCCTTGGATAATACAACATTTGAAAGAGGAGAAGAAGGTACTGCATTTAACTCTTTGAGCAACAATTTATGTTGATGTTTGAGCTTGCTAAGCTTAAATAAAGAAATATAAGCTCTAGTCTTCTTCATGTCTTCAATAATGTTGTAATCCATAGAGTCAGAGACTATCAATGTCTTAGATGATGAGGGTGGATTGGAAGATGATAGCTGATTTTGGGTAGGAAAAACTAGTGTTTTCTTCATGGGAGCCTTATCTTTGGCATTAGGGCTTGCATTTTTCTTCTTTTGAGTCATTTGAACAGGCTCTGCAGCGATTTTACTTTTGGTATTTACTGGGAGAGATTCCTATTCGCTTTCAGTATCAGAGTTAGGCAAAATGAAGTCCCACATACCGTGACATTCAACTATCTCATCTTCTTTTGTTTCCTCTGATGACAAAACTGTGTCTTCATCCTCATCATTATCTGGATCTGATTCTGCATTAGATATGGCATTAGGTGGTTTTGATTCAGCTCTTTTGAAGTTCCTAAATGGTTTTTTAGTGGAGGTTTCAGCTACCTGTTTGTTTATTTCTACCATTTCATTGGACATAGTCTTCAGATTTGCAAACCCTCCATATCGTATGGATCTTTAGCTGCTTTCTTTTTCTAATCATCTTTAAAAGTAACTTTTTTGGACTTTCTTTCTTCAAGAGCAGTTTTCTTTTCTAAAGCAATAATATGTTTTTCAATGACGATCGCTTCTTTCATATTCTCTGCTAAGGTGGGCTTTGCAGCCCTATCAACGAAGATGGCTATATTCGAAGGTAAAGCAGAAATATACCATTCGCTTCAGACTTCTTCACTGGGCTTCAACGTAGCAGGAATTTGATTTAAGAGCTTATTGGATCGCGAGTTGAAATCTTTAATGGGTTCTTTTGACTCAGTTTTAAGATTGGAGAGATCATTGATTAACATCGTCGTGGACCTGTCATCTCCAAACTTAGTTAAAAATTGCTCTTGGAAAGCATTCCAACTATTAATGGATCCTGGGGGTAATGAAAAATACCATGATCTAGCTACTCCTTGTAAGGTGTATGGGAAAGCCTCACAACAACATCTTCTTCTATCACCCCATTTAAGTTTACTGACAACATAAAGTTGTTTATATGTTCTTCTGCTAGTATGCTGATATAAGGATTAAACTTTGGTAACCACTTTTCAGGATGGGCCGGTAATTGACTCAAGGGTGCAGGCATTGCAACTGCCCCTAGATTTGTCCATGGCCTCGGTTGTGGTTTATTCTGTGCCATTGTCGCACTAACAACAGAAGAAAGTGAGGATGTAGTTAAAATTGGTTGGGTAGAAGATGTCGGAGTACTTGTACCCTTTTGGACTATGATATGTAGTTGGGGAATGGATGGTTGACTTTGCAATGGTTTGGACGAGGTGGATGATGATGATGAAAGAGTCTCACTGTCAGACTCTAACGGTGTCTTCCTAGCTTTTCTTCGACTTGGTAGAGGAAATTCTGTTGGTGGGATACCAAGCTTTTCGCTCTGTAATCTTGTAAGAGGCTGAGAAGGAATGTATTGCGAAGTCACACTGCCTTGGGATAACTCAGACTGTTCTTGAGATATTGAAAACCCTTGAAGTTTATGAATTAAAGATTGAACTTTAGGGGGTTCAAGGGAATACTTGTCCGATATGTTCAAGTTTTCAGCAGTGGGTGTTGTCTTTTCAACTTCTCGCTTGAAAATGGGAGATTTAGAATGCGAGGGAGAAGTTGGAGGCGATGGTGAGGGAGATTTACTCTCAGAATGGACTGTGGATTTGGATTTTCTCGCCATTCACAGTTCATTCCCTCATTCTAGCGCCAAAAATGTTGATGCCTCTAAAATCGTTGCCTCAACATCAAGGAAAACCACCCAGTCCGGACCTTAGTGCAACTCCTTTTTCGTTTGGTGTGGTGGCTCCGACTAGATATAATGGGACCAGTTTGCCAGTGATGTATGAGTTGATGGGTGATTGTTTTGTAATGTGTAACGAAGGTGATAATTGTTTTATCCTACAACTAAAAAATATACAAATATGCTAATCTAACTCGAGTATCCTGTTAACAATGCGATTTTTTATTATTTCTATTAGACAAATAATCATAAAGATGGCTTATTCGTAAAATAGAAAGATGTATTCATATAATGATTAATTTGTTTAATAAGTTAAACAAAGTAATTATAAAAACATTATCGCATTCTTCACAATATATATCACTGACATATATATTCAAATGATAACAATTCTAAAACCTTCATAAATGATATGTTAAATAATTGTCTGAAAAACATACATATATCAATAACAGCGAGTTTTAAGAAATGTTCATTCACATAGAGAAATAAGACAAAAACAATGATAATAGTACCGTATGAATTTGAATTCTTTCAATGTAAACAACAATCTGATTCCACTTTCCTATTTGAGAAAACCTTCAGAAGATGCAAAAGTGCGAGTCTTGAAAAACGTTTTTCACAAAAATACAGAATATTGATCCACTTTTGATAAAAAAAATTATTTAGAAGTATAGAAATGCAATATCGGTTTAACCAATTCATTGAATCGGCTTCCTTTCTTGTGCTTGTAGCTGACAGATTGCGAGCATTGGCTGGATTTCTGGAGGTTGGCTCATCCTGGAGTGTAGTTGGGCGCATCGGAGAGTTCGGGAATCATGCAGTCGACCGCATCGGAAAGGCATTTCATGGCCATCTACTGGCTATGTGGCTTGACTAGAAAAAACCAAAATATATCTCATGTCAAGTTTTGGACTTCTCCGATCTATTTTTTTCTGCTTGCCGGCTCCTGTCTCAAATGATGTTCCAATGCCTTTGCTCTAGGGAATTTACCTGGAGAGAAATCAGAGATCAAATTAGACATATGTAAACTATTATTTACTAATTCGATCAAATCGTTCATTGCAGCTCTGGATCTAGAAGTTGCTCTTTTGGCTTTCATTAGCTGGGACTCCCATTCCGAAAACAGGATTTCCTTGTGCGATTCTTGTATCTTTGGCAAATTGGCAGCCCTTCCTTCTACAAAATCTTGCCAAAAAAGAAAATTTGTTATCCTTTCGTCTTCTTTTTCCAATTCCAATCTAGCATCAACTGCCTTCTCAATCAGTGATGCAGAGATATCGCACAATGGGTCAGCCAATGATATGTTATGGCAAAGGATGTTCAATTGCCAGGACAAGGCTTTGGTTATCTCCAAGGCTTCTTTTCTGAATTCACTAACCTGTGGATAACCCCTGTACTTTTCTATCTATACTTGCATTTGTGCAATTTGATCTTCCTTGGCCTTCTTTTCCTGCTCAATTGTCATATGAACACTGCTTAGTTCTTGAGACAACTCCTATTGTTTATGGAGAGTCTGCTCATCAATCTTATGTTTCTCCAGTTTCAACTGCTCTCTTAGTCGCTCATTTTGTTGTCTCTGCTCTGCTAGCTGTTGTTCAAGCTGACTAATCCTTTATTGTTCTTCTGCCAATTGCACTTCAAGTTGAGTGATCCTCTGATCCTTTTCCCTGATTAGTTGGCTGACCTCTAAGGCTTTGTCCATTGTTGTTGTTGTATAAGCCCCTGCATACTGAGATAATTTAGTTAAATCCTCAGAAGGATTAACTTCTGCCTTCCATACCACATTCATCATTTCGTCCTGAGGAGTTAGAAGAGGTCCTTGATCAATTTTCCTCTTTTTCCTCTGTCTTTTAACCACAGCCCTGTGCTTCGAACTGTAGAATACATCTAGGGGTGGTATTTCTTCTGTTTTTAGTACAATCTCCTCTGTAGGATTTTCGAGAATGATTTCTATATCCTGCTGAATCTTGGGTAGGCCACTTGTCCCTTCAATTAGAACACTAATAACCTTAGGCTTTTGTGTTGCGGACGATTTTGGTGTAGTGAGCTCTTGGGAGTTATTCGGGTTTTTTATGATTAGGTCGAACTACTCCCATTCCTTGATTAAAGCAGGATCAATATTTATATCAGTATCAAGGATCTCACTAGTTCCTTCCTTTGTCTGCTCCCTTTCAGGGCTCTTTTCCTTTTCAAGAGTCTTTTCTATAGTTTTTTCTTCACAGTGGCCTTCTAGTTGCACCATAGAGGTAGTATTTAACAAGTCCAGAGGTAGTGTTTGCAACCTCTATGTCCTGAACTTCAAAAATTCCTCTAATCCCTCTACTCCCAATTTGATTTTTGCTAGTTGTTTCACTTGAGAAAATAACTCAGCTGAAGTGAACAAATAATCATAATCATCCTTCTCATGTTCAAACTTGGCAAGTTTGACATGAGAGGTGAAATTGAGGGCAACTGCTTTTGGATCATACTGCCTCTTTGGGATGACTGCTAACTTTAACATTTTAATTTTCTCAGCTTCCTTCTCTGCATGTTTGAAGTCATGCAGTGTGAAAGTACCACATCGGAGGGGGAATGAAGGCCACATTTTCTTTTTGGACTACTTTAGGTTCCTTGACATCCCTGTGTCTATTATCTAATAAGTTATTTCTCTGGAAAATAATTTATCAGGGATGTATAAGGGGAGGACATGTGGATCAGTAGTGCTGCCAAAAATTCTGATGTAGGTGAACTTCTCTTCACTGAACCAACTACCAATTGATGTTAGGTCGACACTGGCTTCATCAGACAACCTAGGAGCGGGTTTTTTGAATATAGCATAATGAATAGGCAAGACGAAACCATGACAAATTCTATAAAGATGATTTTTATAACGGGCTTTCCACAATTCCTTATGATAGATATGAATGGGGTTCGATTTCTATGGAGCCCATTTCCAACCTAAAATGGAGTAATCAGAATTGAAACAGATGATGTCCAAAATGTAGGCACTCATATAAAACGGGGGTATTACCCGGGTAGTCACAAACCTGTTTCTTCTATAATCAAGGATTTGGCTAGCCATTTTATCAAACAAAATGGTCGCCCAATCCATGATATAAGAGTTAATTGCTACTTCCATTAAAGGTACCATCTCTATAGAAAACCTAGCCGAATCATGGACTCCAAAGAGTCTGCATATCATAGCACCAACATAGCAGTAAGGGGATGCTAGGGAATTCATACCCGATGATTCATGCTTGTGTTTGTTTGGATAATGCCTCCACTGCCTAATAGGGTTCGACTCCACGACATTTTCCTTGGCGAAGGATTCCAAAAATGCCTTGTTGTAATGTTTCTGTGGTTCTGGAAAATGGTACATCTTTTTGATATCTTCCGCCCTGAATGACCCGAACATCCTTCCATCAGCCGTAAAGAATGCTCTATCTGTTATGTTGATACTTTCAATTACCCATCTAACCAAGTCATTGTAGGGTAATATTTTAGCGCGGGCTGCTATTCTGTGAAGATAAGAGCTGGCCAAATCCTTAAGAGTACTCTCTAACTTGTTAGTGGAATCTGTTGTTCCCTTTTCTTCTTCAATCTCTTCTGGATCTTCAGCTTCTAGTAAATTATATATGCTTTCCCATGAAGCCTGGCCCAGATTGAGGCAGGTAGTATCGGCTATCAAGACCTTTTTCACTGGTTCCTCTTTGGTTATGACGGGAGCCTTTGGTTTCTTTGATTTCTTCGTCATTTTCGCTGGATTCATAAATTCAGACTTGCTCTGCACAATGAAACAGAAGAACGTAATAGAGGATAAATTTGTTCAAAGCTAATACACAGTATACAATAATAACAGTAATTAAGCGCAATGGGTGATACGGATTTTGATATATTACGCTACTACGGATGAAATCCTTGAAGGACTCAACCATAACTGCTCTATTAATGTTTTTCGTAACTACCAACGTGACACTTAAATGCCATAAAGATATGTCGCATTGCGAATCTTGATAATGGTTCTTTTAAAAATAAATATTGTAACTTCCCGATCAGCGATAAGCGATTAATCGCATATCGCAGATCGGGAGGTATAACCGTTATGTTTAATTGTTTCCTTTGTAAAGTTTCGATTGCAATAGATGGTAAGCGGGATCAATTGAATAAATGTTTTGCTTTTTTATTTATAATTGACTTATAATTTAGACCCGCAAACATTCGCTTAACGATTATATTTCACCTTTTATTAAAAAGCGCGCTTTCCAATAATGAAATCGCATCGGCGGATTCCAAATGGGCATTTGTTATGTGTTTCATGCTTTCAGTGATGGCCGATTGCGATCGGCTTATCGCATCGGGAGATTTATATGGCCCCTTGGAATGATTCCTTGATAAGTTGCGATCTGTGCTTTCCGATAGCGTTATTGCATCGACGATTGCCAATGGAAACCTTAAGTCTATCTTTTAAACAAAGGATGCGACACATTCATTTATATTTGTTTTATGACAAGGTCTTGTTTAATATTAAATCGGATTAGACCTTTTCATAAAGATTTTCATGTGTTGTATGGATTTTTCAAAGTTGTGATTGTTATTGAACTTAACCTAAAAGCAAAAGACTTATCACAACTATTGATTTTTTAAAACTTTTATTGATTTTATCTAAGTTCTAAAAAGGGGACCCATTTCTTGTTAAAGTTTTAGATAAAAATTTTGAAATGGGGAGGGTCATTGTATAGCACAGCAGGTGGATAGTAAGGGTTTAGCTTCCACGAAATATTGTAGAATAGTCATGATAAAGTTGTGTGTTATGGTTTTTTGGACTTGTGGTATTGATTAGCGATGAAATTGGCTCATGGTATTATAATAAAACCTATTTACAAATAAAAAATATCCATAGTAAAGTGACGTGAATCTCCATGCTTTAAAATATTATTACATATTTTTTAAATATATATTTAACTTATTTTATAATGTATAATATTTAAAATAAAATTATAATTTAGTTATGTTTGTAATTTTTAAAATTTTAGCAATTTAAAATATATCATATAACCATTATTTTGATGTTTATTATGAACTGATATTTATTAATATTTATCAACTAATTAATTTATTTTAATTTCTATAACTACCCTAATTATTATTGGGCCTAGAGTATGCCCTCAATCCGTTTCTGCTTAGTTAAGAGCTAGTTTTCCTCAAACAAAAAGAAACACATAACGACCAAAGACCTAAAGGTGTGGCAGGAGTGAAAACTTGTTCCTTTACTGACCACCAATGATGAGTCAACTGAGCCTCATTTGCTAATAGCAACAAGTGATGATTATCCAATTTAATAACTAAATTATAATAGATTTTCCCACCATGTAAAAAACTATGGGAAATTTTCTCATTATTTAGAAAACTACTCTAATTATTAATTATTTGCAACCTTGTTTAATATAATGATATTTATTATTATTATCTAATTTTAAGGTCACGGCCAAGCGAGACACAAAATTGGTGTATGAGACCCCTTTGTTTGTGGGACAAGGGACCCACGGATCCAACTCAGCACAACGATTTCACTGCTAAGTCTATGAAAACATACATACTCTACCCCTAACCTCTTAAGAAGTAACACATTAAGCCCATTCAAACTATATAACATAAAATAATTAACTAGTAAAAATAATTGATATGAATGTTGTGACACGTAAATGAAAGATTTCTTCGGTTATGAGGTGTGCCATGCATGTTAGCATGCGTGTTAACAGACTTTTTGTCGTAGCTAATTTCTGGTGTGTTTAATTCCATTTTCGAGCAGAGTTTAAACCTAATTCCCGGTGCGTTTTATTTCCATCACCCTTGTTTGAGCATAGAGTTTTTACCTTGATTAAAGGATTTGGTTTTGCGTGTTCAACTATCTCACCGAGCTTTAGCAGTTACATGTTCTATCTATGCTCATTACTTCGAGATTCACTTTGATGCTAATCTGATTCACTTTGATAGGATACCTGGACGACAAGAATTGAACGGAAACCACATTTTAGGGGAGTTCAATCGGATATTTACAGCAGTGTTACTCTTGTTGGAAAAGGGAGGAAAGTTTAATTTGTTGGTGCATAACTCCACGCTTTGTAGTTATCACATTTTGCAAATTCTGATAATAACACCGGACCTTTTACTTTATTAGTAGGGTAGGTTTCAAGATACACAACTTTTTCAATAGGTATGGATGTACCTGTGATTTAGCTAATTATAACAATTCTAGTTTGATAGTGTGAACAAACTAGAGGTCTCAAATTTTTTTTTGGGAACATGTTTTTTAACCAAAAGGGACCCAAGCTAATAATTTTTTAATCAAAATTTTGGTATTGGGAAAACAAATTTAATATTTCAGCCATATTTCATTTTGATCATTTACATTCAAATTTATTTATTAATATTTTTCGATTTAAATGTTAACTAATATAAATTCATTCTAATTTTAGATTTATTATACATTTTAATCTTAGATCTATTATTCATTATAAATATATTAAGCATTGAGAAAGACCAAAAACCAGATGCTAGGAAAACTAAGATCATTCACTTATATGACTCAATTTAAAATGCTAAAAATATATTAGAAAAATAACATCATCAACTTTTGAATGCTAGAAACCCTAGTTATCACCTATATAACCATCATGGCCAAGATTGAAACTCACAAAACTTCTTTTATGTTTTCTAAATTCCTTCCCTATTTTATATGATATAAAGTATACCATATACTAGAATGGTATATGATTTGCTGTGAGACTTTTTACGATATTTCTACAAAATGGTTTTCAATGATAGTTTATGGTAGTTTACTTTAAAAATGAAGTCTACAATGTAACACATTGTCATCCACACAAAGATAGTTAGGGCATTCAAGATTCACATGATAGGATGTGCAATATTCAAGGTGTTAAAGTTGTATTATAAAATAAACAACAATAGTTATATTCATGGATCAAAATTATATTCATAATGATATTTTCTTCAATAATTTTATGAACTTGAAAATATTTCTTTGTTTTTAATTATGTGAAAGAGATAAATAACTCTCTATGTATTTAATGCAACAAGAATGTGATACATTCAATTATATATATAGAAAAGATATTGAACATAAAAACTTTTTAAGATAGGATAGGAAATTTTAAAACCATAAAAACATTTTCAAAACACTATTCGTGTTGGATCTAACATTGTTGCTCACATTTGCTTGCAATTAACAACAAAGGTTTATGTACAAGGAAGAAAAGGGAAATAAGGCTCAAGTTACTTCATAGTTTTGTTACACAACCACCACTTTGTTTTAATAAACTAAAATGTTGAAGAACTTTGGTTTTCACAAATGTTGTTGAGAGTAGTACTTGTACTACCCAACAAATGTGTTATATTTGATTGGAATTTGGGAATGGCAGTAACACTCAAAAATATGTCTTTGATGTTTTGTAGTATTCCCAAAGTGACCATCATAGTAGGTCGTCCTTGAGGAGATTCATTTGTGCAAAGCAATCCCACATTTATTAATGAACTAAGACAATTGAGATTATTATCTTCCTCAGTGCAACTACTAGTCCTCCTTAGTAAACCCAAGTCCACCACATCCATT
The DNA here is from genome assembly GCA_031772625.1 of Pinus tabuliformis. NCBI lineage: Eukaryota > Viridiplantae > Streptophyta > Pinopsida > Pinales > Pinaceae > Pinus > Pinus tabuliformis. Next base: position 1,154,051,196 of record CM062813.1, on the reverse strand, counting down.
AGTCGGTTTGGAAAACTGCTACCCACCCATTTTTGCAAGTTCATTCCTTCGACAAACATGTCATGGGTGGGCTTCTTTCCAGTGAGCATTTCCAATAGCACTATTCCATAACTATAAACATCACCATTTGTTGTGACTTGTCCACCCACTCCATATTCTGCATTCATAGATCATCATCTTAAGGTTTTTAATTCACAATGGTTAATAAAGATTTAGAAAAGAAAATCATAACATTAATTAATATGGTATGTAGTTTAAATAATACCTGGAGGAATGTAGCCTGTAGATCCTTTGAGTGCATTTGTGGAAGTGAAAGCCCCATCTTCATTATTTGCAAAACATATAGTAGCAATGCCAAAGTCTATTAAATATGCAGTCATATCTTCACCCAACAACACATTGTTGGGTTTCAAATCACAATGAATCACTTGCACAAAACAATGGTGATGGAGATATGTCATGCCTTGGGCGATGTCTATTGCTATATTCAACCTTTCAATCAAAGTCAAACCACTTTGTTTTCCATCATCGGGATATAACCACTTTTCTAGGCTTCCATTTGGCATTAATGGAAATATCAAAGCTTTGATTTGAATATCTGAATAACATGTTATGACCCTAATCAAATTTCTGTGTCTAACTCTACCCAAAACTTTGCACTCTCTATCAAAACTCTTTTGAGCCCCTTCATTTTCTAGATTGAGAAGCTTGACAACAACCATTGTGCCATCATTCAAAACCCCTTTGTACACTTTTCCAAAACTACCAACTCCTAACAAGTTGGCATCACTAAATTCATCTGTTGCAATGACAAGTTCTGCATAGGAAATTCTTCGATGCTCCACATTTAAGGATGGTCCGGTCTCTCTAAGAATATGTCTCTTGCAATTCCATCTCCACAATATTCCCAAAAACAAACAAAATACAACAATTGTTGCAATAGCAACAACAGGAATGACAACTCTTCTAAGTTTCATAACACTTTTATGTTTGTGAAAATAGCATGGTGATAGACCTACCCAAGGTCCACATAGACCAAGATTTCCCAAAAATGATGTTGCACCAATCTTTTTGAAAACTCCACCTTTAGGGACTTCTCCTGATAGCTTGTTGAAAGAAAAATTCAAGTGGCGAAGCATTGTGAGATCTACTAGTGATACGGGTATTCCACTTGACAAATTGTTGGAAGAGAGATCTAGGTCCTGAAGACTTTGAAGTTCACTAAGTGACACTGGAATTGGGCCTTCAAGTGCATTGCAAGAAAGATTCAAATATTCTACTTCTTTGCAACTTCCGAGTGCACTTGGAATGTAGCCAGTGAATTGATTTGCAGAAATATCTATAGCTTGAAGCTTATTGAATTTTCCTAGTTCTAAAGGCACGTGGCCATGTAATAAATTGTTTGACAAGTTGAAATAGAAGGCTAAATTTGCAAGGTCAGCAACCTCTGGAGGTATGTGTCCACTAAGCTTGTTGTATGATAGATCTAGCTCTAGCAAGTTCACACATTTCCCTAAATTCGTTGGTATATTACCTGATAATTGGTTATGATTAAGATCTAAATATCTTAGTTGCTGGAGGTTTGCTACAAAATCAGGGATTTTTCTAGAGAGATTATTTACTGCCGGACTTAGAAGCCCTAAGCTTTTGAGCTTCCCAATTTCTATAGGGATATTTCCTTGTAATTGGTTGGAATCCAGATATAACCTCATCACCTTCTGAAAAGCATTAATTGAAGAAGGGATTGACCCTATAAAAGAATTACTTTCTAAACTAAGGAATGTTAAGCTACTTAGATTTCCAATATGTGGAGGTATTCCTCCCGCTAATTCATTGACACCCAAGTTTAAGTGGTAGAGTTTTGTAGAGAGATGGCCAATGGAAAAAGGCAATTGTCCCGTGAGACTATTATAGGATAAGTCTACAAGTTGTAGATTGGAACAGTTAATAAGAGCCGTAAGAATGGGGCATTTGGTGGTGCTACCGCTAATCAGGTGATTGCCCCACAAGAAAAGACCCCAGAGATCCTTCAACTGACCCAGCTCCATGGGCACTACTCCGCTGAGCTGGTTGGCTGTTAACTCAATCAATTGAAACTCCGTACAGTTGAACAGAGAAGAAGGAATGTTGCCACTCAGCTGATTAGCACCCAGATAGAGTTCCTTTAAATGGGCGGTCTTCTTGCTACACAACTCCGACGGAATGTGGCCAACTAATTGGTTAAAAGACATACTCAATATTTCAATATTGGTGCAATTAGACAACGAAGATGGAATGCGTCGAGTCAGATGGTTATTTGACAGACCAAGAAAGATGAGTTGGCTTAGCATCCCCAATTCGGAAGGAACACTGCCATGAAGGTTGTTGCGACCGAAATCTATGTACTTCAAAGAGGATATGTTTCCCAAGCAGTCCGGGATTGTTCCCATCAAACTGTTATTTCCCAAGTTCATGACTACTAGCTTGGGGAGTACACACAGTTGTGGGGGAAGGTTTCCTGTGAGATTGTTATAGGGAAGAGTCAAGTTTCTTAAACTGCGGCAGTTACCCAGAGTGGGTGGAATGGAACCCTGGAGTTGATTGAGAGACATGCGAAGCATCTTTAAGCGAAAGAGGTTTCCCAATTGATAGGGAATGTGACCCTGGAAACTGTTATTACTAAGGTCGAGTATTCTAAGAAAGGAAAGATTGGCGAGAAGGGGTAAGATAGTACCTTGTAATGCCATGCTTGAAACATTCAGGGAAACGACTCTCTGTCTGCGCCTGCTGCATATGATACCCGTCCACTCGCAGAATGAAACATTCGGTTTCCAGGTAGTGGCTAACGACTGAGACGGATCATACGTGATTGCAGACTTGAATGCAAGCAGAGCGTGTTGATCGGAAGCATTGGTGAGACGAGGATGGTGACTGTTAGAGAAATGGGCGATGGGTGTGGAAAACACAAAAGGATTGAGAAAGAGAATGAAATAAAAGAGGACGTAACAGATCTCCATTTTTGCTTCTCTAAGAGAATGATCTCTGAAACACACACAACAATCACAATGCTTCAGAAAACCAAATTGTGACTGCTTATATAGACGCATACATTCATTTTTTACTTCGAATTTAGGATTCATGGAAAATGTGAAAGGAGAAGAAATTCAAACTTGGAAAAAATTGTCGATATCTTCCAGTCTGCTATTTTTTCCACAAATCTTTTCAGACCGCTTTTCTTTCACTTTTAAAAAAGATATACCGCGCACCTGTATAGGATTCCCTAAAATAATAATGTAATTGTTCTCCATTGTCAATCCCCTGCTCCAACTACACGGCAAAAAGGCCCGGGTCATCTTGACTTACGAGTATTTGGTGCGTGACTTTTGGACGGATGCAGAGGTGACTAATTTCCTTGCTCCAACTACACGGCAAAAAGGCCCGGGTCATCTCGACTTATGAGTATTTGGTGCGTGACTTTTGGACGGATGCAGACTCACAGGTCTGTAGAAATTAAATTTGTAATGAGTCGTTAACGACTATTACTATGAAGACTCCACTCAGTTGACAAATTCAGGAACAAAAAAATGTCAAGGAGATTCTAGATATTAGGAAAGCCAATATAAACAAACGTCCAGTTGTTTCCCGCGCAAATCACGCCGTGAGAAAGGGTACAGATTAGCTGCAATTCATGAAGGCTTTATTAATGTTTAAAAATTGGCGTCATATATTTATAATAATGGGTTAGAAGTTAGAAATAATACGTTAGAAGTTGTTTGAATCTCGTCTACGTAATGTGTTTATAGGAGGGATACTGATTTGGAAAGTTCGTTTAATAGGTGGTGTTTTCGGGTTGGATTTTCATATTGAATTTATTTTACATTGTTTCTAGATTTTTTTAGTGTCATATCCTAGCAAAATTGTTAGGGTTGGTAGGAAGAAGATTCGAAGCAAGATTTGTTAAGGGAAAAAATATTAAGCTGTAAATATGGAAATAAATCACTAAATAGACATTGAGTTGATTTTTAAAAGACAATTATATTGATTTTCATAAATGATGAAATGGGATTATGTGGAAATTGAGATTTTAAAGAGAATATTACAGTAGAAGAGGGGTATACTTTCAAAGAGTTCCCACCATGTCATAAAATTATGCTTGATTATTGTAAAGAAGATTTGAGATTTGTTGAGTGGTGAAATGCTTTCTATAGTTCCTTTCCATTATAGTTCAATTGAATATGTTTGAGAGGAAAGTAGAAGCATTAGGTGCTAAGACATAAAGCTCCCTTTGTGAATGCCTGCGAGTTATTGTGTGAAAGGTGACACTCTTCATATGAATTCCTAGTAAAAGTTAGTGAAATGTGTTTTTCTATGTGAGCTATAATTAATATTGTTGAGTCATTAGTAAGAGGGTGTAAGACCCTTGTGTAGAGTGGCATTAGGCGCCTCCATTGAACTAATGAAAATGACCATGTTGGATAGATGATTTGGTGGAGACGCCTTGGTCCATTAGCAAGGTGCATTTTAGGGTTCACTTGTTCAGGAATAATTCATATAGACATTTTGGCCCATTGAGTGCACTATGAAGACTTGGGTGCTTTTGCGGATAGATAGGGTGCACTACAGAGACTTGGGTAAATAGGGCACACTACAGGGACTTGGGTGCTCATGTGGATAGATAGGGTGCCCCCATATAGTTTTTGGGAACTCCTTTAGATGGATAGAGAGCATTGTACATGGAGTTAAGTTGAATGCAATAAAGAGTTGTGTGGACTAGGATAGAGGCTTAAGAATTTGGAGTGTTGAAACTTATATGAATAAAGGGAATTAGGTGTTTTTCTGTTATGAAACCAGCTCAAGAAAAAGATAGAAAAGATAGATCAACGCCTTAGAATTCAGCCTCTTCGAGGGGGCAACCTCCTTTACATTACATAAATGAATAATTTTTGGATGATTCAAATGACAAAACCTCCTTTCTATATATAGGAGTCTAAGGAGTCACAATATAACCCAGCCAACCTAACAATAATAATATAAAGCCACAAAAATAACAATAGAGGGATTTTATGGGGCACAATAATAACAATATTGGGACAATAGGGACACAACAATATTAATAAGGGATACAACTACAATAGTAATGGGGTAATCACTAGTATTACAGGGACCCAACATACCCCTCTCCTTCAAAAAAGTGTTGTCCTCAACGCTTGAGTAGTTCTGGATGCTTCTGTATAAAATTCTCATCCTCCCATGTGGAATCTTCAGCGGGTAAGTTCTTCCACTTGATAAGATACTCCGAAATTGATCGATTTCGTAGCTGTCGAGTTCTTGTTTCTGTGTCTGCTTCTGGTTCCAATATAATTTTTCCTTCCTCGTCAAGTTCTGGCAATATTGTTTGAATTGGGAGCTTGTCGCCTATAACCTTCTTTAAACATGAAACATGGAAAACTGGGTGCAATCGAGAAGCTGCAGGAAGCTCCAATTTGTATGCCATAGTACCAATCTTTTGCAACACCTTGTACGGACCATAATACTTTGGTGATAATTTATTATCCTTCTTAGCTTGCTTGAGGGACATTTGCTTATATGGTTGTAGCTGTAGGAATACCCAATCACCTACATCAAAACTTCTTTCATTGCGATGTTGATCTGCCTGTTGTTTCATTCTATTCTATGCCAACACGAGGTTATCCTTTAAGAGTTGGAGGACTTGTTGTTGATGTTCGATGTGATGTTCCACTGCTTGAACCTTAGAATTTTCTCGTAAATATGATGTGATGGATGGTGGCTGATATCCATAAAGTGCCATAAATGGGGTCATTTTTGTTGCTGTATGGAAGGAAGTGTTATACCACCATTCAACCAGAGGCAACCATTTGACCCATTGTGTCTGTTTATCAGATACAAAGCAACGAAGATATCCTTCCAAACATTTGTTTACTATCTCAGTTTGCCCATCAGATTGAGGATGATAAGATGAGCTATGAGCTAACTAAGTACCAAGACAAGAAAATAATTCTGTCCAAAAATTTCCAGTGAAAATGGGATCTCTGTCACTTACAATAATCTTTAGGTTTCCATGTAGCTTTTGAATTGTTTCCATAAATGCAGTAGCAACTGTATTGGCTTTAAATGGATGTGATAATGCACAAAAGTGTGCATACTTGGTAAGTTTGTCAACTACCACCATGATGACACTCTTTCCCTCAGACTTGGGTAAACCTGTGATAAAATCCATTGAAACCTCCTCCCAACGTTGGCTTGGAATGGATAAAGGTTGTAATAGACCTGGTGTCTTAATTGATTCAACTTTATTTTGTTGGCAAACCAAACATTCCGCCACAAACTTTTGAATATCTGATTTAAGGCCATCCCAAAAAAATTCCTTCTTAACCCTGTGGTAAGTTTTTAAAAATCCTGAGTGCCCTCCTAAGGGAGAAGTGTGCAATTCTATAAGAATGTTTTGTTTTAGCTGGGAATTCTTACAGAGGTATAAGCGATCTTTGTACCATAATGAATCATTATGCCAGCTAAATGTATCCGACGTACTGGAATCTTGTTGTAACTTTCGAATAAGTGCCCACACTTCTTCGTCATTCTTCCATTCCTCCCTTGCTTCGTTTATCCAATCTGGTTGGATAATAGAAATGGCGCACAACAATGCTTCCACATCCTCATCCTTTCTTGAGAGTGCATCTGCCACCACATTTTGCTTCCCTTTTTTGTAGATGATTTCAAAGTCATAACCCAGCATCTTTGTGACCCACTTTTGTTGCTCTTTAGAGGATAATCTTTGTTCTAAAAAGTATTTAAGGCTATCATGATCCAATTTTACCTTGAAGTGTCTTCCCATTAGGTAGGATCGCCATTTCTTAAGTGCATGGAGTATTGCCAACATTTCCTTCTCATAAATAGCTTTGTGTAAAAACTTTCCCTTGATTGGACAACTTTCAAAAGCAATGGGTCTTTCATCTTGCATTAAAACAACACCAATTCCATTTCCTGAAGCATCACATTCCACAATAAAGGTTTTTGTGAAGTCCGGTGTAGCTAAGACTGGTGCTTGGCACATTGCCTCTTTAAGATGTTCGAAGGCCTTTGTTGCTTCTGGAGTCCATGAAAATGCATCTTTCTTCAATAATGTTGTTAGAGGTGCTGCTATTCTCCCATAATTCTTAACAAACTTGCGATAATACCCTGTCAACCCGAGAAATCCTCGTAGATGCTTTATGGATGTGGGGATTTTCCATTCCTTAATGGCTTTAATTTTGCTAGGGTCTACCTTAACTCCTTCATGAGATACAATATGACCCAAATATTCCACCTGTTGTACTCCAAAGAAACATTTGGATCTTTTTGCATATAATTGTTTCTCCTCCAATAGTTGTAGCACCCTGTCAACATGTTCAACATGATCCTTCCAAGACTTCTTGTAGATTAGTATATCATCAAAAATACTAACACAAATTTTCTAAGGAATGGTTTGAAAATGGAATTCATCAAACCTTGAAATGTTGAAGGTGCATTGGTAAGGTCAAAAGGCATGACCAAAAATTCATAATGACCCTCATGAGTTTTAAATGTTGTTTTCGGAATGTCTTCAGTCTTCATTCTGATTTGATGATATCCTGAACGAAGATCCAACTTGGTGAAGTAAATTGATCCATGCAATTCATCCAGTAATTCATCAATGATAGGAATGGGAAACTTATCTTTAATAGTGAGCTTGTTGAGCTCCCTATAATCCGGACACATGCACCATGATCCATCCTTCTTGTGCACCAATACTACTGGAGCAGAGAAAGAACTTTGACTCGGTTGAATTATACCAGCCTCTAGCATTTCTGCAACCATACGTTCAATTTCACTCTTTTGGGCATAGGGATATCTGTACGGCCTGATGTTTGGAGGAACACTTCCTGGAATCAGATGAATAGCATGATCATGATCACAAATAGGTGGGGACCTTTGGGAGTCTCAAATACCTTGGAATGATTGTCCAAGACTTTTTGGAGATCTGGAGAAATAGATGATTCCAATGTGGAAACATCTAGCGAACATAATTGTGCAATTACACCTCTTTGTTCCTTTTCTAGAAGCTTTGTCATACTGTTAGAGCTGATTATCTTTCCGGTTTCCCTGCAATACCCCTTAATTCAACTTCCTTTCCTTCCACAGAAAATTTCATGAAAAGTTCTTGAAAATTAAAAGCTATTGTACCCAAGGATTGTAGCCATTGGACTCCTAGTACAACATCAGCACCTCCCATTGGAATGGAAAGCATTGGGCTAGTCAATACATATTCTCCCATGGATAGCTTGATATTATGGCACTTTCCAGAGCAATTTATTGTTCCTCCATTTGCAGCCATCACTTGACACTCTGGTGCTGGATATAAGAAGCAATTCAATTCTTTTGCTACCTTACAATGAATAAAATTGTGGGTACTTCCTGAATCAATCAACACTATTACCTTTTTCTTCTTGATTTGTCCTTCTATCTTGATGGTTTGAGGAGTGGTAATTCCCGCCAATGCATTACAAGATATGGTCGGATTCATTTCTTCTTTATCTAGGCTTTGTTCCTGGAGTATATCCTCTTCTTTTGACCTTTCTTGCTCCTTTTCTTCTTCCTCTTCACAATCTATGTAGAATAATTTTTTCTCAGCACACTTATGACCTTTAGTGTATTTGCTATCACAACTGTAACAAAGCCCTTTTGCTCTTTTTTCTTCCAATTGTTGTGGTGTCAACCTTATAGGTTGTGGAAGACTAGGGGCAACAACACTTCCATCTTTATAGTTGTGAGTGGTATGCTTCCTGGTTGCCATAATTTTGCTTTCCATTTTTCTTGCTAACCTGAATGCCTTCTCTAATGAATCAGGTTCCCAAAGGCAAACATCATGTTGGATATTATCCTTTAAAGTCCCTATGAACACATCAATCCTATGCTCCTCTGGAATATTTTTTACCCTTATGTTCAATTTTTGGAACTCCTCAATGTGCTCCATTATTGAACCCTTTTGTTTGAGACTAATCAATTGGCTAAAAAAAGTGTTGCTTTTTGTATCCTCATAATGTGCTATCAATTCTTCCGTAAAAATTGCCCAAGTGATAATTTGTTTACGAGAGCAAAGCCATTGATACCATACAAACTGATTTGGTTCCAAATATAAAGTTGCAATACGTACCTTGTGTGTGTTTTGCACATTATTGAGATCGAAAAATTGCTCCATCTGTAATATCCATGTTGCGGGATCCTTGCCATCAAACTTCCTCATATCAATTTTTAGAATATGGTGGGTCTTCGATCCCACATTAGAGTCTATGAAATCATGATCAACATTTCTTTTGTTCACATCATAAGTTTCCTTTACTACCTTTTCACCATTAATAAGTATTTCTTGTAGAAAATTTGTCAAATCTGTCTTCAAATCTGCCATGTCTCTCTTCAAATCTGTCTTCAAATCTATCTTCAAATCGTCCATCTTAGCTTCCACGCCCTTTATCGTAGCTTCTATTAGATTTTGTGAGAGTGACATTTGTTGCACTTGGTCTTGTAATTTTGATATATCATGTAGCATTTCTTCCTCTTCTTCATAAGTCATGCTAGAGCTTTCAGGTTGCTTACTAGGTGTTTTCATTTTCTTTCCTCGGGGCATCAGTTACCGATAATAATGCTCTACTATGCCCTTTGAATTCCTTCAAAATAAATTTTCAAACCAAGCTTAAGCAAAAATTTAAAAAAATCTACACACCTTTTTTTACTTTGTAGGAGCTCGATATTGCCTTTGATGTATCTCTGTACTTTCGAATCATCCAGTTCTGAAATTGCAACTTGCAGTAGCCCTTTGTGCCCTCTTTCCAATGCCACCAATGTGATCCAAATTGGATTCTCCAAGGAAGAGTTATGTGAAATCTCCCACAGTGACCTGATTATAGACTAGTTCAGTAGAGCAAACTTGTACGACGTGCCACGAGTCACTGTTTCGACCTTTGGCTCTGAAAAATATATACAAGAAACTACAGTCTGTCCTCTTTCTGTACCTTCTTACGAAATTTCAATCCAGGTCACCTGTTTGGAATGTAATTCAGGAGTCTGCAAAAAGACCAACTTCCTCAGATCATATCTCCACAAATATAGCGCGAAAAGCTCTAAAATTCAAACTCGAGATTCAGCGTGATTTCTTCTCAAATGGGTTTTTTTTTAGCTTCTGAAATGTCGCAGAAAAAACGTTATAGCGAAAATGCCACGATGACCTATTTGGAGCAGCGAAACCCTAGAATCCAAAGCTCTGATACCAAATGTTATGAAACTAGCTCAAGAAAAAGATAGAAAAGATAGATCAACGCCTTAGAATTCAGCCTCTTCGAGGGGGAAACCTCCTTTACATTACATAAATGAACAATTCTTGGATGATTCAAATGAAAAAACCTCCTTTCTATATATAGGAGTCTAAGGAGTCACAATATAACCCAGTCGACCTAACAATAATAATATAAAGCCACAAAAATAACAGTAGAGGGATTCTATGGGGCACAGTAATAACAATATGGGGACAATAGGGGCACAACAATATTAATAAGGGATACAACTACAATAGTAATGGGGTAATCACTAGTATTATAGGGACCCAACATTTTCACTTGAGGGTTGTAATAAGTAGTTGAGGTTCCTTGGAGCACAAGTTGCCATATATTCCAATCATGGGATGCACCACTGAGTGCACTCCCTTAGGCATGCATCCATCATGATATGTTCATTGGGTGTGTTGTACCTCAGGAGATAGTTCCTGGCTATGGGGGAACCAGTGCTTGAGACATTTTGAGTTTGGATAAAAGATTGAAATTAATGGCTGGAAGTACAAGTCATGAAGGCTTGTAACCAAAAGTCCTAGTTTAGAAACCATAGCCTTCTAAAGTAGAATGACCAAAGACTATGCGAGTTGCGGAGTGGAGATATAAAGCAGAAAATGAAAGAGACAAAATTTTGGCACAGTCAATTAAGAATCTCTACTTCAACTCTGTAGAAAGAATGATGGATGAAGAAGAAGAAAATGGATGAGATTCTCAGATGTGGAGCACTTCATTAAGGGCTTCAAGATTAATTTTTAATGATTAAACAAAATCTTAATGAGTACAATGAAGTAAATTCATTAAAAGCATAAACTAAAGCGCCACCTGTAATGCAGGAGCATCCAGCTAAGGGCACCATGACCGGGTGTTGGTCTCCGCCAAGGTGGAAATATTTATCAGTGTTTGGTTTCTTTATGTTTAATTAGTCAAAGCAGAATGTAGGGACTTGTTTTTTTTAATTTCATTATTAGTTAGGGAACAGTATAGTTAGTTAGGGTCACTATCAACAATGTCTGTCTTTTAGTGAGTAATTCATCTTATAACAGTTTCTTCTGTTTAAAACAAAAAAAGACATCTATATCAATTGTATAATATTGCAATGCAAGGAGAACCGAATGAGTTAACAGCTATGTAATTAATAAAAGAAACAACTGAAGCGTAATTGTGCACAGTTCAGGTAACTGTGGGCAAACAATACAAATATGAAATGTAAATCATTCTGAGGGGTTTAGCATATGAGAACAGTAATATAATACAGAGAACAATTTTCTTTCATACGAGTCCATCTGTAACAGTTATTGAAATGTCTATCTACTTCTCCTTAATCATTGAGTAAACCAAAATAAGAAGATTTTGTGCATGCCTATCCTTTTCATGTATTTTCTCTCCTAAAGAACAGGGAGCAGACAAAGAAAATATCACGAGAATTTCCAGTACGAAGGCTGGCAATCGACAAACAGAGACCACGACCGAAAGAGCCAAGCACATTACGAACTGTTTGACCGAGAACAAGCATATAATCGCTGAGTAACAAAACCCAGGACAAAGGTAACAAATACAACCGAATACACTGTATTTCTTTTCATTCCAAACAGAAAAATATTTGTATACATATTATGGTCCACAGATAATCCATCGAACAATGAAAGAACCTAACGAACCAGCAAAAACCCTAAGGCGGGGGTTTTGGACGACCTCCAACACAGAGGTTCACAATTACAAACTTTGCGAAATCAAACAAGGGTTTGTATCAACTAACCCAGGTCGCATAGCGACGACAGAGAGGTACAGGCGAACCAGAACCGGGACTCTGCCCAACAAAACCGACAGAGACTAACTATTAAAAGCAAAATGACAACAGTAGCAAAGCCTACTGGGACAAAGCCAAAGCGTTTACACTAACCACGCCAAGGAACGAACCCCCAACCTGTGCAATCAAAACAGGGAAACATTGTTAGCCCAAACAAAGAGTAAGGAATAACAAGAAGCAAATGAAGCATAAGGAATTATCTGCACAGTGAATGAATCGATTACTTGGAGGTTTAGTCGCGTGGGAGAAATGCAAACCCACTGAGCCATAGTCCATGGTGACATCCTGAGACCAAGGAGCCATTCTTGTTAGAGCCGGAGGAAGACAGAGGAGAAAGACAAATCATGGAGAGATAGCTTACCTGGAGCGAATTGCAAGCAGGAGGAGGCCACCACAGCTGTGACCTGTAGCATGCACACCCATTAGTCTAATTTAATAAGCAGGAGAACCACAATCAAACTAGAACAACGAAGCAAATAAAATTCAAGCAACTGAACAGAACATACAATAGCCATTTTCTTACACAAACGAGCAAAACCGTCACTCTATGCCCAAAGAACCAAGCCCATAAGTCACCATGACAAATGCAGGTGCCATACTCACAAGCAACACAGCCTATAGCCGCTGCACGCAGAGCCGTGGCTTACCACCATACATTTGCAACACGAAAACCTTGTTTCCAGACAAAACCCTCAGTGCAACAGAGTCGCAGAACAAAAAAGAAAGAATGACAATAGAAGGTATGGTTTTGGCATAGACCGAGGAGCGGGAAACAATAACCAAGGCAAGGACCGCCAGCATAGAAAAAATTAATGTCTGCCATAAATGCCACCCAAACGAAAATCCAGAACCATCCAATAATTAACCACTAATCACGACTGTTAAGTCCTAAAATCGTTACTTAATCATTTAATTACTGATTAGTGCATTATTGTGTTATTGATAAGCATCATTGTATAGAATTGCGGGTTGGTCCCATCATAGTGGTATCAGAGCAGGATTTAGTGTTTTCCTGATAAATGGAAGTTGGAAGACGAGGACGTGGAAGAGGTGCTCGGAGAGCAGCAGATGAAGGGTTGCGACGAGAAATCAGGATCCTCACTGCCCGTTTGGAGGCAGTTGAAGCAGGAAGGAGAAGGGATCTAGAGGTAGGAGATGACAACGAAGAAGAAGCCATAGTGACAAAAGATGGATCGGATGAAGAAGGGCTGGAAATGAGACTATTGAGGTCGGTCCTATTGGCGAGCAACAAGCCTAAACCGGAAATCCCAAATTATGACGGCAGCTTGTCCACAGAGGTTCTGTTGGACTGGATCAGCGAACTGGACAAATATTTTGAGTGTGAAGAGGTCAGTGAAAATTGGAGAGTTAAGTAAACTGCAATGAAGCTGAAGGGACACGTAACCCTATGGTGGGACAGTGTCCAAACAGAGAGAAGGAGGATGAACAGGTTGCAAATCAAGAAATGGTCAAGGATGGTGGCCAAGTTGAAAGGCAGATTTCTGCCTAAGGATTACCAGATTGCACTACATCAGCAAGTGCAAAATCTGAAGTAGAAAGGGATGACAGTAAGGGAGTACACTGAAGAATTCTATCGGGTAAATTTAAGAGCTGGTTATACGGAGGACACCCCGGAGAAAACATCAAGGTATGTGAATTGTTTAAGGTTAGAAATATTAGGTGAAATCAGCATTCTTTCCCCAAAAAACATAGAAGAAGCATATCAAAGTGCTATGGAAGCAGAGGAGAAGATCATCGGGAAACAAAATGCTAGGAGAGGACGAGGAACCGGCAGAGGAAGAGGACAATCTTATGGCAGAGGATGAACTGCCAACAATAGTGAAGAAGGCAGTAGTTCCAAAATTTTCGGGACAGCAGAAAAAGGTGACAACACGGGAGGTGGCAGGCCATATCAGCGAGGCAGAGGAGCTAGTTATCAATGTTACAGGTGCCACAAGTGGGGGCACAAATATTTTGAGTGTCCTGAGGTGGAACAAGCTGGATAGAGAGGTAAGTATGTTGCACAGCCAAAGGAAGCAGAGGCACCTCCTCAAGAATCAGAAAATGTGCCAGAAACAAGGGAAGCCTTAGTTTTGAACAAGGTGTTGCTGAAACCAGCTAAAGAAACAACTGAACAAACTCAAAGGAAATCCTTGTTCCGGACAGTTTGTAAGTCACATGGCAAGTGTTGTAAGCTGATTATCGATAGTGGGAGCACAGACAACCTGGTTGCCATGGAAATGGTGGAGAAGTTGGGGTTGAAACGATTGAAGCACCCCACTCCTTACAAGGTATCATGGCTGCAAAAAGGCCATCAACTGTTGGTGGATGAGCAATGCAAAGTGGAGTTCCATATCGACAGGTATAAGGATAAGGTCATTTGTGACATAATGCCGATGGATGTATGTCACATACTGCTAGGCAAGCCATGGCAGTATGACAGGAAAGTAGTACATGACGGGAAGACAAACTGTTATAAGTTTGTCAAAGATGGGATCAAGCACACGCTTGTGCCCATCAAGGAGGAAGAGATAGTGGAAACAAGTGGGACGAGAGTGTTACTAATGGGCGGAAAACAATTTTTGAAACAGATTGAAGATAGTGAAGTAAGCTATGATGTTGTAAGAAGAGCAAAGACGGTGCTGCTACACACAGAGGTGTCAGATTTGCCCACGGAAATTCAGCAGATGCTGCAGGAATTTAGTGATATAGTGGTGGATGACTTACCAGATAAACTACTCCCTAAGAGAAGTATAAGTCATCATATTGACTTTATACCCAGAGCAAGTTTGCCTAATAAGGCAGCATATCGGATGAGTCCCAAAGACAAAGAGGAGATCAGAAAACAGGTGTAGGAATCGCTAGATAAAGCGCTCATAAGGGAGAGTTTGAGCCCCTGCGCAGTTCCAAGAGTTCTCGCTCCCAAGAAAGGAGGAGAATGGCGAATGTGCACATATTCTAGGGCCATCAATAAGATTACTATCCGATACAGGTTTCCACTGCCACGTATGGACGACATGATGGACTGCCTGAGCGGGGCAACATATTTTTCAAAGATTTATTTGAAGAGTGGGTATCATCAGATTCGAATCTGAGAAGGGGATGAATGGAAAACAGCCCTCAAAACTAATGAAGGACTGTATGAGTGGCTGGTAATGCCATTCAGACTGAGCAATGCACCCAGTACTTTTATGCAGTTAATGAATGCAATGATGAAAGAATTCATTGGGAAGTTTGTAATAGTGTACCTAGATGATATATTAATTTTCAGCAAGACGAGGGAGGAACACTTTCGACATGTTCGAAAAGTGCTGGAAAAATTGCAGCAGAATAAGCTACTAATAAATCTAAAAAAGTGTACTTTTCTACAAACATAATTGGTTTATCTGGATTTTGCGATTGCAGAAAACGAGTTGAAGATGGACCCAGAGAAGATTGCAGCAATTTTCAACTGGCCATCCCCGAAAAGTCTATTTGAGGTACGTAGTTTTCATGGGTTGGCAAGTTTTTACCGAAAATTTATAAGAAATTTTAGTGAAATCTTCGCACCTATGTTGGATACTATAAAGAAGGAAAGTCAGCCTTTTCGTTGGACTGAGGCAACAGAGAGGAGTTTTCAGCTATTGAAGAAGAAGATCACAGAGAGACCGATCCTGAGATTTCCATATTTTAAAAAGCTTTTTCAGGTTCGCTATGATGCAAGCAGTACGGCCATTGGAGCTGTACTTAGCCAAGAAGACAAACCTGTTGCATTTTTCAGCGAGAATTTGAATGAAAGCAGGCATAAGTATTCATCCTACGACAAGGAATTCTATGCTGTCGTCCAAGCACTGAAGCATTGGAGACACTATCTACTGGGGAATGAGTTTGTTTTATTCTCGGATAATTCTGCACTACAATATGTGATGCAACAACACAAGCTGAATCACAAGCATGCTAAGTGGGTTGAATATTTGCAGAGTTTCACCTTTGTGTTGAAACACATCAGCGGGCAGGCCAACAAGGTGGCGGATGCGTTGAGCAGAAGAGCCTTACTCTTGCAGGAGAGTACGATACAAGTGCTGGGCTTTGAGCACTTGAAAAACTTGTATCAGACTGACATGGATTTCAAGGAGGCTTACAAGGCATGTCAGAATCCTTTGATGAGAGACAATAGTCTGTGGTTGGACTATAATTTGCAGGAGAAGCTGTTGTTTAGAGGGGGATAGTTATGCATCCCCAACTGCTCAATGAGAGAGAATATCATTCGGGAGAAGCACAGTGGAGGTCTAGCCGGACATTTCGGCATAGACAAGACATTAGAGCAACTCAGCCATTTTTATTATTGGCCAAAAATGCGAAGGGATGTGCAGAGATTTGTGACCAAATGTAAAGTGTGTCAGTTGGCAAAGGGACACAGCCAAAATACGGGACTTTACACGCCATTTCCCATTCCAAGTAGACCATGGGACTCAGTCAGCTTGGACTTCGTCTTGGGTCTACCAAGGACACAGTGGGGTTATGATTCGGTGATGGTAGTAGTGGACCGGTTTTCGAAGATGGCGCATTTCATCCCTTGCAGAAAGACCAGCGATGCCACTCACGTGGCCCACTTGTTCTTTACAGAGATTGTCAAGCTACATGGTCTACCTAAGTCCATCCTCTCTGACAGGGACGTGAAGTTTACAGGGCACTTTTGGCGCACCCTGTGGAAGAAGATGGACACGCAGTTAATTTTTAGCTCTGCTTATCACCCGCAGACTGACGGGCAAACAGAGGTGGTAAACAGAAGTCTGGGGAACCTGCTACGAAGTTTGATCAGTGAAAATTTGTGAATGTGGGATCGAGTACTTGCCCAGGCGGAGTTCGCTTATAATGACTCGCCCAATCGCAGCACGGGTTACAGTCCTTTCCAGATCTTGTATGGCATGCATCCTCACGGAGTGCATGAGTTACGAGATCTAGGACAACAGGAAAGATGGAGTGCTGATGGGGAAGAATTCGCTAAAGCGATGAATGATTTGCACGAGCAGGTGAAAATAAAGTTGCAGGACAGCAGTCAAAAATATAAGCAGCGAGCAGATTTGAAGCGGAGAGACGTACAGTTCAACGTGGGGGATGAAGTCCTTGCACATCTGCGTAAGGAACGTTTTCCTAGAGGTGCATACAACAAGCTGAAGTACAAAAAGATAGGTCCTTGCAAAATTCTCTGGAAATTTTCAGCTAATGCTTATGAAATACAGCTGCCACCAAGAATAGGCATCTCACCCATCTTTAATGTGGTAGACCTGTTTCCATACACTGCTGATCTAGAAGAAGAAGACAGTATCGCACGGCCTACACGGGACACACAGGAGGGAAGTGATACTTGGATGAGACAAATGCCTTACGTTCAATCCCCCGAGATCGAGAGGATCCTCGGCACTCAGGTGGCCAAGCGAACTCAGCGGAAAGAGTATCTACAATATCTGGTCAAGTGGAAGAACCATCCAATTGAGGACAGTTCGTGGCTTAACGCCAGGCAGATAGAGCAGGCGGGTTATTCAGTCGAAGTTCATGGACCGGAGTCATGATTTCTTCTTACCCCAGGAGCCTGATGCAGGAGCATCCAGCTAAGGGCACCATGATCGAGTGTTGGTCTCCGCCAAGGTGGAAAGATTTATCAGTGTTTGGTTTCTTTATGTTTAATTAGTCAAAGCAGAATGTAGGGACTTGTTTTTTTTAATTTCATTATTAGTTAGGGAACGATATAGTTAGTTAGGGTCACTGTCAACAATGTCTGTCTTTTATTGAGTAATTCATCTTATAACTATTTCTTCCGTTTAAAACAAAAGAAGACATCTATATCAATTGTAAAATCTTGCAATGCAAGGAGAACCGAATGAGTTAACAGTTATGTAACTAATAAAAGAAACAACTGAAGCCTAACTGTGCATAGTTCAGGTAACTATGGGCAAACAATACAAATATGAAATGTAAATCATTCTGAGGGGTTCAGCATATGAAAATAGTAATAGAATACAGAGAACAATTTTCTTTCATACGAGTCCATCTGTAACAGTTATTGAAATGTCTATCTACTTCTCCTTAATCATTAAGTAAACCAAAATATGCAGATATTGTGCATGCCTATCCTTTTCATGTATTTCCTCTCCTAAATAACAGGGAGCAGACAAAGAAAATTGCACAAGAATTTCCAATGCGAAGGCTGGCAATCGTCAAACAGAGACCACGACCGAAAGAGTCAAGCACATTACGAACTGTTCGACTGAGAATGAGCATATAATCGCTGAGTAACAAAACCCAGGACATAGGTAACAAATACAATCGAATACACTGTATTTCTTTTCATTCCAAACAGAAAAATATTTGTATACATATTATTGTCCACAGATAATCCATCGAACAACAAAAGAACTTAACGAACCAGCAAAAACCCTAAGGTGAGGGTTTTGGACGGCCTCCAACACAGAGGTTCACAATTACAAACTTTGCGAAATCAAACAAGGGTTTGTATCAACTAACCCAGGTCACATAGCGACGACAGAGAGGTACAAGCGAACCAGAATCGGGACTCTTCCCAACAAAACTGACAAAGACTAACTATTAAAAGCAAAATGACAATAATAGCAGAGCCTACCGGGATAGAGCCGAAGCGTTTACACTAACCATGCCAAGGAACGAACCCCCAACCTGTGCAATCAAAACAGGGAAACATTGTCAGCCCAAATGAAGAGTAAGGAATAGCAAGAAGCAAATGAAGCATAAGGAATTATCTACATAGTGAATGAATCAATTACCTGGAGGTTTAGTCACGTGGGAGGAATGCAAGCCCACTGAGCCACAGTCCATGGTGATAGCCTGAGACCAAGGAGTCGTTCTTGTTAGAGCCAGAGGAAGACAGAGGAGAAAGACAAATCATGGAGATATAGCTTACCTGGAGCGAATTGCGAGCAGGAGGAGGCCACCGCAGCTGTGACCTGTAGCATGCACACCCATTAGTCAAATTTAATAAGCAGGAGAACCACAATCAAACTAGAATAGCGGAGCAAATACAAGTCGAGAAACCGAACAGAACATATAGTGGCCATTTTCTTACACAAACGAGCAGAACCGTCACTCTGTGCCCAAGGAACCGAGCCCATAAGTCACCAGGACAAACGCAGGTGCCATACTCACAAGCAACACAGCCCATAGCCAGCGCATGCAGAGCCGTGGCTTACCACCATACATTTGCAGCACGAAAACCATGTTTCCAGACCAAACCCTTAGCGCAGCAGAGTTGCAGAACAAAAATGAAAGAATGACAATAGAAGGTATGGTTTTGGCATAGACCGAGGAGCGGGAAACAATAACCAAGGCAAGGACCGCCAGCACAGCAAAAATTAATGTCTGTCATAAATTCCACCCAAACGAAAATCCAGAACCATCCAATAATTAACCACTGATCACGACTGGAGTCGCGGAGTCATGGTATTCAAGTCCTCTTGTAGCACCGCAACTAAGCCACTTTTTTCTTAAATAGAGTGAGAGGCCTAAGTGTATGAGACACTTATCCACACCGACGCAAGTTAAACTATGAGATATTAAAGTTGGGTCAAAGCTTTGGAGTTTGTTGAGGGTTTATAAACCCATTTTTATTAACAAGTTGCCGTGAAATTGAGCAGCGGCAGCTGCCGTAAACAACCCTTGCCTGGTTTTGAGACATGAGCGTGAAAAGGTAAGAGTTAAAGCTCCGCTTCAAAAGATGATTCGAAAGTGTTATGATGAATGCATATTAAAAAGGTTTTTTAAAAGGGTTTGAAAAAAAATTATTAAGAAAGGAAAAGCATGTGTGAAAAAGGGCTTATGACATTATTAAAAGGCCTCCTTTGAATTTCTTTTTGAAAGAGATTATTTCAAAAAAGATTTATTAAGAGTGGAAAGTTGGGTGATAAAACCTTTTTATTAAAAGGTGTATGGTGCATGGTATAAAGGTTTATAAAAAAAAGTTGGGATTTTTTTAAAGTTTTTTTTGGGGAGAGGTTTTTTCAAGAAACTAAAAAAAGAAAATGAAAAAGGGTTTTTATTGGTAAAGATAATTTAGGGCTATGCAAAAGTCCGTTTATTTGTGAATTTTTTGGTGTTTTGTCAAGCATGACAATTTTTTTGGTGAAGATTGTGCCTTACGGGGGCGCATATTGAAAATCATATTTTTTTTCGGGGGCAATATGGAAGACAACCTCATGCAATCAGCAAAGTAGTTATAAAATAGAGAATGACCACAGTCATGGGTCGCAAAGCGCAACTGAAGCATATTAAGAAAAGAAATTAAAAAGAAGAGGCAAAGATCATTGCCATGGTTAGAGAGATTCAGGCAGTAGCTGAGGAACTGAGAAGTCTAGGAGAAGACAAAGAAGAAATCGAAAAGAAGAGGAAAATACCATTTCCATGGTTAAAGAGGTTTAAGTAGTAGTTGAGGAACTAAGAAATCTAGCAGAAGACAAAGAAGAAATCAAGGGTGATTGGTGTAGCTTTGATTTGCTACCACCTCCTATGTTTACAGGTGAATATTTTGATCATTGGGTTATCAAGATGTTAACTTTTCTTCGAGCTAAAGAGTTAATTGAGTATGAATCTAATAACCCATATGATGCAGTATGTGATGTTTTAGCATTGAATTTTATAAAACAAGCATTGGATGAGAAGTGTTTGTGCAGGGTAGAAAAAGCTACAACTTCCAAGGAAGCATGGAAATTCCTGGAAGCAGAGTTTGGTGCAAGGGAGAGTGACATGCAACATCAGGTTATGTCACAAGCAAAGAAGTCAGCCGCAGATCTGAGAGTAGATGAGCAAGACTCTGAGAGGAAAACAGAGCTTGGAGAACCCCACTCAAAAGTGGATGATGGTTGTCAAGACCATAAAATTGAAACCCATTATGCAAGCATGCATATGGATGAAGAAGATGCAACAAGATTGCAGAGAGAGAAGCAGGAGCCTCTATGTGTGAAACAGAGAAAGAGAAAATAAATTCTCAAGGAATCCACTGTAATGTGGATGATACAGGTGATGGTGAATCCCATTGTGATGAGCCACATGTGGATGATGATTGCAAAGTTAGATGTGAATTGGTGAATCCATACGCAACTAATGGATTTGGTGAAGTTGAAATTGTCAATGAAATTGACAGTGAGCACATGCATGCTCAGATATCCCACCATAGTGTGGATGATCATTATGTTGATGATATGTGTAGTTTCTTTTTTGAAACAGGGATTGATTACGACAATATGGTAAGCGCAATGTTTGATGAAACATTGAAGGTTGAAGCTACCACTGTAGCAACAAGATATGAAGATGTTAGAACTGCTCATGAAGCAGTATGTCATCTAGCAGTAGTTGATCATCAAGAACATAATAAAGTGATTGAAGAGTTTTTGATGAGAATATCCACTAACAACATAATAGTGGAAGACAACCTCCATGCAGTTGAAAAGAAGGTAGATGTAGAGAAGGAATCTCTCACTGAAGAGAGCCATATTAAAGATGTTTTTAACATTGTTTTTGAATATGCAGGTGTTCAGAATAGCATGGGCAAAGAAGTTGAAAGCAAGGTTGTTAATAAGTTTCATGCAGATTTAAAGTTCATTAAAGAATGGATTCAGAAACCAATAAGACAAATTGAAGCGAGTCAAACTTGTAAATATAAAGCACAAGAAGCAAAGAAAATAAGTTAGTTTGAAGATGCAATGTTATGGTAGTAGTCCATAGTTGAACGAATATTTGAAGAGGAAGGTGTAGAAGACATGATCCAATTGTTCTTCAAAACAAGTTCAAAACAAAGTCAAAGAAAAATTGCAGCAGTAACAAGTGAATAAATCCTACAACAAGAAAGTTCAACAGAGAATGAAGCAATTTTGAGGATATAGAATCTGGAAGCAGAGAAAAAGAAAATGCAAAATTGTAAAATTCTTGAGTCATTGTAAGCCTAGCTGAGACATAGACCAACATGCATGTTTGTGTGATAGTTAAGTCATGTTGAGTCATACAGTCGTAATTAAGGGGGAGTGTTAGAAATAGTAATTACTCCCGCATGTGGAGTTAGCTAAACATAGAGAGTCAGTTAAATGAGTGACTGAGGTTTGAGTATTTGAGTGTTGAGTCAAGTCGAGTTAAGTGATAGATGACTTTGAGTGTGTGGTTGCATGTCAAGATATTTTAGGCAAGTAGCTAGTTGGAAAAGGTTAAATACCCTTCACCGAGTTCATTGTAAGTATCATGTTTTGTGTGATCAATAGAAGAGAAACAACTCATATTTTGTGTGTAAATTCATGCTTTGTCTTCTCTACCTTTCCAACAAAAGAGATATGGATGGTTGCAGCACTTTCGCAATTGCATGGATATATTCAAAATGCGCTTACAATGTCATCCAACATTCACAATATCCAAGATTTTCGAAACAATGCCTGGTAAAATTTCTTTTGCATTTGTGACATTACGACTTTCAATATGGTTTCCTTTTTAGGAGGCAAGCCTTTCTCAACATTTGACTTTAGTCTCCATGGAAAGGTCGATGAACATTATAAAGTTATTGAACCACTTCTTGTTGGTCATTTTCACCTGATATTTGGAACCAATTATCAAAAGTTTCAGCAAAACTAAAAATTTCTAGAAATAAGAAATTGAGAAGAGACCAGAGTGCGTGAAGGTTGTTTTGAAGAGGTGTATAGTATCTATCTCTAGGAAACTGTGAGAAATAATTATTGATCAATGCTATGCTTGAATTCAATGTAACTATTGCTCCTAACTCTTGCATTCGTGTATGACCACGCCACTGTATGAAGCTAGAAACAATATCTGACAAATCAAAACAAATAACCAAGTTACAACCTTGACTTCAAACACGAAAATCTGATTCAAGTCAATGTTATGTTCTTTTCCTAACCTGGTCTGCAACAATGTTCTCATTATAATTTGGTTTATAACTTAATTCCGCAACTTGCAGGGCGTTTATTAACAAAAAAATGCCTTGAAAGAACCTACAAAATCTCTAAAACCTTTAAGTTTGAAAAAATTCCCACGTTGAAGTCAACATGGGTCATTTTGCACAAAACCCAGATTATGGATTTTTAAAATTCGACATCGTTTGCCCAAAACGTGAGCCCAAAATTCATGGCCTGGGGATGTCTGCATTTTCTATGTATGATTCTTCTGTCTCTTGGAAACTTGGTCAAAAGCACCCTTGATGGTATGAAGCTCCATAATCCACTTCAGAAACCCAACAATATTAAACCAGAACCAATATAAAAAAGAGGGGAGACTAGAACCAGAAATTTCTTTTGAAAATCCTTTATTGTTGATGTTTCACATGTCATTATCATTTGTATTACGCATGTGACATTCACTATCACTGCCTTGGCCCCACTGTGAGCTCCTCTTCAATTTGTTTCATGATAAGTTCTGCAGCTTCATCTTGATGTTCCCTTTGAGCCCATTCTAAAGCCATAATCCCACCTTGTGCCTGTAAAATACAATTGACCCCATATGAGAGCAGTAGTGAAACATCATTAACTCTTCCTTTGCCAATAACCACCATTAGTGGTGTAGCTCCAGTCATATAATGTTGATGATTACAGAGTTCAGGGCTTGGATTCCCTAAAATTTTGTCCATCAGCAAATCAAAATCATTCTCTACCCAGACAAGAGTGATAGCCTCATCCATAGCACTCGTGTCTTATTGAGTTAGTGATAGGGTCTTGCAACTTGCCAAATTTTGACTATTATGATCAGTTAATTGTTTTCATCGATCCCAAATTCTACAAGAGCAAGTAGATCCTCCAAAAAATATGTACGGGGACAACCATTGAAATACTTCAAAAACAATTTGGCATCGACAATGGCGCTCATTAATATCAGGTGCAAATATGGGCAAGAAGGAAGTAAAGCTCCGAGTATAATCAACATAAAATATGCACAACGATCTCGTTCCTGGTCTGTATCCAAGAGGAAAACATAAGCTACAACAGGGTGCATTGGGTGCATTTGAGTGTAGATAAAGTTGTGGATGGATGGACACCCTTGGCATGGTAGATAAGACTTGGGAAGATGAGACAACCTAGGTGCAGACAACTTAGGTGGATGGATGACTTAGTGGGATCAAGAGGACTTGGACATGGACTTCCCATGATGGAATGGCTTGGTGGAATAAGCTCGCTTGATGAGACCTCTTAGAGTGACACGAACTTTCAAGAGAAAGGAAACACTCACATAATTGGATGATTCATTGGCGAAGGCACCATCAATCATATATGAATCGTCACCAAGATATGGAAGAAAAAAGTGCTTTAAAGGAGAAAGGATAAGGAGTTCTATGCTTGTGCCATGGAGGGGTGCAAAGAAGCAACTTGTATTTCCTTGGTGAGATGGAGAATGGAACATGTTTGTAGGAGGAAGGCCTATGGAGGTTCTTGGGTTTGTTTGTACAAGGTATTTTGGACATTTTTGGGCACAAGGATATATTTCCTTGATTTAATTGTACTCTGAAATTGAGCCACAAGTAGAGGCATGATCTTCTTATTGTATCACATGCACACATACATAAAGGTTCTAGGCATGTGGCTTGGGTGCTACCCATCCACATATACTAAGTGCTTGTGTGAATGTTTAACACATTTGAGTGCATTGTTCCATTTATGCTTAACACTATCTAAGTGGTGTGTAAGTTTTAATCCTTTTATAGTAAAATATACACACACCGATTCTTAATTATAAGAATCGTAAACAATGGAAAACACAAAATAAATAAATAAAGATTATCCATGGAAACCAAAAATAGGAAAACTAACAAGCTGTTTAGAGCCATACCCCTAAGTTGTATCATCAGTCAACTTCATTGCTTACAATATAATATATAGGATCCTTCGACATCCAAGACAACTAATCCACTAACCCAGATTACATTACAATCTTAATTCCTTAATTAGAATTACAAAACTATGTGTTGAATCAATATGCACCACAATAACACCAAAAGCAAAATCATGTGTCAAAAACCACCAAAAAAACACAATTCCACCCATTTGTTTTTCCTAGTGACTTCACCCCCCACTATGGCTCCACCTAAATAATGGGGGATTTCCCCCCTCACCCTCATGTGGCCCCTACTTTGCACCCAATACATATGAGTGCATGGGATTATTCATGCAAAGAATATAACATACACCCAACATGTTAAGCTTGGCTACGTATAAGTATTTATATGGAATGTTTGAGTCCACAGGGATGTGTTCCTAGTGTGTTTTTTGGATAATCTTAAGTTTAGTAGGATTTGGTGCATCTTACATTATAGCCTCAATGAATTTATGGGCATACCTTAGGTGAAGAGGTGCAATATAACTATAGCAAGTGTAGGTTTCCTAAGCCAATATAGTTGAGGCAAGGAAATAATACACAACATAGGTGTAAGACACCAAATCCACTATGTTTGGGTGAAATTATGTAAATATGTAAATGGAGAAATTGTATAGGAAAAGCTCATTGGAATTTGAATTCCAAGGGTGACCATTTTGATTGTATATAACAAGATTCATCTTAATGGAATGCAACTATTCAAGATTTACCATCTTGGCCTGATATTGTAATGCCCTACTTAATCTTATCATGCAAATTTTACTAAGTGTTTAAATTACCTTAAAATATTGACTTATAATTATCAAGAAATATTGGTACATACCTACATTGGTGAAACTGTAAATTTATTACTGATATAAGTTTTGTTATTATTCAATTCCCAACTTACCTCAAATTTAAATTTTGATAGGATATGGTTTCCTTCCATTTATTCCAATTTAAATATCCATATCCCCAAAATGTCCTCTCAAATTTACTTGGGAGAAGACATGGTCCTCTCCAATTAATTACCAAATTATATATTCATATCTCATCCCCAAAATGTCCTCTCAAATTTACTTGGGAGAAGATAAGTCAAATGTAAGGATGAGGGGGTAGTTATGACATTAATGAGAGGTGGTTGAGGTGGAGAAGAGAAGGGGGCATAAAAGGGGAAGGATGAGGGGAGGAGAGGGGATCCTTGGTTTTGCTTTTGGTTTTGGTTTGGTTGTGGTTTTGGAGGATTTATTTTGAGAGGAAGAAGGGAGAAGAGAGAAGGGAGAGAAGGAGAGTATTGTTTATCTTGGACCCACACTACATCTGGTTGGACTTGGGCTCGGAGGGCTAGGGAACCTGTGGAGGTTTCCTGAGTTAGGAAATACTTCCTAGTTGGCTGGGAGGTAAATCCAGTCGATAGTCAAGAGGAGCATCCCAACAGGATTAAGAGTTCAGGGGCATCTCATCCAGGCTATCGGAATAGGTATTCCTCTATTTATAGATTACTCATGTAAGTGATTGAAATGAAATGCTCACTATTTAATTGTAGGAAATAAATTTTAATGGTAAAATATCATCGATTAAATGTTTAGTTAGAAATAAATTATTTCTCGTTTTATTGTATTTGAAATTATAGAATTTAGTTCTTTTAGAGGACCCTATGATGGAGCCCTTACACGTGGTATCAAAGCGGGTTCAAAATCTGGACCCAAGACCCACTAGACACAAATCTCCGCTATTTTTTTTATAAAAATTATGTGGAACTGATTTCTCCACCTTCCTCTCACATTACCTCCCTTGCAAAATCCGCCAATCAGAGTGTTGTAACTAACATGGTCTGGAAACAAGCCTTTTTCCAACATTTCATCCAATAGCTGTCTCACTTTTCCCATTCTACCAATCTGACAAAGCCCACTAATGAGAACAGTGTAAGAAAAAACATCAGGCTGAACACCACTTTTTACCACTTTATCAAATAACTCTAAGGCTGCCTGCACATCACCTGCTTTGTAGTACCCATTGATAACAAGAGTGTAAGTAATATAATCAGCTTCAAATCCTACTTTTTCAATTTTTGTGAAGAACTTACGGTATGGCCATCTTGGAATGCCATTATCACGACATATCTTCTTTAGAACGCTGCCACAAACACCTAGGATATTAGCAACTTCTGCAATGGGGACCGAGAAGAATTTGGCGACCTCGTCGAACGTGAGAGACTCATCCCAGCTGATTTGCTGGGGGGGCATCCCAAGCTTTGCCATGTAACGATTCGTAATCGACTCCTGAGGCATATTTCTTCTTCAATTCAAGTCGATTACCCTCCAAATGTTTAGATACCTGCTAACCCCACCTCCTTCACTGCCCGCAACAGATTTCGCAGATTCCTTTCTTACTGAATGCGTTGAGTTAAACCTTGAACCCAAATTCCAAATGCGATTATGCGATGCAGACTGCATAGAATGTGAAGAATTTGAGGGCAGTATGAAGCTTGTGTGTGCCTTGCAATCACACGAATCCATTTAACTCGGAGGCTAAATTATTTTTCCTTCCCTTTCTGCGTGTTATGTTTTGATAGTGCAAGGTTTTAACATCAGGTTTTGTCACAGTTTTTACGAAGAAATAAAAATAAAACCTCAACATTTAAAAACAAACAAAACAAACTCAGACATTCTTGAACAGCAAGACAAGTCCAAAACATTCAATCTAACCACAATGTGGGTAACTATAACTAGGAAGCCTTAGATGTTAGACCTTAGAAAAGTAGAAACCATGCGAAGAGACACTACTTAAAAGAAATTTGAAGGTTCACACTGCGCGGGGGCGAGGTAATTTAAAACAGAGTCCATGTTTCGATTAATTCTTCCACACTATAATTTAAAATAGGGTCCATGTTCCGACGAATTCTTCCACGCTATCATCGACATACCATTGAATTAATCAGATAGACTAATAGTCTTCGAAACTCCATAAAATCATGGCCTCTGCTGGTCTCAAACCTAAAATCTTTGATTTAAGCTAATGGAGGATTGGCTAATATTATAGACTCATTGCTTGGCGAGTAAGAAGCAATAGACTCTGGCTTGGGCAGGGTTCTCTCACACGCAACTATAAGCAAAACAAGGTCAAAACATGCCCGCCATGGGGCTCGAACCCATGACCACAAGGTTAAGAGACTTGCACTCTACCAAGGGTAGATATTTTAATTGCATATATGTATTCTTATGTCCGTGTATTGGCTAATTGTTTCTCCTAAACAGATGAATTTAAAATGCTTTCCTTATTTTACTTTCTAATTCATTTTTCTGCATTCTAATTCGTCCAGCATCACGCAAACCTTGGGATCTTTAGCGAGGGTGGTGTGGCCACAAATTTACCTTGGCTTTCTGTGCTGGGATTCATCATCCCTGGTCTGGTCTGGGCTGATATACATTACCCTACAGATGGGCACAACCATAGATTCCCAAACTACAAATTTTATGAGCGAAAATGTAGCATACTTGAGGGCTAAGAACAAGGTCCTTCCTCATCAATCTATAAAACCTAAAGGCCAATTTGCGATCAGTATTTATGTGTTTCAACACATGTATTATATGATTTGGTTTCAATAAGTTTAATACGGGACAAATTTCACTCAATGATCCTTGACATAGTTTCAGACAAACACTATGAATGAGCTTAGACTCTTGTAGTGAAAAGGGGTTTTGTAGGGTTTTAGGGATTTTATGAACCTCAAGAAAATCGTGTTTTGTAGAAAAGATGCTCGCGATGCAGAAAATCTTCAGTTGGGTAGCTTCTGTTGCTCATTTTGCAAGCCACAAACCACTGAAAATGTAGTGGGTGCACGCCTTTGGCTGATTTCGTTAGTCTTTGGCGAAGTCGGGGTGGAAAGAATAGCGATTTTGCACAGAACTTAAACGCGCAAAATTGTTAAACACACATGGACAGCAAGAGAGATATGAAAGATAAAACATGCAATACAATTTTTTATTAACATGAGATATACATTTATAGTACATTATGTGACTCTTGGGTTTCAGATCCCAAGGTCTCTTGGACTGCTTTGGTCTATTCGGCTTCCACACTAACCCATTTAGGATTAGGTGTCCAATATTCCCCCCCTTAATCCGAAGGGTTATGTATGAGTCCAAGAAGAGAGCTGTAATACAAAATGTTCAAAAAATGCATGGCAGCACTAGGCTGAATGTGCTCTATGAAATGTTGATATAAAGGGCAATGGTTTAAGGATGACCACCAACACTGGAACGCTTAGTGCAGTTCCCGGAACTCTTCCAAAACTGGCAAGAAACTGAAGTTTTCTGCTAGAGAAAGTGATCCTATTTTAAAGAGGGAAACCTTCAACCATAAAAGGGAGGTCTCACCCCGCATAAAAGGTAAAACTTCAACCTGAAAAGGGAAGTCTCAACCTGTCATGGTTTAAGGATAACCAACAACTCTGGAATGCTTAATGCAATTCCTGGAACTCTTCCAAAACTGGCAAGAAGCTGGAGTCTTCTGCTAGAGGAAGTGTTCTCAATTGTGTTCCTGGAACTCTTCCAAGACTGGCAAGAAGTTGAAGTCTTCTGCTAGAGGAAGTGTCCTAGATTGCCAACTGAAGGCATGTTCAGGCATCTTTGTCTCTGGCTACAACTCTGAAACTCGTGTGGCAGGTTGTGGCTCAGGCTCGCTTGATGTGACTTTGAAGCTTGTAGATGACCATCATTTCCCCCCTGTCATATACAAGGTGAGATGATGGAGGAAACTCAACTGCAAGACTTTTCAATACTCTAGAACAAGTTCTAACATGCGTTTGGAATATCTTCTTGGCTGTTGATGCCCATTGCCAAGAAGCGATCCATCCTAGATGAATCTTTGTTCTTGCAGGACGTTTTTTTTCTGAAGCATCTGTGTGAAGAATGACTGGTTTTATGACAGTGCTTACATGGATGAAGATCAAAACAGTGATCTTTCAGATGGCCAACTCGGTCACAGTGTTGGCATTTTATGATCTCTTGTTGTTGTTGTTGTTGTTGTTGCTGCTGCTGTGGAAGAGGGGCAGAGTCTGGAACAGCTGAAGCTGAACTGTCATGAGGAGTAGGTGAACTGTCATGAATGAATCCAACACTCCGAAACTGAATGGGCTTGGCATAGTCTGGAATATGAAAGGACAAGTCCTTGTCATATCCAAGACTAGTTCTATGCTTGTTGTGGACAAGCTGTTCCCAAGGTCTGATGATGGGATTGGGAAGTGCAGACTGAGTTTCTGCATCTGCATGTACAACTACTGCTTTATTGGAATGAACAGTAACATTATTGTCTTGCTGCTGATGGGTGGCTGTATCAATGTTCTGAACAGGTTCAGAATGATGTCTATTTTGATGTAGCTCTTCTTGCTGTAGCTGTGATTCAAGCTGCAAAAAATCAATCTTTTCTTGTGCATTTTGTATACATTTTTGAATGTCAGCAATAATGTCTTTATTGATTATGATTGCGCTGTCAGTAGTGGATACGATTAGAGTTCTCAATAACTCTAATATTCTTTCAAGCTTAGCCATTTTTCTACACCTTAAAAATCCTCCAAATCCCACAGAAAAATGTAAGCTGCTAAATATCTTCAAGTTACACAAAGAAAATCTTGCAGATTAAAGAAAAACGCAGGGCAAGTGCTGGTGGCTTAATGAGCAGACTATTGCAACTATGGCACTTTTCATTGTATCTACAACAAATATTTTAGTTCCAAAATGTGGCGGCAAGATTATTGATATTGTCAGCAGAGATTTGAGAATAGAAGAAGAGAGCAGATGCTTTTAATACCATCAAAAAACACTCTTGTGGAAATTCTTCTTATAATCTTAATTGGTTCATTTGCTACTGCACTGTGTGGATGGTGGTTTGCATCATCTTTTGTTGTTCGACCGAGAAAAGATTTATTTCGACATCTTATTAACAACACTTCAATAAAAATCTCTGATATGAACAACCTTTAAGAAAATACACTAATTCGGTCTATAATACCACGAAACTTGCTAATTAGGAATCAAATCAATACATATCTTCCTTTGATCTGTATGCCTTCTCTAGCGCTACCAAACCATTTCACTGTTCTGCAAACTAGACAAGTTGCTCTCTATTGCTGAAGAGCAGTTTTCGTTTTCCGCCGAACGGGAGGAACTCCACGCTTTTACCCAAATCGCAATTACTGGCAAATTCACACTTTCCCTTTTATATGCAGAAGCTATTTTCAGATTATGATTATAAAACCATTTCACAATCAATCACTGTATATGGGAGTTTCCTCTTTCATGGCAAATTTAGAACTTCTGAAATCTTCAATCAAATCCAATGACTCAATGCATATATGACTTGAACCCATGAAACAATGCGCCCATATTCCATTCGACATTATTAATCGACCCAACCAACACAAAACTCTGTATTTTCGACCCAATATCAATCATGTATATATTAGCAGATTCAACTCGAATCTGTTCAAGAATAAACGCCCACCAGACACCTTGAATTCACATTCATATAACCCAATACAGCAATGGTTCCCTTCAGACAGAGTAGGCCTACACTATCCGACTCTCCCAGGAAGATCTCACACCTGCGACAACATTACCTTAATATTGGAATTTTGCAATTATCATGGTTTGATTCAGCTGTATATATAACATTATTTCGATTTTCATGAAGAATTATGCGTAGATTCAGAACAACACAAACAGGAGCTTCACTATGACAGTGCTACTATGATCATGAAATTGAAAGCTCAGATACAAGCGCTGGAAGATCGTGCAAATGCTGCAAAGGACTCGCATACAACATACCACCGTATTCCAACTCATATTCAAATCATCATTTTAACCAGCAAACAAATCCCTACCGAGATGCCATTATACAATACGGTGATGTAGAGGATTGATAACTATGCTTACGCACTGAGAGCTGAGAACACTCTGCCACTGAGCTCTTCCGAGACTACTGAGGATATATTATGCCGAGACTATTGTGCCACTGTTATATCGAAGCCATTGTGCTATTTTGCGGAAATATTGAGAGTCAAGACAACATTATAACAAGATCGTAGTGAGTCTAATATTGTGATTGCAGAGGATGCATACTTTACAGAGAGTCGAGATAGACCAGTGATAGAGGGTGCATATAAAATGAGTGACTAGCCATTTGCAATGTTAGACATTTGCAAAATAAATACACTAAAATAAGAGGGCGCTGCGAGTTAAGAGGGAGCGGATAGTGGTATAAGTATGGAGGCAGCATTTGGCACATAGGTGGTTTTCGCGCAGAGGTGGTTTAATACGGCAGAAGG
This sequence comes from Pinus tabuliformis, assembly GCA_031772625.1. NCBI lineage: Eukaryota > Viridiplantae > Streptophyta > Pinopsida > Pinales > Pinaceae > Pinus > Pinus tabuliformis. The sequence goes on along the minus strand of CM062813.1, from coordinate 1,154,018,879 downwards.
GAGGTGCAGTGTCACGCCATTCAATTGACTATAAAAGTTTTACGTATTCACCATATATGCCATCGAACTTACCAAATGGCATCAGTAGCTGGAGAGCCAGGAATCAGGAGCTGTAATGTTGGCAACGCAAGAGGAGTGGCGCACTGAGGCAAGACCTTTCTCCAGCTTCGGCGTTCACGACTCTGAGGGGTTGTCTTGTGTGTCGAATTACGTGCCTCAGAAAACCTATTTAGCTTGACGTGACTTGTTTACCATTCCACAATATCGATAGCCGCGACCCACGACGTTTGAGCTTATCGGCCTTCTTGATGCATTGTAGTCGTAATTAACACGAATGAGGAATCAGTCTCTTTGGGAGCATATCTGGTCACATTCAACTCAAAACTCAGCCTTTGATTTATATACATGCCCACACAGCAAGTGTAACCAGAATCTCGTCCCCTCAGTCAACACTCAACTCCACTGCCACAGAACTTGCCCAAGGTGAATGAGTGATGGCGCGACCTTCTTTCAACAAGGAAAATCGACCCATAATGATGATAACTTGGCCAGCAACCAGATTGGTTTTTTTTTTTGCGAAATACACAGTCCCTTACTATTTAATAGTAGACAAAGATACAAGGAAAATATAAAATTGGAACCTGGTCTATTAGCCCAGTTCTTCAATGCTTCCTTTTATAAATGCAGCCTTTATACACCAGCAATATCACCCATACTTGGTCTTGAAATGGCACATTGTCTAGAGTAAGTTTACAGCAACTTGAATATGCCCAGGGAGGATGTAACTGTCATGTAACAACTTCTTAACCAGTCCCGTAAAGGGAGCCGACCAGACGCAAGAAGAAATGCTTAACCAGTCCACCTGAATGCTTTGACCAGCATATTAGTAGCATTCAACCAATGCATATGAACCAAGGAGTTGTTGCGGGAATTTGTATATGTCAATCATGGGTTGGCCGATAGACTGTTTCAAAGGCGTGAATTGTTATCTGACAGGACAGAGCAGCGCATGCATAGGGATAGCATACTAAAAATAAAGTTCTGAGGGGTGCCAAGGTTTTCAGACAGAATTCAAAGCATTAGAGTAGGTGCACATTGCAAGGAATCAAAGACATGTTTTCTGTCAAGGCAGAGAGCAGTTACAAGGAGCGTTGGGAGGCGAAGAAATCAACAGAGGCGTTATAACACAGTAGCGCAGCAGCGTTGAAACGCTTCTGACACAGATCAGAAATTTCATAACTAATTATTTATAACATAATGCATGCCGGCCCAAATAAAGGAATACAACCCCTTCAAGTTTCAGTTTTTAATGCACAGGAAAAATGCACTGTATACGGTTCCACTCTCAACACAATACGCCACTTAATGATTTTTATATACCATAAAAACTTCCAAACATATACGAGTTCAACGACTTCCAACTAATTTGCAGAGATGGACCATAAAAAAACTCATTAAGACATAGAAGCGTTGGTTTACACAGGCCACAAAAACAAGTGGCTTACACAATATTGAGAAGGTTATGAACGTACCAGCTCTGATACCATGTTAAACACACATGGACAACAAGAGAGATATGAAAGATAAAACATGCAATACAATTTTTTATTAACATGAGATATACATTTATAGTACAATATGTGACTCTTGGGTTTCAAATCCCAAGGTCTCTTGGACTGCTTTGGTCTATTCGGCTTCCACACTAACCCATTTAGGATTAGGTGTCCAACAAAAATGTCCCGGTGTATGTATTTTCCATCTGCACGATTTTTCGATGCGATTTCTAAATTTCGTAAGCCATGAATTGGCCCACACATAAAAGCATTGGAACCAAATAATATTCTCAGTTTCAATTGGAGTTTGGCCTCACTCCATCAAATGACATTTGCTAAAAAAGCCTCAGGGCTTCCATACCATGCCTGTTGTGCGCAAATCCTGCCATCACTATAGTCCATGCCACGACACTCCTTTGAGGCACTTCTTCAAACAGATTCATTCCTTCTTCAACAAACCCATTCTGCAAAAGTCTCAAAAGCATAACATTCCAAGAAATCAAGTTTCGTAGAGGTATTTTGTCAAACACTTCCCGTGCAAGATCAACTCTCCCGCATTTCGCATACATATTAGCTAGGGCAGTCATTACAATAACATTTGACTAAAACCAACCTCTCATTACCATTTTTTTATGAATCCCCAAACACCTAAATTCCAGACAAGAGAGCAAAAAAAAACAGTTTACTCTCGAGAAAATACATACATATATCATTGCCCATAAAAGATACAAGACTATCCAGAGCGCAAAACTCACTTTGTATTTGCATTAGCAATGCAAATAAATAACAATATAGCAATATTTTTACACAACTAATATGCAAAAGATCGTGGTCAAAGCTAGTTTCCACAACTCTTTGGTAAAGGGTATTAAATGATTCTCGCCAATTTCATTTTAGAAACACTTGCGGTGATGTCTTGTAAGACCCTTACCAATACTTTTGGTCACATTTTTTCTCATAATGAAACATTATTCATCTCCATCATCTATAGGATGTTAGTGCAATGAGTCCTTGATGTTGCCAATGGTGACCTTTGTTAGATACATAATATTTTGTGTAATTGTAAATATGTTGTAACTAATTAGCACTCTAAACTATCACATGAAAAATGAAGATAAAGAGTCATCTTCCTAATGTATCAGAAATTCATAGGAATGGAAATATCAATCCTGGAGTAAATCCTCCAACATGGTATTTTGCTCAGAGGTATTTTTTTAACTCCTTTCCTTCCCTTTGCAAGGAATATTTGCATTAGTGAATATCTTTTATTCATACAACATTACAGACGAATAATCTCAAACCTATATATGTTAAGAAATTCCTATCTTCTCTAAAAAAAGAAAAAAAAAACTCAAATATGCTTTGTCGAACCATTGGGAGTTACACTCTCAACTCCCATTTTAGAGAATCTCATCATTTGAACTCACTAGCTGAAAATTTATGAGGATTGGATGGACTTTTAACAACCCTTTATGTTGTTATGACACATCCTTCTCATTTAGATGAAGTATTAAATTTGTGTTAAAATTTGCATGACTCGACTTTATGAGGATTTCTCCAATCAACCTCGTATATGAGGAATTTATTCTAGTCGTGAACATCATTTTGGTGTCATCTTCAATGGTAAACTCTCACCATCCATGGGGCATGAACCCATGAACTCGCACCCTCCGTTGTGCTCCAGCATATCAATGGTAAACTCCGCCCCCACACCACCCCCCCCCCCCCCCACCTTGTGCTCCAACATATCAGAGGCTTTATGTTGGGTATTTTCTAAAGCCAAATTTCATTAAATTACATGGCCATGGTGGGACTAAAAATCCTTTATCAAGAAAAATGCTTGTAAATGAAACTGCTTTCTAACGTATTATTAATAAAATGGATGCAATTTGAGACCTTTTACTTGAATTCTAGAGGCAAAGAAGCTAAAGAGATCTGGGGAGGCACAGATGGGTCTTCGAGAGGCTATGGAAAGTTTGAAGTAGTTGGATGTTCAAAAGAAGAAGGGATTCCATAAGGGATTTGCTAAAAGACACTACAACAAAAAAAGAAAAAAGAAAAAAGAAAAAAAATCTAAATCTATCGAAATTAAGTCACAAATATTGACCTAAAAGCTTCTCTCAATTCTGTTAGTTCGATGAGTTAAGAAGTTATGAAAATTATATGTTAAATACATTTTGAAATTGAGATTTATGTGTTTTGTAAGTATATAAGTGATATTAATTTTCATTCTCCATTCTATTAATATCACAAAGTGGCATTCTTTCATCCCACAATATTTTAGATTTTGTCTATGAAGCTAGTAAGAAGTCACATTTATTTTGGCAATGTAAATTTTTCTTCTTTAAACTAATTATTGCAAATAGGTATATATATGTGTGTGTGTGTGTGTGCATTCATGGATAATTGCTTAGGAACCTTGCTTCAAAGACACTGCCTCTTCAAGAGGCGAGACCAATTGTTTATATGTCCTATAGGGGGTCCCGAGATTCATAAAGTGAACATAAAGGATTTTAAAAACATAATATAAAGGGTGGAAAGGAACAACTAATGGCCATAGAAGGAAGAAATGACTAAAAAGGGTATTATTCACATTAGTATTTAACTTAATTATTTGAATATATTAAACCAAGTTATTAATTAGCTCAATATTAAATTATAGCTATGGTACTAAAGAAAACAACTTGTGTTAGAGCGTGACTTACAAGTACATCGCACTAGTACCCTATCGAGACTCTGATGTCATTTGTTCAAGAGATCCCTTTACTCGGTGCTGAGCCAAGCTATGAATTCATGTGATTGAAAGAATAGTAGTGACACCATTACAACAATGACATAGGCTCTCCCTGGTGGTGAGTCATGTGAAATACGACTTCGTGTGAGCCAAGGGGAGTTTTAATTTATTCATTTTTTGTTTGAATTTCATTCATTATAAAGGGATATATCACAATTTTTGAAGGGTGTCTTTGTAATTAAAAAGAGGGAAAAAATGGCTTGGGCAAAGTTGTAGAATGGGACATCGCTGAGATTTATTATATTCTATCATAAGGGATTATTGCTAAAAATATTTTGATTAATAATGATGATGATGATGATCCATGTTTATGAAGGAATGAAATGAAATATAGATTTAAAATAAAAACACAGAGACACAATGAAACTAAATTTCATTCAATAAATAACAAATGTTGAAATTGTTTACATGCAGAATGAAAGAAAACTAGCTTGAGCAATGTGTTGATAGTGATGGACCCGCCAACATGTAAGGAGATCTCCCCGGTAAGAAGTCCCAATTATACCTTAGACCGTTTGGTGTAGGAGTCCCAGCAGTGGGTCATACAGTAATGCCTTGACCGCGATTTCACACAGAGGCAAGTAAGATGTCTCTGTTGGTAGCAAGGGTGTGACAGTTGCAGCAAGCCAAGGAAGGTGCATGAGAGGTTCAAACACATGGGGGTTGAGATGAGTGCGCCCCTTGGAAACCTGTGATAGCACGGAGTTAAGAAGGGAACACACGAGCAAAGATGCATCACAACATGGAAGGAAAGTTAGCTAGCAATCCAAAGTGATGGTTAAACCAACAACACGTTTCAGAAATATTCATACATACATACACAGAAAAGTCCATACATGCATGCGTAAGAAAACAAATACATATATCATTTAGAGTAAACCAAATAGCATAGAATACAATACAACATATGCATGAAATGTGTTGGCTCTATTATATTAATAAGTGTAAGTTCCAGTCATACAATACATCCATGTCCAACCACTAGTTCCGACAGCAGAACGTTACAGCCACAACCGCTTGCTCCTCCAAAGAGATGTACTAGCTTTGTGCAGTGGAGAAGCCAAGGCTCGTTACAATACTGTCCAATATTTCTCTAAGATAGTCCTATCGGAAGCTTGGATGACCAAAAGCCTTTACAATGAGTTATGAGGTTCTATTTATAGCAAAGGGTTGGGTGACCCTTGACATTCCCCTTTGTGATAGTGCATCTACCCTCATGACTCTTCATCTACTCTATGACTATTACATCCAACTGTCGACACTTGAACTTCCACTTGACAAGACGTTACATTACAATGCACATGTTCTCATGTGAGACAAAATGTCTTGAGCGAGCCATGCAAGACATCGCTGACACTCGGTCCATTGTGGTGGGACCAAATCTTTGACATGCTTGTGATGGTGAAGGTGGTGAGCTGATGCCAAGCTTGGTCATCTGTGATAGTGTGCATGCGCTCCATGGTGACATCTTGCTGAAGCGAACTCTTGCCTCCATTTCATCTAGGTGCATTGGTGTGGCTCCTCCATCCAACTCGTCTGCTAACATGCGCATGGTCTTCTTTGGTGCGGCTGAACCGGAAACACACTGATGCATAGTGTCCATGCTGATCTTCCAGTGTGTGTTGGTGGTCTTGCACATCAACTGTCAACTACATGTTCAAATCCAGTCAAACTTGCTTCTTGTCTTTTCCTTGGTGAGTGTGTTGAATGGGTGTGATCGCATGCATGTGCACAATGACATGCATGCTGTCGAATTCCCTTGCATGCGATCAACAACACTGCTCACCATGTTTGCTTCATGCCAGTTGTTGGGATGGATCTATAACTTGTACGGGCACAGTTTCATCCGTGAGTGCATGTTGCGCCCTATGTTGTACTTGTTCCTAATGCAACTCATTCTCTTATATGTGCAACTCTTGTTATTCCTTGATTTGTTGCTGTTAGCACTCATCCGGATCTCCAAGGCTGAGGAAAGAGTCTAGCTGAGGTAACCACAAACCAATCTTTTGACTTGGTAGCTAGCGCTACGAGGCCGGAGAGGTCTGTCTCCAAAGGGTCACAACCAAGAGGGCTAGATGAATTAAGTGTTTATGCTAGATATAGTAGCTCAGGGTTTGTTTGATTTGATTTGATTGGGGACTCACTGGATGAGTGAAATAGGTCAGAGAGTGAACTAGGTTAGGGAAAAAGTGAATCAGAATTGTAGACATCTGATGAGGCAAGGTAGCCAAGTTACTTTAACACTTTGTAGTATAGTGATGAGATGGTTTTAGACTAGTGACATGCTAAAAAGAGCATGATGATCATGAATTCTTTTTAAACTGAGGAAATAAACAACTTATGATGATTTTCCCAAAACATAGCATAGGAGATGTATTTTGCTTATCAGGCCTTGAAAATAAAACATAGTTAGAGTGAAATGAATCATGAGAGGTACAAAACATTCATACATATGAAACTGAAGAAGAAACAATATCAAAATACCATGTCATAGGAATCACATCAAAATAGCTGCAACTCATCCAATACATTCCATGCCAAAGTCTAAAACACTAGTACAAAATCCAATAGCGTCCAACTTGTAGAATGACTGAAAAAGTTACATAATATAGGCCTCAAACCAACTCATCCTAGCCTCAAGGGTCGAATCCATGAGAGGAGGAGGAGTTGCAAGAAAGACTGAACTGATAGCTAGAGTGTAGGGTGGTCAAAGTGACTCATCCCTAACTTATGTGAACTGTTTCATTACATCTCATGGAAACCATTTACCTAATGTAATTACCCTAGGTAACAGTAAAAACATGATAATTACATCAGTAAAATATTGATTTCCCATAGGTAAAAATCAAATTTAGAGAAGAATAGTGAAAAACTAGTCCAATTGTCAAATGTGTAGTGCCTTGTTCAGACCAACTTTTTCCTGCCTTCCCGGTGTCCACATTGAGCCCAGGATAGCTCATTGGAAATATTATCCTATCTAGTGTCAAAAATTTCCCTTGGTTTTCAAAATGGGCTTGATTTGACCCTCCAAAACTCCATTCTCCCAAGACTAGTCAAACACGCAATGGCATCTTCAAACCCACATTTTCCTACATTATCGGTGTCCAAATTGCACTTAGGATAGTTCGTTGGAAATAAATCTCACTTGGAAATGCAATGGACCTATAAAGCACTAAAAATAATCAATTATAGGCCCCCAAAAATAAATTCTCCGAAGATTGGTCAAAAGTGTAGAATGAGGGTGCAAAAATGAAGTGTGATCTTGCAGGAAACTTTTTGAGGCCTTCCTCAACTCCAAAGTGAGCTCATGATAGCTCATTGGAAATATATTTCTGTCTAGTTAGAATTTGACTCATCAAGAAAGTCATTTGGACACTCCAACTAGGAGAAAAATGGGTTTTCCCAAGGTCACACCAGAAGTGCAACAACTCTCTTGTAGCAACTGTAGTTTTGACATTTCTCAAAAGCCATAATATATGTGTAAAATTTGAAGGAGATTTTTGGTCCTTGGAATATTATGGACAAAAACCTCTCTCACGTTTGTCAATTTCTTCTCAGTTTGGTCAGAAACATAGTTTGAAGAAAAACTGGCCCTATGTATGGCAAATGATTTGTCCCTTAGAATGACTTCTTGAAAAATGATGGAGACATGGTGTTTATGAGTTGGAATGGCCTCATACTTGCTGAAATGACCTCCCTTATGCCTCCTCTGCTCAAATGTATCTGATTCCATAGCCAACCCTAGCTCAATGGGAGAGGAAAATAGGGTTTAGTGTAGGCAAAATAGGGGATTTGGGAAATTTATAGGATTGAAGGGAAATAAAGGGGATAGGGGGCTTCTAAATTCTTAGGAAAATTTTGGGAGGTAGGGAGGGATGTTAGGAAGTAGGGCAAACTGGAATTTCAAGGATTGAGTAAGGGAAAGGGGTCCAAAAGGGAAAAACACAGGCCTAGTCTAGAAAAGTGTCAAAAGCGTAGCAATAGGCTAGGGTTTGTAGAACAATGATGATTTTGAGGGATAGGAATGATGGAAAGTGTTTAGGAAGGTATATTAAGGATAGGGTAAGGCATAAGAGCATCAAGATACAAGTTTTGTTGATGATTTAACCATGGAGATCATGAAACCAAGAAAAATGTCCTCAAAACCCTGGGAGAGGGAAATGAGAGGAATGGGCATGGGAAAAGGTCAAGGGAGGTAGATGGAGTGTAGGTGAGCGAGGTTTTTTGACTAGGGCTACCATCAGTGAGTAAAGTTTTGAATGAGGACCTAGGTGGAATGCAATTTTTTTCCTAAGCGAGACCTTAATATGAATATGAAAAGAGGAGTTTTGATCACTGATGGTAGTATGGAAATACTGACACTAACAACTGCTTCAACACATGCAACTCCTTCTCTGTTTTGTTCTCTGCCTTTGCGTGATCTTCATGTCGCCTTGTCACCTCATGGCTTCAGTCTCCAAAGTTGTTTTCATCACAAGTGGATCTTCTTAAATTTGCAACTTTGCTTCGCCTCTATGCTGTCCACAACCTTCCTCTTACGCTCGTTGCATCCGGTACGTTGCCCTCAGCTGTTGTTCATGGTGCTACTCGTTGTGATGTTGTTGCCTTCGTATCTTGATGTCCTTGTCTACAAACAACTTGATGTCTTCATGGGTAGGCAAGTTCATAAACACTTGATCGAATGCATCGCCAAGTGTGCTCTGAACGATGTCTTCGACTCTGCTCTCCTGGAAACCTTTGTGCATGTGCTGCTGAGAGGCAAATGAACACCTGTGATACCTGGAGACATGGAAACACTCATGGCAAGAAATCTGTCAGTTGAAAACAAAAATGAACTTGAGAACTAACCTGCAACATACTGTGTGACTGGTCATGAAGGTTGCGCAATTTCCACTAGGAGGTCAGGAGACTGACTGCCAAGACTGTGCAAGGCACAGTCTGGGTTGTCAGGAGGCTAACTAACTACTAGAACTGCACACGATATAGTCCAGCTTGGCTGCTGACTGCTGGAATTGCACAATGCGCAATCTCAGCTAGCAATGGTTGCAGGTTTAGTGACTGCATTGCACAATTTTCTGGGCTAGCAGTCACTGTCCCTCAGAATTGTGCAATGCAAGAGTGGAGGACAGCCACTGGGCAGAAATGCGCATTTCCTGAGAGGAAGATAGAGCCTTCCCTCTCAAGATTGCGCCATATTGCCTTGGTGAGGCAGAGTCTGGGCCAAGGCTGCCTAGACCCGCCGATGGGCAACTAAAAGCGAGTGTGAATGTCGATGCATGGCGATATAGAGTGTAAGAATAAGTGAATGATTGTGCATGCAAACATTGAATTATAGATTCAAAAAATGGAACAACATGCACGTGGGTGAGGCGAGTCTCCGAATGGGCGAATGTTCGTGAAAAATAGTTTCATGCATGCGACAACAGTTAGATGTGAACGAAAACTGGAACAGTGCTAGTATTAGCTAGTATGTATCAAAATGACAGCAAGAACTCACTGAAATCAAGCAGAAAACATTCATACAAAGTGAAACATAAAAAGTGCCAAAAATGCAACACAAGACATGAAAGGCGGGCTTACCCCAAAACAACTGAGTTGAATGTGCCGACGACTCCTAGATGTAATGTGGAATGCCAGAGCTGCAAGGTCGATGTGAGGAATGAGCTCTGTAGGATCTGGTTCGTGGGTTTTGATAAAATCAAAGATGTGACGTGCATCCCACAAATCTAGGAAGATCGAAACTTAGTGGGAGGTTTCTGAAATGATCCTTGCATGCAACCTCCAGCTGCTACAAGTAGATCCTTGAATCAAGGGAAGCCTTTGCATGTTTCTTTGGGAGAAGTAGCCCATGCATGCAAATAAGTTTTGCTCTGTCCCGGAGGGAACTGGTCAACTCAATTGCACATGGAATGATCTGCTCAGCTGGGAGGAAAAAATGTGCATTTCTGGGAGGGAGCTAGGCTAGCTTCTTAGAGGGATTGTGCAATTTCTGGGCAAAGCAACTGACTGTTGCCCATAATTGCGCAATTTTTGGGTTGAGCGGCCCTGCTGGGAGGAATTGCACAATTTTCTTGGTGAATAGTGACAGGCAAAATTGTGCAATTCTGGAGCCCAGCAAGCTGCCAGATAGAATTGTGCAATTTCTGGAGGGAAGGCTAGTTGCCCTCGAGAATTGCACAATTTCTTGAGGGTGTTGCTCAGCTTGCAGCTGGACCAAGTCCAGAGGAACAACTTGTGAGGGGAATGCAACAAGCTCTGATGGACATGCTGTCATTCTGCAATAAAATAATTGAAGCTTGAGTACTTAATGAAGCAAGACATGCTACTGTGAAAGGTTGGTAGGGAGGCTCCAAAATGAAGTTAAGGTAAAATTTTGGAGGGTGGTTGTAGTCACTACAACACAATGGTAGCTTATCTCTAAGAAGAGATGTGACGAGAAATCACCTTCCTGATTCTGCTAGCCCAGGGATAGATTTGTGCAATTTATTGGGCCAAGCAACTACTATCCTCCAATAATGCACAAAACAGTCCTGGACACTAGTGCTGGGTAAGAATCCACATTTTTGGGGAGGAAGGTGAGCCTTCCTTCCCCATATTACGCAATGCAGCCTTGATGAAGGCAAAGCCTAGGCAAAGGTTGGCCCGACTCACCGACAGGAAACTGAAAGCAACTAAGACACTAAATGCATGGCGACACTAAGTGATAGAAGAAGTGATCGAAAATGCATGCAAAACATGAATGAAAGATTATCAAACAGATCAACATGCATGTGGGAGAGGTAGTTCGTCGGTTGGGTGAACATTAGTGCAAAATAGTTTCATGCATGCAACAATAGTGAGATAGCAATGAAAACTGAAACAGATCTAAGAAAAGCTAGAATACATGTAAATGATAGCAGGCATTCAAAGAAATTAAGCAAATAGCACTCACATAAGAATATGAAAAAAGTGACAGAAAAGATGAAAAATACAAATTGAGGCCACTTACCCATGAATAGTTGAGTCGGATGTGTCGAAGAGTCCTGGATATGTTGTGGGATGTCATAGCTCCAATATCAATGTGAATGAATGAGCTCTGATGCATGGAATAAATAAATTTGGTCTCATGACGTGCATGCCACAAATCTAGGAAAAAGCGACACTTGGAGGGAAACTTCTAAAACAACTTTGCATGTAATCCCTGGCTGTTAAAAATAGCTCCCTGAATCATGGGATGCCTTTTTCATGTTGTCTCTTGCTATTATGGGAAGACTAAGTCATGCATGCATGCAAGTTAAGTCTCCTCGATCCCGGGTGGAACTGGTCAACCGGACTATCCATGCATGCAAGTTCTCCACTGCTTGGGAAAAATTCTCATTCATGGTTGGGAGTTGGGTTGACTGCCCAGGAGGTTTGTGTAATTTCTGGGCAGAGGAGTTGACTGCTGCCTAGATTTGTGCAAATCCTGGGCTGAACAGTTTACTGCTGGGAAAATTTGTGCAAATCCTACTAGGAGGGTTGACTGGCAGGATTGTGCAATCCTGGAGCTCAGTAGGCTATCAGAGAGGATTGCACAATTCCTAGAGGGAAGGTTGGTTGCCCTCCATAAATGGAAATTTTCAAGGGGAAGTTGCTCAGCTTGTAGCTGGACCAAGTCCGGGTGAGTAGCCTGTGAGGGGAATGGATCAACTGTGATCGACAGGCTGCCTTTGTGTGAGGAAACACTTGAAGCTTGAGTACTTGACGAAGAAAGACAAAGTGTTGTGTAAGGTTGGTAGGGAGGCTCCAAAACAGGCTAAGGAAAAATTTTAGAGGGTGGTTGTAGCTGCTACAACACCTTCTTGGCTGAGAAAGATGACTTGGCACTGCGTGGGCTCCTCCTAGCTACTGCTGTTGGGTGTGGAGCATGATTATCTTCTATAGTACCGGCATATTGGACCCCAGTTCAAAATGGAGCGGCAACGCCGCCCGTAAAATGATCGCTGCCGCCCCCCGGCGGGGGGTTTTGGGGGCAGCGCCCCCGAAGCTAAAAACAGCTGTAAAATTGCCTTGTAAAAGTATAGTAATTTCTAGTCAATCTGGGCTATTCATTAGGCGGATGATCTGTTGGTAGAACTTATGTTTAGTTTAGGGTTTTTTTTGCCCTAGAAGGCAACCACTCGCTTTATATGAGGGCATTGTATTTGAGGCTGTGATATAGATGTGTATTCGGTGAGTGAGAAACATAGAGGTGAGACTGTGAGAGAAAACAGAGGATATTACTGCGGTTTTGCTGTAGGTTGTATCTCTTCATTTTGCTGGATAATAGAAAGGAAGGACTGGCTGTTCGAGGTGGACGTAGCCCAAACTGGGTGAACCACGTATATCTGTGTCTCTCTTGTTTTGTGCATTTTCTGTGTTTATATTTCTGCAATATTATATGTGTTCCATTGCTCCGTAATATATAATTTTCTAACAACTGGTATCAGAGCCGAAGGTCTATTTGGCTGATAAACTCGCAGGAAAGAAGGGTTCCTGGTTCGAGTGGGAGCAATGGCGGAAGATGGTAAGTTTAGGGTCGAGAAATTTAACGGCCAAAACTTCTCGCTGTGGAAGATGCAGATGGAAGATTATCTATATCAGAAAGATCTATACCTACCATTGGGCGGAAAAACAAAGATGCCAACGGGTATGAAAGACGAAGAATGGAACCTTCTCGATAGAAAGGCACTCGGAACAATACGGTTGTGCCTTGTTGCGTCAGTCGCCTTCAACATTTCTAAGGAAACCACGACAGAGGGTTTGATGCAGACGTTGTCGAAACTATATGAAAAACCCTCGGCCTCAAACAAGGTATTTCTTATGAAACGGTTATTTAATATGAATATGTCGGAAGGTGGATCTGTTGCAAACCATTTAAATGATTTTAATACAGTTACAAGCCAGTTAAGTTCTGTAGGGGTAAACTTTGATGATGAAGTTAGAGCTCTGTTATTCTTGTGCTCATTACCAGAAAGTTGGAATGGTTTGGTAATGGCCATTAGTAACTCCGTTTCTGGATCTAGTACTTTAAAGTTTGATGATGTTGTCGGTGCTATCCTTAGCGAGGAAATGCGACGGAAAAGCTCCGGTGAGACATCGGGAAATGCTTTGAGTGCAGAGTCTAGAGGAAGAAAAATGGAAAGAGGAAAGAGCTCAGGGTATCGCAGTAAATCAAGGAAAGGGAGATCCAAGTCCAGATCGAGGATAGTGTGCTGGAAATGTGGAAAGAAAGGACACCTAAAGAAAGACTGTAGATCTCGGAAGGGAAAAGAAGGAGATGCACAGCAAGAAAACAATCATGAAGCAAATGTGACAGGTGAGGTGTTACAAGATGCTTTGATTCTTTCTTTCGAAAATATTACTGATTCCTGGGTGGTAGATTCAGGGGCCTCATTCCATGCCACACCTAAAAAGAAATACTTTTATGACTATGTTCAAGGAGATTTTGGAAAAGTTCGTCTGGGTGATGACAAACCCTGTAAAATTGTTGGAATGGGTAAGGTTCTTGTAAAACAGCAGAATGGAAACCAATGGCTACTAAAGGAGGTAAGGCATGTTCCAGATCTAAAGAAAAATCTGATTTCAACAGCGCAGTCAGGCAGTGAAGGTTGTGTGACAACTTTCACAGATAAAGCTTGGAAGGTCACAAAAGGAGCCCTGGTAATAGCAAAAGGTGAAAAGGTTGGTACATTGTATTTATGTAATGGTATTTCTAACTTTGTTAATGCTTTGACTTCCAAAGGAGCAGATGCAGCATTATGGCATCATAGGCTCAGACACATGAGTGAAAAAGGGATGAAGATTCTTCACTCAAGGAATTTGTTGCCAGGTTTGAAGAATGTTGATTTGGATTTCTGTGAGAACTGCATTTATGGAAAACAGAAGAGAGTCAGATTTCTCAGAGTTGGGAAAGAAAATAAGAACGAAAAATTAGAGCTTGTGCATACAGACGTATGGGGACCTGCTCAGGTATCATCTCTCGGTGGCTCTCGTTATTATGTTACTTTTATTGATGATGCAACTAGAAAAACTTGGATTTATTGTATTAAGAATAAATCTGATGTATTTGATACTTTCAAGAAATGGAAAGCTTTGGTTGAGATTGAGACAGGAAAGAAATTGAAGTGTCTTAGATCAGACAATGGAGGTGAATATTGTAGCAAAGAGTTTGATAGGTACTGTTCAGAACATGGAATTCGCAGAGAGAAGACAGTTCCAAGAACACCACAAGAAAATGGTGTGTCAGAAAGGATGAATAGAACAATCATGGAGCGTGCAAGGTGCATGAGATTGCATGCAGGATTGCCTTTACAGTTTTGGGCAGATGCTGTAGATACTGCTGTTTATTTAATAAACAGAGGACCTTCAAGTTCCTTGGATGGTGGTGTTCCAGAGGATGCATGGACAGGGAAAAAGGTAAACTACTCTATTTTAAAACCTTTTGGTTGTGAGGCCTTTGTCCATATTGATAAAGAAAATAGAACAAAGCTTGAGGCAAAGTCAAAGAAATGTACCTTTATTGGATATGGTGTTAATGATTTTGGTTATCGCTTATATGATTATGAAAATCACAAAATCATTAGGAGCAGAGATGTAATATTCAATGAAAAGGTCTTGTATAAGAATCAGTTGCAGGAAAAGAAATAAGAAAAAGGAAACAAGGAATACGCAGTTCTTGATGAAATTACTGAAAAAGTAAAGGTGCCTGAAAATAATAATAATCAACAACCACAACAACAGCAACCATCACAACAACAACAGACACTCCAAACACCTGAAAGTGGTGTTAGAAGATCTACCAGAACAAGTAGACCTCCTGAACGATACTCTCCTTCATTATATTATTTATTGTTGACTGATTCCGGTGAACCTGAATGTTATGAAGAAGCAATGCAGGTTGAAAGCAAGAAGAAGTGGGAGGTAGCCATGGAAGAAGAGATGGACTCCTTAATGCATAACCCGACTTGGGATTTAGTCAGGTTGCCTGCAGGAAAAACTACATTGAATAATAAATGGGTTTACAGGCTGAAGGAAGAAGATGGAGGAAAGCAAAGGTACAAAGCTAGACTTGTGGTGAAGGGGTTTGCACAGAAGAAAGGTATTGATTTTGATGAAATATTTTCTCCTGTTGTTAAAATGACTTCAATCAAAACTATTTTAAGTCTTGTAGCAACTGAAGATTTGCACCTTGAGCAGTTAGATGTAAAGACAACCTTTCTCCATGGGGATTTGGAGGAAGAGATATATATGCAGCAGCCACAAGGATATGAGGTGAAAGGGAAGGAGAAACTTGTGTGCAGGTTGAAGAAGAGCTTGTATGGTTTAAAACAGGCTCCAAGGCAGTGGTATCTAAAATTTGACAAGTTTATGTATGAACAAGGTTATACTAGATGTCACTCTGATCATTGTGTTTATCTGAAAAAGCAAAATGATGGCAGCTATATTATATTGTTATTGTATGTAGATGACATGCTTGTTGCACGATCTAACATGCAGGAAATAAATGTGCTCAAAAGAAAATTGGCAAATTCATTTGCAATGAAGGATTTGGGTGCTGCAAAACAAATCCTTGGTATGAGAATAACTAGAGACAGGAAAAATAGAAAATTAACATTGTCTCAGAATGAGTACATACAAAAGGTGTTGAAAAGATTTAACATGGAAAATGCAAAACCAGTTAGTACACCTTTTGCTAGCCATTTCAAACTTAGCAAAGAAATGTGCCCAATGACCCAAGAAGACATGGATTATATGTCTAAAGTTCCATATGCATCAGCAGTTGGAAGTTTAATGTATGCAATGGTCTGCACAAGGCCTGATATTGCACATGCAGTGGGAGTTGTAAGCAGGTACATGAACAATCCAGGAAAGGAACATTGGATGGCAGTGAAATGGATTCTCAGATATTTGAGAGGTACCACAAATCAGGCATTATGCTTTGGTGGTTCAAACATATCCCTACAAGGATATGTTGATGCAGATATGGCAGGTGATAGAGATAATAGGAGGAGCACTACAGGATATGTATTTACTGTCGGAGGAACAGCTGTCAGTTGGGTTTCAAAAATCCAAAGTGTTGTTGCACTTTCAACAACAGAAGCAGAGTATGTTGCTGCTACAGAGGCTAGTAAAGAAATGATTTGGTTACAAAGGTTTATGGGTGAATTGGGTAAGGAGCATGATATGGGCACGTTATACAGTGATAGTCAAAGTGCCATTCATCTTGCAAAGAACTCAGCATTTCATTCCAGGACAAAACACATACAGCTCAAGTACCATTTCATACGATCAGTGTTGGAAGATGGAGAGTTGAAGCTGGAAAAGATACACACTAGCCAGAACCCTGCTGATATGCTAACAAAAGTTGTAACCAGGGAGAAATTGAGAATATGCTCAGTTTCAGTTGGTCTTCAAGGATGACGATGAAGATGAGAAACAGCCAGGTCCAAAGAGGAGTCATTGTCCAGCAAATGGAGCAGCGGTGGAGTTGCTACAATCAGTCTCCAAGTGGGAGATTGTTGGGTGTGGAGCCTGATTATCTTCTATAGTACCGGCATATTGGACCCCAGTTGCCGCCCGTAAAATGATCGCTGCCGTGGGGGGTGGTTTCGGGGGCAGCGCCCCCGAAGCTAAAAACAGCTGTAAAATTGCCTTGTAAAAGTATAGTAATTTCTAGTCAATCTGGGCCGTTCATTAGGCGGATGATCTGACAGTAGAACTTATGTTTAGTTTAGGGTTTTTTTTTCCCTAGAAGGCAACCCCTCGCTTTATATGAGGGCATTGTATTTGAGGTCATGATATAGATGTGTATTCGGTGAGCGAGAAACATAGAGGTGAGACTGTGAGAGAAAACAGAGGATATTACAGCGGTTTTGCTGTAGGTTGTATCTCTTCATTTTGCTGGATAATAGAAAGGAATGACTGGTTGTTCGAGGTGGACGTAGCCCAAACTGGGTGAACCACGTATATCTGTGTCTCTCTTGTTTTGTGCGTTTTCTGTGTTTATATTTCTGCAATATTATATGTGTTCCATTGCTCCGTAATATATAATTTTCTAACAATTGCGTCTTCCTCTCCTGGCTTAGAATGCTAACGTAGGCACTGCGTGAGCCTCTGCGTCACCTTATCTACACTGCGTCACTCTTCCTTCTGCGTCTCTAGCTCTAGAACAATGTTGTCTCTCAGGACAACCGCTTCTCTACTGCAAACTCTCATATTTCCCTATTGATTCCTTTAGTCGCCTATGATGTACAATCGCTCTGATACCATGTGAAAATTCCTGAATCTAACACATCAGAAACCCCTACTGCAATTTCTGGTTTACTATCTCCTACTTGTTCTTTATGTTAACAAGTTATTTAATTGAATAAATAACGAATTAAACACAAATGAAGCCTTCACAGATTTACATATCATACACTAAAGTAAACAAAAACAATAACACAAGGGACACCATTATTTTTGGACAAGTGTTCCCAGAAAAACCCAATGTGGGAAAACCGGTGCAGCATATATGAGGGTTTGTATTATTAAGCAGATTTTTGAATACAACTAGGGTGTCAGAAATAGCTCACCCGTCATAGAATATCCTTGGCAGTAGTACCTCTCTCTAGAGATAGATATTCCGGCAAATTAATAACTGGATGATCAACCCCACAGTGACTCTGGCTGTTCCTTGTGCTCAACAATGAACGCTGCTTCACGCACCCCTCTGGAACAGTGTCACCCTCTCTGGAACTGCGTCACCCTCTCCCAGCTAATCTGCTCTCACTCTGCCCCATAAAACCTCCTCATCATAACCTCTTCAACCCAGTGTCAACCTCTACAGTCCTTTATGCTATCTACGTCAGCCTCTGTGGATTTTTGTGTCAGCCTCTGTGTTTACCTCTACGGCTTCTTCGTCCTCTGTGCTAGCCTCCTTAGCCTCTGTGTCAGCCCTCCCAGGCTCTGTGTTGCCTCTTCCAGCACTTTGTTTCCTCTTTGATATGTATTCTTCAGTCTCTTGCTAAACTTCCCCTCACTGCAAATGATCACTTGCTTGATTTTCTCAGCAACCCTCGCTCCAGAAAATCGAATTCTTGATCTCTTTTAGTGTATCTCCAACTGACCCTCAAGCCTCCTCTTATACTTTTCCTATTGATGATTCAACGGCCGAGATTAAGTCCCTAATCAACGGCTAAGATTAGATTTGGATTGATCCTCGTTATTTAGAACTTTCTCACCCATATCATATTAATACACATTAATATGTTAATTTTCCTAAGTTTAGACTTAGGGTGCCATTAAAAATATTAATTATTTTAATATCTCTTCATCCGAGTGGAATTTCTCCAAACGATTTCTGGGTCTTGGAGATCTCATGTGCCTTAGCCTATCCACCAATTTTCATGGCTAGAGCACATCCAATGCTACCAAAAATCAACATCATTGTACTAGATGATTAGGTTCTTGTTAATCTTCTCCATCAATTGTTTATTTTAAGCTTTGAAACTGGAAAGGGTTATCTTCACAAATTTTGTACATTGTTATTACTTCACCTCTATCAACTTTGTTGATATTAGTCCGCATTCTAGGAAATTGTAGAATCTTCATTGAATATATTAAATTCATAAAAAAATACATTGCTTTGTGATATCAATCTAACTTATCGTATGCTATAAATATTTATGTGAGGATGTATGGATTCAAGGAGCCCATTTTTGGATGGTATTGCCTTGAAACAATAACATGTTCTTACGTCTTGATTGGAGAAATGACTAGGTTTGAACATGAAGAAATTTCTTTTCCTATATTTGAAGTAAAGGTTGATTCTATTTCCCTCAGAGCTTTTTCAGTACTTGGTTATAGCATATCCTCTATGATAGGTAAACTATGCTCGCTATTAGAAAACTCTACAATACGAAAACAATCACTTTCGAGAATAATCCTTCTTTGTGTGCAATAACCTTCGTATGCACCTAAGCCCTATATTCCTGCATTCTCATCAATTGATTGCTTCTCCTCTTAATCTATTAAGTAGTATTATCCTCTCAATTGTTCCAACCTGCAAGGATAAATGTTTTGTATGCTTCAATGTTGTGTGGACTTTTCATTGTTTCCTATGACATTTTTCGCATTATTTTTGTAACACCCCCTCCTCCCAGGCCCACCAAAGCAACCACCCAGCCGGGATAAACATGCGACGAGAGAGGCTACAATAAGGGATTCAACTTCTTCGGTGACCTTAAGGAAATGGAACCGATGGAACATATCAAACAAACCCATCCACATCAGCAACAAAAGCCTCAGGATACATGTCATCCACTTAGACATCATGTCCCTGAGTCCCATTGATTATTTAAGCTTTTTCACCCTTGATCATTCTCATGCTATAGGCAAGACAATGACCAGACGCCAAAGTCACTCTCATAGGCCTCTGTGCAAAAATATTTGGACTTTTTCCAGTATACTTGTGCCAACGTCCCTGAGATTTGAGCCATTGTTCTAGCCCAGAACCCCCACCTCTGCCCAGAACTTGTTATAACATTTAGGATCCATCAAAGAAATGATGGAAATATAAACAAATCAAAATAAACCTCAGGACTAGGCCTGACCATCCCCAACCGGGACTGACATTTGTCAAATACTTGGCATCAATGCAACATACAGGTCTAGGATACAAGACATGGCATAAATGACTTAAAGCACTTATGAAACATAACTAGAAGGATCACCTCCTTATCCATTGAACTATTATAACATCAATTTCCTTTGCCTTAGCCTTTGCCAATTTCCTTAGCCAAAAACACACATCCAATGATGCCCACTAGGATATATTTGCCCAACATTCAGCTTGGAATAAATGTCCCTTAACCATGGTCTTATTTTTCCTTTATTAACTTTTATTACATGAAATTTTTCACTAGGGATATTACAGAACCCTTCCCCTTGGGGAACACCGTCCTTGGTATTAAACCACACCAAGACCTCAGAAAAACTGTTGAAAAGCAAACATACTTCCAATGGCGCTTTATAACTTAGCTCGTTTTAGTATTTACAATGAAAGGCCTGCTAAAAAAAAACATCATGACAACATGACAAGATAAAAACCATAATAACATGACACCCATACTGCTTATTGGAGATTTATAACTTAGCTCATGGTAGTATTTACATCCATATACATATACATACATATACAAAAACATTAGAAAAACATATGCCAAACATATACCAACATCAAACCAAAACTGCTTTGCCTCAGCCGACAAACAATGAAGGATACAGGGCCCACATCTGATCCGTCGTCTCCCATGTAGCTTCTTGAGGTCCAAAGTGATTCCACTGGAATTTAACCTGCTATATGGCTTTGTTCTTAAGCATGAGATGTTTCTGCTGCAATATGCACTGAGGCTCTGGCTGAAACTCTACTTGTTGCTCTACCTGCAATACAGATGAATCAATAACATGATCAACATCATTTATATACTTCTTAAGAAATGAAATATGGAAAACATCATGGAATTTTACTGTTGGAGGCAGTGCAAGTCAATATGCCATTGGTCCAATCCTCTCCAGGATCTCAAAAGTCCTGCAATACCATGGTGCCAACTTGGCACATGAGCCAGTCCTCAAAGAGCTTTTCTTGGGCTTGATGTGAAAATACACATACTCCCAAACTTGAAACTCCTTGAATACCTTGTGTTGATCTGCATAACTATTCTATCTATCCTGTGCTGCTTTAGATTCTTCTTTATAACCTGCATTTCCTGCTCCATATCTGCCAACATATTCGGTCCAATAAAGACCTTGTTCACTGGATCACTCCAATAGAATGCCTCGAAAGGACTCATCCTCAATGACTCCTGATAACCATTGTTGTATGCGAACTCAACCAATGGAATATATTCCTCCCATTTCCTCTACCGGTGCATCATGTACATCCTCAACATATCCTCCAAGATCCCGTTGACCCTCTTTGTCTTTCCATCTGTCTACGCATGATAATTTGTACTAAAGGCAAACTTTGTACCCAAGCTTGCAAATAACTCCTTCCAAAGCTTTGAAGTGAACTTTGCATCCATGTCCAACACAATCTTCTTTGGAACACCATGCAGTCTCACTATCTCTCCGATGGACACCTATGCTACCTCACTAGATGAATATGTAGTCTTTACTAGAATGAAGTGTAAAACCTTTCTTAACCTGTCGACCATGACCATAATAGATTCATGTTGCCTCACTGTCCTCGGAAGACTTGTAATGAAATCCATTGAAATGACCTCCCGTTTCCATTCCAGAATCGCTATAGGCTATAGTAAACCACCTAGATGCTTACATTCTTCCTTGACTTGCTAACAATATAAACATCTAGCCATGAACACTGCCACTTCCTTCTTCAGATTCGACCAATAGTAGAACTTATTCACCACCATCAATGTCTTTGATATCCTATATGATCTGAGTATGGCTTGGCGTGAAACTCCCTCAAGATAATATTCTTGAGCTCACTGCAATTCGGCACATAGATCCTATCCTAAATCTCACCAAACCATCTTACCTAGGATGATAGTCTACATCTTAATCACCGATACATGTACCTGTACTTGTATCTACACCCACACGTGTGTGTACTTGTACCTGCACCTAAATCTGTACTCTATTTTAATCTATGCATAATCTCCATATATTTTTCATCCCGTTGTCCTACCTGTAAGGTCCTATCTCATAACTTTGTCCCATAAGAACTCATAGTTTCTATATGATTTACTTGTACCTTCCTACTAAGAGCATTTGTGACCCGGTTCTCCTTCCCTTTGATGTATCTGATCTCAAATTCAAACTCACTAAGGGTAGCCAACCATTTAGCTTGCCTCACATTTAGATTCGACTGGTCAAACAAATACCTCAACCCACTGTGATCGCTCATCAATGTAAACCTCCTGCCAAGAAGATAGTGTCTCCACATATTCAATGCATGTATAATCACTCCTAGCTCAAGATCATGCATCAGATAGTTTTTCTCGTGCTCATTCATTTTTCGTGACTCATAGCACACTACCATTCCTTCTTGCATGAGAACTACACCAAGTCCTATATTTCAAGAATCTATACACACTACAAACTCCTTGTCTGGATCTACAATATTTAGCACTAATGCATGTGTCAACAACTGCTTAAGATTCTGAAATCTAGCCTTACATTATTCTGTCCATTCGAAATTCTTACCTTTCTGTTGCAATGATGTGATAGGATATGCAACGTGTGAGAAGTTCTTGATGAACCTCCTCTAGTAACCTGCCAATCCCATAAATGATCTCACCTCATCCACATTATTAGGAGTTGCCCACTCCATGATGACCCTTATCTTTTATGGATCCACTAATATGCCATCCTTGGAGACAACTTGCCCCAAGTAATGTACCTCCCTCTAAAATAAGTTTCACTTGTCAATTTTAACATACAACTTATGCTCTCTTAGCAATCTCAACATTGTTGTTAAATGATCAGCATGTTCTTCCTCATTCAAATATACCAGTATGTCATCAATGAATACAATAACAAAATTGTCCAGATAAGGACACAACACACTATTAATCAAAAACATGAATGTAGATGGAGCATTAGTCAAACCGAATGGAACAACAACAAACTCATAATGTCCATACCTGGTCCTGAACACAGTATTGAAGATATCCTCTTCCTTCATGCGTACCTGATGGTATCCCGATCTCAAGTCGATCTTAGAGAACATTGTTGCTCCCTTCAATTGATCAAACAAATCATCAATCCTCGAAAATGGGTACATGTTCTTGATCATTACCTTGTTCAGCTTCCTATATTCAATGCACAATCTAAGAGTACCATCTATCTTCTTTACGAACAACACTGATGCACCCCAAGGTGATCTACTTGACTTAATGTACCCCTTCTCCAAAATTTCCTTTAGCTGCATCTTTAACTCAACCAACTTAGGTGTGCTCATCCTGTAAGGTGCTTTTGATGTTGGGGCTGCCCTTGGCACCAACTCAATAGAAACGTCTACCTCCCTGTGAGGGGGCAACTTTGTAATGTCTTCAGGAAATACATCCTGAAACTGCTGCAAAATTGGGTACCTGCTTAACACATCCACATCCTCAACCTCCTTACCCTTGTCACTAGAAATGTGTACTGCAAACATCACACAACATTTTATGCAAATATGCTTAGCCTACATAATGGTAACCATCCTCACTGATGTAGGCTACTTCTTTCCCTGCAAAGTCCTCTTTTCCCCAATATCATCCACACACTCAATGGCCTTGTCGAAGCAATCCACTTTGGTTCTATGAAGATATAGCTAATCCATACCCAAAAGCATACTATATGATCCCAATGGTAATACATTCAAATGTCTTATTGTAGGCATACCATTGAACTCAAATGCACAAAATCTCACCCAATGGTGAACTCGCTTGCTTGTATCTATAGCCAACTGTACCAGCCAAGATTCTGCATGCACTTCCTTTCTCATTTATGGGATTGCACAGTGCAGCTGGCCAGAGGGACAACCTCAATCACTATGCAGTTCCAAAAAACATAGTAGCACCACTGAGGGCTGAGACTACACAGGGCAGCTCAGTTAGGGTCCGGGAAAGTGAATTTGTTTCATCGAAAGATTTTCATGAAAATGGATAAGTGTGAGAGGCAAGTGAAAATGTGATGGATTTGACATTGTAATAACACACTTAACATATTTTGACAACATGATGACACTAACCACCAAGACAACACAGCAAGGCATGACCCTCTGTGGGACTGTCTATAGGTGAACGTGACAAGTGCGAAACTTGGGATAGACCTTCAGACGATTATGAAGACACTTGCACGACAGTGCTTATGAATTTGAGTGTGAGTGCAATGGGTGTTCACATAGCTAAGACAACCCAATCACACAAAGACAAACCTTTGAAGTCACCAGAATCAGATTGCAAGCATGGGATAGAAATCAGCATGCCAAAGACGACAATTGTTCCAACAAGCGAAAGGGAGAAAGACATGTAAAGGAAACACGTGAAATGAATTTTAGTTCTTGAAAACACGCATATCATTGAATACATAATGATATGATGATGATCAACAATACTTCAAGCTATACTAAGAGATGTACTTCAAAAATATGTACTTTACTTACCATACTTACCCTCCAGATGGTTATGCATCCGACAAAGTTTGTATGTGGTCCTGATCTGTTATGAAACCAGCTCACAAAATATAGAAAAGATATATCAACGCCTTAGAATTCATCCTCTTCGAGGGGGAAACCTCCTTTACATTACATAAATGAACAATGCTTGGATGATTCAAATGAAAAAACCTCCTTTCTATATATAGGAGTCTAAGGGGTCACAATATAACCAAGCCAACCTAACAATAATAATATAAAGGAACAAAAATAACAATAGAGGGATTCTATGGGGCATAATAATAACAATATGGGGACAATAGGGGCACAACAATAATAAAAGGGATACAACTACAATAGTAATGGGGGCATCACTAGTATTATAGGGACCTAACATGATCTCTTGTCATAACTCGGTTCCTTGGTATTTCTCCTCAACTCCTTGAGAGTCATTTGGCATGTCACATTTCCTTGTGGTCACTGAGAGATAGATCTGCCCAATTTCAGCAGATAGTGACTACTGCCGAGATGAGGCTCTGGGAGGCCCATCTGCACAGTTTCTGAATATAAGGAAGATTGGACAATTAGGACAACACTGCACAGTTTTGAGATGCAATACACTGCTGCAGGATGAGGCTCGAGGAGGCCCATCTGCAAAGGTTTTGAATGTAAGGCCAACTGAGGAATGAGGTCTTGGGAGGACACCTCTGCGCAATTTCTGAATGAAAGACAGATTGAGAAGCCGAGGAACAATACTGTGCAGTTTCTGAAGACAGTGAATTCCGAAGGGGGAAGGACACTAGAGGAAACCACTACGCAGTTTTGGATTCCAAGTGAGGCTGGGGTCTTTGCACATTATGCAGTTCCAGCAGGCAAGGGAAAAAACTTGAGGTTTGCAGAAGTGAATTGTGCAGTTCCAGAAAGCTAGATGAGGCTAGGTTGCTCGGGAAACTTGCTAAGTGTGAGATCAGTGAAACTGATGTAAACGATGATAGAACTTGACTATGATCACACACTTGAAAACTTAGTGATACAACATAGAACATCCAGAACAGATAAGGCATACTCTTCTTGATGCAACAACCTTTGTGACAAGAGTTCCTGAAGTGAGTGTGAAACATGTCTATGTAATGAGAACAACCATACACACAAGATCTCCCCTTGAAGAAAACCAACATTATCTTTGCATGACAAACAATAATCCATATGCCCAAAGATGACACATGCTCCATAAAGATGAGAACGTGAACAAATCTTTAGATCAAGGAGGGGGCCATGAGATCATAAGCTTACCAATAAGTGACCAAGGAACTCTCAATCACAGGATCCACGGTAGGATCTGGAATTTTCATGCGAGCCAAAATTTTGGAGGGTGGTTGTAGCCGCTACAACATTTCCGACACACTGGTATAACTCCATCTCTTTTTATGGACTTTGTCTCATGAAAATTGAGTCTAACCCTTCCGGAAGTATTGTTTGATTCTTTGATCGTCGTGGCTTCCTCACTAGCTTTAGTGAAATATGTAGTCCCTACCATTCTCTTGATCGGTTAGCACACATACCAAGCCAATTCAGTTGATTTATTTCAATTGGGGATGAGGGGTATATTGATGCACAAGTAATATAACTTTCATATTTTTAGTTTCATCTCTTTTGTTTCTCCACTGTCAGTAGGCCTGGACAGTACCCCGGTGGAGTCACGCAGGAACACAAGCATCAATCCGTTGCCAGCCAGCCTGGACAGTACCCCGACAAAGTTACTTCCATCACCTCTCTGCGTAGGAAACCTGTCTCTTCTTTCGCCTTATTCATTTTTAACTTTTTGACTTTTTTTTCATTTTCAAAGAACTATGCATAAGTACTTATTTATTTTTCATGATACTAAAGAGGGATCCTGAATAGTTGAGAGCAGAAGAGGGTGTCCCTTCAGAGAAGTATGTTATATATATCTCTGACATAATTATTAAGGTTTTCCCCCTCACTTTACTCTGCTTGACTGAGTTGACAAGGGTTAACCCAAAAAAACCGATTAGAGTAGGTGGTACTAGTTAATAATGCAAGTGTTATGTTTTCACCAAGACTCACTCTGAACAGAGTGCATTTTCCATCAAGGTATCATTGACAAAAGACAACAATCTCTTCATAAAGAGAGAGGACAACAGATAACCAAATGTTGGTAGTTGTACAAGTCCTGTTATATTTTCCTCTCATGTCTCAAGAGCCAAACACGATTTCATGTAAAACTAACCTACGAGTGCAAACAAGAAAACAACCCAAAAGCAAAGGGAAAAAGTAAAGTGAAAGAAAAAAAAGGAACACGAAGCAAAACATACAAGAAAAGCAAAGAAAACCAGAAAGTAAAGAAAATCAAGAAAGAAAACACTACTCCTACTCCTACGCTAAACAGTGCATGGGCCTGCTCACGTAAATTGATATTTCCAACGTAGCCACCGACACATTGGTTGGCCCTTGTTGGTGAACACATAGTGAACAAGAAAGATAACCATGTAAACCAACGAAAAAAAATATAAGACAGTAAAGACCAACATACTCGGAGTTTGAAAGCGTCCACATAAAATAAAAGAGTGAATGTGCAAGATAAACATTCTGTAGATGTCCCATGGTGTTGCAACACAGTGTGCGCAGATGATAAAAACATACACTCTTTTAACCTTGATTGGCGAGCAAAAATGAAGAAAGAAGAAAAAACACATTTCGCAAGAGTGCTCATTGTGTTTGACTCCTCCAATGCATAAGCGATGGGATCACGTGATTCTAGTGGAGGGAGTGAAATATGTGAATTAGATTAATATTTAATACGAACATGAGAGTAATGAGGAGCCTGGAGTGTTTCAACAGATTTCTTATCAGTAGTGGATCTGACCTCAAGACAGCGAGGGCTTAACGTAACCATCAATACAAGCTGAAGTGCCTTGACAGTTTGAGGGGTTTCCATTTCATCAGCAGATAAATCATCAAAGACCAGTGGCTTAGAAATATCAACAATGAGTGAATCAACATCATGATCCAATGAAGGAGTAAAGAGATGATGACAACCACGATCAAAAAATTCCATATGTTCATTGGCATCCTCATGATCTGATGAATCATGTAGAGGGGTTGATGAGAAACAAGGACGTTCACACTCTATGTTTCTAGAAATGACAGATGAAATATTGAATGGATTTTCAAAGAAATATGTGTCCTCTACGTAATGTAATGATATACTGACATTCAGTGCGTCCTGTGAATGATAGGAAATAGAAACATTTGGCGATGAGTTTTCACAAGGAAAATATAAAGTGGCAGAATCACAAGAGATGTCAGGATAGATCGAATGAGGCACAGATAGGAGGTCATCCTTCACCACAAGTTCTTCTTCAGATTTCTGCACACACTCATCATGAATGAGAGCACAGGTTGGCTGCACAACATCAACTTCATCGACAACTTGATCCTCGTGAACACAAGATGTGGAGTCCAGAATGGGAGAACACAACACAGTACAATCCAAATGACCAAAGGAACCAGAAGATGGAGGCTGAGGGAATGAGTTCACGTGACAACCATCAAGCTTGCAAGACAAGTCTACACAAATATTCAAAGTAGGTGGGTGGGAGGATGTGATAGTTCAACAAATGGGTGTGCACCTTCTCCCACCTTTCACTATGGAGCTAGAGATGTTTGATGAGAAGAGGACGAAAAGTCACTTATGACAATGACCTTGTCCATCTTGGATTTGGCAGTGCTAACACCGAGGTATGCCAGGAGGGGTTCAAATGATTCTAATATTTGTGGATTTTTGGATATGTGAAGAAGCTACTTAAATCTTCCATCGAGAAATTCCCAATCAATTTCATCTTTAGGAAATCAAAATGCAAGATTACGAAAACGTGTGTGAAATTGCTCAATGGACTCATTAGGTGCTTTCTATAATTTCAGAATTTCTTTATTAAGTGCTTTACGGTCAAAATGATGGAAATCACAGTCCAACTCTACAACCAACTGATTAAGAGAGTGAATAGATTGATCGGGTAGTGTGACACACCATTGCAATGGGTTCCCTTGAAGCGTGAATGCGAACAACGAGAAGGTCATGTAATCCTCATAGATTCCATACCTGTAACAAAGACTTACAAAGAGAGCTCTATGTTTATGCCAGGATGTTCTGCCTTAACCTTCATATGTGTTTTGTGACAAGTCATTCTAGATATCCTATGGGATTTCAAACTCATTTCCATAAGGCATACATCTTGGAGGATAAATTGTACAGTTATTCATGATATATGTGTGGAGAATCAAAACAGACTTTGAGGACTCAGCTTGTCATCTGGCCCTCCTTTTAGCACCAGAAATGTTGACAGTGTTGGACCCACAAACATGTCAAGGGATATCCTCGGTAAGAAGTCCCAACTAGAACTTAGACTGTTTGGAGTAGGATTCCCAACAGTGGGTAGTAAATTTATGCCTTGACTACGATAACGTGTAGAGGTAAGCAAGATATAATTTTTGGAAGCAAGTGTGTGACCTTATAGCGAGTCAAGAGAGATACATGGGGAGATTCTAACACACTGAGGGGAAAATAAAATGTGCCCCCTAGAATCTTGTAATAGTATGCAACTTGAAAGGAACACATGAGCTGAATGATATCACAAGATAGAAAGCAGAATAGTTGACTATTCAAAGTGATGGGTTAAACCAACAACACAACTTTAACAAGATTAATACAATCACATACGAATAGTTCATACACAAATGCATAAGTTAAGCAACATAAATTGCTAAAGTAACCAGAATAGTTGAACTACAATAAAAACATATGAATGAAGACATTTTAGCTTTTTATATTATATAAAGTGAAAATTCCATCCATCCATATAACCAGGACAACCACTAGCCCGAATAGTGGAATGTTACAGTGAACGCCGCCTACTCCTCCAAAGAGATGTACTCGATCTGCACTGTGGAGAAGCCAAGGCTCGTCACAATACTCTCCAAGCCCCTCTCTAAGAAATGCCTAGTAAAAGCTTGGCTCCCAAAAGCATGTTCTATGAGTTATGAGGTTCTATATATAGAAAATGGTGGGGTGACCCTTGACATTCCCCTTTGACTCATGGACTATCCTCATGACTCTTGAACTTCATTATATATAACTCTTTACATTACATATGACTATTTTCATTCCAGTAATGACACTTGGAATTTCACTCTACATTACATTTGATTACAACAATTATGGCTCATAGTAGTGAGGTGGTCGTGACAACTCATAACGCAACTCAACATGACACTATTGACATGTACTAGCTGACTGTGGTGTTTGTGTCAAGTTGTTGTGTCGTTAAGTGATGGATGTGTCTTTGGATGTACTTTGTCTTCATCTCCACATAGCTTGGTGTTGCGGGGTCTTCAATGGTCTTGGTCTTTGAAAGATGGTTCCATACATGTGTTTATTTTGCTTACCGCTTGATGTGCTTCGTTTGTTTCTTCAACTACGAGCAAGTCTTCTAGCATGCACTCCTTCTTCTTCTCGTTTGTCATCTCGCCACGTTCCATCAATGTACCTATTCCTTCAATCGCACATGACGAGACAACATCAAATCCAAAACCTCCTAGTTTAGTATGATGCATTGTTCTCGTGTTCCAGGTGACAAGGAGGGAGTACAACTCACTGAGATGGCGCAGAGCGCAGTTCAGGCCAGAATGAGGCATTCCAAGGGGACAACCTACACTACTGAAAAAAATGCGCAAAGATCACTGGGAGGTAAAATTTTGAAATGGAAGTCACCAGTTTCAGCTGAAAGATGGTACCTTGAGGGGAGTAGCTTCTACACAGTTTCTAGATGGAAGACAAAATAGGGTTGTAGGGGACTGATGGTTAGTTCTGCACAGTTTCCAGAGGGAAGACAGACCAGGGCTACAGAGGGACCTACTAGGTAGCTCTGCATAGTTTTCAAGAACAATGCATGATAGGGCTGCAAGGGGGAATTGCTATAAATGATTGTTCATTTTTCCAGGATAGTGCAAGACAAGCAGCAAGGGGATTGTCGTACATGTCTGTGAAATTTCTAGAAGCAGTGCAGAGCAAGGAAATAAGACATAGCTGGGTAGTTCTATGCAATTTCTGAGAATAGTGTAGGACAAAGTAGCAGATGACCAGCTGGGCATGTCTGTGAAATTTTTGGGAAAAGTGTAGACCCAGGTCTCAGAGCAGTGCAAGCTTCCAACAGGAAGACAGAGGCTTGATGACTATGCTTGAGAAATGTGCAGTTCAGTTTAGTCATGGAGGCAATTTCTGTGCAGTTCTGGGAGGGAATACAACTGCTCATTTCTGGGATTAAGCAGTGTAGCTAGCTCGAGGGAAAGCCTCAAGAACTGAGCAGTTCCATATAGCAAAGCAGCACCACTGAGGGTTGAGACTGTGCATGGCAGCTCAGTCGGGGTCCGGGGAAGTGAATTTGTTCTGTCGAAAGGTTTTCAGGATAATTGCTAAGTGTGAGAGGCAAGTGAAATTGTGATGGCTTCGACATTGTAATCACACACTTAGAATATTTAGACAACATGATGACACTAACCATTGGGACAATATAGCAAAATATGACCCTCTGTGGGACTGTCTATAGGTGAAAGTGACAAGTGCGACACTTGGGATAGACCTTCGGACGACCGTGACGAAACTTGCACGACATTGCTTATGACTTTGTGTGTGAGTGCGACGGGTATTCACATAGCTAAGACAACTCAAACACACAAAGAAAAACCTTTGAAATCACTAGAACCGGATTGCAATCATGGCATAACAATCAACATGCCAAAGATGATAGTTGGTCCAATGAGCGAAGGGGAGAAAGACATGTAAAGGAAACACACATAATGACTTTTAGTGCTTGCAAACATGCATATCATTGAAGATAGAATTATATGATGATGATCAACATTACTTCAAGCTACACTAAGAGATGTACTTCAAAAATATGTACTTTACTTGTGATACTTACCCTTTAGATTGTTATGCATCCGATGAAGTTTGCATGCGGTCATGATCTCTTGTCATAACTCGGTTCCTTGGTCTTTCTCCTCAACTCCTTGAGAGTCATATGGCATGTCATCTTTCCTTGTTGTCACTGAGAGATAGATCTACATAGTTTCAGCAAACACTGACTGTTGTTGGGATGAGGCCCTAGGAGGCCCATCTGCGCAGTTTCTGAATGCAAGGAAGATTAGACAGCTAGGACAATACTACGTAGTTTTAAGATGCAAAAGAATGCTACGGGATGAGGCCCTAGGAGGCCCATTTGCACAATTTCTAAATACAAGGAAGACTAGGTAGCTGAGGGACAATACTGTGCAGTTTCTTAATGCAAGGAAGACTGAGGGATGAGTTCCTAGGAGGACACCTCTGTGCAATTTCTGAATGCAAGACAAACTGAGCAACTAAGGGACAATACATTGCAATTTCTTAAGACAGTAGGTTCTGGCTAGGGAAGGACGCTGGAGGAAACCACTGCGTGTTTTTGGATGCAAAGGGAGGTTGGGGTCTTTGTGCATTGCGCAGTTCCAGCAGGCAAGGGAAAAATATTGAGGGTTGCAAAAGCAAAGTGTCTAGTTCTAGAAAGTTGGATGAGGCTAGGTTTCTCGGGAAATTAGATAAGTGTGAGATCAGTGAAATTGATGTAAACGATGATAGAACTTGACTATGATCACACACTTGAGCACTTAGTGATACAAAAAATACCATCCAGAACATATAAGACATACTCTTCTTGATGCATCAACCTTCGTGATAAGAGTTCGTGAAGTGAGTGTGAAACATGTCTATGTAATGAGAACAACCATACACACAATATTTCCCCTTGAAGCAGAACAACATTCCCTTTCCATGACAAACAATAATCCCTATTCCCAAAGATGACACATGCTACATAAAGATGAGAATGTGAAAAACTCTTAAGATCAAGGAGGGGGGCTTGAGATCATCATTTAACAATAAGTGACCAAGGAATGATCGATCACAGGATCCACTGTAGGCTCCGGAATTTGCATGCGAGCCAAAATTTTGGAGGGTGGTTGTAGTCACTACAACAGTACCTTAGCATAATTCAAGGAGGATACCTTGTCTGCAAGATCATCAAATTAACGTGATACCTATATAACATAATCATAACAACATATTGACATATATCGAAGAAGTGTATCAACGTATAAACATCATTATAGCTAGGGTCCAGTCATCAATGCAAATCCATATCAACAATGCATGCTATGACCTCATGCATGGCAACAACCATTACTCAATTTCACATCTTGCCACATGCAACTATCAACATGCATAAGCAATTCCTAATCAACTACACATACGTATGAATGCATGTAGTCGAGCATAAGTGATCAATTCTTGTAATTAACCTACAAGACTGATACATGTAATCAAAGCATTCAAGAATGCACCTAACATACAAGGATGTAGTTAAGCGACATATAACCATATTCAACCAGTCATATAATTCCAACAATGCATCCTACAAAATCACATCAAGTTCCTCATGACAAATACTACAATCATGATCAACATGATGCAATGCAACAAGCACATGGAATGACAGTGTAAGAGACACACATGCAACTGACATGCATGCATGACCGAGCACCTTCACCCAAGGAGAGCGAAACCACGCTCTGATACCAATCTGTAACACCCCCTCCTCCTAGGTCCACCGAAGCAACCGACCAACTGGGGTAAACATGCGATGAGAGAGGCTACTATAAGGGATTCAACTTCCTTGGTGACATTAAGGAAATGGAACTAACGGAACATATCAAACAAACCCATCCACGTCAGCAACAACACCCTCAGGAAACATGTCAGCCACTCAAACATCCTATCCCTGAGTCCCACTAGTGATTTAATCTTTTTAACCCTTGGTCACTCTCATTCAATAGGCAAGACAATGACCATAAGCTAAAGTCGCTCTCACAAGCTAGTGTGCCAGCATCGTTGGAATTTTTCCACCAGACCTGTGCCAGCGTCCCCGAGATTTGAGCCAATTTTCTAGCCCAGAATCCCAGTCTCTGCTGAGAACTTGTTATAACCTTCAAAATCCATCAAAGACATGATGACAATATAAAAACATCAAAATCAAATTTTCCTTGAGGAATTTTTCGTCTCCTTGTCACTCAAGCTTTACCGCAATCCAATCCTGGATCACTAGGTCCTAAACCAAGACTTGTCTATTAGGATTTACCACAATCCAAACCCGAATCACGAGGCGCTAACCTGAGACTTATCCCTCAAGCTTTATCATGTATCCTACCAAAATCGGTCAAGGGATTCCTAGGCCTTTGGGAATGAAACTTGAGACCACCTCCACCCTTGATTCTGAAATCCATCTAGCAAACCAAAGATCAAAACTGAGATAAACATCCCAACATACCATGTCATCCAAAAAAATGCAAGGCTAGGCTAAAAACCACTGTCATAACCCGACACAACCATGCCATCGACAACAAAAGAACCATACACCAACATGCAAATCCATGCATGTCCAAACTAGCTAGGAAAACACACATGCAAAAGGTTACCTACAAATATTCCTGTTGAAGTTACGTGATCCTGCTCTTCTTCCTTGATCCTTGCTTTCCTTCATTTCCCTTTGTTTGCTTTTCCTTCCTTGATCCAAAGCTAGAGGGCTCCAAGAAAACTCTAAGTGACCAAGAGTGAGAGAGAGAGAGAATAATGAGAGTGCTCCAAACTTAAACTGACGAAAGGTTACCAACAAATTTGTTGGAAATACTGAGGGGGGGTGAATCAGTATTTCATTTCAATTGTTAATTTTACTAGTTAAATCAATTATATTTAGAACAAAATGAGCAATAGGAATAAATTCTTTTATTAATACAATCTTCATAATGAATCAATTACAATAACATATGGCTCCTGTTAGTGTCAGTCTTTCCAGCCTTCCTCCAGTGATCAAATATGCTCTTACAAAATGATTTTGAAGTGTCAAGGTCAAATTTTGTCATTTCAATGAGTCTTCAAGCAAAATTTGGTCACTAGGCATTAGGTCTAGGGTTTGCTCTCACTCTTTTCAAAGTTGCCAAAATGCCAATCTATGTCACTATTCAGCTGAGTCTATCATCATTCATAGGGTTGTCATTATCATCTCAGTGTCTAATGAGTCATTTTACACCTTGTTCATGCTTCAATTGCGCCTAGGCAAGGTCATTTCCCTCTCCTAGGGTTTTGAAGGCAATTTCTCTTGGATGGTCAAATCATTAGCAAAAATTGTATCCAGATGTTCATACACCTTCCCCTATCCTTCATGTACCTTATCAAACACTTCCCATCTCTTAGATCCGTCAAATTCCTCATTTTTGCACAAACCTTAGTTTCTAGCTACAACCTGGCAATTTTCTAAGTTGAGCCTGTGTTTTGCCCTTTTGGACCCCTTCCCCTCACTCAATCTCTGCGATTCCACTTTCCCCTACTTCCTAACATCCCTCCCTACTCCCCAAAATTTCCTCAAGAATTTAGAAGCCCCCTATCCCCTTCATTTCGCTTCATTTCCACGAAATTCCTTGTTTCACACATCGGGATCAGTTTCACTCAAAAGATGTTTCAGAGCAATAAAATATGAATTTGGGAAAACTGAGAGAGGTTTTTGTCCACAACAGGCCAAGGAAGAAAAACCTCCTTCACTTTTTGCACAGGTGTCATGGTTTTAGAGAAATGTCAAAAATACAATCGCTAGATCCAAGGAGGTTGGCCAAGGCACTAAAACGACGGAAAAGGCCCGATCCACTCCAAATTTTGGCCAAAGCCTCTTTGACTGAGAATGGTACTTGATTGGGGAATCCCAGACCAAATTTCAAGAAATTTGGAGAAAATTTTGTCAATTGTGAATTTTTTGTGCCAAAAACAGGTTTTCTCCACCAACACGTCGCGCGCCGCGCGCGACCCTTTCGATGGGCAACTCCATTTCGGGAAAACTCAGAATTTTTGGATTTTTCATGCCAAGATACACCTGCTCAGAAATTACCAAGAGATTTCATCAAATTTTGAGCCTCTAGAAGGTCAAAAAACAAGCAAAAAATGACTTTCTGCCACCTTTTTGACACACAGGAAGCAGTCTTGGGAGATTGCAATTTTGGAGGGGCAAATGGCCACCAAATTCAGAAATTCCACTTGGGTTGGAAAGTATACATCCAGACCTTTCCAACAAGACCACTTTTGCCTCATTTGGACACCTGAAAGTGCCTCAAAAGCAGCTCCAAAGGCGTGCGACGTGTTGGGTAGTTTTCACAGAAATTCACCTACAGCGCAGCAAAACGCAGTTTTGACTGGATTTGACTTTTTGGAGTAGATTTTGATCCTCCTTGTTGTAAATGATGTAATTTTATGATATTTTGACACTTATTTATCTCTTATAGAAGATTCATTCATGAGATAGGCAAAAATTTAATGAATGAATTGGTTTCCTAGCTTATAGAGGCAAGTTGTTTTGACTGCCTAGTTTTTAGTGCTCAGTTTAGAATTGGTTGAAACAGCTCCTAGGATAGTGAGCTCGACACCTAGAGGCAAGGAAAGATGTTAGATTACCTATATTATGTACTTTCTTGGTCATTTTCATGGTTGGACTCTTGAGGGAGAAAGCTTCTATTGTATTACTCATTGTATCTCTGCAATTTTGGCAAAGGAAGAAAGACCAGGGTTTTGCAGTCCTTTTTGGGATTCCTGTGGTTACATGTATTGATGGTGTGTTTCTCTTTGTACTTGTAAGTTTGTTATGTGAATCATCTTCTTAATTTTCCTTCTGCAAATTAGGCAAATGAAGTGTTAAAGTAGAATTCATGATTGCCATGCTCTGCTTTTAAGTTTGCTTAATATCAATGTTTTCATCTATTTAAGGAGAATTCAAGGTGATTGCTTTCTCTCCTTAGCTCCTCACCAGTCATTCTCATCCATCCGACTCTTTCAAAGGCATCAATACAGTCTCCTACCTTGCCCCAAAGAACCCCCTGCGAAAACTGTGTCCAATCCCCGCACCCAAAATTGCTTTTCCCCGATTTTCCACCAAAATCCTAAAACTTCTCAATTCAAACCTTTTTATCAGTTTACTAGCCTAAAATCAGTGTTTCCTTATTGGTTATCTTGCCCGTTGAAGATCTTTACCGAGATAGACCGGAGAGAGCCCTCTCCTACCCCGTAGGGCTAGCTACGAGGCTAAGTGGTTTGATGTTGCCTTGGAGTTTACCTTTTTCAGCCTGAGGTGAAATTTCAAGCGCTAACATATTGGCGACCATACTGGGGAGAACAAACTTGTTTGTGGGTTGATGTGTTTGTCTCATAAGTCTTAGATGGAGCCTGAAGTTATGCCAGGTAGCCTTCGAAACGCTTTTGCTTTGCATAAGCGGAAGTAGATAAACGCTGCTTCAGTCCATCTCCGTGAGCTTGTGAATATAGCACTTCATTTGCAATTCACCCCAGTACATGTATCAAGTTCAGATCTGATTGTTGATGGTGGAAAACGATCAGACACTTGAAAGGCTGAAATCATTCACCTGGCGACTCTAAATCATTTTCGAGATCAGATCCAAAGACTCCACTGGAGGATGATCCTGACCAGCAGAAACATGAAAGAACAACATGGACAGATCAGGTATTCAAGTTGGAATTTCATCCAAGACATTTTGTTCTTTGTCATAAATTATTTCTTCTCTTTTCCCAAGAAAGTCAAGAAGGCTTTGCAAAGTATATTGTATTTGAGAAGAGATCCTCGGCCCGCAGTTGATTCTTTCCCTTTGAAGATCGTGAAAACCAAAGATTTGCATGCCTTTGAGCTTGATCAAGATCCTTTTTCCGAATTTTGTGATGACCATCTTCAAATTGATGAATCTCAAGAGACCAAGACCGATTCTATACCTGCTGTACATACCCCTACACCTTGTAAAATTCCAGATCGGTATAAACCTCTTGTTTTACCTTTTGTTCTTCATGCTTTCCCCAAAAACTATGATCTATACTTGTCGAGGTTTGATGGTGAATGTAAGAATGTCAACACTGAGCAACATGTGCAGAATTTTGAGTCTTTTCTAGACCTTTTTGAAGTTGATAGCGAAGATGTTAGTATAAGGCTTTTTGCTCTTTCTTTGCAAGCCAAAGTGAAGAGTTGGTTCAAAGCCCTGCCTGATGCAAGCATTTCAGATTTCTAGCAGTTCGTCAAAGTTTTTCTCGATAGGTGGATGATCGGGCAGAACCTTTTCTTGATTGTAGAAGAGTATAACCAGCTGAAAAGATTGCCAGGGGAGACAGTACAACAATTTTCAGCCAGATTTAACCAAGTTTATTATTCGATGCCAGTTGATATAAGGCCTACTCCTAGATCGGCTCTCTTTCACTATCCAGGTGCCTTTGATCCCGAGATGGAGTTTCAGCTGAGAGAAAGGGATATTGCAACACTTCACGAGATGCAAAACAGTGCAGTAAATGTAGAAGCTCATCTGCTGATCCGAAGGGCAAGGATGAAGGAAGAAGAGATGAAAAACATAGATCCGGCCGAATCAACATCTCTAGAGGTGAAGCTTGACATTTTGGTAAGTGCAGTGGAAAAGATGATGGACAAGATCAACGCAAGGAATGATTATGATGTTCAATCCCATGGCTTGTCGAATGAAGAAGAACAAATGGCTGATCCAAAACATTTTGTTTCTTATCCTAGTTGTCATAGATCTGATAATGATTGTTTTGTAGATCACCTTGGCGAAGAGAGATCTATTGATATGACATGTATGCTTGATGATGTGTTTTATAGTGATGATTTGCCTCAATTTGATCAGTATGATGATGATTATGTTCTCCAAACAAAAGCTAATCTTACAGACAAATCAGCAGCTAGTTTGTGGGAGGAAGAAGTTCATTTTCAGCAGCTGGAATACAATGTTCAACCATCACATATCAGCTATGGCATTGATGAGGGAAGTGCAGCAAATTTTGAAGTAAGTGAAGGATCTTTGCCTTTTTGTTTTGATTCGTTTCAGTTCATCAGAGATAACTACCATGCAATCAGAAATCAAATGTCAACAAGTCTTGATTTGAATCATCTTGAGAGCAATGAAAATTTTGTTCAAGACTTCTCATATTCAGATTTGCAACCCCCGAAAGCCACTGATTGTCAAGTTGCAGCTGAAGACTTGGAAGTGGACACACATGATTTAATGATTCAAGGTGACTCTGTACCATTCTGTTTTGAATCATTTCAGTTTTTGAAGGGTAGATTGTATAGTAAATCTTCAAATGAACAGCCTATAACAAATCAACAATCTCTCAGTGTTAATGTTGAGGATGAGACAGATAACAAAATTCTTGAGCAGCCTGTAGCATCAGATTTGCAGCCACCAAATGAAATTGAAGGGCAGATTACAGATGAAGCTTTGGAAGACGAAATACATGGTTTGATGATGCAGGAAGATTCTATACCCTTTTGTTTCGAAGCATTTCAGTTAATAAGGCAGAATCTTTGTGAAATCTCTCAAGAAAAAGATGAACAACTAGAAGGATGTCATACATTTTCAATGGATACATTACATCAATCTTTTCAAGTTCTTCATGATCCAATAGTTGATGTTTTGGATGAGGTTTGCAGTCAAAGTCTTTCTCCATTGACTACATGTGAGCTTGAAACATGTACTGATATGAATTTGATCCGGCAGCCGGTTTCTTTCTCATTTTCAGCAGAGGTCTCGTCACAAGGTTCAGATCAAAGTTTGCATTCATGGTATGAGGAAAAGAGAAGTAATCCATTGGATGAGCTAAGTTCCAGTATGCTTGAATTTCATGATCCTTATGCAGTGTTTTTGGAGGCGGATAGAGAATTCATATCATTCTACGGATCTGTTTCTAAGTTATCATGGGAGTTGCCGTTCAGTAGTTCTCTCTTGTTGTTCATAAGTGAGCACTTGCAGAGAATTTGAACAGCAGATGGGATACTTACTTGGTTGCATTGGTTGTTTCATTTCACTTGATCAGGTGATGAATGAAAGTGTTAGAGTAGGTTTTGATGAATAAGCTCCAACTTGAGCATCATTTTCAGTTTGTCGGTTGTGTTTAAGTATTGAGTCAGTTTTTAGTTGAGTGAGAGTCAATTTGTGTTGTCAAGTCATCAGTTTTCAGTCATGCATTTCAGCTTGAGTTTTTGACTCCATCACCCAATGGTTGAAAGCACTGGTCTGCTCTCCCAGAGGTCTGAGGTTCTTGGCACCTCCAAGGAGCTACCATCCCCATTGGAGCCAATGTTAGTTTCAGTCTTCCCAGCCTTCCTCCAGTGATCAAATATGCTCTTACAAACTGATTTTGAAGTGTCAAGGTCAAATTTTGTCATTTCAGTGAGTCTTCAAGCAAAAGTTGGTCACTAGGCATTAGGTCTAGGGTTTGCTCTCACTCTTTTCAAAGTTGCCCAAATTCCAATCTATGTCACTATTCAGCTGAGTCTATCATCATTCATAGGGTTTTCATTATCATCTCAGTGTCTAATGAGTCATTTTACACCTTGTTCATGCTTTAGTTGCGCCTAGGCAAGGTCATTTCCCTCTCCTAGGGTTTTGAAGGCAATTTCTCTTGGATGGTCAAATCATTAGCAAAACTTGTATCCAGATGTTCATACACCTTCCCCTATCCTTCATGTACCTTATCAAACACTTCCCATCTCTTAGATCCGCCAAATTCCTCATTTTTGCACAAACCCTAGTTTCTAGCTACAACCTGGCAATTTTCTAAGTTGAGCCTGTGTTTTTCCCTTTTGGACCCCTTCCCCTCACTCAATCTCTGAGATTCCACTTTACCCTACTTCCTAACATCCCTCCCTACTCCCCAAAATTTCCTCAAGAATTTAGAAGCCCCTATCCCCTTCATTTCGCTTCATTTCCACGAAATTCCTTGTTTCACACATCGGGATCAGTTTCACTCAAAAGATGTTTCAGAGCAATCAAAGATGAATTTGGGAAAACTGAGAGAGGTTTTTGTCCACAACAGGCCAAGGAAGAAAAAACTCCTTCACTTTTTGCACAGGTGTCATGGTTTTAGAGAAATGTCAAAAATACAATCGCCAGATCCAAGGAGGTTGGCCAAGGCACTAAAACGACGGAAAAGGCCCGATCCACTCCAAATTTTGGCCAAAGCCTCTTTGAATAAGCATGGTACTTGATTGGGGACTCCCAGACCAAATTTCAAGAAATTTGGAGAAAAGTTTGTCAATTGTGAATTTTTTGTGCCAAAAACAGGTTTTCTCCACCAACACGTCGCGCGCCGCGCGCGACCCTTTCAATGGGCAACTCCATTTCGGGAAAACTCAGAATTTTTGGATTTTTCATGCCAAGATACACCTGCTCAGCAATTACCAAGAGATTTCATCAAATTTTGAGCCTCCAGAAGGTCAAAAAACAAGCAAAAATGACTTTCTGCCACCTTTTTGACACACAGGAAGCAGTCTTGGGAGATTGCAATTTTGGAGGGGCAAATGGCCACCAAATTCATAAATTCTACTTGGGTTGGAAATTAGACATACATACCTTTCCAACAAGCCCACTTTTGCCTCATTTGGACACCTGGAAGTGCCTCAAAAGCAGCTCCAAAGGCGCGCGACGTGTTTAGGATCAGGGCGCGACGTGTTGGGCAGTTTTCACAGAAATTCACCTATAGCTCAGCAAAACGCAGTTTTGACTGGATTTGACTTTTTGGAGTAGATTTTGATCCTCCTTGTTGTAAATGATGTAATTTTATGATATTTTGACACTTATTTATCTCTTCTAGAAGATTCATTCATGAGATAGGCAAAAATTTAATGAATGAATTGGTTTCCTAGCTTATAGAGGCAAGTTGTTTTGACTGCCTAGTTTTTAGTGCTCAGTTTAGAATTGGTTGAAACAGCTCCTAGGATAGTGAGCTCGACCCCTAGAGGCAAGGAAAGATGTTAAATTTCCTATATTATGTACTTTCTTGGTCATTTTCATGGTTGGACTCTTGAGGGAGAAAGCTTCTATTGTATAACTCATTGTATCTCTGCAATTTTGGCAAAGGAAGAAAGGCCAGGGTTTTGCAGTCCTTTTTGGGATTCATGTGGTTACATGTATTGATGGTGTGTTTCTCTTTGTACTTGTAAGTTTGTTATGTGAATCATCTTCTTACTTTTCCTTCTGCAAATTAGGCAAATGAAGTGTTAAAGTAGAATTCATGATTGCCATGCTCTGCTTTTAAGTTTGCTTAATATCAATGTTTTCATCTGTTTAAGGAGAATTCAAGGTGATTTCTTACTCTCCTTAGCTCCTCACCAGTCATTCTCATCCATCTGACTCTTTCAAAGGCATCAATACAGTCTCCTACCTTGCCCCAAAGAACCCCCTTCGAAAACTGTGTCCAATCCCCGCACCCAAAATTGCCTTTCCCCGATTTTCCACCAAAATCCTAAAACTTCTCAATTCAAACCTTTTTATCAGTTTACTAGCCTAAAATCAGTGTTTCCTTATTGGTTATCTCACCCGTTGAAGATCTTTACCGAGATAGACCGGAGAGAGCCCTCTCCTGCCCCGTAGGGCTAGCTACGAGGCTAAGTGGTTTGATGTTGCCTTGGAGTTTACCTTTTTCAGCCTGAGGTGAAATTTCAAGCGCTAATAGCTCCAACCCTTGATGAAGACACCAATCTTCACTCTCCCAGGATCCAACCTGTTGCCAACCACCAACTTGGCCTTTTGTGAGGCTCCAACCAGTAGGGCACCATCCTTGTGTTTAGAGGCTCCAACCCTTCTCTGGTACAGGCTCCGACCTGGTTTCTTGAGGACACTGATCCTCTAGGGCTCCAACCATATCCTTCAAGGCACCTACCTTGTATGTTCGACGCTCAAACCTTCACGACACCTACCTTGTATGTTCGAGGCTCAAACCTTCACGGCACCTACCTTGTATGTTCGAGGCTCAAACCTTCACGGCACCAACCCTATGGGCTCCAACCCACTACTATACTTTGTCTAGATATGTTTGATAGTAATTCTCAGCTCCAAAAATCTTCTCCACTGATTTCTTTCAATCTGCAGCTTCACTATAGTCTCCACGCTCCATCATCAATGACAACATGTCTTCATATGAAGGAGTCTTCACAACTCTTCATATTATCCAACAAAGTATGCAAATTTTACCTCATACTGATTTTAACAATGCATCATGATCTTCAATAAAGTCTCCAAGATCTGTTGAAGCTTTTCAACAAAATATCTTTAGTAGATTGCACTAAGCCTCATCATCTGCACATAAACAATTCTCTGTTTCAACCCTTTGTTCTATTTGACGCGGTAAGTGCTTCAGGAGTGACTGCTTCTCACTATTCTTAGTGTCGTGATATCTTACTTCCAAGGATCATACTCACAAATACTTCAATATTGGTGTAGTCTATTGCTCCCTTCAAACGATGGTAGATCAAACCTGATTTCACTTCACTGAACTATTCTTCGAGTTACGATTTGTACTTCTTCCATTAATTCATCACAGGTTCAATCCTTTCAAAGATTAACCCAATCAGTAGAGTCACTCGACCTTCGTCTTCCTTCTTTCCCGTTGTTCGACCTGCAACTTTCTTCTTTCCATTGTTTGACCTTCAACTTCGTTCTTTTCTCTGTCTTGCTCAACCTTCTTCTTACTTTCACATTCACGAGTTGTGAACTCTCCTTGTTCTCTGTTTTTGATGCCCAAGATCCATACATTTATTGAAATATTTTAACTCGTATTTATATGAGTTTCACCATTGACTGAGAGACAAGTTTATTGGAGGGAGGCCGACTTGTATATTATTCATTCAATTATTCATCGACTTGTTTATTTACGCAAAAACCATAAAGAAGAGGCTATAAACATATTATAATAGAAGTCTGGCGGTCCCCACATGCCACGTCACTGTTGAGTGATAAAAAGGTATCTTTTAACCCCTATTTACCCTACATTAATTATCAATCCAGGCATGATTTTTTATCTCAAGAGTGTACTCAGTCTGAGGCGGTCACTTGTTCAAGAGTAATGTTTGCAGTATAGTGCTTACAAAAGTAAATGAATGCTGGAAACAAAATCTAATTGTAATGGCAAGAAACTTAAATGTTCTGTAACTAAATCATTCACTCAAGAAACTACAACAATCATCAATCAAGGATGTAGTAATGATAACTCTTTCCCCTATAAACTGATGTGAATGAAAATCAATCACAGACAGGATCTCCAATCTGCAAACTTAGAAAGTAGTAGTCAAGGTTCGTTACGGTTGTAGATCTTTCTATCCACACTAAAGCAAATACTGGAAATAACAATTCAATTAGCAGAAAAGGAACATCAACTAAACCTATTGAACAGGTCGAACAACAAAGCTTAATCTACAGGACTGAATTGAGTAGCAATCTTAACCAAAATGAATTGAACAACAATCTCTAACTTAATAATGGAATAACAAACCTAATTAAGTGTAACCACACAACAACT
The DNA here is from genome assembly GCA_031772625.1 of Pinus tabuliformis. NCBI lineage: Eukaryota > Viridiplantae > Streptophyta > Pinopsida > Pinales > Pinaceae > Pinus > Pinus tabuliformis. The sequence continues at coordinate 1,153,974,882 of CM062813.1, read as the reverse complement.
ATAGAGTAATTGAATCAATAATCTTATTCTAGCATAATGGACATTAACTACAGGTATAAAGGAACGGTAATTGCAACTGTAATTGAATGGCGGTTAAATGAACAACAATCGCAATTGTAAGTGAACCGTAGTTAAATGAACAACAATCACAACTGTAAATGAACAACAGAATCCGAATTAGACAGTGCAATATTGTTTCAAAATGAGCAGCATGACATTTTAAGTTGTGAATAATAATCTTGCTATCCAATTATGATTTCGATATAACAAAGCAATTCAGGGAAACATTCAGAAACAGAAGATTATTGAATAAAGAAAATTAAGGAAATCAAACCAAATAGGACTGTAATTGTAAAATAATGATACAAGAAGCAAGTGGATCCACTAGGGTCAGGCCCTTAGCCACCAGGGAAGCACTGCTGTGTTTACTCCAGGATCAGATAATGGAACAACAACTGAGTTATATATCAATCATAAATGGCAGAGTTACAGCTATCGCTCTTCAAAGAGAGTCGGTGATCAAAGTTAAGATTACAACAGTAAGTTCTACAAATTGATAATAATATCTGCCCTCTGGGCTACCAGCGTTGTCCCTTTTTATAATGGCCAGGAAGAAGTATCAAGAATACAGATAAGTCTTGAAGCAGTGATCCCTTAGGATCAAAGGATCCTGAGGGATTCGCTATATCTTTCATCTCCATTTTATCGTTTTGTCTTCTTGCGTTGATGCCACGTTTTCTCTTCCTTTTCCTGGTCCATGCGCTCTGATCTTGATCTCCTTGTTTGCATACGGCTTCCTGTCAACGGGACAATAGTGGCTTCTGCTTTGTCTTTTCCTCCCAAATATTGGTTTTCTATTTCCTTCACTTTCTGTATAGAAAACGACAATAATTAGTTATTTTGTATCAATCACAAATCTCCTTAATTCTATCATAATTCTTTAACATATTACCCTCTTAGAATGTAAAGGAGTTATGATTCAAAGGAAAAGATAAAGAAATAAATGGTAAATGCATACCTTTTCCAATGCACAACACACCCCCCTGCTTACCCTTTTTCATGACCTCATGAAAACATTGTAATTTACATGCAAGGAAGTTAGGGAATAGGCTGGAGAGGGATTTTCATGCAGTGGTCTAAAACCATGATGTGTAGCTAAAACTTCATAAATATGCCCTGTCTTCCCTTCAGACAATTCATATAGAGCCTTATACCCTACTGTAGGATACCAGATAATTGGACTTCGAAGCCTACAACCTAGCCAATATGGTCCTTCTCTCAAGACAAGGTTACTATAGGTAACCAAGCAACCAACAGCGAACTTAAAAGTTTCGTATTTGAATGGCTCTCTATCCTGAATATTCTGATTGGAAGTCTTCCATCGGAGTTTAGCTGCTGCTATGGCAAGGCCTTTGATGGATAGGAAGTATTCTACCCCTTGCCAGACAACTTTTGTGTAAATGGGTCCCAATGTCTGGATCACACCCTTCTTTCTCATTAAGCTTCTATGCTTTTCCCACAATTGCAATGGATTTTTCGGCTCGCCCCTTACCCAAAGATCTAACCCATTCTCTTGTCTCTGAAAGGAATTATGGGCTTTAAGCCACTTTATCTGGTTAATAGCAAAAGAGATGAATGCCTGAAGCTGGATATCACCCACAAAAGGACTAGGGTTCTCTTACGTTTCATCCTCCAACACAAAATTATGCAAATAAAACTCACATAGCAATCGCTGGAATTTCACCCCATAATGTTTACAGCAGTTTATAAAATCATCAATATTTTTCAACTCTATAGGCACCCCTGCCTTGACAGCCTTAATTTTTAACTGTAGATATATTTCCATAAAAAACAAAGCATAATTTTTGGCAGGTTCCCTACATGCTAGAACATCAGTATATAGAGAACAAAGAGTATCCATTTGACTCATAACTGTGTCTAGTCTATTCGTTACCTTTTTAACTTTTTCCTCTGCCCTCCAACATCTATCGAAGGCCTCACTCTCCGATGCATTGATGTTATTTACTTGCTACTGTAACTTTTGATATTTCTCCTGAGGAACAGTTTCTTCTGCGGGCTTTTCTATAGTCTGTTGGGCCCGTGCCAGATCCTCTTGAAGTTTTACTATCCTAGGATCATTGTCCATCAAAACATTTTTGGGCTGGAGATCTACCTGGATCTCCTTATTGCAACATCTGGTTTCCTCAGTCTGTGTTTCTTTGTCATGAAATGTCCAGTCAGTCGTGATGCTAGAGGACAATGCCTCTGTCTGGACGTCCTTATTACAGACTAGTGTGTTTTCTGTTTGGGCCTCTACATTTGTAACAGCTGCATGTTGTTCCTTGTGGTCCTGAATGATAATGGGTTTAGTTTGAGTTCTTTTTCTCTTCATTTTATGGGGTTTCGTCTGGGTGGCTGCATCTTTGTTCCAGGGGTTCTTTTTGAGATTCTCCCCATTTTTAGGACCCTTATTTGTTGTCTGAGTTGTTTTACTACATTTAGTAGCCTTTGTTGTTCCTTTCGCAGCCTTTTGATTTCATTCGTCTTCTTCTTCGAAGGAACAGTTGTTTCTTTTCTTGGGCCTGGGCTTTGTTCTTCAGGGATTGTGTCCTCACCCTGGCTTATTTCCATATTTTCTGTTTGGAACACTTCTTCAGTGTTCTCGTCCTCTTGATTAGGTTTCTCAGGGGAGGTAACCCTGGTTTGATCTGCTATTTCCCGGGTGGTTTCTGCTTCTACTTCTTCTTCGTCATTCATATCCTCAGATGCACTCTTGCTGTGAGCAGAGTGTTCCTGTGATTGCCTTTCTCCTTCTTCCTCATCATCCATCTTCTCGGATGCACTCTTACTGTGAGCAGAGTGTTCCTGTAATTGTCCTGCCTCAATATCGAGGTTGAGTGGGCTGTGGGGTTGGATACACTCACCCATGTTGGCCAAAATTTGGGCCAATTTGTCTTCTTGCAAAGGGTTTTGTAATGGGCTTCCACTGGGTGGCTCTACTTCCTCCGCTTATTCCTCGCCAGAGTGCTCAGTTTCCTCTTCCGATTCCTCTTCTAAATTTTCTTCTAATTCTCCTTCTTCATTTTCCCCTCCTTCAAGTTGTGGGGGTTGCTCATCCTCTGATTCATATATCTCTAGGGGTTGGCTACTATTATCTTAGGGACTTCCCAACATTCCCCTGCTTCTCCCTAATCTGGCGGACTGTCTGCATTTCTGCGGTCTAATTGATGTGCTATCAGTTCTTTTTCGTTTCGGGGTTGGTAAGGCCAATCCCCCATCTATTGAGAATACCAATTCTTCCCAACTAATCTACTGTTGAGCGAGACTATAACTGACTATTAGCCGAATTAAGCCGTGATGACTTACTACCATCTCTATATGACTATATTTCCTTATACTCCGAGCAACATCATGCAATAAAAAATTTAAATATGCGGGCAAATTTACAACACATTTTTGTTTTAATACTGCTAACAATTTGAGATGACATGGTCTTACCACATCCTTTCTCCCATCGCATGTGATGTAGCTTTGCACAATTCTGGCTAATTCTACCCATGGTTCTCCCAGGGTTGCAAGCAGGACTCCTTTTCCTTTGATAGTAAGAATCTGTCTTTCATCCCAGAAGATGGTTATGGCATCTTGAAGTCTTACTTTTTTCTGGGTCCATACTGGTCCAATAGCTGGTAGTCCTGATACTTCAGCAATTACCGCATCTGTTACTATTATTTGCCTCCCCCTCACCATGGAACGATCTTCCTGAAAATTTTGCAGAAATTCAATGGCCACCATTTCATGAGACTGTTGTAGTCGGTTAAGGTATGCAATCCATCCTGCTCTCACTAAAATTTCACGTGCAACGTCGGAGATTATTAACACCTGCGGTTCGCTGCGTATTGATTTGTCTCCCATTTTGTTTAAGCTTAGCACACTGTTAATTTTTACAGAGAAAAAACACAGAAATGACGATGGAACAACAAGCTATTCAAGCTTAGCACACTATTAGCAAAAACACAGAAATGACTATGGAATAACAAGCTATGAATATTGGGAAATATCAATACCATTAAACTTGCTATTCCTGAGTTTTGATGGATTCATAGTACCTCCAAATAAGGAGTTGACATGTATGCCAGTGTCTTATGGAGGTCACCCACGCCCCCCTGAAATGTGATAAGTCGTCCTCGACCGGAAAATAAAGGAGCAGCATGCTGGATTGCAGTTGTACAGTAAAATAAAGGAATGGCATATATATCAATGACATGATTACAAAAAGCAACAGATTACTGAAATCGAGGCTTATGATGGAAATCACGAATAGATATGGAAATGCTATGAAATGATGCGAAAAATAGAGGAGAGGACAGTTGACGTAAGTAAAAATGCTTATGCGGTCATTATCCACTTTAACCATTATGATTGATTTATAAACAATTTTTCATGTGTAAGAGGTTCGAAAGGGTTATATAACATAATCTTATTTGAAATCAAGATAGAGATATAAGAAAAGGGTTTATAATGACTATTGGTGCATGAAAAGTATGACTTCAATGCCATCAGCAGAGCTCTGTTGCCCACAGGTGTCCATAACCTTGACAGAGTTGCTTGTTTCACCCTTGGAACCACAATCCTTTATGTATGCATAGGAATGTGTTGTGTGATGTCAGAATGGAGGCCATTGTGCTTGCTTGGTAACCAGATGAATCACAATGCCATTCACCAAGAAGGAGTGAAATGTGGGCAGGCCGGCTCGTGATGAGACCTCCTGTTCCAAGGACTTTTTTATTTTTCTGATATGCCTCTTGGATCATATCCCTGGTGTGGTGGCCATAGTGGGAATGCCACTTCATTGCTTCCTTATGATCATGGTAGGCTGGCTCTTAATGAGACCCCCTATCCTTCATCTGACAAATCATGTTAGTAATCATATAGATATATATTTTTCTCTTTCTTTTTTTCTTTTTTTTATATAACACTTTCCTATTTATATACAAAGGATGGCTCAACACTCCTTAAGAGTAGGGATGGTGGAAGAAGTTTGAACATCTCAATAGAGGAAAATATGCCCTTATTCTTATTCAATAATAATGATCAAAGAGAATTATGAAGATTAAGAAAGAACCAACATGATAAAAATAATCAATCAAATTGGTTTTAGTGAAAATAAAGACAGCAAAGTGATATAAATAGTTGTGTCATTTCCTCTTTTTTCTTATCGATACAAAGCAATTTCTCTAAAAATAACGATTTTTCTTTGGTTTGCTGATTTCAGTGTCCTCTAGTTTTTGTGTTCTTGCATAAATGTATACCTGTGCCCTAAAGGGATCATAAACAGTGAACCATTATTCACAAAAAAGCCTCTAAATGATGTTCTTTAAGAAACACACACACACACACACAAAAGTGTTGTTCCTTAGATGGAACAACAGTTGTTCCTTAAGAGGGACAGCAAAAAGAACATCTGCACGCAAAACTGTGGTTCCTTTATGAGGAACAACAAACAAAAGAAAAAAATACACTCAAAATTGTTGTTCCTAGCTGTTCCTTAAATGGAACAATGAATAAAACAAGCACGAAATAAAATACTGATTTTTTGGCGGAACAACCTAAGATCATCCGAAATCGAAGCTACTGTTCCTTCGGAAAGAACGGCAAAAAGAAAAAAATGCAAAGGAGGGTTGTTCCTTTAAAAGGAACGGAAAAATAATCTAGCGGAAGTGTTGTTCCTTCGGAAAGGAACGACAAAAATGTGGGAATGCTGAAATGTTGTTCCTTTCCATAGGAACAGCAAAATGCTAAAGTGTTGTTCGTTCAGAAAGGAACAACAAAAATGTTGAAATGATGAAATGTTGTTCCTTTGGAAAGGAACAGCAAAATGGGAAAGTGTTGTTCCTTCGGAAAGGAACAACAAAAATGCGAAAATGCTGAAATGTTGTTCCTTCGGAAAGGAACAGCAAAATGCGAAAGTGTTGTTCCTTCGGAAAGGAAAATCAACAATGCAGAAACGTTGTTCCTTCGGAAAGGAACAAAAAAATGTGAAAGTGTTGTTCCTTTGGAAAGGAACAGAAAAAATGTGAAAGTGATGTTCCTTCGGAAAGGAACAAAAAAAATGCAGAAATGTTGTTCCTTCAGAAAGGAACAGCAAAAATGTGGAAATGTTGTTCCTTCGGAAAGGAACAGCAAAATGCGAAAGTGTTGTTCCTTCGGAAAGGAATAGCAAAATGCGAAAGTGTTGTTCCTTCGGAAAGGAACAACAAAAATGTGGAATTTTTGTTCCTTAGGAAGGAACAGTAAAAATGGGGAAATGTTGTTCCTTCGGAAAGGAACAACAAAATGCGAAAGTGTTGTTCCTTCAGAAAGGAACAACAAAAAAACAAAAAGAATGCAAAAATGCAAAAATCTGTACAGAAAGTAGTTTATAGAAGCTGAAAAGAAAAACTTATGTACAAAATTTAAGAACAATGGAATTATTTAGTGAACCAATGCCGAGGAAGGATTATTTTCCTCAGCAATAAGCTGCATATCAGAATCTTCCCGGAGCTACTGGTAAAAGGATTCCTGAATAACCGGTTTATGGTACTGTCACACTCGGGGACCATTTTCTTTAAAGGTATGTCCAGACCCGTCAATAGTAGTCAAAGTAATGGTTCCATTGTCATGCACTTTCTGTATTTCATACGGTCCAATCCATCGAGTCTGAAGTTTTCCCGGAAAATCCTGAAGCCTGGAGTCATATAGGAGTGCCCAATCTCCTTCGTGGAAGATTTTCTTTTTGATCAAGGTGTCATGCCATTGTGCTCTCTGTTGTTGAAGTAATGCAGTGCGTTAAAGAGCCAAGAGCCTAATTTCATCTAGCTCATTAATTTGTTGTAATCTGTTAGTTTTGGCCTCATTTAAATTCAGACCGATCTCCTGTGCTGTTCTTAATGTTTGTATTTCGAACTCTATTGGAAAGATGGGTTCTTTTCCAAATACTAACTGATATGGTGAATAACCGGTGGTATTTATCCACGCTTTTCAGTATGCCCACAAGGCTTCGGGCAATATTGAAGCCCAATCACGCCTATGTGATGCGATGGTTTTCGTCAATATTGCCTCTATCACCTTATTCGTGCTCTCTACTTGGCCAGTTGCCAGTGGGTGATACGGAGTGGTAATTTTGTTTTGAATGTGATAATTTTTTAATGTTGCAACGATTTTATTACCTACAAACTGCGGTCCTTCATCCGTAATTATGTCCCTCGGGAGGCCATATCACACAAATATTTGGAACAGGAAATGAATCACAGAGTCCTCTGTAGCTCTTGGAAGTGCCTCTGCTTCAACCCATTTGGTAACATACTATGTTGCTACTAGAATATATGTTTTCTGATTTGATGATGGGTTGATCGAACCAACAAAATCGAGTGCCCAATGCTCAAATGGTTCGATTACTAACTGTGGGTTTAAAGGCATTTCGTCGGATTGTCCAGGGCGTCCTGCTCTTTGGCAACTGTCACAGGCTTGAACAAATTTCTTAGCATCTTTAAAGATTGTGGGCCAGTAATAACCTGTTTGCAAAACCTTGTGACCAGTCCTGCGATCTGCAAAATGTCCGCCACACGGTCCGTCATGACAAGCTTTTAGAATGTCAAATATTTCGTCTTCGCGGACGCATCTTCTAATGTGCATATCTTCCCCTGTATGAAATAGGTAGCCCCCAATCCAAGAAAATCGGGTACTACGTTGAAAAATCTGTTTTCATTCATTGGGGGTTAGATACTTTGGTAATTTGCCTACTGCTAAATAATTTGCAACATCAGCATATCGGGGTGTCTTGACAGTAACAGCAAACAAATGTTCATCTGGGAATTGATCTTCAACTGCTACGTCCGTTGGCTTCAACATTCGTGAGAGAAAGTCAACTACATGATTCTCTTTCCCAGGTCGATCTTTTATTGTGATGTCAAATTCCTGCAATAAAATCAACCATCTTGTTACTCTACTGTTTGTAATAGGTTTATTTGCTAGATATTTTATGGCAGAGTGATCTGTATATAAAACAATAGGATATCCAGTGATATAATGCCTAAATTTATTTACAACATGTATTACAACTAAAAAATCCTTTTCCGTTACGGTATAGTTTAGCTCAGCAGGAGACAAATTCTTGCTAATATAATAGATTGCATATGGTTTTTTGTCTTCTTCCTGCCCAAGGACTGCTCCAATAACTGTGTCTGAAGCATTTGATGAAATTTGAAATGGCAGGTCCCAATTTGGGCCTCTAAGCACTGGGGTTGTTGACACAAGCTTTTTCAGATCCTCAAAAGCACGGTCGCATTTATCTACCCAAATAAAATCAACATTCCCTATCAGTGTGTATGGAGGTGCAGCTATTTGAGAAAAATTCTCTATGAATCTCCTATAATAGCGAGAAAATCCTAGAAAACTGCATACCTTTGTCTATGTGGTAGGAGCAGGTATTAACAAAATTATTTGAATTTTGGCCGGATCTACCTATATTCCAGTCGCTGAGATATAATGACCTAGGATGAGCCCTTCGGTCATCATCATATAGCACTTTTCATGGCTCAAGCAGAGCCTGGTGGCAATACATCGTTGCAGCACTTTTTCCAATGTGTCTAGTGCTAGCTCAAAATCATCTCCATATGGTGTGAAATCATCCATATATACTTCGAGCCCTTCATTTATTAAATCTGAAAAGATGCTGAGGATGGCCCTCTGAAATGTGGTAGGGGCATTGCATAGGCCAAAGGGTAGGACTCTGTAAGCAAATGTTCCCCAAGGACAGGTAAAAGTATTTTTCTCCTGGTCTTCAAGGGCAATCTGAATCTGATTGTATCCACTGACGCCATCCAAGAAAAAAAAGAATTTCTTTCCTTCTAATGTGTCTAATATCTAATCAATGAATGGAAGGGGAAAGTGTTCTTTCTGGGTTGCTTTGTTTAATTCTCTGTAATCTACACAAATCCTCCATTTTCCATTCTTCTTTGGCACCACTACTAGTGGAGAGACCCACTTGCTATCGGAGATTGGATAAATAAAGTTTACATCCAAAAGTTTTTGTAATTCAGCTTTCACAATATCTTTCAGGTGAGGGTTGAGTCTCCGTTGGGGTTGGCGAACGGGTCTAACATCCTTTTCTGTATAAATGTGGTGCATACACAGCTCAGGATCAATTCCTTTCATGTCCAGATAATCCCATGCAAAAGCTTCCTTATATTTTCTCAGTAGTTGGACCAGCTTTTCTTCTTGTTCAGGAGTCAGGTTTTTGTTAATGTTCAAGGTTTTTCCTAGCTCAATCTCTATAGTTTTTCTGTTTGAAACAGAGGTAGTGGGTATTGATTGATCATGAGTGTCTTTGAGGGGATCTTCTTCTAGTTCATTGTCAAATGTTGCCTCTATCATGTGACATTGTACATGGGATCTGGATTCGGATTGGTTAATGAAGTTGTTAATAACGTCATCCTCTGTTTGGTCTTTAAAATCGAGGGCATCTTCTATGGTTAATGGAGACCTAATATTTTATGTGAGGTATGATACAGGTTGTTTGTTAGTTTTCATTATTGTTAAACTTGGCTGGGCTGGAGGGTATAGAGCTAGATTCTTGATATTACTCCCTCCAGTTATAGTCATATTGCCTTGTCGGTAGCCAATGTAAGCATCAGCAGTCACAAGCCAAGGTCTACCTAAGATTAAAGGGTGTCCATTAAGTCGGTTTTTGGGGTTAATTATCAGAAATTCGACAGGGTATTCCCAAGAATCTACGGATACCATTACATTGTGTAATGTACCTTCTGGCCTAGCTACCAATCGGTCAGCAATTTCCAATAAGGTGGAGGTTGGTTCCACTGATGTAATGCCAAGATTTTGACAAGTGGTGGTTGTTAAAATATTAATTGAAGCCCCTAAATCAACTAGGGCATTTGAAAAGGTTTGTCCATTGATTTTCATTGTCACTATAGGATTCCCTGGGTCTTCATTTTTGACAGGTGCTTCTCTTCCTGATAACAGATCAGATAGGGTGCCAACTACTTGGACAGTTGGGTTAGTTGTTATTCTCCTCTTTGGATTTCTTATACATAACTCTTTGATGGTTTTTGCATATATTGGGATATCTTGGATAGCTTGGAGGAGTGGGATTTTTATACACAAATTTCTTAGTTCTCCCAGAAGATCAAAGTCAGGATGTTCTATAGGGCGTGGTATGATTAATCGTTCTGGGAATGGGGGAGAAGACATGGTTGCTTGGTCGTGAGTTTGTTGTCTGACCACATCCTCTTCTTGTAGTGGTTGTTCTACGGGTAACTAATTTTCAACTTGAGCATTTTTATCTCCCTCAATTTCTATTATGCGCCTAGACCTTAATTGAAGGTCGTTGCACTCCCTTACATCAGTTTCTAGTTTTGGTGTTTCGATTATTTGAACAGATTGAACCAGTCTATTATTAGGGTTCGGGTTGGGTTGGGCTGGGAGTTGCGGCCTTAAGTTGGACTGGGGATTTTGTTGTAGTGTATATGGCACTAGCAGTATGTGTTGAGGGAGAGGAATGGTTCCAGCTGGCTGATTCATCGGTCTTTGCTAGTCTGACTACCAAGATTGACTCTGCGCAATGGGAGGGGACCATTGTGTTGGATATGCATTATTTTGCCAATATGGTGGGGAGTAGGGAAAGTTTGGCCAATTAGTTTGGCTTGTTTGATTTGGCCATGGTGATGAAGGAAATGGTTGTTGTGACCAGTTTGGGAATGGTGGTTGATTTTGCCACATTGTATTATATTGTTGAGCATGACATTGAGGAGGCTGGAAAGAAGAAGATGGATCGGAGGGCATACCTGGTTGTCATGGATGCCATTGACGGCACTGATTGAGTATGTACACTGGTTCTAATTCTTCCTCCACTTCTTTGTACACTGCTTTCAAACCCGGAAGTGAGGGGCAGTTCTCTGTGGAGTGATCTTTTGTACAAATAGCACAGACTTGAACTACATCCAGTGGGTACTCTTTATGGCTGTGTTTCTTTCTGCAACTAGGGCAGAATATTGCCAGATTTTGCTCTACTTCTGCTTGTTTATGTTTAGCTTACATAATATTAAGCTGCATTGTCAAAGACCCCAATATATCAGTTTTGAAATTCTCCGGTAAATTCCCAATTTCTGCGCGGGTTACTTCTCCACCGAAGATCTTCTTGTCCCTTGTGAGCATGTCGCGTTCCGTTGGTTTTAGCCTTGTACTACCTCGTGAACTCCTGATACATAAATCAATAATGTCAGCAAAATTTTCTTGATAGATGTCACCTTTTCCCATAATATTTAGTGTTTCAACCCATTGTTCCTTCATCCCTTTAATTAATCTCATTTTTAACACATTCTCAGGTAAGGGTACTGATGCATAAGGAGATCTCTGAAGATTATACTGAAAACGTTTAACATACTCTTCTAGTGTCTCATTAGGTCTGGCTACCATCTGAAATATTTCATCCTTTAATTCTCTAGACCTACAATAATCTTGATATTTCTTTAGAAAAGCACCTTTCATCTGATCCTACTCATTTATAACACCTCCACCTAACCCCATAAACCATCGTAAAGTTGCTCCTTTTAATGTGGAGGGAAATAATATTAGCTTTTGGGGATCAGTGGTATAGTCATACCCCCAACATAATACATCGAATTCAAACAAAAATGTGTCTGGATCTTCCGATGTTAGGCCATGGAATGTAGGAATATGCTGGAGAGGAATGGCCTTCATAGGTGCATTAACTGCAGTATCTACAATGGGATATTGCAGTGTGGAGGTTTGAGGTGTTTGCTGGTTCTGGGCCATTTGGTCAAATATGTGCCAATATCCTTCTGGGATTTCTAGGGAGGTATTCCTAGGCTGGCTAGAAGGAGCAAGAATGACCTTGACAACACTTCCATTGTCTGGGATGATGAGAGTTCCTTGCTGAACTAATATCTGGGGGGATCTTAATTCTTCAGGTTCTTCAGATTTGTTCTGGATGATTTTGATAGCACTTCCCTTATCTTCTTAGTGGTTGAACTATTCCAAGAGGAGATCTTGGTTCTTCTATTTCCCCTGTTTCTCCTCCTCCTTCGTAGAGATTACTAAGCTTCCCTTCTTGTAACGATTTTGGGCTAGAATTCTCAATTTCTTGAAAATCTTGCTCCTCTGTTTGGCTGTGCACCTCAGCAAAGGCTACATATGGTGATTCTGTGGCTCGAAGGGAGCTAGTAGGTTGTCTAGAAGCAACTTTTCTAGGACCTACTGATAGCTGAGATTCTGCTTTTTTAATGATATCGTCTATAAAGGTTGATCAGCCAAGGGTCACCAGTCCCTTACCTTTATCAGGTTTGGGTAGTGGTTTTGGATTCTTTTCAGGCTTTTTCTGCTTAGTCATGCACACAAATCAAATACTTATTTCTACCCAAAATAATCAACAAATTTGCAGGAAAGTGGGCGGGGGAGCAAGGCTGTTACATGCTCCGTATGTAGGTTCTTACCTTCCGTTTTTAAAACCCAAATCTCTCCTAGCAGGTACTTACACTACTCTCTTTTCAAATGGCTACACTCTCCCCGGCAACGGCGCCAAAATGTTGAGTGATAAAAAGGTGTATTTTAACCCCTATTTACCCTACATTACTTATCAATCCAGGCATGACTTTTTATCTCAAGTGTGTACTCAGCCTGAGGCGGTCACTTGTTCAAGAGTAATGTTTGCAGTATAGTGCTTACAAAAGTAAATGAATGCTGGAAACAAAATCTAATTGCAATGGCAAGAAACTTAAATGTTCTGTAACTAAATCATTCACTCAAGAAACTACAACAATCATCAATCAAGGATGCAGTAATGATAACTCTTTCCCATGTAAACTGATGTGAATGAAAATCAGTCAGAGACAGGATCTCCAATCTGAGAACTTAGACAACAGTAGTCAATGTTCGTTACAGTAGTAGATCTTTCTATCCGCACTAAAGCAAATACTGGAAATAACAATTCGATTACTAGAAAAGGAACAACAACTAAATCTATTGAATAGGTCAAACAACAAAGCTTAATCTACATGACTAAATTGAGCAGCAATCTTAACTGAAATAAATTGAATAGCAATCTCTAACTTAATAATGGAACAGCAAACCTAATTAAGTGTAACCACACAGCAACTATAGAGTAATTGAATTGGTAATCTTATTCGAGCATAATGGACATTAACTACAGGTATAAAGGAATGGAAATTGCAATTTTAATTGAATGACAGTTAAATGAACAGCAATTGCAATTGTAAGTGAACCATAGTTAAATGAACAACAATCGCAACTGTAAATGAACAACAATCACAACTATAAATGAAAAGCAGAATCCGAATTAGACAGTGCAATATTGTTTCAGAATGAACAACATGACGTTTTAAGTTGTGAATAATAATCTTGCTACCCAATTATGATTTCGATATAACAGAGCAATTCAGGGAAACGTTCGGAAACAGAAGATTACTGAATAAAGAAAATTAATGAAATGCAAAGGAAATCAAACCACACACGACTGTAATTGTAAAATAATGATACAAGAAGCAAGTGGATCCACTAGGGTCGGACCCTTGGCCACCAGGGAAGCACTGTTGCGTTTACTCTAGGATCAAATAATGGAATAACAACTGAGTTATATATTAATCATAAATGGCAGAGTTACAGCTATCCCTCTTCAAAGAGAGTCGATGATCAAAGTTAAGATTACAACAGTAAGTTCTACAAATTGATAATTATATCCGATGGCCAGGCGGAAGTATCAAGAATATAGATAAGTCTTGAAGTAGCAATCCCTCGGGATCAAAGGATCCAGAGGGATTCACTATATCTTTCATCTCCAGTTTATCGTTTTGTCTTCTTGCACTGATGTCACGTTTTCTCTTCCTTTTCTTGGTCCATGCGCTCCAATCTTGATCTCCTTGTCTCGATACGGCTTCCTGTGAAAGGGACAGCAGTTGCTTCTGCTTTTTCTTTTCCTCTCGAATAGTGGTTTTCTATTTCCTTCACTTTCTGTATAGAAAAAGACAATAATTAGTTATTTTGTATCAATCACAAATCTCCTTAATTCTATCATAATTCTTTAACATATTACCCTCTTAGAATGTAAAGGAGTTATGATTCAAAGGAAAATATAAAGAAATAAATGGTAAATACATACCTTTTCCAACACTCAACAGCCACCGCTAATCGCAATCACAACTTTCGGAGGTCTCTTACAAGTCATGCTCATAACATAGTCGATTGCCCTATTTCCGGCGGAGCGGACGCAATATAATATTAAACAATCGTTAATAAATCCTGCAGGTCCACAACCTCTATCTCAATCGACGGTTTGGCTATGTCGACCCTTAAGACTTGTGATATGACTCCCAATGAGGCACGCGCGATATTACATAAAGTTGTATTCTAATGGAGCGGTGGGGTCTGCATATTATATCGCCAATTGGGGTTTTGAATGGAACATCCCTTTATGGTTTGCGATTATGTAACAGATGAGATATTATATTGAATTGTATTACAAAGGTGCAGCGGGTCCGCAATGATATTGCAATCGCAGATTTTGGGCAGTGATACATAATAAAGTCGCTGATAAACCACCGATATAATTCCTCCGATGCATTGTGGTATTTAAATATTTTTCATGGTTTATTACTGTTAACTCCTCCGTTATGGCTCTTACTCTTGGGTTCTCACTCTTGTGACTTCTCTTCACTCTTCCACTCTTCTGATAGCTCTACTCCTCCGACGTAATGTTCCTCTTTGTTCTTTCGATATCACTATTCTTCCCTTTAGCACTTACCCTTGGGCATATGCGATAACCTGCATCTATTGCTCCGATAACCTGCTTCTTTGATGGCTTTCGATGAACTCTTCCTCTTACTCTTTGGCTTCACGATGGCTTCTCCTCTTTACTCTTTCTTTTTCTCTTCTGATGGCTTCTGATATCTTTCCTCCTCAGTTCCACTGTTTCTATTATGTCTGTATTCAATACTTGGATCCTCCATGAGAAGTATTATGATCAATGGACATCAATGGACAACCTCACATGTCACAAGAATTTTCCATCACAAACACTTCCATATTGACATCAATGACAACCTATATTAGCAATCTCCCCCTTTGTCATTGATGGAAATGTTCTTTCCCTTTCAACATTCTCTCCCCCTTTGACTTCAATGGAAAACAGTGTGCAAAGGCACTCCCCCTATCGAACTGCTCCCCTTGTCAAATTTCTTCTATTCTTTATGAATAGTAGATCTTCATGGGTATGTTACTATTAAACACACACATGGCAGCAACAAAATATTAAAGATAAGCAAGATAGTACATCTATTATTTGGCAATGATATACATTTATAGTACATTCGTGTGACCCTTGGATTCATATTCCAAGCGGTTTCTTGGACTCCTTTTGGCTGTTCAGCTTCCACACCAACCCTCAGAGGATTAGGTGTCCAACAGTTACTCCCTCTGTCGTGGTGCTCTTATTTTTACTTAAGATAGAAGGATTGTTGCCTCATCATCAGCTAGCACATTATCCTTTCTTCATGTCTCAAAATATACTTTATCATGGCTTCAACAATTCTTAAAGATGCTCCATTTCAATGCTTCCAAATAGACTCCAAACAACCATACACCAAATGTTCAAGTCCAAGTTTCTATGCTTTTGCAATTCGAATTCTTTTGTCTTCATAGAGATAATTAAGAGGTCTTTATAGTTCGAATCAGGAGAAGATGTCACTGAAATTGTCTTTCTCGTTATCTTTCTTCAAATCCGAGTTCCTCTGTGTATATGTGCTTCTCCTTAAGTTACTGAGCTATATTCGACTGCACAACATTCTCCTTTCTATAGTCCTTTTAATGAGCCATATTTTCCTTGTGTTCTTGTGAAAATCTCTGCAAGTTATCTCCACTAGAAGATTTTGATATTCAATCTATGACTGTCTTTTAAATTCTTTTTACGAATTTGCAGCTTTTTGCAATGCTACAGTTTTGTTAGATGCTACCAACTTCTCTTGCTTCAAGCTCCATTCCTAGATGTATCTGTTTGTTTGAAGTTTGCCTCTATTTGTGTCCATAATTTACCTGTTCTCACATCAAATCCTTGAGTCAAGACATTTAAATTATGTAATAACATTAACATAGTTATTTTTCTTATTAGCATTAGATGGCCTTCTTCACTGCTCCAATTTCTGCTTAGTGATCAAGTGGAAAACATCTTCAACAACAGTAAATTGGATAGTTAGGAGATCATGTTTCTCAATGGAGTGCTCTTGAGAAATGATCTTATCAAAGAATGATTATCAATATAGCTCATCAAAAATTTCTTAAGGGATCCATTCATGAATAACTTCTGCAAGAATGCCTAATCATCATAAGCTCCCCCTAACTATATGCATGGTCACCTTTTGGGAGAACCGCATCATCAAACACTCGGAATATCAAGGATATCTTCATTAAATCAATAACATGTGTTGTTGGCTGGAGAGTTCAGGAGATTTTCAGATTGTATTTTCTTTCTTCTCCATACTTGTGTAACTTTCTTCTCTGGCATGGTTCTAGCTTGTGTAGGAGCCCAGGTCAAGTTTCAATCATGTGCCATATGACCAATGTTATGACACTTGAAGCATTATATGTTATTCATGAATAAGAATTCATGATTTTTAGCAAAATTTCTTCTCGGAGATTGTCGGGGACCATAATATTTATCTTTGTGATATTCCCTACAATATTTTTCCATGTGTCCAAAGTTTGTACAAGCATAGAAATAACCAAGAAATAAACTTTGGTACCTGAAAGATGGAGATTTCCTTGATGTACTTCTGAAGTCTTTCTGCCTTGAGGTCCTTTGATGATATTCATTTATTCTTGTGTCCTTGACACCATCTGCATTTCTTCTTGGAATGGGATTTCCTTCATTGTTGCCTTGACTCTTATCCTTGCCTTTGCTGGAACTGGGAGCATCAACATTTTTTTCTGACTTCCTCACATCCTTGTTATTTGAAGCAATTTGATTCTTGCTTGAGGATTCTCCTTCATAGCCAAGACCTGATTTATCAAATGGGGATCTTTGATGGTTGAGCATGTCATCCAAGGCTTGAGAGCTCTTCAAAAATTTGTCCATCCCTTCTACCTTTTTCCTGAGGGAGACAATCTCTTCTTCCAATCTTTTGCAATCATTATTATTCATAGCAAGTTGTTTCTCCAACTCTTCCTTGATACGTATTACTTCATTTGCTTCTATTTTAAGGAAGATGATATTTGACTTCATTTTGAAAAATTCTTCATTTTCTTTTGCTAGACTGCTCTCCATTTCTTCCTTGATCTTGGTTGCCTCACACGATTGGGCCTTAAGAGAAGTGATTTTTTATTTTAACTTGTTGATGTCATCATCCTTTTCTTCTAGTTGGCATATCATGGTGTTTCTCTCCTTTTATGCTTCATCAACTTGGCCTACTATGAATGTCAAAGATTCCATCACCTTCTCAGCTCCTTGTTCTTGTTTCCTTGCTTCTTCTAGTTGAGATCTAAGGGAGGAGACCTTTTCCTTTTATTGACCAAGCTCTACTTAAAGTTTGTTCAAGTTTTTGTGCCTTTGTTCAAGGTGACTTGACAAGGTATCTTCCTGTTTCTTTGCCTTATCCAATTTATTTGTCATGGATATGACTTCTTCATGATGCTTTCTTTTGCTTTGATGAAATTCCTTCTTAAGCCTGGAAAGTTGTTCATACCTTTCTTGTACTTGAAGCTTGACAAGGTCAAGTTCCTTCCTTGTTTGGTCTTGGTCACCAGCTAGTGCTTTCTTCTTAACTTCCTCGTTTTCCTTTTTAAAATTGATAATCTCTTCCATAGCAGCCATAAGTTTAGTGAGGAGATCTTCTTCAAAATCTTTTTCATTCTCTTCATGTTCTAGGTCTTGTTTAGCCTTGATGTCATCATTCTTATTTTCAGTTTCCATGATGGGTTTTGGATTTACTTCTTGTTTTCCATCATATTCTTGACCAGTGGTCATGGTCAATGCTCCTTTTGAGTGAAGATCATGAAGTTTGTCCCATATACTCTTTGCTAATGAACACTTTTCTAAATTGTCCTTTATAGAATCTAGTAGCCCATTCAGAATTACCTTCCTTGATTTTGTATTGTACTCCTTGGATTCTTTATCCATCATGTTATCAATAATCACTGATTTCCATACTTAAATACCTTGATTCTTTAAGAAATTCCTCATTCTTGCCTCTGATATATCAAAGTTTCCATTGAACAATGAAGCCTTCACAAATTTATTGATTTCAACTTCAGTGGTTGAGGGAGACACATCTTTAGGTGGATTGGAGACTTTCTTCTTTGGCTTCACCATTTGTGTTCTAATGATCAACCTTCAAGATATTAGGCTTTGAGTGAAGGTACTAGCTTTGATATCAATTGTTGGAAATAATGAGAGGGGGGATGAATCAGTATTTCTTTTCAATTGTTACTTTTACCAGTTAAATCAATTATATTTAAAACAAAATGAGCAATAGGAATAAATTCTTTTATTAATATAATCTTTATAATGAATCAAGTACAATAATATAGGGCTCCAACCCTTGATGAAGACACCGATCTTCAATCTCCCAGGCTCCAACCTGTTTCCAAGCACCAACTTGGTATTTTGTGAGGCTCCAACCTCTAGGGCACCAACCCTATCTTCTCAAGGCACCAACCTTGTGTTTAGAGGCTCCAACCCCTAGGGCTCCAACCCTTCTCTGGTACAGGCTCCGACCTGGTTTCTTGAGGACACCGATCCTCTAGGGCTCCAATCCTATCCTTCAAGGTACCTACCTTGTCTGTTTGAGACTCCAACCTTATGGGCTCCAACCCACTGCTATACTTTGTCTAGATATGTTTGATAGTAATTCTCAGCTCCAAAAATCTTCTCCACTGAGTTATTTCAATCTACAGCTTCACTGTAGTCTCCATGCTACATCATCAATGAAAACCTGTCTTCATATGAAGGAGTCTTCACAACTCTTCATATTGTCCAACAGAGTCTGCAAAGTTTACCTCATGATGATTTTAACAATGCATCATGATCTTCAATAAAGTCTCCAAGATCTGTTGAAGCTTTTCAACAAAATATCTTTAGTATATTTCACTAAGCCTCATCATCTGCACACAAACAATTCTCTGTTTCAACCCTCTGTTCTATCTGTCGCGGTAAGTGCTTCAGGAGTGACTACTTCTCACTATTCTTAGTGTCGCGATATCTTACTTCCAAGGATCATACTCACAAATACTAGTGTAGTTTATTGCTCCCTTCAAACAATGGCAGATCAAACCTTATTTTGCTTCATTGAACTGTTCTTCGAGTTATGATCTGTACTTCTTCCATTAATTCATCATAGTTTCAATCCTTTCAAAGATTACCCAATTAGTAGAGTTGCTCGACCTTCGGCTTCCTTCTTTCCTGTTGTTCAACCTGCTACTTTCTTCTTTCTGTTGTTTGGCCTTCGGCTTTGTCCTTTTCTCTATCTCGCTCAACCTTCGTCTTACTTTCACATTCATGAGTTGTGAACTCTCCTTGTTCTCTATTTTTTATGCCTGAGATCCATACATTTAGTGAAACGTTTTAACTCATATTTATATGAGTTTCACCAATGACTGAGAGACACATTTATTGGAGGGAGGCCGACTTGTATATTATTCATTCAATTATTCATTGACTTGTTTATTTACGGAAAAAACCATAAATGAGAGGCTATAACCATATTATAATAGAAGTCTAGAAGTCCCCACATGCCACGTCACTGCTAATCACAATCGCAACTTTTGGAGGTCTCTTACAAGTCATGCTCATGAAATAGTCAATTGCCCTATTGCCGACGGAGCGGATGCGATATAATATTAAACAGTCATTAATAAATTTGTCAGGTCCACAACCTCTATCGCAATCGACAGTTTGGCCATGTCAACCCTTAAGAATTGCGATATGGCTCCCAATGAGGCGGATGCGATATTACATAAAGGTGTATTCTAATGGAGCAGTCGGGTCTACATATTATATCGCAATAGACATTTTGAATAGAACATCCCTTTATGGTTTGAGATTATGTGACATATGAGATATTATATTGAGTTGTATTACATTGGTGCAGCGGGTCCGCAATGATATTGCAATCACAGATTTTGGACTGTGATACATAATAAAGCCGTTCATATATTTCCTCCGATGCATTGTGGTATTTAAAGAGTTTTCACGGTTTATTACTATTAACTCCTCCATTATGGCTCTTACTCTTGGTTTCTCGCTCCTGTGACTTCTCTTCACTCTTATGCTATTCTGATAGCTCTACTCCTTCGACGTAATGTTCCTCTTTGTTCTTTCAATATCAATATTCTTCCCTTTCGCACTTACCCTTGGGCATATGCGAAAACCTGCTTCTCTTGCTCCGATAACCAGCTTCTTTGATAGCTTCTAATGAACTCTTCATCTTACTCTTTGGCTTCACGAAGGCTTCTCCTCTTTACTCATTCTCTTTCTCTTCTGATGGCTTCCAATATCCTTCCTCCTCAGTTCCATTGTTTCTATTACGTCTGTATTCAATCCTTGGATCCTCCATCAGCAGTATTATGATCAATGGGCATCAATGGGCAACCTCACATGTTACAAGAAGTTTCCATCACAAACATTGCCATATTGACATCAATGAAAATCTAGATTAACATAATCTTCAGAAGCCTTTTTATTAATGAGGCCTCTATTTTCTTCATTTTCCATTATTTTCCTTCAATTTCCTCCTCACATGCAACCTATGACTTTTCAACTTACTTTTCTCCTAATTTCCTTTATTTTCATAAATAAATGTGCCAATAATGCCTTTTTTCTTTTAATGCCTTTGCCTTAGCCTTTGCCAATTTCCTTAGCCAAAAACACACATCCATTGATGCCCACTAGGATATCTTTGCCCAACATTCTGCTTGGAATAAGCATCCATTAACCATGGTCTTATTTTTCCTTTATTAACTTTTATTACATGAAAGTTTCAACGAGGGTTGTTACAAATTTATACTATATAGGTTGTCTTAGAAAAAAAGAACAAAAAGAACAATAAAAGTAAATGACTTGAACAAAGATCAATTAGTATGGAAAACTAAAATAAATACAAGTTTCAATCAATATGAACAAAGATAAACCAATATGATAAATTGAAATAAATACTATGATAAATAACCTTTTATACTTTCCAAAAACTGAAATAAGTAACCTAAATATACTGTGCACTCTCTCTGATAGTATATCTCTAAGGTTGATGAATTGTTTGAATGTTAACAAATGCAAATTCAGTCAAGGTCGAGCTTCGTTTATAGCTTTTTGCTATTGAATTTGATTGGTAATAGGGATTGACATGGATTGCAATCTCCCAAATTTGAATTTGTGTTATGGATTGATTTGAATGTAATCCAATAGCTGAGAATTTTTTATTGTTGTCCTCGTGGTTTGATCTGTTTAATGAAGAATTTAAAGGGTTCAGTGTCATTTATTGAACTCGGTGGGTTGAATTGTTGAATGACCCATTGACTGACATCCATCAACCTTTTGTATGCACAGGTATGCATGTGCATTGAGATACTTAGCTCCAATTCAGTTAGTAGGGGTTGAAGTGATGAGTACCTTGTACTAGTAGATTAGACCATTTTAAGACAATTTATAATTTTATTTGTTTTGTACTCCTAATATTAAAAATATTATTTATAGACAGTGTGTTGGCATTATGGCTAAAGTGTTGTCCTTGATGGCAACCCATACAGGTGATAGATCACAGTACTTCAGGTCAGTAGCAGAGATTGATGATCAGCTCTCAAATATTGAAGAAAATAAGGGGTACGCAGGTACACCGTACAAAAAGTGCGTACACGCAGGCATGTCTTAGATAAACTGCGTACATACACACAGGAGTCCCGTTCAGAAGGTGCGTACCCCCAGTTCACTTACTTCAAGGCAGAGAAGCGTGCTCACGTGGGGTTTCTTATGTTTGGCTCGTGGTATTTAGCCCGCCGTTCTTGATTCTATGGTTTTGGCCCGTGGTATTGTTTTATATTATTATTATTGAGCCCCTATTGATCCATGATTTTAGGAAGAGCTTGTCTATATAAAGCAAAGGAGATCATTTGGCTAGATACTTGAAAGAGAAGCTAGATCTGAAATTCTAGTGATGAGTTTGTGAGAGATAGCTAGATCTAAATCAGGAGAAACATGAGAACTACAAGTCGGATCTACTAATGGGTTGATATCTCCTCGGCGCATGTTCAAATCTGTAGATTTGACAGTTTGGGTTAATCTTGAAGTCTTGAAATTATTTATACCTGCAGGTACGCAAGTACAGTAAAAGAAAAGTGTGGAGATACGCAGGCGCAGAAGCGCTGCAGGTGCACAGATACGCAGGCCCAGAAGCGCTGCAGGTGCGCAGATACGCAGGCCCAGAAGCGCTGCAGATGCGGAGATACGCATGCAGTTCATTGGACACAGAGCGCCGGTATGCAGGGAGTCTGTGAGGCACAGTGCGTGGGTATGCAGGAGCGCAGTTGGACACAGTGCGTACTTCTACGCATGTGTTGTATGGGTGAAGCTGCGTACTTCTCATGAAATCTACTTAGCTGTCCATATTTATCATTGCTGTGTTCTGGGTTTTGAAGTGATGTCTGGTTTCTGGTATTAAGTTCTGATAACAACAGTGATTGATTAAATGTTTATACATTGATGGATGAATGGATCAGGTTCTTATTGATTCATTCTATGTGATCTAATGGACTAGATCTGATTGATGACTCACTTGTATATGTATTGATCTAGTGCTTGGGTAATTCAGAAGGTTGTTTGATTATGAGCTTCAATGTTGTTGGGCCCAGTATGAAAATTGGATGAAATGTGGCCTTTCAGATTATGTGTTGTGCTTCAGTGTATCCAGTCTGAAAATTGATGAAACGAGGTACCTGAAGAAGAGAAGATTGTAGGTCAGCACCTACGTACTAGTATCTAAGCTAGTACAAGAGCTAAAGGAAATCTTTGGAGCATTGTAGCAGGTAGTAGCCTGCGTACTAGTAAATGGATCGGCTAGTACAAGAGCAAAGGGGGTTGTAGCTCCCGTACTAGTATAAGACTGCACTAGTACAAAATATTGTAAAAGGATTTTCTTATTAAGAAGAAGATTGAGATGACTTGCAGCAGGTGGTTTTCTCCCGCATTGGGTTTCCACCTTATATCATGGTGTTCATGTGTGTGCCTTATGTGTGATGATCTATTCCATGTTACTGCATCTGTTAACTGATAATATGGTTGATAATGTTCTAATGCACTCATTGAAGATCAATTAACTTAATCATAAGAAGTTGTGGAAGTAGCATACATGAATCTGCTTATGGAAATGGAAAACGTTTTATTAATGTGATAATACTGATTCACCCCCCCTCTCAGTATTATTTCCAACAATTGGTATCAGAGCAGGTCCTTTGGTAGAAGCTTGATCGCTTGAAGGAGATCCGTGGAACAATGGGAAAGAAGCTTAAGAAGAAAGCTCATAAGAAGAAGAAGTCATCTCAGAAGAACTATGACAATGGGAGAATCGATTGGGGATTAGGTATAAGAAGCTCTTCAAATTCAGAATCAGATTCAGAATCATTATCAAGTATGAATATATTATCCTCTGATGTTCCAGATATCTTTCCTTTTGGAAAAGATGAAAGTGATAGCGAAACTACTGAATTTGCTCTTATGGGTGAACAAGAAAGATATCAAATAGAGACAGAATTTAAAAGGCTGACAGACAAAATTAGAGATCAACAAGATCTATTGAAAAAAAGGGAATGTGACTTCAAAGAAGAAGCTACCAAACTAAAGGCCCAACTAGAAGAAGGAAACAAGGTAAGAAAACTACTCAAGGACAAGGAGGACCAATGTCAAAAATTGCAGCATGAAGTGACATCATTAAGAAAAGAAGTCAACGAAAGAAGCACAACCATCAAGAAACTCAAAGATAGATCCAGCTACTATGAAAATCTTGAACCTACAATCCTCTCACTAAAAGGAGATCTTGAAGAATCAAAGAAGCAGAATGAAGATCTACGCCAAGCAATTGAAAAACAAGACAACGAAGTCATCAGCTTAAAATCCCAGCTGGAATGTGCCTTCAGAGTTCGTCAAATACAGCAGGATCTGAATGAAGAACAAGAAAAGGAGATTCTCAAACTAAGGGAACAAATGGAAGAAGGAAGGAAAGCTGAAGAAGATTTGAAAAGACAATCTCTTGAAAAAGAAGAACAGCTTCAGGTTGAGGTAAATATCTTGAAAGGTAAATTAGAAGAAAAGGATAAGCTTTTACAATTTCAAGATAGTTCTAAAGTCTTGGATGATATTCTTAGTAGTCAAAGGTCTCCTGCTATAAAGACTGGTCTTGGTTTCCATGAATCTGTTGAAGGTGAATCTAGTTCACAAGGTGAGGCAAGGAACTCTAAAGAGAAATCTAAAATGATCAACGAAGAGATGAAAGGTCAATGTCATCATCTACCAAGGAAAGAGATGCTTCAAAGAAAATCTTTTACTCCTCCTATGAATAATGTTGAATGTTATGTATGTCATAATCTTGGACATGTTGCAGCCAGATGTAGAAGAAGAAGGGTTCAAGACCATCATGCAGAAAGATCATCTCATTCAAGGTACTTTAATGGATATTGCTTTGCTTGCAATATGTATGGTCACAAAGCTGCTGATTGCTACAAAAGGAATATGAAACATGTAAGATGTTATGCATGTAACAAGCTTGGACATATAGCAAAGAAATGCAGGAACAAAGCACGGATTTCACACCAAAAGGAGAAAACATCATCACGCTTGAAGATATGGAGGCAAAAGGAAGTTCAGTCAGAAAGTGGCGGCACAGCACAACATACAGAGATACCAGAATCAGAGGGAGCTGAAAGTTCAAAACTTCAGTGTCCTGAATCTCATATGCAAACTCCATAAAGGAAAGTCGTGTATATACGCGAGTTGGATACTGCACAATCGCGTATATGATTGTTTGAAGAAAGGCAGTACGGAAAGTGAAGTGAATCTATGAAGTATGATCTCTCGAGCACAAGATCAGATCTGGGAATCTGAATGTCAGTAGCACAAAGGAGGACTGTTAATTGGGTTCTAATCAGAGGTACACAGACCATTCACTGTGAAAGAGCGGGCGTACGCAGGTGATACACAGTGAAAGTGCGAGGATACGCAGCAAAGGCACAGTCCCAGTGCGTATGTACGCGGCGTAACAAAAGAGCACATGCGGACGGGCGCGGCGTGGCAGAAGAAGAGGTGCGTAGCAAGATCGGAGGTACGCAGCGCGATAGAAGGATAACCTGCGGAGGTACATAGATGTACGCGGCGCGATAGAAGCAATGATGCGTGAGGTACGCGGCACAACTGATGGCACAGGTGCGTGGGTACGCACTGTAGTAGAAGGTTGTCTACGTACATACGTAGAAACACAGAAGGTCAGGTGCGTGGATACGCAGAGGAGCGAAAGACGAAGTGCGGAGCCACGTAGGTCATATAATGAAAAACTACGTATCTGTCTTAAGGCATTTAATGGCTGACTTTTCTTGTTGATAAGATCTGACAGATGGCACCAATTTAGGGGGAGCATATGTTTTTAATGCATTGTTGGCATTATGGGTAATAATCCTTGGTGATGATTCTTAAATGATTCATCTTGCTATGAGTTGTTCACATGGTTCTTGGATCATATTTGTGGTTGATTCTCTAATGAGGATAAGGAGAAGCACTTAGCTTAAATTCACATCTTCTTGATGATGAGTCACTCATATGCTGTTGTTGACATATGCATAAAGATCATATATTACAATTATGATGCATGATTCCTTTCATTCTTGGCACAAATGGATGAGGATTGTTGGCTGGATACAGGGATGATTATTCAAAGTTGCATTGTTGAAGACATGATGATGATGAGCTCTTACCTATATGATGATAGGTTGTTTCGTACATATGTTGATATTCCCAAATGATGATCATGATGGTGTTTGAAATTTTGTTGGTGCGGACATACCTTGATGATTCATGCACTAATGCAAGTTGTTGATCTAGTTGCTGTTGACAGATACTATGGAGCAGATCATACAGTGTTGTTGCTGATGTTTATCTTAGGTGATTGGTCTCTGTTATAAATGTCATAGTATGTCTCTATCTATTGTAGTCATCTCTTCAAGTCATGTAATGACCTATGTTGGTTTCCCCACTATGCCTGGGATGAAGATGTAATGTATTTAGTTCCTGATGTATCCCCACTTGGTTGGGTGATGGATGTATGTATTAAGTCTTTTGGTGATAGGAAGGTCATTTATGATATATAGAGTCATGTTCTTCTTGTAGAACATCTTTTTGCAGACCTTGCTTACAGTCAGGGGGAGCTTGAGC
The DNA here is from genome assembly GCA_031772625.1 of Pinus tabuliformis. NCBI lineage: Eukaryota > Viridiplantae > Streptophyta > Pinopsida > Pinales > Pinaceae > Pinus > Pinus tabuliformis. The sequence continues at coordinate 1,153,948,400 of CM062813.1, read as the reverse complement.
ATGAACAACACTATATAGCAGAGCAGATATTTCAGCTTGTTTTCAGAAAGAGCATTATCAGTTTGGTGCACCATGGCATATACAAAGGGGGAGCTCATTCAGAAACTTCAGCAGATCTGGTTTATAGTCAAGGGAGCATGTTTTTAGGGGGAGCATAACCCTTTGCCCTTGATGTCAAAGGGGGAGAGTGATTTGGTGTTGTTGCCATCAAGTCCAAAGGGGGAGATTGTTGGCATTATGATGCATGTGTTGTACTTGATGGCAACCCTCTCATAGAAGATCATCTCACTTATATACATTCAGATGAATCTACAGAAGAGATATCAGATGTGACATAATACATAGATGCAGGAGAGTTCAAAGGAATCAAATGGCATGTTCTTAGTAAGCTTTGCCATCAAGTCCAAAGGGGGAGATTGTTGGCATTATGGCTAAAGTGTTGTCCTTGATGGCAACCCATACAGGTGATAGATCACAGTACTTCAGGTCAGTAGCAGAGATTGATGATCAGCTCTCAAATATTGAAGAAAATAAGGGGTACGCAGGTACACCGTACAAAAAGTGCGTACACCAGGCATGTCTTAGATAAACTGCGTACATACACGCAGGAGTCCCGTTCAGAAGGTGCGTACCCCCAGTTCACTTACTTCAAGTCAGAGAAGCGCGCTCACGTGGGGTTTCTTATGTTTGGCTCATGGTATTTAGCACGCCGTTCTTGATTCTATGGTTTTGGCCCGTGGTATTGTTTTATATTATTATTATTGAGCCCCTATTGATCCATGATTTTAGGAAGAGCTTGTCTATATAAAGCAAAGGAGATCATTTGGCTAGATACTTGAAAGAGAAGCTAGATCTGAAATTCTAGTGATGGGTTTGTGAGAGATAACTAGATCTAAATCAGGAGAAACATGAGAACTACAAGTCAGATCTACTAATGGGTTGATATCTCCTCGGTGCATGTTCAAATCTGTAGATCTGACAGTTTGGGTTAATCTTGAAGTCTTGAAATTATCTATACCTGCAGGTACGCAAGTACAGTAAAAGAAAAGTGCGGAGATACGCAGGCACAGAAGCGCTGTTGGTGCGCAGATACGCAGGCCCAGAAGAGCTGCAGATGCGAAGATACGCAGGCAGTTCATTGGACACAGAGCGCCGGTACGCAGGGAGTCTATGAGGCACAGTGCATGGGTACGCAGGAGTGCAGTTGGACACAGTGTGTACTTCTACGCAGGTGTTGTATGGGTGAAGTTGCGTACTTCTCATGAAATCTACTTAGCTGTCCATATTTATCATTGCTGTGTTCTGGGTTTTGAAGTGATGTCTGGTTTCTAGTATTAAGTTCTGATAACAGCAGTGATTGATTAAATGTTTATACATTGATGGATGAATGGATCAGGTTCTTATTGATTCATTCTATGTGATCTAATGGACTAGATCTGATTGATGACTCACTTGTATATGTATTGATCTATTGCTTGGGTAATTCAGAAGGTTGTTTGATTATGAGCTTCAATGTTGTTGGGCCCAGTATGAAAATTGGATGAAATGTGGCCTTTCAGATTATGTGTTGTGCTTCAGTGTATCCAGTCTGAAAATTGATGAAACGAGGTACCTGAAGAAGAGAATATTGTAGGTCAGCACCTACGTACTAGTATCTAAGCTAGTACAAGAGCTAAAGGAAATCTTTGGAGCATTGTAGCAGGTAGTAGCATACGTACTAGTAAATGGATCGGCTAGTACAAGAGTAAAGGGGGTTGTAGCTCCCGTACTGGTATAAGACTGCACCAGTACAAAATATTGAAAAAGGATTTTCTTATTAAGAAGAAGATTGAGATGACTTGCAGCAGGTGGTTTTCTCCCGCATTGGGTTTCCACCTTATATCATGGTGTTCATGTGTGTGCCTTATGTGTGATGCTCTATTCCATGTTACTGCATCTGTTAACTGATAATATGGTTGATAATGTTCTAATGCACTCATTGAAGATCAATTAACTTAATCATAAGAAGTTGTGGAAGTAGCATACATGAATATGATTATGGAAATGGAAAAAGTTTTATTAATGTGATAATACTGATTCACCCCCCCTCTCAGTGTTATTTCCAACACAGTGATGGGCCCAATCAAATATTGGCAAATTTTAGACATAATTTAAAATATAACTACACTTAATGTTATTTATTTTTGTTTAAATACTAATAATATATGTGTCAAGCTCTGGTGGCTTAACACAACCAATACTATGACAACTCCAAAAATAAACATATATCCCTAAACTTCATGGAAACTATTTCAAAACTAATATAACAAAAACAAATCACAATAAACTAGTTCTTAGCATATAAAAAAAAACCATTTCTATTCCTGAGACTACACGCCTATATTACAAGAAAATATGCATTTGAGGACAACTTCAGTATTGACATGAGTGATTTGGCAGTGGAATGGACTGACAATGTTGGGCAACTAATCCTCGGGATTAACCTTGGGTTAGTTTGGGTAGTTATTGGAGTCCAAGAACTCCTGGGAACTAACTCATTTGTTTCCTGTATGTATTAATATGTACACATTGTACATCATTAATTAAGATTGATTAATATACATTTGATTTGGTTTCTAGTCTTGTGTGTTTTACAGTGGTATCAAAGCGGGAAGTTTATCCGCCTGTAAGTTAAGAAACACTAGTTTTGTGGCCTTCATGAATGCTCTTTGATGGTTGTTGCAATTGTGAAATTCCTAGTGAAACCAAGAATGTTGCTGGTCGGAGACATCTAATTGCGAGACTTGTTTCTTTTTCGAGTTGAACGAAATCAGATGAGGAGGTCTACGTGACTTCTATGCGAATGAAGATCATCATTCAAACACTCATATTTAGAAGTGCGTGGTGTGCATTTTGTGTTAAATGAAGGGCAGCAAAGTTCTAAAAAATTGTGTTGTACCATGATGATTATGCCCGAAATCACCTTGGGATTTTGGCATGATTTGACATGAAGAACTCTGCTAGATATGGTCTGATTTGGTGAATGCAGCACTGCTTGAAGGAACATCGTACTGTCAAATATTTTGAACATTCCCATCTCGTGCTTCTTGGCATTCATTACCTTTGTACAGTTACATTCATATTGAATAAGAGCACTGGTTAGTTACGGTGAAAATCCGATTTGACATCGGAAAGAGTGGAGAGACGGCCAATTGCCCCCTTGCAACGATGCAAGGCTATCCAAAACACCAAGTATCGGGTCAATTCTTTTTTGTTTGTAACTAAAACTCTCGGCATGGAGATTATCGAAGATTGTAGGTGATAATTTAGCAGCTTTGGCATCTTAAGTCTTGCGACATCCTTTATTTATACAATGTGTAGAAAATGTGAAGGTGAAGAATACGTTAAGCACAAGTAAGTATTCTTGTACACAACACTGCATTGCGTGAAGTTTTGGCATCCAATCCATCAATGCTAAAACATCTATATTATCATAGCGATCACAATTCCACATCCTTCTTACACTCTTAAAAACAAAATCATGCACGTGTGATAGTGTTTCCATTAAAAGGTGCTAGTTAGTTGTGATTAGTGGAAGAAATGGAACCAACTCTGAAATGGGCTTGAAGTTCAGAGTCACGTCAAGTATATGAGGGAATATTAATGTCCGACGCACTTTGTAGGTAACACACTAACATTGACAAAATGACATCGACATTCATTCAAATTGCTTGACTGCCAATTGCTAACAAGTGTCGGTTAGCAAGATCTGGACCTGTGTGAAGAAAAACCACAAATTCCACACTGAGAGAAGATTGGTTTTCTTTGGATTCGACTGTAAATTTATGGGAGTTGGTTGCTAATGAATACCATTGAGAGACCGAGATGTGGGATAGAGCCTATTCTAAAGCAAAGAACGTTTATTACCTATATGAAGAAAGTCAGATAATCGTTGTAGTTTTGGTGAAAGCATTGTTAGCAGATGAGTTCGAGCATAGCCGAAATCATTTTCTCAGTTCCTCTGGATCGTGAGCTTTAATTTTTACTAACAAAAAAAATTATGTGCAACTTGAGACTTCGCACCTAGATTGAAGCCGCGTTCTATGGAAACCACCTTGAAACTAAGAACTTCTGCATGAATTGATACTGATTGTTGTTAAAAAATAAAGAAAGAAACAATGAATGTATGGTGAATGAATTGCTCCAGTACCAATACAGTTATTGTGACCGATGAGTGTATGGCTAATGAATTTCTCGAGATGTAGAGGTGAGAATTTCTTTTATTAATCTGGTCAGAATGTCATGACATATAAAAAGTTGACATCATGTTTTATTACAGATTGATTATATAATTTACAAAATAGAAAACCAAGGAATGAAAAGGTGTTATAGTTAGAATAGCTCATTCACAAGTTCACAAGTTCAAATCTTTGCAAAAACAATTTTGGAAGATATTATTTTGGAAGTTTTCATAAGAAGACGATATTTTGTCTACGACAATTTTACTTTTATTTGAGCATATTGTTAATTATTATCTAATAAATTTTTATTGAAATTTCATTGTAAAACGGGTGCATTTTCAGTGGTAGCCAACACCCGATTAAATCATCGTAAATTCATTTGTATTGGGTGCATTTTCGGTGGTAGTCGACACCCCTTTTTTCAAAGTTGATTGTTGGAGAAAATGGTAAAACTCGATGATTTGCTACAATGATTGAACAATTTAATGTCATCCACTATTCATAAAAATGTCCAAGTGAACAAGGACATGCTCTCTGACATCCAATCATGTTTTCAAAATGCTAAAAGCACAATTGAATTCTTGGAGCTAGAGTCCCAGTTTCAGCAAGAAGAACTGCAAAAGAAAAATTATGACCCTGTTCTTGTTCAGAATAACAATTTGTTTGAGCTTGATCATCAGTCAGAGAATGATCTGAGTAATGAAGTGATTTCAAGAGAAAATTTGGGTGCAGCGGAAGTTTGTGTTCAAACAAGTGTATGCGAGATTCATTTGCGTATAAATGTGAAGCCTGTCATTACCAAAACTTTTATAAGACCATGGGAAGAGATTACACACAATAAACATAGAACTGGTTTGGGTTGCAACGAGGATATTTTGGATGTATCTTTTCACACTCCAGATTTCGCTAAACCTATACAATTCCGAAGTGTTGGATTTCTGGACAGTGTTGTTCCAGAACAAGTTGATAGATGCCAACAGTGTAACCGATTTGGACATATGAAAGATCAGTGTTTTGATCTTCACCCGTGTGAGCATTGTGGAAAGCAAAATCATCATACAAATAGATGTTCCAAAAACAAGACTACTACAAGAGAGAAGGTAAATTTCAAATGGATTACTTCTTGGGATTGGATGAAAACAACCAAGAAAATTTAGAGGACATACCAAAGGAAATGTTCGAGAGTGATGACTAGCCTTGCAGTGATGAAGAGTACTTCTCACCTTGTATCCGACAAGGGGGGAATAGTTGATGGTCTACTACAGGTTCGAGTTCAAGATGTCAAGCGAGCCTGAGTCAGAGTTGAGTTGATTGAGCACTTCCATGTTTGGAATTGTTCGAGGAACTGTTGTGATAGTTCTAGAGTTTATGGTCACCTTAAAACCACAATTTTTTCTATTATGAGAACTGTTATGAAAGTTCTAGAGTTGGCGTTGGGTGAGACCTTGAGTTCTCCCATATTGGTTTGTGGTCATCCTTAAAAACCATTTTCTAAGAGACATTCAGCGCTTGGCTTAGATGCATTTTTGCATTTTGATCTCTCATTCTTGGACTTTGGTACTGTTGAAAATAGCAACAAGAAATGCTATAAATAGAAGTGCTAAAAATAGAACTGCTATAAATAGCATTTCGAGATACCTTCCTATTTTCGTCAGTCCCTAAACTAAAATAGAGAAGTAAAATTCGAATTTGATCTTAGTAGTTGTTTGTAAAATAATTAATTATTTCACCATGAGTTAATTAGTTGTGGAAAATCAAACATGAAGTCTATGTGAGGACATGCAACAGTTTCTCCATTTATTGAGGAATTTATTTATCAGTTAAAGAGACAAGGATGAGTTGTAATTAGTTGGCTCAGTTAACTGAGTCAAGTCCAGTTAGATTAGTTAAAATAGTTTGTTGAACTAATTGTGAGTTCAGTTAGTTAATGCATGCATGCATGTAACTACTGCACTTCAGATAGCTGAATATTCTCTCATAAATAACTCAACGATGCATGTCAGTTCAGTCAAAGACCCAGTTGAGATCATGTGATGGGACAGTGTACTATCAGTTGCAGGAATATTCCTTGGAGGATATCTCTTGCATGCAAAAGGAATTCATTCCTTGAGTTTTGCGCAGTTACTTCTTCAGTTTAGTGAGTGTGAATGAGGCCAATTCACACATGTGGCATCACTAGACCACAAGGAAGACTACACAAGGAAATAGGAGGCTTGGAGGGCTTGAGGAAGACATGTGTTGTGTCTATTCAGTCTGTGAGCTGTATTGTTCTATTGCAGAGAGAGCAGGATAGATTGAGAGCTGATTCATTTTGTAATCAGAACATATTTCCACTTGTATGATATTACAGAGATTGGGGTTTTAGGATGAGGCTTTCCCCAAGATTATTCTTCTGTGTTCATGTGTGATTGCTTTCTCTTTCTCAGTTATATGTGTTCTATTGATCTTGCTCATATTCAATTAAGCGTCCGCAAAGTTTGTTGTAGAAGTAGATTTGGTATTTTGCTTTAGTATATTGCATAATCTATTGATCTACAGTGGGAAATTATACATGGTATCAGAGCAAAGGTGATCAAGGAGAGAATAGTATTAAAGAAGGGAGAAGTTCAAAGTTTGTGGTTCCTGAATATAGATATCGAGTTCTTATCACATCTCATTTCCACCAATGGCATTCAACGGTTTAAGACTCGAATATGATTTTGATGGCAGTTCGAATTATATAGCCTGGAAGGATCACATGGAAGCAGTATTAGAGGATAACAGTCTAAAGGACTTCATTGATCAAGAAGTCCCCAAGCTGACTAATGCTACTGAATTGACGGAATGGAAGAAATGTGTGGTTAGAGCAAGGAGAATCCTTCTGGAGGGAGTTCGAGACCACATAGTCTCAAGTCTTCATGGGAAGGAGACATCATTTTCAATGTGGAAAACATTGAAAGATCTATTAATCAGAATAGCAGTGATCAGAGGAAGCTGGCGCTGAAAGACAAGCTTCGGAAAATCAAGTGTGAAAAGAGTGACACATCTCTATGTATCTGAACAAGCTCACCACCTGCAGGGATGAGCTTGGAAGTGTAGGGATCACGACAGCCGATGATGACATGGTGAGTCTTGCACTCCTCGGTCTTCCTAAGAGCTAGCATAGCTACCAAGACTCGGTTAATGGAAGAGAAAAACTGCCAGATTGGGAACGACTTTGGTTGGATCTGATGCAGGAGGAGATAAGAAGAAGCACCAGAGATGGATCCTCATCGAAGCAAGATGATGAGGAAAATCTAGCCTTAGCGAGTAAGGCGAGGAAGGGGAAAGGGAAGGCATCCCATTCCAAATCTAGTTCTTCCAATGGTGGGTAGAAGTTTAACAAATCGAAAGTGTGATTCTTTCATTGTCATGAAGTGGACCATTATGCTATGAATTGTCCACACAAGAAATCCAAGAAGGGTTCCTCTAAGGGATCTGATGGTGAGGCACTGTGCTCACAGTTTGAGCTGTATTTCTCTCTTATCGCATGCATTGGTTTCGTCCATGGTGGGATGTGTTTGGTACCTGGACAATGGAGCTTCCTTCCACATGTCAGGTGACAAGAATATTTTCAGTACCTTGGAGGAGAAGGATCTACAGATGCAAATCAAGATGGGAAATGATGGAAAGTACCGTGTTTCAGGTGAAGGTACGGTTGTGTTTCAGAGGGAGCATGGAGCTCCTCTCACCTTGACTGATGTAAAGTATGTACCAAGTCTGAAGAAGAATCTTGTGTCCGTTGCTATGCTAGAAGATAAAGGCTATGATGCAGTCTTTAGCAAAGGAAAGGTATTCCTAAGTCATATCGGCACTGGACAGACAAAGCGAATCAGGATTCGAGTAAAGAATCTCTATAAGCTAGAGGTAGACAACTATGTTGCTTTGAGTTCCAAAGCTGAGATGGTGCAGAGCCAAGATGTTGGCGAGCTATGGCATAAAAGATTGGGCCACTTGCACCATGGAGCCCTGAAGATCATGCAGCAGATTTCTACCAGATTACCCAAGGGAAAACTAGAGCAGACGAATACATGCAAAGGTTGTACCTTGGGTAAGTATGCGAAATCTTCCTTTTCGGATCAATACAGTAGAGTTGGATCAATCCTGGAGCGATTTCACTCAGATGTTTGTGGACCATTCTCTACAGCCTCCACCTATAAACAAAGGTACTATGTTATTTTATTAATGATTTTTCTCGTAGATGTTGGATCTACTTTATGCAAAATAAGGATCAGTCCTTCTTGAGGTTTTGTGAGTTTAAAGCCTTGGCAGAGAAAGAATCTGGAAAGAAACTAAAAGCCTTGTGTAGCGACAATGGTGGAGAGTATGTCTCCTAGTAGTTTAAAGACTTTTGCGTTGCAAAAGGAATTAAACGGGAGTTGACGGCACCCCATAACCCACAACATAATGGGGTGGCCGAAAGGAAGAACATATCGATTGTGGGAGCAGCTCGAGCAATGTTGCATGACCAAAGCCTACCACTGCATTTGTGGGCTGAGGCATGCAATACAACAGTATACTTGTAGAACAGAAGCCCGCACTGTATACTAGGAATGAAGACACCTATGGAGGCCTTTTCCAGGAAGCGACCAGATGCGAGTCACTTCCGAATCTTTGGATCATCAGTATACTGTCATGTGACCAAAGATGCTCGGAAGAAGCTAGATCCCACAATTGAGTTGGGAATACTTGTGGGGTACACGGATACACCCCACAACTATCGAGTGTATCTGCCTACCAGTCAAAGGAATGTGGTACGCAGGGATCTGAAGTACGACGAGCAGCAATCCATGCAAGTATCACTTGAGAGGGAGCTCAAGTTGCATGCAGATGAGGAACTTTCAGTTCCTAAGGAGGAGGAGCCTCAGATTGATGCGGAGCAGCCGCATGCAGAGGATCCAGGAGTGGAGACATCCACTCATGCTGAGACTTCCAGAGATGGGTGGAAACGCTCAAGGGAAGTTGACAGGTTGATGTTGGATGTGTGGGAGAATGTGGGACAACCATCTTCTCAGCGCAGACAGAGGAGGTCGCCTGAGCGGTACACTGGTTACATGGCCCTGGTTGGGGAGTGTGTAGATTCTGAGCCTTCTTCATTCGAGGAGGCAGTGCAACAACCAGTCTGGGTTGATGCAATGGTGGAGGAGTACGACTCCATCGTGCGGAACTGTGTTTGGGATGTTTTCCCAAGACTTTAGGACAAGTCAGTGGTGAGTTCCAGATGGCTTTACAAGGTAAAGCAAGCAGCTGATGGCAGTGTTGAGAAACATAAGGCAAGGTTTGTTGCCCGAGGTTTCTCACAGGTCGAGGGGATCGACTACGAGGAGGATTTTTCTCCCGTAGCAAGGTACTCATCGATTAGATCGATGTTGACACTATCAACGCAGATGGGGTGGAATATCCACCAGATGTACGTGAAGACAACATTCTTCAATGGGAAGATTGAGGAGGAGGTGTACATTGAGCAGCTAGAAGGTTTCGAGACCTTCGATAATGAGTCGCAAGTGTGCAAACTCAAGAGGGCTCTATATGGGCTAAAGCAAGCACCCCGTGCTTGGTACACCAGGATCGACAACTATTTCACCAGGTTGAGCTTCACCAAGTGTGAAGCAGATACGAACCTTTACCACATCATGGTAGAAGGTAAGCCATTGATCATTGTTCTTTATGTTGATGATCTGATTTTGACAGGTGATGATCAACTGATCCAGTCTTGCAAGGAGGAGCTTGCAAGAGAGTTTGAAATGAAAGACATGGGTCTTATGCACTACTTTCTAGGCATGGAGGTGTGGTAGAGAGATGGAGAAGTTTTTGTGTCTCAAGGCAAGTATGCCAATGAGATCCTCAGGCAGTTCCATATGGAGAAGTGCAAACCCATGCAAACTCCTCTAGCTGGGAACTGGAGGAAGGAGGATGCTACTTCAGGTGAGGTAGTAGCTGCTACTGTTTATCGTGAGCTAGTGGGTTCACTTATGTATCTGGTGAACACATGACCCGACTTATGCTTTGCGGCGAACCAATTGATTCAAGCTATGGTTCAACCTACCAAGTTGTTTTGGAATGCAGCAAAGCATGTGCTAAGATACCTCTGAGGCACATCTCAATTTGGATTGTGGTACAGACGGACAGAGGGAGTGAAGCTTGAGGGCTTCACAGATGCAGATTGGGCAGGGAGTCCATCAGACCGGAAGAGCACTTCTGGAGGAATCTTCAACCTTGGTTCAGCTACAGTTTCCTGGTACAACAGGAAACAGAGATTAGTTGCACTTATCTCAGCAGAGGCTGAATACATGGCTGCTAGTCAGCCTGCATGTGAGGCCATTTGAATGCGAAAGATTCTAGTGGGATTGTTTGGTCAGAGGATGGATCCTACAGTGATCTATTGCAATAACTAGAGTTGTATCAAACTCTTTGAGAATCCAATTTTTCATGACAGGTCCAAGTACATAGATATCCGGTATCACCATCTTCGAGACTGTGTGGTCAAGAGGATCATGTTGTTGTTGTATGTTTCAACCGAGGAACAGGATGAAGATATTTTGACAAAGGCATTTTCAAAATGCAATTTCGAGTTCCACAGAGACAAGATTGGGGTTAAAGATAATCCCTTTCTTGTTGAGAGGGAGTGTTGAAAATAACAACAAAAAATGCTATAAATAGAAGTGATAAAAATATCACTGCTATAAATAGCATTCGGGATACCTTCCTATTTTAGTCAGTCCTAAACTAAAATAGAGAAGTAAAATTTGAATTTGATCTTAGCAGTTTTTTGTAAAATAATTAATTAATTCACCATGAGTTAATTAGTTGTGGAAAATCAAACATGAAGTCTATGTGAGGACATGCAACAATTTCTCCATTGATTGAGGAATTTATCCATCAGTTAAAGAGATAAGGATGAGTTGTAATGTTGAGTTGTAATTAGTTGGCTTAGTTAACTGAGTCAAGTCCAGTTAGATTAGTTCAAATATTTTGTTGAACTAATTGTGAGTTCAGTTAGTTAATGCATGCATGCATGTAACTGCTACACTTCAGATAACTGAATATTCTCTCATAAATAACTCATGCATGTCAGTTCAGTCAGATTCCCAATTGAGATCAAGTGAGGGGACAGTGTACTATCAGTTGTAGGAATATTCCTTGGAGGATATATCTTGCATGTAAAAGGAATTCATTCCTTGAGGATTGCGCAGTTACTTCTTCATCTTAGTGAGTGTGAATGAGGCCAATTCACACAGGTGGCATCACTGGACCCCAAGGAAAACTGCACAAGGAAATAAGAGGCTTGGAGGGCTTGAGGAAGACATATGTTTTATCTATTCAGTGTTGGTCGCTCTAATTGTTTTCACAATTCGAGCTCCACATAAATTGTCAACCCGAGAAGGTCTTTTTATTCCAAAGGTAATAACGCACTGGATATGCTCAATTTCAAAAGCAGTTCAATGTTGTAGTAAAAGAAAGTCACACACAATTGTTAAATTCAGCAATCTATCAATTCACAGTCTACTTAATTAAAGCTAAAGTCAATTAACTTATAGCAGACACGATTTCTCTGTTACAGCAAAGGGAAATAAATGTATAAGAAAAGAAATCATTCAACTATAGCAGGAACAGGACCCTATTCCTTGGTGGGAACTTCAGCACCTGCTGCCTGGCACTAATCACACTGTAAAAGCAGTAACCTCAAGAGGTCAAGACCCTATTCCCAGGAACAGGAATCTTCAGCACTTGGCCTCTTGTTTCTAATCACACTGCAAGTAAAAGAAAGCAATCAATGGGAGCAAGACCCTATCCCTCTGTACAGGGATCTTCAGCACATGCTCTCATCATCCACTCGTGCAATCAATACATGTAGCGCTAAGAAACAGAGTATCACAAACCATGTAACTAGTGTTTCAGCAACAGAACTAAATACAATGCAAATACATAAGAAATAAACAACTACAGGAATAAAGGGGTGGATCTTGTGAGGAAGGCGGGCCCTTTCCTTCTCACAAGATTCCCCAAGAGAAAGAATTAAACTAGAATGCTCAAAACAGGTCTTTATTCATCTGTCGAGAAACTGGTACATACAAAAAGGAGACTAGCTCCTGTCTCACACAATGTTGTTCTCAAAATTACAGTTCGATTTCCTCTAATGATGATGTCTCCTCTTTTTAAAGAGGAGACATCATTTACAATTTTACACAAGAGCGGATATCTCGATTCTGTTCAAAACAAGACTATTCTGTTCTTCTTTAAAAAGAGATACTGTTACAACCAAGACAACAGTCATGCTATCTTTACAATAATTCAGGTAACCGTATCTTCGGCCTGCTGCTATTATCCACAAAAAGTTCTTCAGAATCGCAAATTACGCATAACGGAATTTGCGTGCTTTGTCGGCTGTTTCAGCAGCTGAGTTAACTGTTTCAGCATCGGGACCAGCTGTTTCAGCAACGGGACCAGCTGTTTCAGCAACAGGACCAGCTGTTTCAGCAACAGGACCAGCTGTTTCAGCTACAGCCGCTCGTTCTCATCAAGGCATATAACTTTATCTGCGATCTTCAACTTATGTTAGCAACAACGCACTTCAATAATTGATAAAATATAAGAGTATTATGGAATTAAATGTAAGACAGATTAACCATATAATAAAGAGAAGGTTTCCATATACCTTAGGATATAGTGAATGAAAAAGACATTGAAGCTTATGGTTTTGAGAGTAAAATGATATCAAAATATATAGCAAAATGGTACATATTGGAGTCCTAACATCCCCCCCAGCTAAAAATGTTGCATGTCCTCAGGCAACCCCTTCGTCTGAATCAGAGTCTGAGTACTGGGACTGGCAATGCAAATTACTCAGGCAGTAGCTGGAGAAAGTGGCGTCTGTAGGAGCTCGGAATCCGCTGTTGGTCTGCAACTGTTGCCATGCCGAGGCTTCCTCTTCGTCAATCAACAGGTAATGATTTTGATATTTTTCTGAAGGTAGCCATAGGATTGGAAAACGGAAATGATACCCAAGCCAGTTGACTCCACAATGCTGAATGCAATCAATATACTTAGGGACTCTATACAATGCAGCGTGAAAATTGAGAGGGTTAAAAGGATGATAATCCTGTCTTTCCTTATCTGATTGCTGCCAAAAGAGATCATTGGCCTTCAGTGCAGCAGGGCCCTTCATTCGAATATGCTCTTGACAATTAAAAAGGATTGAAGCCTGTAATTGCTCTATGTGCTCGTTCATACCTGGCTTCTGCAAGAATTCATAGTACTGTGCTATAAACATGGCTGGGCTTACCGGCTCTGGCCTAATCCACAGGAGTTTATTTTCCTCATTATGACTGCTTGTATTGAACGCAGTCTGCCAAGTGAGCTGATTAGACAAGAATGAAGCAAATGCCCTAAGTTGTATGTCACCTGCAATTGGAATAAGATTAATTCTTCTTTCTTCAGGCATGGCTTCATTATGAAGGTAGAGTTCGCACAGCAGATGCTGGTCGCTTTCAGGGGCCTCCTTAAAGGTTTCAACAAACTTTTCTGAAGTCAGTACTTCATGTGGTCTACCATGTGCTATTGATTTAATTTGAAAATAAGCTAGTCGTTCAGCAAGAAAAAGAGCGTAGTTCACAGAAGGTTTACGTGTAACCATCAACTTCCGCACCAATGAAAACATCAGGGCTATCCGTTCCTTAGACTGTCTGGCTTCCTTCTTATATTCCCTGTGCTCTTGCAGTAATTGCTCCAAGTTCTCCCAGTTAGTGTATACATAGTTTTGCCATTGCAACTTATGCTGTTGTAATACTATATCCTGTTTCTCAGCATGTTCCTTCTTCCATCTGTTGAATTGTTCCAATGGGTCCCATAGCCGAGTCTGTGTCTTTTTAACAGAAGTAGTGGGTTGGGACACTATTTCCTCTGTCTGAATGGCTGCCTCAGAGGTAATGCATTGGGGCATTATTTCTTCTGTCGGGATACTTGCACCAGTAGTGTGCTGAGGCAGTGTTTCTTCTGCCGAAACAGCTGTATCAATAGTAGTATGCTCGGGCGATGTTTCTTCAGCTGGAATATCTGAATCAATAATCATGTGCTCTGGCAATGTTTCTTCTGCTGGGATATCTGAGTCAATAGTGGTGTGCTCTGGCAGTGTTTCTTCTGCTGGAATATCTGCATCAGTCCCCAAAGGATGAGATATCTCTTGTTCGATTTCTTCTTCTTCTTCTTGCATCATAGGAGGTCCTACTGGTTCTTGTGGAGCAGTGGGGCATTCCTCTTGTGTTCCCTCCGTCATAATTGTCTCAGGGAGTGAAATTTCAACTACTTTATAGCCTGCATTCTGATAAATGATGCCACACTCTTTGCACATATATTCTATGCATGTCTCCCTGTTTTGCATTGAGGCTACTTGTGCTAATGTATGGAGATTGAGTTCTTTTTCAAAAGCCTCTCGAGCCATGGCTAACTCAGCTTTGTAAGCTTCTATTTCAGACTTCAGGAACTCATTTTCCTGCAGTAGAGATGCCATCGTATGTGGGCTTTGTATGCTAGTTGTTTCTGCTGGAATATTTTGCTGATGCACAATGGTAGCTGGTTGTTGTACCACAATGGGTGCCTCTTGTGTTTCATCCATCGTGCCAGGAATGGATTCTTGTTCACCAGTAACTAGTTCTGATACCACAGTAAATAGTCCTCGTGCTCTATCAGGAATAAATCCTTGTTCCTCAGCAACTAGTTCTGATACCACGGTGAGTGGTGCTTGTATTTCCTCTATCGGACCAGTCATGAATTCTTGCTTCTCAGTGACTAATGCTGGTACCACAGTGGGTGGTTCTTGTGTTTCATCCACCGGGTTAGGGATGGATTCCTGTGTTTCGGTCTCCAATTCTGGTATTTCAATCTCGAGTTCTGGTATTTCCATCTCCAGTTCTGGTATTTCAGTCTCTAGTTCTGGCATTTCAGTCTCTGGGCATTTCCCACTATCATCTTGCTTGTTGTGTTCCTGTGCCTCAGTGACTGGTTCTTGTGGGACAGTCACTGGGCACTCTTCAGTATTGATCTGCTCTGTAAATTCTTCTGCCTCAGTGACTGGTTCTTGTGGGACAGTCACTGGGCATTCTTCACTAACAACCTGCTCTGTAAATTCTTCTGCCTCAGTGACTGGTTCTTGTGGAACAGTCACTGGGCATTTCCCATTATCGACCTGCTTGGTGTATTCTTCTTCCTCAGTGACTGGTTCTTGTGTTACAGTCACTGGGCGAGTGACTGGTTCTTGTGGAGCAGTCACTCCTTGATCCATAACCAATGTCGTATTATCCCGAGGCACTGATTTTTGTGTGACAGTGTCTTCGGGCGAGGCCGGCTGGGGAGTTCGGGATGGGGATAAGGGTTTCAATGCAATAGTGGCGGGGTTAGGGAAAATGGAGGTAGATTCTGCCTCAACAGTCTTTGTCCTTTTTCTTTTTGGTAGGAAGGCAGCAAAATCGCTGCCTTTCCTTTTTCTTGAACGGGAGTGCTTTTTCTTCAGGACAGGGTTTTGCGGAGAGGTAGGAATTTTGGATGTGGACCTTGTCCGTGGTCTAGAACTTGTGACTGCTGGGGTTTTCCTTTTTTTCTTAATGGGTGAAGAAGGGGGTGTTGGAGAATCGTCACTCGGGACAGGAATAGTAGAGGGTGTTAGCTCTGCTAACTGAGGCGAGCTCGGGGTTGGGTTGACGGGAGAATTCAGGGTTTCCTCCTGTTGTTCTTTATGAGGATTTTCAGACAATTGGGACGTTTTCTCTTGCTGAGGAGTTTCGGGTGGGGTTTGCAAAGGGACTTCAGGTGGTTGGGGAATTTCTGGTGGGGCTTGCAGAGGGACTTCAGGTGGGGCCTGCAAAGGAATTTCAGGTAGGGCCTGCAAAGGAATTTCAGGTAGGGCCTGCAGAGGGGGATTTTGCTGAGCAAAACCCCTCTGTATTAGCAGCTGGCATAAGCGGTGATGGGTAAGGGATGTCATTGGAGATTTGGCTTGCTTACAATAATACGACATGTTTTTAATACAACCAAGCAGATAATAAGGGATATTAACCAATCTTCCATTCCTCAAATGATTCAGCAGAACGAAGTCATGGTTGTACACTACCTGATAACGCCCTTCGCATGTGAGGTAGTGTTTGACGAATTCTACCACTGATGGCCATGGTTGAGGAAGTGAATGCAGACTGACCCCGCGGCCTCTAGGTTCCACTTGCTCGTCCGGGCGCAAAAAGTCTTGCTGCGCGTTAAGAACGACCGTCTTCCTGCTAAACCAGCGAATGCCCTCAGCTGGCAACCCTGATACCTGAACTATGTCATCCTCTGTCACTGAAATGCGAACCCCTCGGACCACTGAGAAATTGCCTTCAAAGTTCTGTGCGAATTCTAATACTTCTTCTGCGTTAAAATCTCCCAACCTTTCAAAATATGCTGTCCACCCTGCTTGTTGGAAGATCTGATATGCTTCAGGAAAGAGCTGTAGAAGACTTATGGAGCCGGGCTCATTTCTAATGGCCGCCTTTCCCATGGCTAAAGCTCTGAGTTTTTCCGCAGAGGCACAATTCAGTACTCTCAGACCCTGATCAGACTTAGTTGTTGCAACAATGGCTGCGTAGTCTAAATGACGGCAAAAATGGATATGATAACAGGCGGCAGGTTGGTGCATGCGAAATAATCATTCCATTTTTGGAATTCCCCCCCCTACGTATGGTATAATAATGATTGGACGTGGGGAGATATGCAATCATTATGAAATGAAATCCTCTCTTTTAATATGATTTAACCGAATTACATTAAAACCATATACCTTATACTTTACCTTTAATTAATAATTCGAAGTGTCGGTTGCAATAGCCTTGAATGATCATAGAAGGGTCTGTGTAATTGATTCTGGTATATTGCAAATAATTTTCACCAAAAGGATCTGAAGTATGATCGTGAAGGACCAGAAAGCTTATATGTTGTCAAAGAGAGATGCTGCTTTGATAATAACAAGTTGCTGAGACTGATGTGTGAGCAATTGACAAATGAACGATACATTGCTGAAGCAGGTGTTTCATCAATCGGAGGAAATTGATAATATATTGCTGAAACAGGTGTTTCAGCAATGGGTAGAATCAATGATATGTTGCTGAAACAGGTATTTCAGCAACGGAAAAAGTTGGTGTTACGTTGCTGAAACAGGTGTTTCAGCAACGGGAAAAATTGGTGTTACGTTGCTGAAACGGGTGTTTCAGCAACGGGAAAAATCAGAAAATTGTGATAACTGACTTAGGTCTGTGAATGATAAGGGTTTATTTCAGCAGTAAGGGATGGGTAACACAAACTGAAGGAAGATATTTCGGGAGTGGTGGGAATGATAGAAGTAATGGAGGGATATTACTTTAGGGAAGAGGATAAAATGATGGGCGGAAGCTTCTTGATTTAAAGCTTCAGATCTTCTCATGATGAATCTGTCCTCCTTATTGCCTTTCCAGAATCTGCAAAATTCAATTGTAACATGCCAATCCTTGACAGGGATTATTAGTGCTAAATCTAATCTACTACTAAAAATATAGTGCAGAAAATTAAGTGCTGTGAGGAGCAGAAGACTCCCCTGGAAAAAGATAATGAATATCAGTCATGCAAGCAGTCTTGAAATCTTCTTTAGAAACAGGGCGCTCATATACACGGAGCCTATGGCCATTGACTAGTAGAGGTGTTCTATCATCATCAATTGTTACAAGTCTTACCGTTCCGTTTGGAAAGACATCTTCTACTTCATACGGTCCAAGCCAACGTGTACGTAGCTTTCCCTGAAAATTTTCAAACCGAGAATCATACAGCAAGGCCCAATTACCTTTTTGGAACTGCTTGTGTTTGATAATTTTGTCATGCCATTTCATCCTTTGTTGCTGAATCATGTTTGTTTGGTGAATGGCATCCAATCTCTTTTCATCCAACTCCAAAAGTTGCTGCAATCTAGCTGTCTGCACATCATTCAAATCAAGATTAACAGCTAAGGCAGTCTTTAAAGTTTTAATTTCAAATTCCACAGGAAAAATAGCATTTTTACCATAAACCAATTCATAGGGAGAAAAACCGGTAGTGTTTCTCCAAGTAGTCCTGTAAGCCCATAATGCCTCAGGGAGCCTTTGGGACCAATCCTTTCGGTTGTCCTTCACTGTTTTAGTTAGAATGGCTTCTAAAACTTTGTTTGTGCTTTCCACCTGCCCATTGGCCTGGGGGTGGTATGGTGTGGTCATTCTATGTTGAATATGATATTTGTGAAGAGTAGATTTAAAACCATGAGAATTGAATGGAGGTCCTCCATCAGTAACTAGCTCTCTGGGGATTCCAAATCTAGTGAAAATATCTTCAAACAAGAAGGACAAAACAGCCTCTTCATTGGCTCTAATAAGTGCTTTGGCTTCCACCCACTTAGTCATATAGTCTGTGCAGACTAATATATAGGTTCTTTGATTGGATGGAGGGTTAATGGGTCCTATGAAGTCCAAGGCCCATCTTTCAAATGGTTCAGAAACTACCTGGGGGTTTAGTGGCATTTGGTCTCTATGATTGGGTTGACCCATTCTCTGGCAGCTATCACAAGCCCTTACATACTTCTTTGCATCCTTGAATAGTGAGGGCCAATAGTAACCCATCCTTAGAATTTTATGCGTTGTTCTTTTATCAGCAAAATGGCCTCCACAAGGGCCATCATGACAAGCTTTCAGTATGTCATACACTTCATCTTCTCTAATGCATCTTCGAATCTCCTGATCAAGCCCAGTATAGAAGAGACATCCGCTGATCCAGCTATACCTGGCACTTTGTTGAACAATTCTTCTCTTTTCCCTATATGACAGGTGTGCTGGTAGTTTTCCTGCAACCAAGTAATTAGCAATATCTGCATACCATGGAGAATGAGCAGAAACTGCAAACAAATATTCGTCAGGAAAACTATCATCTACTGGAATATCATTATCAGTTTTTAACCGTGAAAGAAAATCAGCCACCACATTTTCCTTACCAGGCCGATCTACAATTGTAATATCAAATTCCTGCAATAGTAACAGCCATCTGGTAACTCTTGCATTTGTGACAGATTTGTTCATTAAGTATTTAATAGCTGAATGATCAGTGTGCACAAAAGTAGGGTACCCAGTAATATAGTGTCTGAATTTATTAATGGCATAGATTACTGCAAGGAACTCTTTCTCGGTAACTGTATAGTTAAGCTCAGCAGAGGTCATGTTCTTACTGATAAAGTATATAGCATAAGGAAGATGATTTTCCTCTTGTCCCATGACTGCTCCAATAGCAACATCTGAAGCATCAGAGGATATGTGAAACGGAAGATTCCAGTCAGGCCCCCTCAAAATAGGAGCAGTAGACAGCTGATGCTTCAATTCTTCAAAAGCTTTTTGACAAGAATTAGTCCACTTGAATTCAGCATTTTTCATAAGCAATACAAACAATGGAGAAGCTATTTTAGAGAAATCTTTAATAAATCTCCTATAATAACCAGCATGCCCTAGAAAACTTCTCACATCAGTTTGAGTTTTAGGAACGGAAAGATTCTGAATGACTAATATTTTAGATGGATCTACCTGAATACCTAGAGATGAAATAAAATGTCCAAGCACTATTCCCTCACTCATCATCATGTGGCATTTTTCGGTACTTAAGGAAAGGTGGGCTTGAATACATCTTTTAAGTACTTTCTCAAGGTTTTGTAATCCCTCTTCAAAAGACACACCATAGGGGGTAAAATCATCCATAAATATTTCCATACAGTCATTCAGCATATCCGAGAAAATTCCTATAACAGCTCTTTGAAAGGTTGCTGGTGCATTGCATAATCCAAATGGGAGAACTCTATAGGCGAAAGTTCCCCAAGGACTGGTGAAAGTGGTCTTGTCTTGATCCTGGGGTGCAATTTTTATTTGATTATAACCACTGAATCCATCTAGAAAAGAGAAGAATTTCTTCCCTGCAAGACTGTCCAACACCTGATCAATGAAAGGTAAGGGAAAGTGATCCTTTTGGGTAGCTTTGTTTAAAGCTCTATAGTCAACACATACCCTCCATTTCCCGTTTTTCTTAGGAACAATTACTAACGGGGAAACCCATTCACTGTCAGATATGGGGTATATAAACCCTGCATTAAGCAATTTTTGAAGTTCTTCTTTAACAATTTCTCGTAAATTAGGATTCATCCGTCTTTGGGGTTGACAAACAGGTCGGCATCCTTCTTTAATGTAAATTCTATGAGTACATAATTCAGAAGAAATACCTTTCATGTCCGTGTAATCCCAGGCAAATGCCTCCTTATATTTGTGTAATAACTTCATTAGCTGCTCTGTTTCAGTGTCTGTTAAATCAGGATTTATGTTTAATGTCTTACCGGGTTCAATTTCAACTGTTACGCTCTTAGATGGGATCGTGTTTAAAATTTGAGATGAATCTTCAGGTTCAATCTTTTCTTGTATATCAGTTTCAAAAATTGCAGTTAATTGATTGTGTGTTTCAGCAATAACAGAAGAAGGTTCACAAATAAAATTATTGATTATTTCATCTTCTGTATTGTCTTTAAGAGTTAAAGCTTGTCCTATAGTTAAAATCGGCTGAACAACATTATCATCATAATCCATCCATACAGAATCTTCATTATTGACTACTGGCGTAGCGTGAGGATAAAGAGTTAACTGTTTTGTTTCATAGCCATTAGAAATTGTCATTGAACCAGATCTGCAACTTATAAATGCATCAGCTGTGGCCAACCATGGCCTTCCTAGAATTAAGGGATGTCCCCCCAGCTTTGTTTTAGTTTGCAATACAACAAAATCAGCTGGATATTTCCAGGATTCAACTGAAATGAGCAGGTCTTCAACAACCCCTTCTGGCTTAATTGTGGAACGGTCAGCTAACTCTAAAATGGTGGGTGTATCTCTGATTGTGTTATTCAGCTGTAACAATTGTGAAGTTTCCAGAGTCATTATATTAATTGCTGCACCTAAATCTACCAAAACCCGGGGGATTACTGCTTTACCAATCTGAACTGTAACAGTAGGATGGCCAGGATCACCATATTTTACAGGAGGGGTTTTTCCGGACATTAATGCAGACAAATCTCCCATCACATGTACTGTAAGGGGATCCTTGGTTTTCCTACCAGGTTTCTTCACACAAATATCCCTTAATGTTTTGGCATAAATTGGTACATCTTTTAATGCTTGTAAAAGTGGAATCTTAATATACAAATTTTGCAATTCCCCCATAAAATTAAAAGCAGGTGTTTCAGCTGTTTTGGTTAAAACCAAACGCTCGGGGAATGGAGGTTCTGTTAATTCAGCATTTTTGTTAGAAGGTGGTTGAGCTTCTTTTTGCTTTTCGGTTTCATTTTTATCTGAATCAGTTATATCATCAATAATAGGCTCTACTACTCTTCCAGATCTCAAGTGAATATCATTACATTGCATAGTAGGGGATATAGACTGATTCCGAATTTCAATAACTTGCACAACTTTATTGTTGGGGTTAGGATTTGGTTGCGCGGGTAGTTGGGGTCTCATTTGGTTGTTTGGTGGGGCATTTGATGGCAGAGAGAGTGATTGTTGGAATTGAGGCATCTGATTTGGGTATGGAAGTGATTGATTATTCCAACTTGGGTTCCAAGGATTGAAAGGAGGTGGTTGCTGTGGAGGCCAAGGAGTCCACATTGAAGGATCAACAAAGGGAGGGTTTTGCATTTGCATGGGTGGGAAACTCATTTGATTGAAAAGTGGATATTGCATTTGGTTGAAGGGGGGGTAGCTTGTTTGGCCAAAAGCAGAATAATTGTTCCAACGATTAAATGGCATACCAGAATTCGTACCTTGCCCTTTAGGTTGCCACTGTCTTCTTTGAGTTAGCAAGTAGACTGCTTCAGCTTCTTCCTCTGTTGGCTGCATCGCTGCTTTTATCCCTGGTAGAGATGGACATTGTTCTGTCTCATGATCTTTCTCACAAAGGGTGCAAACTGGTACTTTATCTCTTGGACACTCCCTTAGTGGATGTTTATCTCTACATTTCGGGCAGTAGACAGCCAGAGTTGCTTCTGCCTCAACCTGCTTCTTCTTAACCTGCAAAGTGTCAATCTGCGAAGCAAAAGAACTTAGCATTTCGGTTTTAAATTCTTCAAGCAAATTACCTATCTCTGCTCTTGTTGCTCCTCCATTGGCTGATTTCTGTACCCTTGAATAGGTGGAATCTCTTATTCTGTTTCTTGCAGCTCCCCTAGAACATCTTTTAGCAAGTTCACAAATCTCATCATATGATTCTTTAGATATATCTCCCTTAGCAAGCATATTTAACATATTTAAACAATCATCCCTTAAACCTCTAAGTAATATTGTTTTACGAATTTCCTTACTTATATCTGGATGATCGGATCTCTGTATGTTGTATTGCAATCTTTCGATGTAGTCCTCCAAGCTTTCATCCGATTTTTGTGCCATATTGAATAATTCATCCTTCTTCTCTCTTGTCCGGCAGTAGTCCTGATATTTAAGCAGAAATTTTTGTTTCATTTGCTCCCATGTTGTGATTACCTGGCTCCCAAGGCTCATGAACCATCTCAAGGCATTCCCTTTTAAGGTGGCTGGAAACAGTTTCAACTTTTGAGCATTAGTAACATAATCATAGCTTCTGCATAAAATATCAAATTCAAAAAGAAACTCGTCAGGATCCTCAGTAGATAAACCATGAAAGTTAGGTAGGGCAGACAATGGGATATTTTTCATTGTTCCTGCAGGAAGATCACTGATGGGAAATCCCAAGGTAGAAAGAGAATTTTCATCCCTTCTTTCTTCTTCAGGACCTGTACGTCCTCCTCCAAAGAGGAGATTATCATTGTTGTCTTCCATTGTTGGTCCTCCTACTGCACTTTCTCGATCGTCAGAATCCTCTATTGGTTCTTCAATGTTTCCTACCGGTCGTCCAGCGCTTTCTACTATCTCCTCGATATGTTCTTCTATTCTGCTACTTTCCTCTGACTCTTCAGCGCTGACTGCTGGTTCTTCTGTATTTTCAGGACCCACAACTTCTTCTGTATTTTCAGGACCCACAACTTCTTCTGTTCTGTAATCTGACTGAGGGGAACGCTAAAATTTTGACTTTCGAGAACTCAGTCTTTGTGATGATTCAGCCTTTGATACGATCTCGTCAATAAACGTTTTTCGTCCTCCCCAGCCCTTGCCACCTGCGCGGTTATTTTTCTTCTGGTTTCCTCGTCCTCTCATACAATCTGCACATTAGAAAAAAAATAGATAAATGCTTTTTGAAATCTATAATTACCTTCCCCGGCAACGGCGCCAAAATGTTGGTCGCTCTAATTGTTTTCACAATTCGAGCTCCACATAAATTGTCAACCCGAGAAGGTCTTTTTATTCCAAAGGTAATAACGCACTGGATATGCTCAATTTCAAAAGCAGTTCAATGTTGTAGTAAAAGAAAGTCACACACAATTGTTAAATTCAGCAATCTATCAATTCACAGTCTACTTAATTAAAGCTGAAGTCAATTAACTTATAGCAGACACGATTTCTCTGTTACAGCAAAGGGAAATAAATGTATAAGAAAAGAAATCATTCAACTATAGCAGGAACAGGACCCTATTCCTTGGTGGGAACTTCAGCACCTGCTGCCTGGCACTAATCACACTGTAAAAGCAGTAACCTCAAGAGGTCAAGACCCTATTCCCAGGAACAGGAATCTTCAGCACTTGGCCTCTTGTTTCTAATCACACTGCAAGTAAAAGAAAGCAATCAATGGGAGCAAGACCCTATCCCTCTGTACAGGGATCTTCAGCACATGCTCTCATCATCCACTCGTGCAATCAATACATGTAGCGCTAAGAAACAGAGTATCACAAACCATGTAACTAGTGTTTCAGCAACAGAACTAAATACAATGCAAATAAATAAGAAATAAACAACTACAGGAATAAAGGGGTGGATCTTGTGAGGAAGGCGGGCCCTTTCCTTCTCACAAGATTCCCCAAGAGAAAGAATTAAACTAGAATGCTCAAAACAGGTCTTTATTCATCTGTCGAGAAACTGGTACATACAAAAAGGAGACTAGCTCCTGTCTCACACAATGTTGTTCTCAAAATTACAGTTCGATTTCCTCTAATGATGATGTCTCCTCTTTTTAAAGAGGAGACATCATTTACAATTTTACACAAGAGCGGATATCTCGATTCTGTTCAAAACAAGACTATTTTGTTCTTCTTTAAAAAGAGATACTGTTACAACCAAGACAACAGTCATGCTATCTTTACAATAATTCAGGTAACCGTATCTTCGGCCTGCTGCTATTATCCACAAAAAGTTCTTCAGAATCGCAAATTACGCATAACGGAATTTGCGTGCTTTGTCGGCTGTTTCAGCAGCTGAGTTAACTGTTTCAGCATCGGGACCAGCTGTTTCAGCAACGAGACCAGCTGTTTCAGCAACAGGACCAGCTGTTTCAGCAACAGGACCAGCTGTTTCAGCTACAGCCGCTCGTTCTCATCAAGGCATATAACTTTATCTGCGATCTTCAACTTATGTTAGCAACAATGCACTTCAATAATTGATAAAATATAAGAGTATTATGGAATTAAATGTAAGACAGATTAACCATATAATAAAGAGAAGGTTTCCATATACCTTAGGATATAGTGAATGAAAAAGACATTGAAGCTTATGGTTTTGAGAGTAAAATGATATCAAAATATATAGCAAAATGGTACATATTGGAGTCCTAACATTCAGTATGTGAGCTGTATTGTTCTATTGCAAAGAGAGCATGATAGCTTGAGAGTTGATTCTTTTTGTAATCGGAACATATTTCCACTTGTATGATATTACAAAGATTGGGGTTTTAGGTTGAGGCCTTCCCCAGGATTATTCTTTTGTGTTCATGTGTGATTGCTTTCTCTTTCTCAGTTATATGTGTTCTATTGATCTTGCTCATATTCGATTAAGCTTCTACAAAGTTTGTTGTAGAAGTAGATATGGTATTTTGCTTTAGTATATTGCATAATCTGTTGATCTACAGTGGGAAATTCTATAGGTACATCCCTTCGGATTAAGGGGGGAATGTTGGACAACTAATCCTCAGGATTAACCTTGGGTCATTTTGGGTAGTTATTGGAGTCCAAGAACTCTTGGGAACTAATTCAATTGTTTCCTGTATTAATATGTACAAATTGTACATCATTGATTGAGATTGATTAGTATACATTTGATTTGGTTTCCATTCTCATGTGTTTTACAGAGAACGGGAAGGAAAATTTAGAGAGTTATTGCACAGGCGAACCAAAGTATTATAATAGTAATGTACTGCAATTTGTATAGGAGAATTTAGAAAGTTATTGGAGAGGAGAATTGAGTCTGCATAGGCGAACCAACGTACGATAATAGTAATGTACTCTAGTTTTTATAAATCCTCCCTCTGTATCATGATTCATGCCTGAAGTTTGTGCTACGCATATGTTCATGACCATTGAAGTCAAGTTTGTGGTACGCATATGTTCATGACTATTAAAGTCTTGATTTACAGCTCTCGGGTGCAAGACATGACTGTGCCAAGTTTCATGGTCTGCGTGCCATCTTCAACCACCTGGTCTGTATGGCTTAAGCTGCAGCTATGGTGTTATAGGGCTCATGCTTTAAGGTAAGCTTAAACTGCGAGAGAGTTATGTAGACAAGTAACCCACTCTGAATTATAACAGAAGTTCAACGGGACAAGGCCAAAGGGAAATCTGGAGATGGACAACGAATCTCCAATGAAGGAAACATCGATCGAGTCTTTAGAACCAGAGATAACAATTGTGGTTTTATCTTCTGCCCATGTTAAACATTTCGCTGAAAATCCTAAGTGACAACAATTGTAGTTATCTTTGGCCCATAACCCTAAATGACAAAAATTGTGGTTTTCACAGGCCAAAAAGGCCGCTAAAAACCCTAACTCTAGTCTGCAAAAGAGGTAGAAGAGGACAGAGCGTTTTGTGGTTTTAGTCCCGATGTCTGAAGAACAACGTTTGGGGTTTCATTTCAGATGTCTGAAGAAGAGAAACAGATGGTCGTTGCTACGAGGTACCCAACCTTTTGTGCAAATCCTCTTTCATGAATCTAATTTCAATTGCTTAGAGACATTGATTTTGATCGTGGTTTTCAAATAATTCTCATCGTGCTTCTATCCATAGTTAGGTTGTCAAACTATTTCTTGACCAAGGACTTTTGCTTTTGGGGGAATCCACACAAAAGGAAAAATAGCATGAATGAAGGTAAGTGCTTTCTCAGAGCATGACTTTCTCCTTTCTCTTATTGATAATTATCTTTGTCTAGGAAAATAATTGTCTTATTAGCTAAGTTGAAGATGCTAAATATGTCTTTTGGCTCATATTATGCAGATGTCATCAATATTAATAATGAAATTTCAATTCCAGGTCACTGTAAGCGCCCTGCTACAAATTTTATTGTGTTTTCCTTATCATGTGGGAAGTCTGTTGTTATAGATGGCCATGGGTCTGTGATTTTCTTATCATGTTTATCTAATATCTAGATTTTAGTTGCCTTGGATTTTATTATTATAGGCTACATATTGTTGGAAATATTAATCCTAACCACCGCGTTAAACACCTTGACAGCAACCATACTTGTCAGAAGTATTTTTGCAGGTTGTGTCTCTGTTTGAAGATGGAAGGACTGAAGCCAGAACAGATGTACCGCACGAACCATTCCATAACACAGTAGATAATTTAAGGCATTTAATGTATTTTGGTAAATAGATATGGGCAAGCATTCATTCCACGATTATTGGCCACACTCCACAAGCAACCTGTGCAATGACTATCCACATTCAACAACAACTGCGTATTAATTATTTTGCTCTATCATGTATTAATGTCAAAATTGTATGTTGAGATAAATATGAATGTAAAAGTCATTTTGTATGAGAGAGAGAAAGAGAGGTTGGGTAAGTTAGACAGCTAGATTCTGTGAGGAGAAAATCGTGGAGCGAATTTTGGTGGGTGCATGAAAACAATAGTTACTTACTGTGTTTTACTATGTGTTATTCCGCATGAAGTGTAAATCACTGTAAACCTTGTTTTTTACTTGGTGAAAGAGCCGCAGTCTCATATGAATGTATTTTTCATGAATTATAATTTAATCCAAAGTTTTTATTGTGTTGATCCAACCTTACTCTGTTTTACTCCTTTTTTTTTCCATGAGTGAATTCTGTGTTTTTTAAGCCTCTGTATAGTTGCGCGAAATCTAGCTCCACGAAATCGAGCTACGCAAAATCGAGTTGCACGAAAGCAAGCTTCGCGAAACAATTAATCTGCCTCTCCCCTCTGCTTCTCCGCATAAATTAAATTCTATTTTTTCTAACATGGTATCGGAGCGGGTTAAATTCCGTTAGTGTAAAAACAAGTTTTTTTACTAGCAGTTAAAAATGTTTTGAGGGCAGATTGTTTTTAGCATATTTACCAGCAGGTAGAAAGTTTTTTTTCTTACACTCAGAAAAGGAAACATCAAGCACAAGCTTGAATAATCCTCAAATACCTCAGTTTAATGCCAAAAATTATCATTATTGGGTTATTACAATAAAGGCCCTGTTTTCTTTTCAAGACATTTGGGATTTGGTGGAGAATGGTTTTCAAGAACCAGTAGATGCAGCAGCATATAATGCCTTATCTCAAGCAGAAAGAGATTTGTTAAGGGACAAGAGGAAGAAGGATTCAAAAGCGCTATTCTATATTTTTCAGCAGTTCATGAAAGTGTTTTCCCAAGGGTTGCAGCAACAATGAAGTCCAAGCAAGCATAGGACACCCACTAGACAGCCTACCAAAGCATGGAAAAAGTCAAGACATCAAAGTTGCAAATGTTGAAAAGAGACTTTGAAACACTTTGTATGAAAGAGTCTGAGAATGTAGACTTGTTTTTTACACATGTAAGTGGGTTGGTTACTCAAATCAGGTCTCATGGTGAGACACTTGAGGAAAGAAGAATAGTTGAGAAAGTTTTGAGAAGTTTTCCAGCAAGGTTTGATGCCATTGTTGTGGCCATAGAAGAGACAAAGGATCTCTCACAATTCTCAATGGATGAGTTTAATGCATCACTGGTTTCTCATGAACATAGACTGAATAGAGCAAAAAGCTCCTCATTGGAGCATGCCTTCAGGACACAAGTATCTTTTGGTCAAGGTCGATGCAGAGGAAGATCATATGCTAGAGGAAGAGGAAGAAGCCCACACAGAGGTGGAAGAAGTAGCCCTTCAAGCTCAAGTGGAAGAGGCAGAAATCAAAATCCAAGTCAAGGCCCAAGCCAAAATCAAGCACAAGGTCAGAGGTATGATAAATCTCAAGTTCAATGTCATTACTGTAAGAAGTATTGTCATTATGAAATGAATGTAGAAAGAAGCAATATGACATTAGTAACAAACCAAGTGTAAATTTCACAAAAGAAAATCAGAACCATGATAGCATGTTTTTAGCTTGTAATGTAGCACAAGAAAAACAAAGTGATATATGGTATCTAGATTCAGGGTGTAGCAACCACATGTTAGGAAACATAGAAATGTTTTCCAATCTAGATGAAAGTGTGAAATATGAAGTGACATTAGGGACTGATAGCAAAGTCTCTGTCATGGGAAAAGGAAGAGTTAATATCCTAACAAAGAAGGGGGAGAAGAAGTACATCTTAGATGTTTACTTTGTCCCCGGTCTAAAGCATAACCTCATAAGCATTGGACAACTCATGCAAAAGGGCTACAATGTTTTTTTCAAGAATGATGTATGCACAATTTTGGATAGACCTCCAAGTAGACAGTTGATTACAAAGGTTCAGATGACAAACAATAGAATGTTTCCCCTAAAATTAAGATCAGATTTGCAGAAAGAAGGTGCACAAGCACAACTCTCAATGAACTCACAAGAAAATGGAAGAAAAGATGCAGCTATCATAAAAGTAAACTTTCAAGCGGAGGTCAAAGATGAAAATTGGTTATGGCATTTGAAATTTGGACATCTCAACTTTAGAGGTTTGAATTTGTTGCATAGGAAAGGCATGGTGAAGGGACAACCACTCATAAAAAAATCGAACAACCTATGTGAAGGATGTATCTTGGCAAGCAACATAAAGAGACATTTCCAGCAAGAAAATCAGTAAGGGCAAAGGCACCTTTGGAGATTATCCACTCAGATTTATGTGGACCAATGCAGACACCATCAATTGGTGGCAGCCACTATTTGTTGACCTTCATAGATGACTACACAAGACATGGTTTTTTCTCCTAAAACAAAAAAGTGAAGTGTTTAAGCGCTTTCGCCAATACAAGGCTCTTGTCGAGAAGCAAAGCAGACACTACATCAAAGTCCTTAGGACTGACATAGGTGAAGAATACATCTCAAATGGCTTCCTTCGATTTTGCAGGGAGCATGGAATTCACAAGCAATTTACAACAAGGTATACACCTCAACAAAATGGTGTGGCAGAAAGGAAGAATAAGACCATTATGGAAATGGCAAGGACTATGATGAAGGCAAAGCATTTTCCAAATGATTATTGGGCTAAAGTTGTCGCTTGCGCATCATATATCTTGAAAAGATGTCCAACCAAAAGCGTCCAGAACATAGTTCCTGAAGAGGCATGGAGTGGAAGAAAGCATAGTGTCACTCACATGAGAGTTTTTGGATGTGTGGCCTATGCACATTTCCCGGATGAGTTGAGGAAGAAGTTGGACAACAAGGAGTAGAAATGTATATTTGTTGGATGCAGTGATGAATCCAAGGCATATAAACTCTACAATCCATTAACCAAGAAGGTCATAATCAGTAGAGATGTGTAGTTCATAGAATGATGGACCCAGCCCCAGCCCTAAGTCAACACGGTGTATGTTGTAATAAAATAT
Source organism: Pinus tabuliformis (assembly GCA_031772625.1). Lineage (NCBI taxonomy): Eukaryota > Viridiplantae > Streptophyta > Pinopsida > Pinales > Pinaceae > Pinus > Pinus tabuliformis. The sequence goes on along the minus strand of CM062813.1, from coordinate 1,153,918,242 downwards.
TAATCAAATCATATAAAGGATGATTGTCATTGCACTTTATAAAGTACAGTTTGATTTATGTGATTTTATGATGGTGGATTTGAATTGTGATCTGCGGATTTGTTTTGTTAATGTTGTGGATGTGTGTGGAGAGGATAGCTATCCCTCCTTGGTTTTCACCCACCTCCTGCTCTTTCACTCTCTCGAAACCCTGGTCTGCTTCATTGTTGGGGTTTCGCTTTGGTGCTTTGGTTCTCTGCTCGGTGAGGGTTTTTCCTAGTGTTGCAATGCCGCCCTGTCTTGGATGGTATGAGATTTTTGTGGGTTACCTCTGTTTGGCGTTGGTCTATTGAGTCACTCATCGAAATGTGGAGGCGGTCTCTGTCAATTCCATCCATCCATACTCGCTCTGCTGGACTGGTTCCTGGGACTTGTCTGTCAGGTATGCCCTCTATCTATGCTAGCATTTCTCCTTTTGTCTCCTGCAACTTCTAATGTGGTGGCGTCTTTGTCTCAGCGGCCACTCCTAAGTTGCAACCCTCTCGGCATAAACTCCTGGTTGGTCCTGCTAGTTCAATTCTCCGGGGTAAGCTCTCATCTCTGTTTTTCCTTTGTTCCATTGGCAGTTTCTCATACTGTTCTGTGGTTGACTTTCACCTGTGGGTGGTTGCAGGTACTCGGTGAGGTTCCTTGTGTAGATGCGGCTTCCTCTCACTCTCGGTCTCTGATACCCAAGACCGGGTAGTGTCGTTCTCTGGCTCTTGCTGAGTCTTATGCACTGTGGTTTTTAGGATTCAGGAGGGTTTGGGTCTGTCTATCGTTTCCGATCACTGCTCTGTTCTTGCACTTAAGACAGAAGATGCTGTCGGTCTTTAGATTATACTATGGGTTCTTTTTTAGAGGTTGTTCCTCCGTAAGTCGCCTTCCTCGGCTCTGATGTCTGTGACAAATTCTTGTTTTGATAGCTGTAGCTATCGCGACTTGTTGATTTCTGAGATATTCGATATTTATCTATCGTGGTCTTGAACAGAATCATTCTATTTTGGACTATACATGTAAATATTTATATTTATGAAAGATGAAAAAAAATCATGGTACTGCTTGCACAAATACTTGTTAAGTACAGAGGTTTATCTGAGTACCTGAGACTCGAATCGTTGTTTGGTGTTATTCTCTTTTTTTTTTACTTCCGTTCGGGTTCACTCGGGCACCTTCCTGAATATGCCTGTGTCTTGATTATTTATTTGTCTCTGTTTACATAAAAAAAAAACATGCCTGCATTTGGTTTACTTTCCTGTCACTGTTTGTTCGGAAAGAAAAAAAAAACACTCTGTTTTATTTTTTGACAAATTCTGTAGGAGATTACTTTCACAGTAGGGGAAGCAGAATGTTCTTCCGGGAATAAACTATTTTTTTCTCTTCTTTCTCCCTTATTGTATTGATGTGTTTCTTCTTTTACATGTTGCGGACAGTTAGCAAACTGCCTGGTAGTTACATTTCGTAGTTTTAAATAACTGTCCTTTTCTTGATGAAAAAAAAAAAACTAAAAACAAGCTTAAGTATAAAATAAAACGAAAATAAAAAAAAGTGATTAATAAACTCTAAACGCTGGCTGAGATAGCCACTAAACGAAACCAATAAAAAATTCAATTGCTGGCATGAGACAATTAACAACCATGCCCTACTTGAGCTAGATGCTCCTGCATCAGGCTCCCGAGGTAGGTGAAAAATCATGGCTCCCGTCCATGAGCTCCTCAACTGAATATCATGTCCTGTCCATAAGCTCCTCAACTGAATACCCTACGCGTTGTATCTGATTTGCATCAAGCCATGTACTGTCCTCAATAGGGCGATTTTTCCATTTGACCAAGTACTGTAGGTATTCTTTCCTGCGAGTTCGCCTGGCTACCCATGTATCTAGGATTCTCTCGATCTCAAGGGGTTGTGCTAAAGGCATTTGTCTCATTCAAGTATCTCCTCCTGCCTGGGTATCCCGATCTAGCCATGTCGCACTGTCCTCTTTAGGACTGGTAGTGTATGGAAACAGATCTGCCACATTAAAAATAGGCGATATACCTATTCCTGGAGGCAACTGTAGTTCTTAGGCGTTTGCAAAGAATTTTCGTAAAATATTACAAGGACCTATTTTTTTTAACTTCAACTTATTGTACTCACCTTTCGGGAATCTTTCTCTATGCAAATGTGCGAGGACTTCATCCCCCACATTGAATTGTACCTCTCGTCGTTTCAGATCTACCTACTGTTTATATTTTTGACTGCTGTCTTGCAATTTCAATTTTACCTGCTCATGTAAATCAGTCATTGCTTTGGCAAAGTCCTCCCGTCAGCACTTCTTCTCTCCAGTTTTCCAAGATCTCGTAACTCGTGCACTCCGCGAGGATGCATACCATACAAGATCCGGAAAGGGTTGTACCCCGTACTTCGATTCGGTGAATCGTTGTAAGCGAACTCCGCCTGTGCAAGTACAGGATCCCACATCCGCGAATTTTCTCTAATTAAGCTTCATAGCAGGTTTCCCAAGCTCCTGTTTACCACTTCAGTCTGTCCATCAGTCTATGGGTGGTAAGCGGAACTGAAGTTTAACCGTGTGTCCAGCTTCTTCCATAGGGTGCGCCAAAAGTGCCCTGTTGTTGCACAAAAATTGTCACCTTGACATTCTGCAATCTGTGTGAGTCCATTACCACTCATACTTTCCTCCTTTGCAAGTCTTAAAGCCTCAGTTCTTCATATCAAGCCTTGAAAATAAGAGAAAGCCCTCAAAAGTCTCTAAAACTCTGGTTCTGCACTTTCTCTTAGCATTACTTGAGATCCCGCATCTCAATACGCTCTGTATTATGGTTTATTTTATGGATTCCTTGATCACCATAATGAACATGATTTATGATATTAGGTATGCAGGTGTTATTTGATGTGTGCTTGTTTATGATTGAAGGTTCTCAAAAGGAAACTCTTTCGGACGGTTGAAGGATAGCTCCTACAAACTAGCGTTGGACTTAAGGTAGGGTCTAAACACCTCTATAGTTTTTATTAATGAATCGCAATATGTTTAGAGAAATGTAGATTTGCTTGTCCTGCTTGTTGCTAGATATCTTTTGATACTAGGGAGATCGGCCTTGTCCACAAGATCGATTTATCCGGCCAACAAATTGGCGACTCTACAAGATAGATTGTAAAAAATGTCGGGGTCTGCAGGGGCCGCATGTTGTACCTGCAGACCCCTACGAGCATTTTTCTAAAGCAAATTCTCCTTAAAAAATCAATTTTAAAGCCTAAAAACGAAATGTAAATGGTTGAAATGCAAGATAGGGATGATGTGGATTACCTGGAGCTGACGGTTTTCGATTCCAACGGACGGATTTTTCGCAATCTTCACATGAAATTTCTTACCCAAAAGCTCTCACTTCTCACTCTGAAATCAAACGGTAAAAATGAATTTACAAAAGCCCTTTTTATAAGCTTTTTTGAATAAATGAATTTTTAATTTATTTATTTTTCACTTTAAAAAGGTAACTTTTTGATGCATTTTTATTTATTTTAAACAGGTATGAGTAATGTTTTGAGTTTTTGTGCAGAATATTGGATTTTTCAGGGAGAATTGATCATTTTCAACAAAGAGTACTTTTATCACTTTTTCGAACTCTTCCAAAATTTACGAAAAAGCAAAACATTGGAGTCCTCTTTAAGCTCTTTTCTGACTCGTAAAATATGAAAAGATTGTCAAGTTTTTCCATTTTAAACTCATTAAACAGAATTAAAAAGGTGGTCCACTTACAACTCTTTTTTGACCGTATAAACATGAAAAGATCACCGATCTTTTGTCATTTCAAGTTCGATATTGGTTATAAAATGACATGTATTCGATCACCTTTTTACTTTTTTAGATCGGAGCCACTAATTATGAAAAGTACTCCTTGATCGTAATAGTCAAGCAGTTCTCTCAAGTATTATTTTATACTTTTTCGGGCTTGGGGGACACAAATTTACGAAAAAAGACACCCATGGAGTTTCCTTAAGTTTTTCTTCTGACTCCCTAAAATTGAAAAACACCGAGTTTTTCCTATACTGGACTCGTTAAAATTTAACAGTAAAGGACCTATTCAATTTTAAACAGGAACGAACCACTCCTTCTTAGGGTTCGAATTTTAAACTAAGTTGGACTCAACCAAAGGGTGAGCTTATAACCAAGCAAATGTTATCCTCCTCAAGCTTGTCAAAAATAAAAAGGTACTTGCCAAAAAAGGTGGGGGAAAAGAGAGAAAAATGAACCTGTTTGTTATACTTTGTGTTTTATAAAAGCAGTTAACCACTCTTAAACACGACACTTTTTGTTTACCTGGGTTGGGAAATCCTTTGCCTAACAGTTAATCAAAACATATTGAAAGTCTTTAGCCGGTTTCTGGGTATTAGCTTTGGGTCAATTGTCACCAAACCATCCGCAGTGTCGTTATGTGTTTAAGAGATCAGTTCAAATAAACCATTCATTTGCAAAATATTTGTCATTCATTTTGACCATCCCTGAGTTAGTCCTTGCCAAATATATTTCTTCAAAACTTGATCTATGATTTCGTGTTGTGGGCTTGCCTACAACAGATCGCTTTCTATCGACTTCAGTTCATTATCTAGAAAGATGATCTAGAAATCGTCAGTACCTTGGAATCTGCATGCCCTAATGGCAGGTTTCTCGCCTTCGACGATAGGTTGCATCATTGACCTTTGATCAAAGGATTCTATGACATGTTTGACATCAGCTCATTTATTCGCATTTCATGGATTGTACTGAGTACTTTGAGAGCCATTGACATTATTGGTGGTTTCTCTCACACTTGTTAACAGTTCACATCATTGACTGATAATCAAGTGGTTTCTACCATGTTCGACTTCGACACATTCATTCACATGGATAGAATCATACTAGTTCAGGAAGTAGAAATCAAGACCCTGGATCTAGTTTCCACCATCCAGGCTGCGAGGAATTTTGTTATTCATTATACAATGGACTATTCATAAACAGATGGTTGCGCCCATACTATGTCTATATATGTCTATACTTGTGATGTATTACAAAATCATTCCTGTATCAGAGCAGTTTAGTTAGTTTTCTAGTCAGTTTTGATCTGAGCATGGGAATGCCTACCTCAACGATGATATGTTCACATATATATATTTTGCATTGAATGTTTTTACAGGTTCCGACTGGGGTGTCCATAGGATGATCCTTGAAATGATAAAGTACTTCACTCTTCTTAGATGACAAATTCTATCTTCATCTATTACAAACTTCGCACTTTAGGGGGCAATCTGTTGCACAAAAATTGTCACCTTGACATTCTGCAATCTGTGTGAGTCCATTACCACTCATACTTTCCTCCTTTGCAAGTCTTAAAGCCTTAGTTCTTCATATCAAGCCTTGAAAATAAGAAAAATCCCTCAAAAGTCTCTAAAACTCTGGTTCTGCACTTTCTCTTAGCATTACCTGTGGTCCCACATCTAAAGGTCATGTTCCTTGCGCACCTGACCGCTATGTCTCTGTGTTATGAGTGCGGACCCCTGTAAAAGTCAAAAAGGCGCAAGTATATTCTTAAAAACTCACTTTGAGTCATTTCTAGAAGCTTCTGGAAGGAATCTTGAGGTGGCAAGTTCGCTCCTTTAAGGTTCATGCATCCCATACCTTAAGGAGCTAACCCCTTGATGTGAGGAGCTTATCCCTTTGAAGGAAGACTCTATCCCTTTGTAGGTGGACCTGTAACCTCCTTCCTTTGCACTATAAAATGAAGCATTGGGCTGGTTACTAGGGGGGTGGAAAGCTGAATATTTTTGAGGTGAAACGTTGCTGGAACTTACTCTTCCTAATTGAGCTTTTGTGAGGAGAGATTACATACCTCTTTGATCTCATTTGGAAGAGTGTGAGGCTTGTCAAAGTAAAGGAAATTCCTGTTTCGGACCCTAGGAAAAGCTTGTACAACATCAAGGCACCAAAGGTTGTAAGGTTCTTCTATTTCAAAGTTAATACAAATAAGTTTATTTTTCTCAATAAGTTGTGTTTTATGGTTTATTTTATGGATTCCTTGATCACCATAATGAACATGATTTATGATATTAGCTATGTAGGTGTTGTTTGATGTGTGCTTGTTTGTGATTGTAGGTTCTCAAAAGGAAACTCTTTCAGACGGTTGAAGGATAGCTACTACAAACTAGCATTGGACTTAAGGTAGGGTCTAAACACCTCTATAGTTTTTATTAATGAATCACAATATGTTTAGAGAAAGCTAGATTTGCTTGTCCTGCTTGTTGCTAGATATCTTTTGATACTAGGGAGATCGGCCTTGTCCGCAAGATCGATTTATCCAGCCAACACCGGTGAATTTCACATCCCAGTCAGAAACAATAGACTTAGGCGAACCGTGCAGCCTAATAATCTCTATGAAGAACAAGTGTGCTACATGAGTAGCATCACTGGTTTTTTTACATGGAATGAAATGTGCCATTTTTGAAAACCGATCCACTACTACCATAACGGAATCATAGCCTCACTGCGTTTTCGGTAGACCCAAAACAAAGTCCAAGCTGACTGAGTCCCACGGTCTACTTGGAATAGGCAGTGGTGTGTAGAGCCCTGTATTCTGGCTGTGTCCTTTCCCAACTGACACACTTTACACCTGGTTACAAATTGTTGTACATCTCTTCTCATCTTTAGCCAATAATAAAAGTGATTAAGCTAATCCAAGGTTTTTTCAATGCCGAAATGTCCGGCTAGACCTCCACTATGTTTCTCCCGGATGATGTTCTCCCTCATCGAACAGTCGGGAATACATAGCTCCTCCTTTAAATAGTAGCTTCTCTTGTAAGTTATAGTCCAACCATGGACTATTATTTCTCAACAAAGGGTTCTGGCAAGCTTCAAAAGCCTCCTTAAAATCCGCATCTGTCTGATACAAGTCTTTCACGTGTTCAAAACCTAGGACTTGTATCGTGCTCTCCTGTAGGAGCAAAGCTCTCCTGCTCAATGCATCTGCTACCTTGTTGGCTTGTCCACTAATATGCTCAATACAAACATGAAGCTCTGTAAGTACTCAACCCACTTTGCATGCTTGTGGTTCAGTTTATGTTGTTGCATCACGTACTCCAATGCAGAATTATCACAAAATAAAACAAATTCATTACCTAGCAGATAATGTCTCCAATGCTTCAATGCTTGGACAACAACATAGAACTTCTTGTCATAAGATGAGTACTTTTGCCTACTTTCGTTCAATTTTTCACTGAAATAAGCAACAGGTTTATCTTCCTGGCTGAGTACGGCCCCAATGGCTGTACCACTGGCATCACAACGAATTTGAAAAAGTTTGTTAAAATCAAGCAATCTCAAGATTGGTCTTTCAATGATCTTCTTCTTCAATACCTGGAAGCTTTTCTCTACCGCTTCAGTGCAACAAAAAGGCTGACTTGCCTTTTTTATTGTGTCCAACATAGGTGCGTAAATTTCACTGAAATTCCTTATGAACTTACGATAGAAACTTTCCAGCCCATGAAAACTACGAACTTCGAACAAACTTTTTGGGGATGGCCAGCTAATGATAGCTGCAATTTTCTCTGGGTCCATCTTCAACTCATTTTCTGCAATCACAAAACCCAACTAAACTAATTCCCTCTCAAGAAAAGAACATTTTTTCAAGTTTATCAGCAACTTGTTTTGCTGCAATTTCTCCAGCATACTTCGAACATGTCGAAAATGTTCTTCTTTGGTTCTACTAAAAATCAGTATATCATCCAGATACCATCACGAACTTCCCAAAAAATTATTTCAATATCTCATTCATCAATCGCATAAAGGTATATGGCACACGTCCATAGGCATAATATCACAAATAACCTGGTCCCGATATTTGCCAATATGGAACTCAACCTCACACTATTCATCCACTAATAGTTGATGCCCTTTCTGTAGCCACGACACCATATAAAGAGTAGGGTGCTTCATCCTTTTCAATCCCAACCTCGACACCATTTCTGTGGCAACTAGATTATCTGTGCTCCCACTGTCGACAATCAACTTACAACATTTTCCGTGTGACTTACCAATTTTCCGGAATAATGCCTTCCTTTGGGTTGGGTTAGCTGTCTCCTTTGCTGGTTTCAACAATACCTTATTCAAAACTAAGGCCTCCCCTGTCTCTGGCACATTCTCTACCTCCTGGGGTGGTGCCTCTGCTTCATCTGTTTGGGCAATGTACGCTCCTCTTGCTCCAGCCTGTTCACCCTTTGGGCATTCAAAGGATCTGTGCCCCCACTTGTGGCACTTGTAGCACTGGTAGGTAGCTCCTCTGCCTCTGCCATTTCCCCTTCCTCTCTGGTATGGCCTTCCTCCTCTAGTACTACCCTCCTTTTCTGATGTCCCTGAGGTTTTTGAGCTGCTTCCCTCTTCACTATTGTTGGCAGTTCTTCCTCTGCCAAAAGATTGCCATTTTCCTCTGCCGTTTCCTCGTCCTCTCCTAGCATTTTGTTTCCTTGTGATCTTTTCCTCTGCCTTTAAGGCACTCTGATATGCTTCCTCTATGGTCTTCGGGGAAAGAATACTTATCTCGTCCAATATCTCCAACCTCAAGCCATTTACATACCTTGCTGTCTTTTCTTGGGTGTCTTCAGTATAACCAACTCTCAGATTCACCCGATAGAATTCCTCAGTGTATTCCTTCACCGTCATCCCTCTCTGCCTCAAATTTTGTACTTGTCGATGCAGAGCAATCTGGTAATCTTTGGGTAAAAACTTACCCTTCAGTTTGGCGATCATTCTGGACCACTTCGTGATAGGCTACTTATTCAACCTTCTTCTCTCTGCCTAGACATTGTCCCACCATAAGGCTGCATGTCCTTTCAACTTAGTGGCAGCGAATTTAACTCTTTTATCTTTGCTGACCTCCTCACACTCAAAATATTTATCTAATTCACTAACCCAGTCCAACAGCACTTCTGTGGACAAGCTTCCATCATAGTTTGAAATCTCTGGTTTTGGCTTAATGCTAGCCATTAAAACTGACCTCAATAATTTGAGTTCAGGTCCTTCTCCATCTGCTTCCTCCTGCACAATGGCAGTTTCCTCTTCGCTGTCATCTCCTACGTCCTGCTCTCTTCTCCTTCCTGCTTCCACTACTTCTAGGCGAGCATTCAAAATCCGAATCTCTTCCCTCAATCCTTCATCTACTGCTTGTTGATTGCCTCTGCCACGACCTCTTCTTCCAACTTCCATTTTATGAGAAAACTAAATTAACTAGCCTGCTCTGATACCAAAATTGGCAGGCCCAGCCCCAGCCCTAGGTCAACACGGTGTACGTTGTAATAAAAGATTAATCAAATCATATAAAGGATGATTGTCATTGCATTTTATAAAGTACAGTTTGATTTATGTGATTTTATGATGGTGGATTTGAATTGTGATTTGCGGATTTTTTTTGTTAATGTTGTGGCTGTGTGTGGAGAGGACAGTTGTCCCTCCTTGGTTTTCGCCCGCCTCCCGCTCTTTCACTCCCTCAAAACCCTGGTCTGCTTCATTGTTTTAGTTTCGCTTTGGTGCTCTGATTCTCTGCTCGGCGAGGGTTTGTCCTGGTGCTGCAATGCCGCCCTGTCTTGGATGGTATGGGATTTTTGTGGGTTACCTCTGTTTGGCATTGGTTTGTTGAGTCACTCGTCGAAATGTGGAGGCGGTCTTTGTCAGTTCCACCTGTCCATACTCGCTCTGCTGGACTGGTTCCTGGGACTTGTCTGTCAGGTATGCCCTCTATCTATGCTAGCATTTCTCCTTTCGTCTCCTGCAACTTCTAATGTGGTGGTGTCTCTGTCTCAACGGCCACTCCTGGGTTGCAACCCTCTCGGCATAAACTCTTGGTTGGTCCTGCTAGTTCGATTCTCCAGGGTAAGTTCTCGTCTCTGTTTTTCCTTTGTTTCGTTGGCAGTTTCTCATACTATTCCGTGGCTGACTTTCACCTGTGGGTGGTTGCAGGTACTCGGTGAGGTTCCTTGTGCAGATGCGGCTTCCTCTCACTCTCGGTCTCCGATACCCAAGCCCGTGTAGTGTCGTTCTCTGGCTCTTGTTGAGTTTTATGCACTGTTGTTTGTTAGGATTCAGGAGGGTTTGGGTCTGTCTGTCGTTTCCAGTCATTGCTTTGTTGCTGCACTTAAGACAGAAGATGTTGTCGGTCTTTAAGATTATACTGTGGGTTCTTTTTGAGAGGCTAGTCCTCCGTAAGTCGCCTTACTCGACTCTGATGTCTGTGACAACGTCTTGTTTTGATAGTTGTAGCTATCACGGCATGTTGGTTTCTGAGATATTCGATATTTATCTATTGTGGTCTTGAACAAAATCGTTCTATTTTGGACTATACATGTAAATATTTATATTTATGAAAGATGAAAAAAAATTCATGGACCTGCTTGCACAAATACTTGTAAGTACGAAGGTTTATCTGAGTACCTGAGACTCGAATCGCTGTCGGGTGTTATTTTATTTTTTTACTTCCGTTCGGGTTCACTCGGGCGCCTGCCTGAATATGCCTATGTCTTGATTATTTATCTGTCTCTGTTTACATAAAAAAAAAACACGCCTGCATTTGGTTTACTTGTCTGCCACTGTTTGTTCGAAAAGAAAAGAAAAAAACACTATGTTTTATTTTTTGACAGATTCTGTAGGAGATTAATTTTACAGTGGGGGAAGCAGAATGTTCTTCCAGGAATAAAAAACTATTTTTTTCTCTTCTTTCTCCCTTATTGTATTGATGTGTTTCTTCTTTTACATGTTGCAGACAATTAGCAAACTGCTTGGTAGTTACATTTCGTAGTTTTAAATAATTGTCTTTTTCTTGATGAAAAAAAAAACTAAAAACAAGCTTAAGTATAAAATAAAACGAAAATAAAAACAAGTGATTAATAAACTCTAAACACTGGCTGAGACAGCCACTAAACGAAACCAATAAAAAAGTCAACTATTGGCATGAAACAATTAACAGCCATCCCCTACTTGAGCTAGATGCTCCTGCATCATAGAAGAGGAAGCATGGGATGGAAGTTTAGAAAAGACAGTCAATGTCAAAGCATGTATACCACATGAGGACAAAGAGGAATTAACAGCAGCAAGTAATTCCTCAACAGTGACTCCCTCTACTCCTATTCAAGCGCAACAAAGCAAGCAGCAAGCAACACCATCAAAAAATAATAGGACAGTTTCGCGCAGCCAAGCAAGTGCTTCTCTAAGCACACCGCAAAGCGCAACACCAACTGACATGTCAAGCCCATCTTCAGCAAGCACAAGAAGACCAAAATTCAGAAATTTAAATGAAATTTATGAGCAAGAAGAAGTTGATAGCAACGCTAGTCTGAATTCCTTGTTTGCAATATTTTGTCATGTAGATGACCCAATCCATTTTGAGGACGCAGTCAAAAAAGAAAAATGGGTTGCAGAAATGGAGGAAGAAATAAAAGCAATAGAAAGGAATGACACATGGGAGTTAGTGAACCTTCCGAAAGGAAAACATGTCATTGGAGTGAAGTGGGTCTATAAGACCAAAAGAAACATTGAGGGAAAGATTGAAAGGCACAAAGCAAGACTAGTTGACAAAGGACACAAGCAGTAGCATGGAAAAGATTACGCAGAGACATTCGCGCCAGTTGCGAGGATGGAGACAGTGCGCGCAGTTGTGGCAATTGCCGCGCAACGTAAATGGAAAGTGTATCAAATGGACGTAAAATCAACGTTCTTGAATGGAGTGTTGAAAGAAGAAGTGTATGTTGCGCAACCGCCTGGTTATGAGGTAGAAGGCCAAGAAGACAAAGTGTATCAGTTGAGGAAAGCTCTTTATGGGTTGAAGCAAGCACCACGCGCATGGTACAACAAGATAGATGCCTACTTGTTGGACAATGGTTTCAACAAATGTGACAGTGAACCCACTCTCTACATCAAAGAGAGCGAAGGTAAGATTCTCATTGTCGTCTTATATGTAGATGATTTGATTTTTATAGGCAGTGATGATTTCCTCATCACTGATTTCAAACAAGTCATGAAGAGTGAATTTGAAATCACTGACTTGGGATTGTTAAGATATTTTTTGGGCATAAAAGTGAAGCAAACAAAAAATGGCATTTTTATCTCTCAAACAAAGTACGTGGCAAACATTTTGGAGAGGTTTAAAATGCAAAACAGCCAACTCCAACTGTCATGGGGTTGAAGTTGGGCAAAGAAGATTGCAGCAGCAATGTCAATCCGACATTATATAAAAGCATGATAAGTAGCTTGAAGTATTTGGCCGCCACTAGGCCAAATATAATGTATGCAGTAAGTTTGGTGTCGAGGTTCATGGAGACACATTGGTAGGCAATGAAAAGGATTCTAAGGTATGTCAATAGGACAAAACCATATGGCGTTTTGTACACAACAACAAGTGATTTCAGGTTGGTTGGTTACAATGATAGTGATTGGGCAGGAAGTGTCAATGACAGAAAGAGTACATCGGGATATGTTTTTCATTTGAGTTCTGGAGCCATTTCATGGGCTTCCAAGAAGCAACCAATAATGTCACTGTCAACAGCATAAGCTAAATATGTCGCAGCAACAATAACAGCATGTCAGGCAGTTTGGATGAGAAGGATATTGAGAGATCTTCGTCATGACCAAGAGGGAACGACAACTATTTTCTGTGACAACACCTCAACAATTGTATTGTCAAATAATTTTGTCTTTCACAAGAGGACCAAGCATATTGATGCTAAATATCATTTTATCAGAGTGTTGATTAACAATGATGAAATTGTGTTGCAACACTGCAGGTCACAGGAACAATTTGCTGATATTTTCACAAAGCCATTTACATGTGAAAGCTTTGTTTATCTCATAAATTGTTTGGGAATTGTCAATGGCAGCGATTGTGATTAAGGGGGAGTGTTGAAAATATTAATCCCAATCACCACGTTAAACATCTTGACAACATCCATACTTGTCAGAAGTATTTTTGCAGGTTGAGTCTCTGTTTGAAGATGGAAGGACTGAAGCCAGAACAGATGTACCGCACGAACCATTCCGCAACACAGCGGAGAATTTAAGGCATTTAATGTATTTTGGTAAATAGATATGGGCAAGCATTCATTCCGCCACTATTGCCCACACTCCACAAACAACCTGCATGATTAGTGTCCACACTCAACAACAACTGCATATTAATTATTTTTCTCTATCATGTATTAATGTCAAAATTGTATGTTGAAATAAATATAAATGTAAAAGTCATTTTGTATGAGAGAGAGCAAGAGAGGTTGGGTAAGTTAAACAGCTAGAGTCTATGAGAAGAAAATTATAGAGCAAATTTTGGCGGGCAAGTGAGAATAACAGTTATTGTGTTTTACTGTGTGTTATTCCCGACCTTGTTTTTTACTCTCTTTTTTTTTCCGTTAGTGAATTCTGTTTTGCGAAACAATTTTACTCTGCCTCTCCCGTAAATTCAATTCTATTTTTTCTAACACATGCATTAATTTTATTGTTTTATAAACGGACTAATATATGGGGAGGATAGGTGATGATCCAAATGTAACACAACTTCAACGAGGACAGGGAACATGTGATGAAGAGGGTTATGCAACCAGTCCCGGATGGCATATTAGGCACAATTTGAAGATTGCCATTTTTATCTATTATCTAGTGTTAGTTAGCTGTGATTTTATATTCTATATATGCATTAAGCTTATTGTATTTTCAAGGGATTAAGTTTATTGTTTTATAAATGGATAAATAGATGGGGGAAAGGAGAGGATCCGGATGTGAAATTCATCATCTCCACTGGTCACACCTTCAATGAGGATCTTCAGTGAGGATGGGTAACAGGTGTAGAAAACCGAGGTTTTTTTACAAGTATTCTCTTAAAAACTACAGCGCAAAGAGCCTACAAGCCTTGGTTTGCTGGTATGTATGGATTGATAATTATTTTCAAATTTTGTTGCTTTTAACGAAATATTTTCGTGCCATATAACTATTGATTTCCATGCTCAGAATTCTTTTGTAGGAAACTTAAAAGGCCATGTTATGCCCACAAAAGATGCAATGAAATGAAAACCTGATAGGTGGTATATACTTGCTCAAAAAGCTTAAGTTACAGTATATTTGTTTTTTTAACAAACTTGTAATAGAATTTACAGTTACAGCTGCATGGTCTGCGCTGGGAACAACTGCTTGCTAGCCTTGGGGCATTGCAGAGTTGTGCTTGGAGTAATCTCAAAGAGAGAACCGTTAGCTTTACATAAGTGTTATCCTATGTTTTAAAACTAAGCCGGCTTGACTCGGATTCACCCAGGCTGACGGAGCCATACCCCTGCCCGAACTGATTAGGTCAATTATCTGGTTCAGCAGTTAGTCCATTACCGAACTGGCTGAGTTGGTCCCTGATTTGGCCGATTCCGTAATGGACAGACCAAGCCCAACTTAAACAGTTTGGTGACAGGGAAAAACGGCAAGTTGGGCGGACTTGAAATCAATTTTTTTTATTTTTTTTAAGCGATTTCTTAGCCTCTTTACCCTTTCTCCCATGCCTATAAAGCTGACCCAATCCCCTAAAATTTCCTCATAGCTATCTCATTACATTTGTGTGAACATTTGTGAGGAGTTTTTGAGCAGTTGGAATTGGTCTTTGGAGCAGCATTGAGGAGGTTCTTGGGCCATCTTTGGAGTAGTATTGAGGAGTTGTTTTTTTGGAGCAGCTTTTGCCATTGAAAAAATGCTTTTTGAAGCAACATTGGTTGGTTATGTGTTTTTGTTTTGATCTTTATATATTACATATATTGGTCAATGCACTAAAAACCATTTTGAATATATTCATGAACATACTTTGATCATATGTTGTCTTCTCTATTACTTTAATGCTTTAAGTTTGGAAAGATAAATGAAAATCTTTAAAAATATGCTTTTTCATATTTATATATATGGATAATAATAATGTATTTTTTTACAAACACTGAGTCATTGAAATCAACTCAGCCGTACCCAGTCAGAGTTACGCATTCTGAACCTGAATCCAAGTTTTAAGACTGATGTTATCCCCTTTAAACAATGGATCTTGCAAGTAATTGCAACCACTATAAGAACATAAGGTATCAGCACGGTGAATAACCAAAGGCAGTAAGCTGGTCAGATACTGCATCAACAAAGTTCATGAATAGCCAAGGGAGTAAGCTGGTTAGATATGTTTGCAGTGACAAATCGGTTTGCAATTAGACACATCATTAGCAGAGGAGGTGAACAGCCAAAGCCTTTAAGTTGGTAAGATTGGTTTGTAATCACATGAAAATAGACAATGAATGGTCACTGACATTGATTTATCAAACACCATCAGTCACTATGATCGTGGATCTCATTCTACAAGAAGAAACATTAAAAGACCTGCCAATGGCCATCCGCACAACCATTGTAGACGTCTTGTTTTTTCGTTCCCCTAGGTCCTTGGTTCAATCAGGAAGTTAGGTTCTTGCACGGGCTGGATTTGTGTTATCCTTGCCAGAATGCGTAGCGGATGATAATGAATGAGATCTTTGAGAACTCATTTCAAGAGGAGAACGCATCACACTGCTTAGTTAAAATTTGGACCTAACAGTTATCATATGCTTTGAAAGGTTTCAAAGACTAAAGACACAAGTATTTTCCCCGAAGAGGATGTAGGATGATGTCATTTTAAGGAATGAAGCACCCACAGATGTGTCTCTTAGTGTCAGAGATTTATATGTGTTAGTGTCAAGTGCTATGGTAGGTAACTTTTTGAATGGTAGAGTTTAAAAGGTGCAGAATTTGTCAATCAGTTCACTTTCAGAGAAGATAACATGATTGCAATTTTATTTATTTTTACTTGTAAACTATGGATAGAACAAAGCGGAATAACATGATTACAATATTGTTTCATTTTTAATAAAATATTGACTATTCGTTTTCTTAATCACTTTCAAAAGGATAACATGATTGCAATATTATTTCATTTTTAAAAGAATATAGATTAATTTTTTGGTAATCACTTTAAAAAAAAGATAACATGATTGCAATTTTATTTCGTTTTTACTAGCAAACTAGGATAGAACAAAGTGGACCCGCAAAACTTTTTAAATAGAAAATTGATTATTCTTTTTCTTAATATCGCAGCTTCTTTTATTTTATGTTAGTCAGGTCTGAACATTTGATATATGTGTAACCACTTATTTTATTTTATGTTTGTCAGGTCTGAACATTTGATATCTGAAACAATCAGCGCTTTTTCTAAGGAATTCTTTAAATTTCATAGTATGTATGCCAGAGGTGCCTCTTGTAATGCCTTAATTTAACTAGCCGGAAGAATTGCTGGGAAAGTTATGGAAATTTTGGTTATATTTAGAGAAAATTTGGTAAAAGTTTTTCTAAATCCAAGTTATAGTTGTTAAACTTCAAAATTTTAGATGTCCTAAACGTTTTTGATGGCGCTGAATCCATTTCCACCATCAAAAACACAATTCAAACACTGCCTCTACAAGTTTTTTTGAATTTTTTTTACCCGGATTCTAGCCACTTTTAGCCGACCTGGCAATTCCTCAGCCTCGGTGAACAACGACTCTTGTAATGAACATTTTGACAGTGAAAACAAAACATATTTTTCCTGTATGGTATAATAGTATCTGGTGCTCTTCAAGAGATACTTGTGTTGTTCTCAAAACATTGGTGTAGACATTCCAGAAGTAAAGCATATGACTTTGCTGCATTGGTTCAGAAAAGTTCAAAATATAGTAGTTGGGCCTAAAACTTCACAAACACATACAAAATACTCCTATTAATTTTACATGTATTATTGAGTAGTTTTCATCTTTTGTGTTGCATGAGTGGAGTATCACTTGAAGTACATGCCTCCTTTTGCCATAATCCCATCAAAATGACTTGTATCTATTGTGCAATGCATTCAGTGTCCCAAAAAACAATCAATCCTGTGATGTTTTATTGTATTCAATTCCCAGAAAACAAATGAATCCTCTGAGATCTTTTGTTGTCATAGTACGGTTTTGATGTTACCATGTGAATCAAAACTGGTTCAATCTCCTCTTTCCGTTCTTTGAAGTTAGTAGCCATTTCTAATTGTGCAGAATCAAGGACTGCAATATGAGATGTTCTCTCACTAGCATGCAGAAAAGAAATCGCTAGTTATTTTCATGGACAAGCAGTTCATGTTGGTTAAACCTATCCGTAAATGGAACTTATGGATAGAAAGTGTAACCACACTTCACAGATATAATAAAAACTTGAAATATAAAATATATTTATTTAATGGAGTAGTCTGAAAATAAGATGGAATTACTTAATCATCGAAAAACAAAAATTCAAATGACTCAAAACAAAAGATTCTTAAACACATTGGATGGAATTACTTAATCATCGAAAAACAGAAATTCAAATGATTCAAAACAAAAGCTTCTTAAACACATTGTATTAGCATTAGGTTACTTCTATTAAGCTTAAATGTATTTTTTACTCCTAGTGTCACAGGAAGCACATTCCTCCTTTTACAATTATCCCATTAAAATTACTTTATCTGGTGTAGAATGACAAAAAAACAAGGAATCCTCGGTGATATTTTATTGCATTCAATTCCAAAAAAACCAGTGAATCCTTCGAGATAATTTTTTATCATGGTATGGTTTTAATCCTACCATGAGAGGCCAAAATGGCTCAGTTTCTTCTCTTTCAATTTTTTGATGTTAGTAGTTGTTTTTTAGTGTGCAAAATCAAGCGCTCCAATAAAAAATGATCTCTCTCGTTAACATGTAGGGAAAAGAGCCAGTTCTTTTCATGGATAAGGAATTCATATGGATATATGAAACTTTAGGATAGAAAGTGTAACAAGGGTGTACGAATAGAATCAAAACTTGAAATATAAAATATATTTATGTAATTTAATGGTTTAAAAATTAAAATGGAATTTACTTAATTATTAAAAAGCAAAAAATTAAATAAGTTAAAAGCAAAGTAGTTGGGCCTAAAACTTCACAAACACATTGTATTTTCATCAATGTGCACATCTCTGGTTACACAACACAATATTTTCACTAATTGTCTTGTCATCAGTGTGCACGTCTCTTGTTAGACAAAATACTCTCACCAATTGTCCATTTTCACTAATTATCTTGTCATCAATGTGCACATCTCTTGTTATACAAAATACTCTCACTAATTGTCTATTGCTTGAGTGGAGTACTTGAAACCCATGCCTCCTTTTACTTGTATCCCATCAAAATAACTTATATCTCTTGCTATATAAAATATTCTCACTAATTTTACATGTATTATTGAGTAGTTTTCAGCTTCTCTATTGCATGAGTGGAGTACTTAAAGCCCATGCCCCCTCTTGCTAGTATCCCATGAAAATGACATATGCATTGTGCAATGAATTCAATGCCCAAAAAAACAATGAATCCAGGCCTCCTTTTGCCAGTATACCATGAAAATGACATATCTATTTTGCAATGCATTCAATGCCCAAAAAACAATAAATTCTCTCAGATATTTTATTGCATTCAATTCCAAATAATAATAATAAAAAAATGAATCCTTTAAGATATTTTATTGTCATGGTATGGTTTTGATGTTACCATGTGAAGTAAAAGTGGTTCAATTTTCTCTTACAATTCTTTGATGTTAGTAGCATTTCTTAAGTGTGCATAATCAAGGGCTGCAACATGAGATGTACTTTCTTGCTAGCATGCAGAAAATAAAGCACGAGTTCTTTTTCATGGACAAGTGATTCATGTTAGTTGGTTTCGAAACTTTAGAATAGAAAATATAACAACACTTGATAAATAAAATAAAAACTTGAAATATAAAACATATTGTAGTACTGTGAAAATAAGATGGTATTTACTTAATCATGGGAAGACAAAAAAAACTGTACTTCTCCCATGTATTTGTTATGGCAATATTTCTTTGAGAAGAGTAAATTACAATGACTTAAATGCCATCTAATGTCATAGAATTTAATTAACTATCCTTTAAAATGAAAAATAGCATCAACCTTTTATTTTTTTTTGGCACCTTTTAATTGCTAGAGTTAAGATATAAATGTACTAGTTATATAAAAGTTCGAATAAAAGACTTTTCGACATCTATTGATACTTTTTTTATATTAAAAAGTAAATAGGATTCCCTTCAATAATTTTGAAACTAAAAAAATAATTTCGTCCATTTCATCATTCAAAACAAATTCAAAGTTGTTAATGTATTTACATGCGCATGGAAACATAAATAAAACAGATGCACATTACATTTTTTTGTATATATAGAAAGGACATTGAACATAAATTTTTCTAAGATATGAAATTTTATAATTGCAACATTTCTAGAATGCCATCCATTGCAAATCTCACTTTATTGCTGATCCACATACACCCAACAACAAAGATGCCACAAAAAGAAGGAAAAGGAATATGACTCAAACTACATGCAACCAATGACAATGGACTCAAATCAGTTTATGGTTAAGCTAAGCAACCACTACTTCCTTAGACTAGAATGTGGAAGAACTTTGGGCTTCGACAGTGTTATTTTGAGTAGTGCTTGAATTGCCCAACAAATGTGTTATATCTGATTGGAATGTTGGAATTCTAGTGACCCCTAAGAACATATTTCTTATGCTTTGGAGTGTACCCACAATGTCCATCATATTAGGTCGTCCTTCAGGCGATTCTATTGTGCATAACAAACCCACATTTATGAGTTGTTTGAGGCAATTGAGATATTTATCTTCTTCAATGCTCATACTAGTCCTCAATAGAATCGTGTCCACCACTTCCTCGACTCTGTTTGGAAAAGCACTACCCACCCATTTTTGTAAGTTCGTTCCTTCCGCAAACATATCATCAGTGGGTTTCTTTCTAGTGAGCATCTCCAATAGCATTATTCCATAGCTATAAACATCACCTTTTGTTGTGACACGTCCACCCAATCCATATTCTACATTCAAACATTATCATAGTAAGGTTATCAATTCACAATATTTAATAAAAATAGGAAAATCATAACATTACCTAACATGCTATCTAGTTCAAGTAATACCTGGAGGAATATAGCCAGTAGATCCTTTGAGTGCATGTGTGGAAGTGAAAGAAGAGTCTTCAGAATTTGCAAAGCATATGGTAGCAATGCCAAATTCTATTAAATACGCTGTCATATCTTCACCTAGAAGCACATTGTTGGGTTTTAAGTCACGGTGGATCACTTGCACAAAACAATGATGATGGAGATATGTTATTCCCTGAGCAATGTCTATTGCTATATTCAACCTTTGAATCAAACTCAAATCAGTTTGTTCTTCGTTATTGTGATATAACCACTTCTCCAAATTTCCATTTGGCATTAATGGAAATATTAAAGCTTTGACTTGGAGGTCTGAGTCAGATGTTATAATTCTAATCAAATTCTGATGCCGAACTTTACTTAGAACCTTGCATTCCTTGTCAAAGCTCTTGTAAGCCCTTTCATCTTCCACATTAAGAAGCTCGATAGCAACAATTATGCCATCATTCAAAACCCCTTTGTACACTTTCCCAAAACTTCCAATTCCTAACAAGTTGGCATCACTAAATTCATCTGTTGCAGTGATGAGCTCTCCATAGGAAATTCTGCGGTGCCCCACATTTAAGGATGCACTAGACAGTTTATGTTTCTTGTGACATCGTCTCCATAAAATTCCCAGAAATAAACACAATACAACAACAATGGGCATAATTGCACTAACAATGATTATAACCTTTTTTAGACACCCAACATTATGATGTTCACCAGGAGAGCATGGTGACAAGCCTACCCAAGGTCCACAGAGACCAAGATTTCCAATAAATGCAGTGGCACCAAGATTTTTGAAGACTCCCCCTGTAGGGACTTTCCCTGACAATTTGTTGAAAGAAAAATTCAAATGAGAGAGCATTTTGAGATTTTCCAATGACATGGGTATTCCACCTGACAAATGGTTGGAGGATAAATCCACATCCTCGAGACTAAGAAGTTCATCAAGTGAAACTGGAATCAAACCTTCAAGGGCATTGTAGGAAAGATTAAGATATTGTAGTTCTTTACAACTTCCAAGTGAATTTGGAATATGACCAGTTAACTGGTTTGCGGAAACATCTATAGCTTGAAGCATAGTCATCTTGCTCAATTCTGATGGCAAGGGGCTGTTAGGACTCAGAATTGACCTATTTTGACCTTATATTTTTGGCTTAATATTATCCTTTTCAGTCATAAGTTGTAAGCTTTGATTACATAATGACTTAATCACCCCAAGGTACGAAGTGACTTTCCGCATATCTATATGTTTAATTGTTCATTGCATATTCGTGAGTATCTTTATATTTATCTTTGAAAAGCTGACTAAGTTGCCAAGTAATTGTCTTAAGCCTGCAGGAGTTATAATTTATAGTTGCTGTAACACCAGAAATAGCAACCACGCAGTTGCTGCAACACCAGAAACAGCAACTACGTTGTTGCTGCAACACCAGAAGCAGCAACTACGCAGTTGCTACAGTCAACAACAGCAACTATCTAAAGCAGACTATTTTGCAACAGCTGGGAATAACAACCGGCAACTATCTGAAGAACGCTGACGCGACACGATCTGCAGCTATCTAAAGCGGGTAGAACACAGTTACCATTGCTTAAATCAGGAACATCATCGGGAAACGACAAAGGAATGCGAAGATCCCAAGAAGACGGTCGAAGACAGTTACCAGCTGTGTAACAGCCAGAACTTAAGAAAGAATATGTTGTTATACTGTTGTAACAGCGGTCTGTAACTCTTATTTTTGATCAAATGGGTTAACTGAATGAACTGTAATAATCTATTGTAATAGATGTCTCCTCTATAAAGAGGAGACTTCTACATTAGAAGGGGGTTAATGTGTAATCTGTAAGGGAGATTTTGAGAGACATCAGCAAGTCTGAACTTTATTGTACTTGAATCTTTTGGCAGATGAATAGAAAATTATTCTGAGCACTTAATCTAGCCTTCGTGTTCTGGGGAATCTTTTGAGAGGGATTGGGCCCGCCTTCCTCACAAGATTCACCCATTTACTTTTCTGTTAAAGTGT
Source organism: Pinus tabuliformis (assembly GCA_031772625.1). Classification (NCBI taxonomy): domain Eukaryota; kingdom Viridiplantae; phylum Streptophyta; class Pinopsida; order Pinales; family Pinaceae; genus Pinus; species Pinus tabuliformis. The sequence goes on along the minus strand of CM062813.1, from coordinate 1,153,896,132 downwards.
GTAAGTGTGTGATAGTTTCTTTCCGCTGGTACTCTGTTTGGATTCTGTAGCATTACCTCTGGTATTTCCGCTTTGCTAGTACTCTGTTTCATTCATTGCTTGAAGTTGTGCAAGGATATTTCACCGGTGAATTAGAGTGCAGTGTGTGTTAGCAGTCTGGTTACAGAGGCAGGTGCTGAACGTCCTCACCTGGAGGATAGGGTCCCGATCCTCTGCCAGCAGAGCATCCATCATTTTGCTTTTCAGATTTGTAATTTTAATTAATTACTTTCATTTTATCAGTACAGTGATAACTTAGCGTAAGGATCACGTATACTACAACTTTTTAATGCTTTTAGGATTAAGTACATACAGTACGCAGTAGATTTTGCAATAAAAATACTTTCCCAGGTTGACAATTAATGTGGTACTTAAATGTTTAATCAATAAACAATTCAACTAGCCAACATTTTGGCGCCGTTGTCGGGGAAGGCAACTAGAGATTTCTAAAGGCATTAATGATTTCTTTTTGAGAATAACAGGTGCATGAGAGGACGCAAGAAACCTAATTTCACAGGCGACAAAGGAGGAAGAAAAACTTATTGTAGAGCCTCTACTTTACACTTGATTATCCACCATTACTTACAGTTTTCCCTCATTCATCTCTCACTTTTGCCTCGTTTTCCTTGCAAACCAACCCAGATCATTACATTATATGACTTTAAGCATGATTAAGGGATTTTGCTAATGTGTGACTGTTTTGTTTAGATTTTGACATATTTACAGGCATTCCGCAGCCATTTGCTGATTCCGCAGCCATCTGATGATCCCGCAGCCTTTTTGTTAATCTCAAGGTTCCACGTGTCATTTTGCCAAATGAGCCACATGGGCACTTAGGAATCAAGGTGCTCGAGGTTCCTGTGCTATCTGTTCAGCCATCCACGTCATCTGTACCTCCGGTCAATGAGGGTCAAGTTACGGTCAACAAAAGGCAGCTTAACGGTGATACGTAAGATGTTGGGTCACGTCAGTTCAAACAGTGACTTGTTCGTCTTATGCAGGCCGTGGGGGACATAATCCAACTCTGGATTCAATGCCCATAACGACCAGAACCTCCAGCTCATCCACGCAGACTTATGACGTGTTATGAACCTTAATTACGCATGACAGTTAGTTGTTTTTCAGTTTTTGCTGTACGCATTAGGCCGTCTTTCAGATGCCTATAAAAACTAGCGTTTGCATACGCTTAAGGTTACTTTTTAGTTGCTGCATTTTATAAACTTGTTATCATTTTAGAGCATTTGAAGACTCTGTTTTTATAGTGTTGTTCTAGCACTCTTGACTGTATTTTTCTGCACATGGAGTAATAGAAACAGTGTTGTTCTGAAGTCTACAATTCTCTGAGTCTTCTTTGGATGATATGAATGGAGGGCCCCTGTTCATGTTAGCCTTGTATAGTATTTTATGTTCAGCATTTCCTTTTCTTGAAACATGTACAACGTAATTTACTTTCATGTTATTTCATTTGCAGCCTTTATTTTAAGCTGATCAGCATTGTTCTTTTGCAGGTTTTTAACCCGGGATTGCTTTTGTGTTTGTGAATTTGCTTTATATCTAGTGGTAGTTTCAGTTGACAGATTCTAAGTTGCTGCCTTTACTTTATTTTCATAGCTGATTTTTAGTTTTATTTCTCAAAGTGGTCTGCTAACATATGAATGATCTCTTTATCATAAATTGTCTATCTTTTAGAGATCAGAATACTAATAACTTGCAGCTGGCTTTGGGTGCTTTTTAGACTAATCTTTAACTACTTTCTAATCGTGTCTTACACAGTACTATGTGTTAGAGGCAGAGAGTTAGAGAGAGCTGAACATCATAACTAGTCTTTAAAGTAGATTTTTCTCATTTTTATCACTTCTTAGACTTATCTTTAGCTACTTCCTAATCGTGTCTTACACAGTACTATGTGTTAGAGGCATAGAGTTAGGAAGAGATAAACTTTATCATTGGTCTTTTAAGTGATTTTCTTACCTTTTATTTGCAGCAGCATGAATGGTGTCTAATGCCATTAGAAAGTGGTTCTTTGCTTTCAAAGTCATTTCAATTTATTTATTTCTTTCAAGCTTTTCCTTTTCAGCAAGTAGTTAGAAATCACTAATCACACACTCTCACTCATCTAGAATTCACCTTACACACACCATCACTCATCTGTTTATAAATCACCACTCCATTTTAGGAAGATAAATTAACCACAAACAACACCCCAAACGACAAAAAGCTCTAAGAGGTTGCTTAAGTACATATAGTACACCTTCACTTCATCAGCTTACGAGCCCCGGGTTGACAATTAATGACATCAATTTAGGAACACTAAATTGACTAAACATTTTGGCGCCGTTGCCGGGGAAGTGAAATTAAGTAGCCATATTCTTAGAAAAAAAACATAAAAATTTCAAGGAAAGAAGTTGATAACCTATCAAAGTATGCTCTCCTCTTGCACTGCAAGGTGATCTGGAGGATCAGAAAAGAGAAAGTTATTGATTTGGTAGTTTCTTGAGTATGCTCTCTTCTTGCACCTAGAGTGAACTGGAAGATCAGAAAAAGAACTATTAACTTGACTTGAAGAAAAATAATAAAAAATGACATGCATAGAGCTAGAGATTCTAGAGGAAGGTTTTTAGCTAGAGCTCGAAGTTCAATTTTTACAAGTCCATCTGCTTCAAGGGATAGACAAGAGACACCCCCCTTATCTCCAACCGAAACTCCTAGTCCTAGAATTCCTAGAATTCAAGAGCCAAGAGTTGACTCTCCTACACCTTCTATTGAGTTTGAACCAGGAAGAGACTCTTCTCTTTCTCCTACAGGAAGACCAATTGTAATTGAGGAATTGGAATCATCTGAAGAAGAAGGAGAAATCTCTTCTCATTCACCTTTTGTAGAGGAACCAGAAGATTTTGAAATCCCTAGGAGAATCATCATGGCAGAGGAAGAAGGAGGAGGTAGAGGTAGAGGTAGAGGAGGAGGAGGAAATAACAATAACAATAATGGAGGTAGAGGTCCCCTTGGAGGAGGAAATAGAGATGGGGATAATTCATTTGGGTTTCCCATTGTTAATGAGGATTCCCGAACCACCATGAAAAACATATCACCATCTGTCCTCCCTAACTTCCATGGGTTAAGGACTGAGGACCCTGAAACATTCTTATTTGAGTTTGAAGTGGTATGTCGAACTTATGACTACCTGGATGACTCTCAGAAACTCAAGTTGTTCCCTTCAACACTGAAGGATCAAGCCTTGAAATGGTTCATGGGGTTACTCACTCAATCCATTAGGACTTGGGATGAGATGAAACAGACATTTTTGGATAGGTATTTAGACTAGTGTATGCCTACTAATCACAAGGACGAGGTTTTTAAAATGATACAAAAAGAAGATGAGAGTCTAGAAGATTTACTTAAAAGATTTCAATATAACTTGAAAAGAGCAAAAATGAGTACCTTGGATGAAGAGACCTTAAAAGCCCTCTTATTAAAAGCCATTAGGGATGAATGGATAGACATCTTAAACATGATGGGGAAAGGGGATATTTCTCAACTTTCTCTCAATGATATAGCAGAACTTTGTATCCATCTCTCAAGGGGCAAATCAAAAACTCAAAAAGGGCCTAGAGATCCTTCTCTCCTTAGGGCAAATAAATCTGCAACATGATCAGTGAGTAGGGCTGAAATCGGCAGTATGCTTGATGAATTTAAAACTGACATCTTAGGGAGTCTTAGTGAACAACTTGATACCCTTAAGATTCACAATAAACAAAAAGCAGAAGCTGAGGCTTTGACTATCTTTTGCCCGAAGTGTAGAAAGAAACATGCTTTAAGGGAATGTCCCTTAGATGCACACGTTGTAGAAACATGTGTAATTTGCTCAGAAACTCATGAGACCAAGGATTGTCCTTCAATTCCTGGCCTCAAAGCAGTCTTTCAAGAGGATCCAGATACACTTGAATCTCTCTGTTTTATTGCAAGGAGACCTTGGCAAGGACAACAGAATCAAGGGTTTAACAACTCTATGAATTCTCAATCCCAACCAAATTGGAATCCTTGGCAACAACCTTGGCCTCAACCTCAAAATGCTTTTCAAGCATGGATGCAAAGCATGCAAAATCCTTATGGGAGATTTGCTCAATTCTATCAATATCCTCCATCATTTCAGAATCAGCAAGCTCCACAACTTCCAAACCAAGGTCAACAACTATCATTGCCATACCCTCAACAACAACAACCTCCTCCACAAAATCAAAATTCTCAACTATCACTTCAATCCCAGCAGAAATCAAATCAACTTCCCTCTCAGCCATTACCAAATCCAAATAATAGGAACCCTCAAAATGCTTACATGATGGAAGGTCAACCATTCCCTACCTATATGGCTGTTCCTCTCAATGAAGTACAACTCAGATCAGGTAGAATCTTAGATCAACCTTCCACAAGTGTTCAACAACCAAGCATTTCTGAGGAAGAATCTCTCAAAGTCAATAAAGGTTCTGAAGTATCACTTCAAAACCAAAATATCCAAAAAGAAAAAGAAAAAGAATCAATCTCTACAACTCCCATAGTTGAGCAACCTACACCTTTAGCTACACCTCCTTTTCCTGAAAGATTGCAAATTGACAAAGGAGTGGAAAAACAGATATGGGTGTCTGACTATAGTTTCCTAGATGAATTGAAGAATGTCTGTATCAAGATCCCCTTGTTACAAGCCATTAAAGAAATTCCCATTCTAGCAAAGACAATAAAGGAGTTGAGTTTGAAGAAAACAGGAAAAAGAACCAGAGATACTAAAAGGATACATCTAGTTGGAAAAATTGCAGACATAATGATGGGAAAGATTACCATGCAAAAATATGTAGATCCCGGTAGCCCTATTGTCAAAACTCATATTAATGGGGTTGAAATCCCAAATACTTTGATTGACTTAGGAGCCGCGATCAACATCATGAGTAGACAGACCATGGATCAGTTAAAACTTCCTAACCTTCTCTTTACACCTACTTTGCTGCAGCTTGCAGACAGATCAATCATTAAACCTGATGGTGTATTGGAAGATATTCCAGTCTCTCTAGATTCTTGGGAATATCCAGTTGATTTTATGATTTTAACTCCCAAGAATAATCTAGGAGGACATCCTCTTATTTTAGGAAGACCTTGGCTGGCCACAACTGATGCTTTCATAAGCTGTAGGTCTGGGGACATGTATATATCAGATGGTAATTCCACCAAGAAATTCAACTTGTATCCCCCAGCAAAAGCTATAACAGAAATAGGAGAAGATGAATGGGTAGAGGATGAAGATACTATTCAACCTGTTCTAACCATCTCTGAGATCAGTGAGGATAGTCAAATTCTAAATACATTAGAAAATTTTGAAATACCTTTAGAATATGACTCTACACAGTTTCAGTTAGATGCAGACATTGAATATCTCTCCTCTAGACAGATGTCTCTCTTCTCAATGGAAGAGTTTGGTAGTTCTACAGTTGAAATCCTTCCAGGAAAAACATTGAACATTAACAAAAACTTGGGAAGACCACAACAAGAAGAATTAACTAAACTGTTGCAAAAACATTCCACTGCCTTTGCATGGGAATACACTGACATGAAAGGAATCGATCCTAAGACTTGTATTCATCACATCTATATTGAAGAAAACAGCAGACCTATTAGGCAACCACAAAGAAGGATGAATCCAAACCTTAGGGAAATCGTGAAAGAAGAACTTCAGAAATTGCTCAAGGTAAACTTCATTTACCCCATTTCAGATAGCCAATGGGTTTCTCCCTTGGTTATAGTGCCCAAAAAGAATGGTAAATGGAGAGTTTGCATTGATTATCGAGAATTGAACAAGGCAACCTTAAAGGATCATTTCCCTCTACCTTTTATTGATCAGGTACTAGACACTTTAGCAGGTAAAACGTATTTCTCATTCTTGGATGGTTTTAGTGGGTATAATCAAATTCAGGTAGCACCTGAAGATCAAGACAAAACCACATTTACTTGTCCTTGGGGAACTTTTGCCTACCGAGTACTCCCTTTTGGATTGTGCAATGCACCCGCTACATTTCAAAGGGCTGTATTAGGAATCTTTTCAGATCTGATTCATGATTGTGTAGAGGTATACATGGACGATTTCACAGTTTATGGTAATACATTTGAAGAAGCTTTGGAAAATTTGGAAAAAGTACTGGTAAGATGTAAGGAAACAAATCTTTTTTTAAGTCATGAAAAGTGTTTTATGATGTTTACTGAAGGGATTGTTTTAGGACATCATATTTCAGGAGATGGGATTAAGGTTGATAGATCCAAAGTTGAAGTCATCTCTAAGTTACCTGTTCCAAATTGCCAGAAGGATGTTAGAAGTTTTCTTGGGTTTACTGGGTATTACAGAAGATTTATTGAAAACTTCACTAGGATAGCATCCCCTCTTTTCAAATTGCTTACCAAGGACTGTGAGTTTAAATGGGATCCTGAGTGTCAATCTGCCTTTGAAGCTTTAAAGACTAGAATATCTGAAGCACCCATCTTAAGGGGGCCAAATTGGAAACTCCCTTTCCACATCTCTACTGATGCTTCAGATACAGCTCTAGGAGCTGTTTTGGGACAAAAGGATTTGATCCCTTATGCCATTTATTACACAAGTAAGAATTTGACTCCTACTGAGTTAAATTATACTGTTATAGAAAAAGAGTTCTTAGCTGTGGTACATGCAATCAACAAGTTTAGACACTACATAACCGACTATGAAACTTTTGTCCATACTGATCACTCTGCCATAAGATATTTAATGAACAAACCTGTCACTAATGGTAGAGTTACAAGATGGCTTTTGCTTTTACAAGAATTCAACATTACTGTGTTAGATAGACCTGGAAAACAAAACACAGTAGCTGATTTCTTGTCTAGAATCCAAAACACTAATGAGGATTCTCCAGTAGAAGCTAAGTTTCCAGATGAATACTTGTTTGCAGTGACTACCAAGACTCCTTGGTATGCAGATATGGCTAATTATCTTGTTACAGGGAAGCTTCCTCTACACTTATTTCCTAATGAGAAAAGGAAAATCATTCAGGAGAGTGCACATTATTCTTGGATTTCTAATGAATTGTTCAAAACAGGGCCAGATTGTATAATCAGAAGGTGTGTTCGGGAAGATGAAATGCCTGACATCCTTAAGGCATGTCATGATGAACCATGCGGCGGGCACTTTGCTGACAAGAGGACAGCCTATAAAATCCTTTCTTTAGGATATTATTGGTCTTCTCTCTTTAAGGATGCAAAACAGTATGTTAAAAGGTGTGACAGCTGCCAAAGAGTTGGGAAACCAACTCCTTCAAATGAAATGCCTCTACAACCTCAGGTATGCATCGAACCCTTTGAGAAATGGGTTCTAGATTTCGTTGGACCAATTAATCCACCATCAAAGCAAAAGAAGTATATACTAGTTTGTACTGATTATGTTACTAAGTGGGTAGAAGCAAAAGCATTGCCTTCTGCCACTGAAAATTCAGTTGTTCAATTTCTTTTTGAGGATATTTTCACTCGTTTTGGTGTCCCAAGGGAAATTGTGACAGATCAGGGCAGCCAGTTTACATCTAAATTGATGGAGAAGCTGATGGAGGAATATAAGATCAAGCACAGAACATCCACTCCCTACCATCCGCAATCCAATGGCCAAGTGGAATCTACCAATAAAGTTCTTGAAGACATTATCACCAAGACTGTTCATCTTCATAGAAGAGATTGGGCGGAAAGGCTCCCTGAAGCCTTATGGGCCTATAGGACTACATGGAAGAACACAACAGGACATTCTCCCTATGAACTTGTTTATGGGAAGGAAGTCCTGCACCCCATTGAGTTCCAAATCAAGACCTTCAAGATGGCAGTCCAATTGGGAATGAGCCTCTCAGAAGCTCAAAGACACAGAATGGACCAGCTAAATGAGCTAGATGAAGTAAGAAAAGATGCAATTCTAAGGACCGATCTAGTTCAGCACCAAAGATCTAAATGGCATGATCGTCATATCAAAGAAAGAAAGTTTCAGAAAGGAGATTGGGCTCTATTGTTTGATTCAAAGTTTAAGGACTTCAAAGGAAAGTTTCAAACTCATTGGCTTGGGCCATATGAGATTGATGAAGTCTTTAGCAATGGAGCCGTTCGAGTGAAAACTATTGATGAATTTCATACTCCTCTTATTGTGAATGGCCACCGCTTGAAAATCTTTCAAAAGCTATTCTCAAAAGAAGAGTTTGTCAAGTTGTTTAAAGAAGATTCTGCAATCCGGTTGGTGGAGAAGGATTCTTCTCCTCCATCAGCGTAATCTTTGGTTTTTGAAAAAAAAAAAGGAAAAAAAAAAAAGAAAAAAAAAAAAAAGTATGAGCCTGAAAACCAATCTCTGATTGGCAGTCTCATGCAGAAAACCTGAGGTGAAAATCAGGGTCACCTGACACCTCATGTTTTCCAAAAAAAAAAAAAAATCTCTCTCTTCCATCTCATTTCGCCATTTCATCCACCTCATTCACTATCTCATTCATTTAATCACTCTCACCTCACCTCATTTCTTTCCATCCATCCATCCATTCATTAATTCATTCATTACATTTCATTCCATCAATAAAGTCATTTTTTTTAGACAACTAAAGTTATTTTGTGCAGCCGGAGGGTACCACTGCAGATTCCGCAGCCATCTGGAGATTCTGCAGCCATCTAACGATTCCGCAGCTCTCTGCACCTGCATAAAAAAAAAAAACACAGTCTGTTTGAAAAGAAATTTACAGTTCAGAAGTCATCAACAATAAGTGGAAAAGAGTCATGCAACAGCAATAAAACAATGAAGGGTTAGTGGAAAATGATCAAAGGCAATCCAAGCGTGAATCTGAGGTATGATCTAAATCCTAAACTTACGGTTATCTCATTTTGCAAAGTTTCCGGGGTTATGTTTCTTGCCATTTAATGTAATGATTACCAGTTTTCCCATCATTCGACCAAAAATCCACGTATTCTCCCCACTCATCGGTCATGATTCATCACGATTTTGAAACTCAGTTGCGGCTGCTCCTCCATTAAGGTTTTCGTACCTAAGTGACGTAGACTACTGTACTACGTCTCTCTAAGTCATAATCCCGCAGCCAAGTGTAAACCTATGACCGAAGCCTAAGGACCTAACCGTTTCTACCCATCATTTCATAACCCTCATACGCTCATATCATTCCATTCACGCTGTTTCATTTCCATATTTCCCTTATTCCGCTGTGCTCACTACGCTGCTACCTTAGCCACACTCTGTTTTACGTCTTCCTCTCTACTAATTCTGGTTATCAGTGTTACGGCTGTTACATTAGAGCCGTAAAATTACGGTGTTAAGGCCACTGTTGAAGCCGTGTAGCCTTTTGATTTAGAACAAAGCCGTAAATTCACTGTGTTAAGGCCACTGTTGAAGCCGTGTAACCTCCCTTTTCCAAAAGTTTTAAGAACAGAGCCGTAGAGCCAATGGGTAAACTCTTGAGAGTAGAACCCGAGGGTTCAAAATTTCTGGAGGGATATCCTCAAGTTAAAGACGCTTTGCAGAAAGCAAACTGGCTCCAATGCATCCAGAAATTCAGAGGTTACCACAGAGAGGTTACGAAGGCCTTTGCACGTTCCTTCAGAGATAAAGACAATCAAGTGGAGATAGGGGACCTGAAGTTTACAGTCACTGAGAGCAGCATAGCACAGGCCACTTCACTCCCACAAACTGGAGAAAGATGGTTTAAAAACCGATCAGTACAAGACCAACAGTGGAAGCAAATCTTGAAGAACCCAGGTATGGATACCAGCATTTTTACAAAAGGGATTCCTGTTACTTATGTCAAGGAAGAATGGACAACTTTACTGTTATTAGTGCAAAAATTCTTTACTTGTGAGGGAAGGTTTGGAGTTTTATATGTTTACCATGTCAAAGTCATGATGCATTTCTTAGGAGATGATATTAATCTTCCATATTTTCTACTCTCAAGTCTTAGAAAAATGTGTTCAATTGCCCAAAGGAACCCGACAAACATTGAACCACATCTGTACCATCATGGTCTTGTTAAGATGCTAGTTGAGGAACAGTTGAAAGCAAAAAGAGATACCTGGGAGAAATTTCTTGTGAGAAACCATTTTGAAGAAGCAGGAGAAACCTCTGTGCCTAGAAAGAGTAGAAGAAAAAGAAAAGAGGCTACCCCTGAAACTGTTGTCCAAGAGGAAACTGTCCAAGAACAGATTGAAGAAGAAACTGATGTACATCATTCTGAACATGAAATTGATCCTGAGCCTGCTGTGGACACTGATCAAACAGCTCAAGGAATCATCACAGAAACCCTCTCAGAACTTGCCCAAGAAGTTGCTCAAAAGAGAAAAGAGAGTAGGATGAAACAAAAGAAAGATAAAGGCAAAGTTGTAGCTCAAGAAACTTACGCTACTCCTGAGAACTCTAGTGAAGAAGACACTCAGCCCTTAGCACAAAGGTTGGCCCAACTCCATGAAACTGCCCTTTCCAAGAAGGTGGAAAAACAAAAGCAAAAAGTACAAAAAGAAAAACAGAGTACCACCTCCGTGAGAAGGAGCAGCAGATTACAAAACAAAAAGGGGGCCACAAAGGGTAAACAGTCATTCTTCATTGACTTGAGCACACCTCAAAAAGGTGCTACAAAACCTGACTTTGAGAAAAGTTCTCCACACGCTGAGTATGTTGAGACCAGTCCTCCACGTGAGGAAAGTCCTTTTGAGCATGAGCCTGAATTTGAGCATGAGCCTGAATTTGAACATGGATCTGAATTTCAGTATGAGCCTAGCTCAAAGCGGTCACCGGAGGTTGACCCTGATCAACAGAAAGTTTATAATTACCTGGAGACGCTAGAACAAGCAGTGGCTGGGCCAAGCACTGCTCAACCTTTGGAGCAGCAAGTCCAATCATTGAAGCAGGAAATATTTGAGCTAGAGGTACTAAATCGCCACATCAAACAAGAAAATGAAAAACTGAAGATACAGGGCAATGTGGACAAGATGGTCCAAGATAACACCATGCTTCATATGGGCCTGTGGCAAAAGGAAAACAAAAAGCTCAAGAAGAGATGCAGAAAATTAAACAGAGCTTTAATCAATCTGAAATTCAGGTGTTTGATGAAAAGACCAAGAATCAATGTGGCCACACAGAGAAAGAAGAGAAGGTTGGATGTCTTGGCAGAGGCATCCCAGCAGGTGGACTGAGCAATGTTTTTGATTGCATGAGGACATGCAATACCCTCGTAGTGGGGGTATGTAGAGCCTCTACTTTACACTTGATTATCCACCATTACTTACAGTTTTCCCTCATTCATCTCTCACTTTTGCCTCATTTTCCTTGCAAACCAACCCAGATCATTACATTATATGACTTTAAGCATGATTAAGGGATTTTGCTAATGTGTGACTATTTTGTTTAGATTTTGACATATTTACAGGCATTCCACAGCCATCTGCTGATTCCGCAGCCATCTGATGATCCCGCAGCCTTTTTGTTAATCTCAAGGTTCCACGTGTCATTTTGCCAAATGAGCCACATGGGCACTTAGGAATCAAGGTGCTCGAGGTTCCTGTGCTATCTGTTCAGCCATCCACGTCATCTGTACCTCCGGTCAACGAGGGTCAAGTTACGGTCAACAAAGGCAGCTTAACGGTGATACGTAAGCTGTTGGGTCATGTCAATTCAAACGGTGACTTGTCCGTCTTATGCAGGCCGTGGGGGACATAATCCAACTCTGGATTCAATGCCCATAACGACCAGAACCTCCAGCTCATCCACGCAGACTTATGACGTGTTATGAACCTTAATTACGCATGACAGTTAGTTGTTTTTCAGTTTTTGCTGTACGCATTAGGCCGTCTTTCAGATGCCTATAAAAAATAGCGTGTGCATACGCTTAAGGTTACTTTTTAGTTGCTGCATTTTATAAACTTGTTATCATTTAGAGAATTTGAAGACTATGTTTTTATAGTGTTGTTCTAGCACTCTTGACTGTATTTTTCTGCACATGGAGTAATAGAAACAGTGTTGTTCTGAAGTCTACAATTCTCTGAGTCTTCTTTGGATGATATGAATGGAGGGCCCCTGTTCATGTTAGCCTTGTATAGTATTTTATGTTCAGCATTTCCTTATTTCTATTCAGCATTTCCTTTTCTTGAAACATGTACAACGTAATTTACTTTCATGTTATTTCATTTGCAGCCTTTATTTTAAGCTGATCAGCATTGTTCTTTTGCAGGTTTTTAACCCGGGATTGCTTTTGTGTTTGTGAATTTGCTTTATATCTAGTGGTAGTTTCAGTTGACAGATTCTAAGTTGCTGCCTTTACTTTATTTTCATAGCTGATTTTTAGTTTTATTTCTCAAAGTGGTCTGCTAACATATGAATGATCTCTTTATCATAAATTGTCTATCTTTTAGGGATCAGAATACTAATAACTTGCAGCTGGCTTTGGGTGCTTTTTAGACTAATCTTTAACTACTTTCTAATCGTGTCTTACACAGTACTATGTGTTAGAGGCAAAGAGTTAGAGAGAGCTGAACATCATAACTAGTCTTTAAAGTAGATTTTTCTCATTTTTATCACTTCTTAGACTTATCTTTAGCTACTTCCTAATCGTGTCTTACACAGTACTATGTGTTAGAGGCAGAGAGTTAGGAAGAGATAAACTTTATCATTGGTCTTTTAAGTGATTTTCTTACCTTTTATTTGCAGCAGCATGAATGGTGTCTAATGCCATTAGAAAGTGGTTCTTTGCTTTCAAAGTCATTTCAATTTATTTATTTCTTTCAAGCTTTTCATTTTCAGCAAGTAGTTAGAAATCACTAATCACACACTCTCACTCATCTAGAATTCACCTTACACACACCATCACTCATCTGTTTATAAATCACCACTCCATTTTAGGAAGATAAATTAACCACAAACAACACCTCAAACGACAAAAAGCTCTAAGAGGTTGCTTAAGTACATATAGTACACCTTCACTTCATTAGCTTACGAGCCCCGGGTTGACAATTAATGACATCAATTTAGGAACACTAAATTGACTAAACACTTATATTGACGAAATCATCTCAAAGGCTGAAACATCACAAAGGACAAGTTCCCGGAGACCTCAGATCCAGTATTCCTCACAAACAGACCGACAGACGGAGGAAGTAATAGGACTGAAAGAAAGCTGGAAGAACCAGAATACACTGAGGAACCGGTAGAAGAACCTGAAGAAACAAAAGACAGAGAAGATAAAGCAAGTGATTCAGGAAAAAGACCAATGGAGGATAACAGAACAGAAGGAAGAGGGGAAAACTCGCTCTCTACCCTGGAATTCCCTATTGGGGAGCTCCCGAGAGGAACAACCCCCATGAAAAACATTCCACTCTCGGCATTACCCAACTTTCATGGGTTATCCTCTGAAGACTCGGATGAATTCCTTTTTGAATTCGACATACTATGTAGAAGTTATGATTATATAAGTCCTAAGCAAAAGCTAAAACTGTTTCCAGCAACACTAAAAGGGAATGCGTTGAGGTGGTTTATGAGCTTAGGAGCTCAGGCAATCACCACCTGGGACCAGATGAAAGAGGGATTTCTGGCCAAGTATCAAGACTACTGCCGGACAAGAGAAAGGAAGGAAGAATTGTTTAAAATGGTTCAGAAAGAGGACGAGAATTTGGAAGATTTTGTGGAAAGATTACAGTATAATCTGCAGCGGTCTGATCATCCTAATATGAGTAAGATATTTTAAAAACCATATCGCTGAAAGGGGTAAGAGATGACTGCCTGGACATGTTGAACATGCTTGGAAAAGGGGACATTTCCAAAGAACCCTTTGATGAAATTATTAATCTCTGCATGAGATGTTCAAGGGGAGCAGCAGGCAGATCAAAAAGCAGAGATAATGTGTATTCAAGAGTTCAGAAGTCAGCCAGTGGAGGAGCAACAAGAGCTGAAATAGGTAACTTATTGGAAGAATTTAAAACTGAGATGCTAAGTTCTTTTGCTTCACAAATTGATGCTCTACAGGTTAAGAAGAAACAGGCGGAAGTAGAAGCTGTTCTAGCTATTTTCTGTTCCAAATGCAGAGAAAAACACCCACTCAGAGAATGCCCACTAGATAAGATACCTATCTGCACAATCTGCGAGAAGGACCATGAAACACAGCAATGCCCCTCTTTGCCTGGAATCAAAGCAGCGCTGCAGTCAACCGAAGAAGAGACTGAAGCAGTGTACCTGATGACACAGAGGAGGCAATGGCCACAAAGACAAGGTATGAGCTCTAACACAGCATTCAATCGTTGGAATAATAACTCTCCTTTTCAAACAAACTACCCACCCATGAACCAAATGCAGTACCCACCCTTTAATACAATGAATTTTCCACTTATGCAGCAACCAAATCTTCCTTTTCCTGATCCTACTATATGGAATCCTTGGGCTCCCTAGCAACCGTATTTTAATCAATGGAATCCAAACTGGGCAGCCCAACAAATACCATTTCCTCAACAACAACAGTCTCTTTCCTTACCATCTAATACTCCTCAGAATAACCAGGCAATGAGACCGCAGCTGCCTGTGCAACCTAACCCCAATCCGAATAATAATAAAGCCCTGCAAGTTATTGACATTCAAAATCAGCCTGTCTCTCCCCTGCAATGTAATGATATTCATCTTCGCTCAGGGAGAATTGTTGAACCCATTATAGATGATATTACTGACTCTGACAAAGAAGAAGCTAGAAAAGAGAAACCAGCTAACAATAATGCTGAAACAGCAGAATCAACACCTAATAATAATGATCAAACAATAGATCCACCATTCCTTAAACGGTTGGCTCTCACTAAAACACCTGAACAACCTACCTTTAACCTTTTAGGAGAGCTACAGAACTTGTATGTTAAAATCTCATTATTGCAAGCATTAAGGGATGTTCATATTTATGCTAGAACTATTAGAGACATTTGTATAAAAAAGCCTAGAAGGAAGACTAAGGATCCCTTCACAGTTCATGTGATGGGAGAATTAACTGCTTTAATGACCGAAAAATATTATCTTGTGAAGTATGGTGACCCTGGTCACCCTACAGTAACAGTCCAGGTCGGAAAAACCTTTATCTTTAAAGTCCTAGTAGATTTAGGAGCTGCAATAAATATTATGACACTCGAAACAGCACAATTGCTCCAGTTAAAAAACTTTATCAGGGAAACTCTAACTATCTTAGAGTTGGCTGACCATTCTACAATTAAACCCGAAGGGGTCATTGAAGATCTCATAATCTCTGTAGAATCCTGGAATTACCCGGTTGACTTTGTGGTGTTACAAACTAAAACAAAGTTGGGGGGTCATCCGTTGATTCTAGGGAGACCTTGGTTGGCTACAGCAGATGCTTTCATCAGCTGTAGATCTAGATCAATGACCATCTCTAATGGACAGGAAACCAAACAGCTTACCCTCTATCCTCATGCTACACCCATGATTAATAATGACAATTCTGTATGGGTAGACTATGAGGATGAAGAGACCCAACCTATATTAACTATTGGACAAGCTTTGACTTTTAAGGACTCCACCGAAGATGAATTAATCAGCAGCTTTATTTCTGAACCCTCTTCGGTCAGCCCTGAAACATATAATCACTTCACTGCAATCTTAGAATCTGAATCCCAGCAGAACATGAAAGATGAAAACTTATTTCACACAGCAGTAGGCAGCCCTTCCAAAAGTACAACAATTGAAATTGAACCTGGCAAAACATTAAATATAAATCCTGACTTGACTGATAATGAAAAACAGAAATTAATAAAGTTACTCCAAGAAAATAAAGAGGCATTTGCATGGGACTACACAGATATGAAAGGGATCTCCCTTGAACTATGCACTCACCGTATTTATATTAAGGAGGGATCCCGGCCAGTCTGCCAACCCCAGCGAAGAATGAACCCGAACCTTAGAGAAATTGTCAAGGAGGAACTTCAAAAACTCTTGAATGCAGGATTTATATACCCGATATCTGATAGTGAGTGAGTCTCCCCACTTGTAATTGTACCCAAGAAAAATGGGAAATTGAGAGTATGTGTGGATTACAGAGCATTGAATAAAGCCACCCAAAAAGACCATTTCCATTTACCATTTATTGATCAGGTATTGGATAATTTAGCAGGTAAGAAATTCTTTTCATTCTTGGATGGGTTTAGTGGATATAATCAGATTAAGATTGCACCCCAGGACCAGGACAAAACCACATTTACTAGCCCATGGGGGACCTTTGCTTACAGAGTACTTCCATTTGGGCTATGTAACGCTCCAGCAACATTTCAAAGAGCGGTAATAGGGATCTTTTCTGATATGTTAAATGATTCATTGGAAATATTTATGGATAACTTTACTCCCTATGGAGTGACCTTTGAGGATGCACTGCAAAATCTTGAAAAAGTACTTAAGCGGTGTATAGAAGCACACCTTGCTTTAAGCACTGAAAAGTGCCATATGATGATGAATCAAGGTATTGTATTGGGTCACTTTATTTCATTTTTAGGAATTCAAGTCGATCCAGCTAAAATACAGGTAATTCAGGACCTCCCTACCCCCAAAACACAAACTGATGTAAGAAGCTTTCTAGGACATGCCAGATATTATAGAAGATTCATTAAGGATTTTTCCAAAATAGCTTCTCCTCTATTTGTGTTGTTAATGAAAAATGCTGAATTTAAGTGGACTGATGATTGTGAAAATGCATTCAATAAACTTAAACATCAGTTGTCCGCAGCTCCCATTTTGAGAGGACCTGATTGGGCATTACCCTTTCATATCTCCTCTGATGCCTCAGACACGGCAATTGGAGCTGTCCTGGGTCAGGAAGAAAACAGTCTCCCCTATGCCATCTATTTTATCAGCAAGAACATGACACCAGCTGAGCTAAATTACACAGTTACTGAGAAGGAATTTCTAGCAGTTATTTATGCTATCAACAAATTTA